>JAVXUP010000003.1:1200000-1800000 GCA_033070095.1 Escallonia herrerae | reverse complement strand
CTGGCTCCTCCTTCGCTTCAGATCTGCGTTACCACGGCATGGGACGAGTTCCGTCCTCCGCAGCCAAAAACGACGGCACCACTCCTTCAAGATCACCGGCCGAGACCACGGCTAACAGCGCCTCTAGCTCGCCACCGCCGCTAGAGCCCCCACCTAGGCAACCGATCTACACCACTTTCGAGGCAGCCGATCGGCACCACCGCGGAGGCAAAGATTGGTGCCTCCTCAAGCCGCCATCGGCCGTGACGCACGCCTCCATTTCGCCACCTCTATGTGGTGGTCGGAGTTCTCGTCAGGGATAGCTGCCTTTCAGTCGAGGAAAAGAATAAGCAGATCTACAAGAATGGTGCAATCTTTTTTTTTTTAAGAATTATGAATTCCCCCCGTGATTTTGCATATTAATATTTGAGACCTATTGGGTCTCCTTTATTCAGTACATGCCACACTTTTTTAAAGGAATTAGACTTTTGGCCTAAGAAAGATGCTTATTTATATTTAAGACCCTAAAGATCTCATTTATTCAACACAGGCCATATGTTTTTATTTAAAGCATAAAAATTCCACCCCATGCAAATGCATATTTGTATGTTGGACCCGCAGGGTCTCATTTATTTAACATATGCTGGACATTCTTTAAAAACGGCATGTATCTCATTGCATATTTGTCACTAAAGGCACTAACAAGCCTTCTTAAAGGTTGCTTCTTGTACACTTCTTTAACCTAGACCTATGTTATTTATGGTTTGGCATGATGCAATTGTGTCAATTCACGCAAGCATGTCGCATATAGGGTCTTACCAAATGCTTTGACTTTTAAAAGCTCGCCTATGACTCACAGTGCAATACCAAGACCTAATGGGGACGCAGTGTATGAATATTGCTATTATTTATGTGTTAAAAACATAGTCGTACTTTCATATGCTTTATTGCTTTAAAGGATATTTTTTCAGTCACATACTTTTATTTCTTGCAAGGGTTTAAACTATGCTTGCGAGCATCAACAGTGACGTATAAACCACTTCATAAGCAAGGATCAAATTCACAGCACCCTGCGACTTGAAGTCACGTTTAGGATTTTTTACTACAGTATCATGCCTTCTTGGCATTAGATTTCATCTCATGGTCATACAGTGACCTCTATCGATGGCATATTCACATCGCTGCTTGTTGAGAAGCTAGTTCAACAATGATGGAAGCACACATGCTGCCACCGTATCTGGTGAATTAAGTACTCACCACCAGCTATTCTCAGACAGATTCCCCGTCCTCTAGTTTTATACGCTCGTCCAGTCAAGTAGGTGGATTATGGTCTTCTATATTGCTCCCACAGGTCTTCTTGCGACCGGGCACTATATATAGGTTGAACAGTGGTATTTGTATATCTATATCTTCTTAAAGGCAGAGGGACTTTATATCTTATAACATCAGCAATATTACAGGCTCCATGCCCTGAGCCTTCTTATTTGGCATTGCAGCAACAAGTACGAGAACTTTAAGTTCCGTCAAACCTTCGAGGGTATTTTCATGAGCTTTGAGCCCCGTCTGCCCCCGAGGGCGTGTAAGACGAGAACTTAAAGTTCCGTCAAACCCTCGAGGTATTTTCATGAGCTTTGCGCTCCATCTGCCCCCAAGGGCGCATAAAACGAGAACTCTAAGTTCTGTCAAACCCCGAGGGTATTTGCATGAGCTCAGCGCTCCATTTGCCCTCAAGGGCGCATACGAGAACTCTAAGTTCCATCAAACCCCCAGCGTATTTACATGATCTTTGTGCTCTATTAGCCCTTAAGGGAACTTATCAGAACTCTACATTCCACTAGCCTTTAAGGGCGGTCCTTCGAAGGATGAACACCTCCAAGGGTAGAGCTTGAATTCTATCCAACGGTTTACCACAGTTCTAACCCTTGAAACGGTAAAGAACTATGTGGGACTTCATCCCCCCACCATTCTTTGTCAATTCGAAAACCATTCAAGTGTGAGTGCGAGGCTTCTTTACCTGCTCTTAGTTGATAATAAGAGTTTGTGACAAAGTAAAACGCAAGCATGATGCGGTCAACTCGAGTTAAAGAACACACACTTGTACAAAATGAACACCCTTCAAAAGAGAGGTGACCCCTCGAAGGGACATTCAAACACTTAGCACATGCAACAACTTGCATGCACAGCTCTGTGTCTTCTCTCTAGAGAGGCTACTGTGGGGCACAGCCTCTGAAGGATCTCGAGATCTCATGATTCGTCTTCCCAAAGATGATTTTGAATAGCTGACTCAGGCGACATTCTAAGACTTAGCTCCCGAGAGTTAGGGTTCTAGCGCCAGACTTGGGCAAAGTTCCAAGGCCGAATTCCCAAGAGCTTAGGTCGAAGCACATGGAGGAGAAAAATATTGTTACCCCTACAAATGGATAGAGAATCCCTTACAAATCTGATGCGGGTCTCGAGACACCAGCCCGTGACATTCTCCCCCACTAAAGTTGTTGACGCCCTCGTCAACTTCTGCATCTGGTAGGCTTCAATCTTGTCAGTGTAGGGTGATAAGTCTGCTACTCGTTCCCAAGTGTTCTCTTATTCCATATATCCCTGCCATTTGACTAGGTACTCCTGATGGCACTTGCGGGATTCTGTAATTACTCTATCATTCAAAATAGATTCGGCAACTCGCTTTCCTACCGCTTTGGGTTTGAGTCCTTATCTCTTGATTTGGCCCCTGGAGGGGTCGGCTGTGTCTTCATAAAATGGCTTCAACATGCTGACGTGAAAGACAGGATGGAGCTGGCGGCTCCACCAATGAGGCAGATCAACTTTGTAAGCCATCTTGCTATTTTCTTCACTATAGTCAGGGGTCCCTCATATTTTTGCAAAAAACGAGAGTCTTTTCCCTTAGAAATTTACGATCATGTGGTAGTAGCTTAACCATAACTTTGTCGCCCACGTTAAACTCTTGAGATCTCCTGTTCTTGTCAGCCATGTTTCTTCATTCTTCTGGCTGCTTTCTCAAGGTAGGAGTGAGCTAGATCTATATTCTGCCTCCATTCTTCGTTGAAGCTTATGGTCCTTGGACATTTTCCTGTGTGGGGACGTTTACTGTGTGGGGACGTAACGGTTGTTGTCCATTCACAATCTTAAAAGCACTCTTCCCTGTCGAAGAGCTTTTGCGTGAGTTGAAACACAGCTGGACAACATCCAGTAACTTGACCCAATTTTTCTGTGTTGCACTGACAAAATGGTGGAGGTACTATTCTAACATAGAATTGAACCGCTCCGTCTGACCGTCTGATTCTGGATGATAACTTGAACACATCGAAAGTTGGGATCCGAATAACTTAGAGAGTTTAGTCCAAAAGTTTTCCAGTAAAGCGGGAGTCCCGATCACTGGCAATGTCTTGAGGCATGCCCCAATACTTCACTACATGCTTAAAGAAAAGTTACGCTGTGTCTTCGGCTGAGCAATACTTGGGTGTTGCGATAAAGCTCGTATACTTGCTAAACCGATCAACGACAACAAGAATTGTGCCTAAGTCTTCAACCTTCGGCAGACCCATGATGAAATCTAATGACACACTTTCCCACGGTCTCTTGGTTACCGACAGTCGTTGTAGTAACCCTGCTTTCTTCTTATGCTCCACCTTGTCCTGCTGACAAGTAAGGCATGTCTTCACATACTCCTGCACTTCATCCCCCATTTAGGGCCAGTAGTAACCTTGTTGAAGGAGAGCTAATGTTCTTTCTCCCCCGGCATGGCCTGCCCAAAGGGTGTCATGACATTCTCGAATCAATGTTCATCTCAGATCATCGACTCTGGGACGTAAACCCATCTTCCTTTGGTCATCAGCAAACTATCTTCTTGCCAAAATTGTCGAGTTTTACCGCTCTCAATCAGTTTCAACAGTTGTTGGGCAACCGGGTCCCTGGTAACAATAGCCCTTCCTGATCTTCTTTTCGATGTTGATGGCAACTCGGCTGTCTACTCTAACAATAGCATTAATGGCCATCAATGCTACCTAATCTAGTTCGGCTCTCCTGTTGAGGGCATCTGCTACGCTGTTCGTTGAGCCTGCCCTGTACTCGAGCATAAAGTTGAATTCTGCCAAGAGTTCTTGCCACCTGGCCTGTTTCGAGGTGAACTTAAACTGACTCAAGAAATGGCTCACTGCAGTATTGTTTGTCCGCACTATGAAGCTAGAACCAAGCAGGTAGAACCTCCAAATTATGAGACAATGCACTACCGCCAGCAACTCTTTCTCATGAATGGTGTAGCAATGTTCTGCTTCCTTGAGCTTCCTACTCTCATATGCCACCGGGTGGCATTCTTGCATTAGAATCCCTCCTAGTGCAAAGTCAGAAGCATCTGTATGAACTTCAAAGGACTTTGACACATCAGGGAGAGCAAGTGCCGGATCTTCAGACATAGCCCGCTTCATAGCCAAGAAGGCCGATTGACACTCTTTGGACTATTCCCAAACTTTGCTCTTCTTCAAAAGTTCGGTTAGGGGATGGGCCATTCTCAAATAATCTCGGACAAACTTCCTATAATAGTTGGTCAATCCAAGGAAAGATCTCAGTTCTGAAACATTAATTGGTGGCTGCCACTCCTGTATCACTTGAACTTTAGCTGAGTCCATCCTTATCTTACCATGTTCTATCACATGGCCCAAGAATTTAATCTTGGTCTGGGCAAAAGTGCATTTCGACAGCTTCACGTATAGCTCGTGCTCCCTCAGTCGGGCAAGCACATTCCTCAAGTGCTTCAGATGCTCGTCCAAGCTGGAACTGTAGATCACAATATCATCGAGATACACCACTACAAAATCGTCAATCTAATCCCACAAAAGCTGATTCATCAAGGTATAAAATGTGGCCGGGGTGTTGGGTCAAGCGAAATGGCATGACCAGGAACTCATACGCACAGTATCTGGTGACAGAAGTTATCTTCGCCTCATCACCTTCAGCGATTCGGACCTGCCAATACCCAGACTTCAAGTCCAACTTGGTAAACATTCTCGCCCTACTAAGCTGATCAAAACAATCGGCGACTAAAGGAATATGATACTTGTTCTGAATAGTCACCTTGTTTAGTGCCCTATAGTCCACACACATCCGCAAGGAACCATCTTGTTTCTTCTGAAAGAGGACTGGTGCACTGTAAGGCGACTTCGCTGGAGTGATCAAACCCGCGTCTAGCAATTCCGTCAATTATTTTCTGAGTTCAGGCGGGTGGCTTCGAGCCTGGCACAAGCTCGATCTCATGGTCAATTGCCCTTCTAGGTGGCAATTTCTTCGGCAATTCATCAGGCATCACATTTTCAAAGTCGTTTAATATCACTTTAACTTCTTTGGGTAATGTTCCCGATACTTCTTCAATTTTGTCCCACCGTAGCATGGCAAGGTAGGTTCTTTCGTCCCGTTTTAATCCTTTTTTCAACTGGAGGGCTGAGATAGAACGCTCTCCCGCCCTAGGAGATATAGTCGGGTTGACACACGGTTTACTCCTAAGCATGGCCAGCGAGTTGGTGCATGGCATCATTATGGTCTTCGTGTCACGCAAAAACTCCAACCCAAGGATCAGTTTAAAGTCATCCATGATGACTACTGAAAAGTTGGTCCTTCCTTCGTATGGGCCAATCTTGATCAAAACAGATCTCGCTATCCCCGCTACGGGCTGTGTAGCAGAGTTGATAGCCTTCACCCGTCCGCACCCTTTTTCTAGAGTTAGACCCAATCTTTCCACTTCGGTGCTAGAAATGTAATTATGGGTAGCTCATGTGTCCACCATGGCCCTGATGGCCTTCCCATTAACCTTGATGTCCACATACATCAAGCTTTTCCCTGGTACATCGCTCTTTTTTCTTTGGTCACATGTCTTTAGGCTTTTCCTTAGTCAAGCTCTCTTCGGGGTTCCCAACCTGCGTTGTCATAGCATTACACCACTGAGGAAAGGCCCCGACGACATCTTCCTCTTCATAATCTTGTACGTCTGTTTGCTCATCTGTTGGTGGATGCCTTGATTGAGAGCCAGATTGTTCCCCACGTTGCACTTGCCCAATGTTGTCAAAGAAGGCATTCATCTGTCGCTTCGGACAGTTAGCGATTACGTGCGGTCCTTGGCACAAGAAGCAACCCCTGAAAGGAGGTTTCTTCACTTCTCCGCTGGTGCTAGCGTCAGGCTTGACTTTGAACCCTACTCCACTCTTCTGTTGGGTGGAAGAGTTTGACGCCCAACTATTTTTACTGCCCCAACTTTGGTTTGGTACTTGACCCCCTAGCTTCTTGCCACCATTACTTCTGCTTGGATTTCCTCTCTGAGGGGGTCTCTGTTGCTTGGAGTTGTAATCTGAAAGGCTCTTGGCAGCCTTTTCACCCGACGTCTATTAAGCTCGGTGCGAGCCCATGGTTTTAGCCCTTCCATGAAGAAGAAGAGTTTGTCGACTGCGGACATGTTGCTAATGTCCAACATCAAGGCAGAAAATGCCTGGCAATACTCCCGGACCGAACCAGTGTGCTTGCATTCCAACAACGCTTTCCTCGCGTTGAATGCGGTGTTCTCTGGGAAAAACTGGCTCTTTAGCTCTCGTTTGAGTATATCCCATGTGTTTATAATGCAAGACCCATCTTCGATCTCTGCGTACTTCTTCCGCCACCATAACTTGGCATCTGCAACCAAGTACATGGCAGACACTTTCGTCGCTTCCGAGTCTACTCTGATGACTCGAAAGTATTGTTCTATATCAAAAAGGAAGTTTTCTACTTCCTTGGCGTCACGGGCTCCCTCGTAACTCTTGGGCTCTAGCACTCGGGGCCTCGATGAGTGCTTCCCACCCCCTGTGGGTGTGTTAACCACTGCGCGACTAAGAAGCTCCACTCGATCCTAGAGCTCTTGAAATTTAGACTCCCAGTCTATAACTTCAACATGTCATGCATGGTATTCCACTCGATCCTGAAGCTCCTGAAACCTGTCCTTCCACTCCATATTCTCAGCATATAGGGCATTATCAGTGGCTTCAAGATTCACCCCCAATGCGTCAAGGCGAAGGGAGAATTGCTTCAGGATGCCTGGAGTATTCGGGGCTCTCTTGATCATGTCTCGTATCTGTGCTTCCAAAGCATCGATTCTCTCATTCGAGTTGGCCATAGGTTTTCTCAACAAACTATTCCACAGTATTTTCTTAGCGGAAGCCATGATCCCTTAGGCAATCGCAGCTCTGATACCACCTGACACACGATGGCCCTTGATGGCACAAGGAAACCGTGTGTGGCACTTGACTTGCCACTTACAAGAAGAGTCCACCAACCAATCCCAACAATTTAGAGCAAGCAGTGCATCAATATTGCATAAAATAGTGCACAAAGAGTAAATTTTGAACACAAGGGCAAAACGGTCACAAATATCTTCATTACTTCAATAGCATCATTATAACTTATAAAAGACTTTGTTTGCATCTACAGTGTGCAATCTAGCTAGACAGGCAAGCTAAAACAAAGCAAGAGACTTTCGGGTATGGGTGTGCATGACTCCCATATAGTACCATTAAGAGGATTTTTCTAAGTGACAGTAGTAGACGTCACTATGTGCGAAGAGTTATAGTGCCCCTTTTTAGAAAAATACAACTCGGAATGACTTGAAATTTTATAGGAAAACTTAAATATATACAAGGGTGGTCTCCACCAAAATTGAACAAAAACACACGCCTGGATTTTCAGATCTTCACAGTTAGCTTTTGGCGTGCTCAGGCACTGCAATTGGGCGCGTAGGCGCTGTGCTTGACAGGAGCATGAGCGCGAGACTTGAAGAACTTGCAAGGGCGCATGGGCGTGTGTTGGAGGGGTGCGGGGGCGCTGTGTTAGGCGGGGCGGAGGCGCTGTGCTAGGCAGGTGCAAGGGGCAGCCCGTGACACTTGGCAACGCATTTTAGGCCACCGGCGTCTACCGTTGAGGGCTCACGATTGTTGACCGGCAGAGTTATGTCGCGATTGGTTCGGTGATCAGCAGCAACGTGTCGTTTCTCACGATTGACGCTTCATCTTTTGGTAACGATTGTCCATGGTCCATCGGTAGCACCGCTCGTAAAGTTCTGGGCACCAAGATCTGTGGATGTGGGTGTGGCGCTTGGTGTCATAATCGGCCGTGGTGGTTTAGAGATGTACCCCACTGCCGCCGGTGGTGCCTCGCTGTTCAGTTCATGGCTGTCTTTATATCGCTCCGAAACATGTCTGAGATGGGAACATCGCCGGCATATCGCAGGTAAATTTCATATTGTAGAGTCTGTAGATGCTTCCCGATTTGGATTCGGCACATTAGTGGTGTTTGAGTGTCAATTTGTATGCGGATCTGGGCAAATCGTCCTCTGGAAATCGAAGAAGTAATAGAGTTAATTCGTAAAGGTGTTCCAATTTTCTTTCCCACGAGTAGCAATACTTCACGACCGAAATATTCTAAAGCTAAATTGTTTAATGTAATCCAAACGGTCATGGTATTGATGGGTTTTTAGGTTGGGTTGAAATTCGACCACCAGCGTTGAACGGAGAGATAACTGGTTCCGATGAACCAGGGGCCATGCTCGAGAGCTTTGATGTAGTCGTTTCTGTCAACGAATTTCACTGAGAGAAATCCATGGCTGAGTTTCAATCAGTTGAATCAACCCCTTTGGTTTCCAGATCCCGTGTAGGCGCTGGATCAAATTAGAGGGAGGTACGTAGCTCCGATCACTTTGATGATGATAGTTTTGTACCATGATTCACAGATTTTTGTCTTGAGCTCTTGTAGAATTTTGATATATGGGATGTTGTTCTGTTGAGATGTCTCAACTGGATTCTCTCCTCCTTCATCATCACTGGGTTGTCCTATTTCAATGTCCATTTCTTCTGCATCATGGTTGATCAGTCGGAGTAATGTGTTCTTGAATGAGGGTGGTGATGTAGTGGTTTGTGTCGGTGGTGGTTCTCCAGTGTTTGTGGTTATGGATGACAAACTGCCAGCAGCGTGACGAGTTCATCGTCAGTCTAATGTTTGTGCTCCTCTCTCTCTCTCTCTCTCTGCTCTCTCGCATTTATTCAACTATGATCCAGAGAGTAGAGTCTTCTACTTCTTATAAACTTGCGATATCAAAATTAGATGTTAAAGAGAGTCATCTGGCATCTTACTTTTCACTGTTAAAAGTATTAAACTCAAAATTAATTGGTAATGAGCGGAGATGTCCACAATACTTATAGGTTAGACTTCTTTTGAGTGGGTTAGGGACGTAGATGAATTAAACTGCGTGACGATGAATTTAATATTAATCTGTTTACTATGATCATATCGATCCGCTCTGATACCATTTGAAAGCGTTCAACTCAAAACTAATTGATAATGAAAGAAGAGGCCCGCGAGACTCTTGTAACATATTAGTCATTATTCTCCGGACATGGGATTTATATCTTAACATCACAAGCTTCCTTACGGCCATACACACCAATAACAAAAGAGGTCATGCCATATCCACGAGTCTCTGTAAATTAGCTAAACTGTAACATGAGATCCCCTAGCAACGAGACAACTATGTAACCAATTTGGGCATGACAAGCAAAAGTACCTAGAGAACTTGTTTCCTTCATTTGAACTATAAAAAGGTGATGAAAGTTTGAAAGTATATAGTAACAGTCATAGAAAATGGGCGCGTGAATAGTGCTCCAACATCCGAGAAAATATGAATGTGGATGTAGTTAGGATAGTAATGTGCATCAAGTCGTACTTTATTGCACTTTGCTCTTCACGTTTATAACTTTTACAATATTGTCCCTCGAAGTTGATAAAACCATTGCAAACAGTTTCAAAATTGAACGTCCGTTCAATTTTGGACCTTTAGTCATCATGTGCAGTGCACGTGCCATTTTGGCATGGATAATTTTGTAATTTTCTGTACCTCATCTTCTTCTTCTTCTCTCTCTCACATGCGGCAAAACCCTTAAGCTTGACTCTTACGGCCATTAACAATCACAAGGCTCCTACTTTTCCGCTGCTGCTTGGAACTCCTGCTGGCTTTGGTCGAAATCCGCCTCGACGAACGAACAGAAGAACTGCTCAAATCCAACGATCCAACCGGCCTCCACGGCAAAGGCTTTTTAATAACCGAAGCTGATGATGTCCATGCATCCACACACAAACACGTGCCAATGTGTGAATCAACCACGAATGAACCCATCACAGATATAGCCCCCACCATTCTCATGAAACACCAAGTTATGAACAACCCAACAAAAAGGTCACTGCTTTTTTTTTTTTCCTTCCAAGAATGTGTAAAACCAGACCAAATGAGCTCGAGATTGAAGAAAATAGCAGAAGCAGAGATGGTGGGTTGTCCAAGAAAGTGGGGATTAACAAGTGTGTGTGGTCAAAGATTCATGAACCTGGAGGAAAAGGGTGCGTAGATTCTGGTTGGAAGCTTGAGAACGACTGAACGAGGGTGTTGTGTGGGTTTTAAAAAATGGAGTTGCGTGGAACACCGCCGACCAGAATTATTTTTGAGGCCCAAATTGCTCCAGCCAGAAATAGGCTTGATGATTTGAGTTCAAAAATCACAGCAATTTTTTTCTACCTTGTTAGATTCTTTACTCACCCTTCGACGGTTGTTCCGTTTTGGTGGCGCCAGTGGACACGTATCAAGACCCCGCTGTGCTCTTCCAACGTGAATCATTCGTTCAACCGAGAGAGAGGTTGTAAGTTGCAAATCGGGCACATAAGGATTTCATTGCGAATTAGTTAAGATTGGAGCTCTGTGGTGAACGATCTAAAATTATTTGCCACAATACTAAAATTATCTCATGGGATAACAGTACGGACCAAAAGTTCCTGGGGATTGCAAAGGGTCGGGACTACAAAGAGACAGTTTTTGTGCATTAAATTGTTTAAGTGGACACTTTTGTCATTGTGACTTAAATTATATTTCATATATAAGACAAAAATATTAGAACAGCCTGTGCGTCCCCCGACCCACCGGTGCCACCCCTGGTTCCTCCTCTTATGCTTGATATCACATCATGCCGGCCCATGCCACTGAAGAAAAAGTCTCCATTTAAGTTTTGGCCCCATACTTGTTGATCTTCAAAACATATGCTGAGATATGTTCGGCCACTATCTTATCACGAGGGTTGATTAGGTGCCGACGTATTATGTGGCTAAAAATATCTTTAATGACTTTTTGAAATCTTCTAGCAATGAACGGCAACTTAACATAATATATCACGAAATATCTTTAATAACTTTCTCAAATCTTCTGACTCTGTCACGTCACTGACACGGTAAGTAATCAATATAGTGTAGTCTTGGTCAGTATTTAATGCAGTGTATCAACGTACTATTGCTCACTGAAAGTGACTTTGGTTTCTAAATGGGGAAGCAAACACTGAGGAGTGCTTAAAACTGGTTTGTCAGAGATACCTACATGGTAGGTTAAGATCTCTGGCAATAACATCAACGGTTGTTCTGTGCTTTGGTTTTTCATTGGAGTCTGGTCATTGAAGAGAGCCCAATAATAGGGCTGAGATCAGGCACTTGATAGCACTAGAAATATGACGAATGAGGTCCGCTGTACCATATTTCGTCAGGAAAGGGTGACACTATTGCCATAACATCTTTATAGTGTTGTAACACGCAAATTGCAAGCAATTTAGTGGTGCGGTGTTTGAGGGTTTTTTTTGTTCTCCTGCTGTGACATCCCGAGACTTTGTTCAATGTCTAGCGTGCAACTGCTGTTGATGACATACTCCAAACTTCTTTCTACTCAACTTTTAACTATGTGCAAACTCAGTCTCCCTCCATCTCAATTTTTTTTTCTTTTTATTTTGACTTGACACGCATATTAAGAATATGCATCATATATCATGCATTTTTCATTCTACACTTATAGAGAGGGAGGAGGGAAAGTGGGTTGGGAGGAAAAATAGATTGGTAGAGTGTTAAACAAAGAGAAATAGAATTAAAAAAAAATCATTCATAGGATAAATATAGAAAACTACGTACATAATCTTTCTTAATTTAGAAGTGAACAATTTTCTTAGAACAATTTTCACTTAATGTTTTAACGTTAAGTTGACTTGTCAAATAATACTTATTTGAACATTAGATTTCAATTTAATGTCTACGTGTATTAAAAACTATTTTAGAAATTAATAAAAAGTTAAAGGGGAAAACTTAATGGAGCGAATCGAGTAATAAAAGAAGAAAATTAATAATCTTGCTTCAAATGGAATCAAACTCCCTCCGTCTTGTCTCGCATCTATAGTGCGAGATTGGAGTGATTTAGTTCAACCTTAGAGTGCGATTGTCTCTTCCCTTTTAAAGAGGGAGAATGAGACATGCTCTATGACGTAAGATATCCTTAAGGTTATATTAGATGCACCAAAACACATGCAGCAAGTTCGATAAGTCAATCACCAAATCATTTAACACCTCATGCAGTTGTTGATTTTTTATATTCGACATCGAAAGGCTTTCTTTGTGTTTCCTCATACTCTACATGGATCCAACTCGTCCACACTTCCCAGGGAACAAACAAAGTGGATTTTGTCATGTAAAGCCACTAATCATATTTAAACAATAGGAGGATACTAACAAATCTTTTTCTTACCTATAAAACTATTTTTATCTTACCCACAAAGTTATTTGTGCAATTATTTCTTATCAAAACTTTCGCCCTAAATTATTTGATCAGATTTGACTTACACATCTTGCCTCGCATATGTAATGCAAGATTGATATTCTTAAACCGAGATGGAATCAACTCACCCCATCTTGCCTCGCATATACAGTGCAAGATTGGAGTGAATTAATTGAGCTTTGGGATGCGATGGCCTCGTCCCTTTTAAAGAGGAAGAGTATCATGTTTTAAGATGCAAGTCCGAAGGTTTTTTTTTGTTTGGAATAGTCAGAATTGTAATTTATATGACTTGTCGGTATGAAGATTCGAACTCGGGACTTTAAGGTTATTCCTCAAGGCCCTTTGTCACTCCGTCACCCCTTGAGGTTAAGTCAGAAGCTTCGGTCATATGGATGCACCAAAACACATGCAATAGCTTTGATAAGTCAATGCCCATATCATTTAACCCCTCGTGCATCAAAAGGCATTTTCAATTGTTTACTCTCACTCTGCGCGGATCCGAATCGTCGACATTTCTCAGGGAACAAATAATATGGTTTCGTCACCTTTGTATCATCCTTGATCCTCCATTCCAGTAATAATAATAATAAGAGATAAAGCAAATTAATTTTTGCAATCTCTCATTGAGTTTAATCAACAGTGACTCAATACATTAATGACATTATCAAAGTCCCGTAAAGCGACCGACCATATTTAAACACAACCAATCTCTTTCTTACCTACTGCTCCTATAAAACTACTCTCTTTCCCTAAAAGCTATTTTTGCAATTATTGCAATCCTTCCTTTGTTTACTTTCATGCTACGCGGATTTGAATAGTCTACATTTCCCAAAGAACAAAAAATGTGGTTTCGTCACACTTGTATCGTCCTTCATTTCAGTAATAATAATGTAAAAAAAAAATTCATTTTTACCATCTCCCACTGAGTTTAATTAACAGTCACTCCATACACTAATGACATTTTCAAAGTCACGTAAGCCACTAATCATAGTTAAACACAACTCTTTCTTACCAACTACCAGTGGCGGAGGGAATAGGGGGCACGTGCCCACCTGCTGTCCCCCACACTGAAAACTATATATATGTATGATGTATATGATTTTTATGGATGAATATGCCTACTGAAGTGACTTTAGCATGGCCTCTATTTGGTCATTTATCACCGGACACAAAAAAAAAAAAAAGAGGATGACTATTAAAGTATTCATATATAGAGTTAAAGGAAAAGCACGTGGGGTCTAACTATTGTCCTCTCTTTAGATTTATGACTTTCATTTCTTTCTCCACGAGTTCTCCTTGGTTTCTCGATCTTCATAATAAGGAAAAAGTCATATTCTTGTAAATATATCTACTGCTTCATTAACACCCCCCACCCCCCCTACCCAAAAAAAAATATTATATCTTGCCTCTCTCTTACACAGTTGGCTATCTTGCACGACAGCTTTCAAGTGTTAAAAAGTAAAGTTTAATCCGTATAAAAACTCTTTATTGATTCACCAAATCGTTATTTTTTACATTAAGGTGCTCTGTTTTTTTCAATATTTTTGTAAATTTGAAGTTTAATTTCGTGATTTCGTAAATTGACCCCTTTTTATATTTTTGCCCACTGAACTAAATGTTTATTTGTTTTGTTTTTGAGTTCATAATTCTATGAATTTTTCAGTAGGAAGAAACACGTTACTTTTACGAAATATTGTAAAACAATTCGGTTTTGCTCTGTATTGAATTAATTGATTGTTGAATATTTTAATTTTTTTTTTGTGCCCACTTCAAACAATTTTCCTGGCCATAAAACTACTCTCTTTCCTAGAAAGTTATTTTTGCAATAATTGCCATCCTTTCTTGTGACAGCTATTTATGCTAGCATTATAATTTAGTCCCAATAAATGTGGGGTGTTGTTGGTACGGTCAATTACCTACCACAAATAAATGTGAGTCCCAAGATGTGGGGAACCTCAATGAAAAACTTGGTTTTGGTCATGAAATCTGCTTAGTATAATTATCATTGAGCTTAAAGACAAATAAAAGGCCAGTATAATTTCTTATTCCGGTTAAATAAAGGCTGGACTTTACGACTCTGATTCAAACGATAAGAAGTATTACGTCTCGAAAATTTATAAGACTATCACATATATCTTGGTCCCTGATTTTCGCACCTATTTTAGGAACAAAGTGGACAAACAACCTGCGTGTGAAGCACGTTCAGGATGAGGATGTAAGTCTATGAGAAACATGAGCAACAAATCAAGTCTTAATTCAAGTATGAAATCTAGATTGGGACCCTAAAAATTTCTGAACCAACTCGTTTATGGCAAAAGGCCCGACATAATGCAATGCAATATTATATGCGGTTCGACTACAAAATGCAAAATATAATGCAATGCAATACTACTAAAAAAAATTTATCGGACTGATGATCATATAGCAATCAGTTCATGGTTGCCCTACCCTTGAGATCTTTTCCTCCGTACGTTTCACATGCTCTTTGAGCTACAAGACAGCTGGTATGGTCGGAGATCTGAACTTGATTGTGATATTTTTCTGTATACTTTGCTCAAGAATAATATTTCATTCTGCAGAGACATTATTTCCATAATAAATGTGTTGTCCCCAGATTACATTACTATTAATTCTATAAATTATATTTTGGCTATAATGCCGGTAATAAGAATTGATTACAACTCTTTATAGTGGGACTATCTTCATAAAGTTAATTTTTTTTTGACAATTTTACAGGCAAATTTTGCTACAATTTTTAACTGAATTATTTTAATGTTACAAATTTAGTGAGGATCCACTATAAAGTGAATTGAAAATTTTAGGTTTAACTTCTAGCCGACGCTTATGAATCAAATCCTAATAAACAATGGTTTTTGGATTTGCACATGATACTGTAGAATAATGCATATGCTACAAAATGCCTGAAACTCTCTTCAGACTTCAATGATCACACTGCGATCACGCATGGTTGCTCCTCTTTGGACATTTCACTTTGTTTTTTAGTCACCTGTTCTTCTTTTTTGGTGTGTGTGCGTGTATTTGTTTTGCAAACAAAAGAACGCAATTTTTTCACTTATACTTTTCCAAACAAATACTACTTAAAACGGAGGATTACTTTTTTCACATAATCTTTCCGTTTGTGTATTTCATTTTTAACGTCACTAAGTCAATAAACATTTGAGATATGATTATAGAATGGCTTGAAAATTGTCTCTTTCAAATTAAACAGGAGAATTGTTTCAACAAACGGGCAATTTTTTCCGGTAATTAATTTAATTTATATCGTATCTCAGATAAGGCAAACCAACGCTAGACTAGACTGGATAGAGATCGGGAAGAATGCTGGAGTACTATGTGAAATTGATCTCGGTCTTCAGGGGTTTCAGTGGCCACAAGACCGACAGTAGCCTGATTAAAGAGACAGCTACGGCGGTACGCCTCATCAGTACATCAGATCAACCTATCCGACATCTCCATGGCCGGACATGTTAATATTGAAGCGGTTTGTGCAATCACTTTTTATTTTCTTGCAAGTACTTCAATTCCCTCACCTAACATCTCCATGGCCACAAGACCGAGACTCACTAGCATGATTAAAACGTTTGGGCCCCAAATAAAGAAAGATGTACGGTTATTTATAAATGGTGGACCTGTGTTTGATATAGGGTGGACCTGTTTTGATACGGTTATTTATGACTTGCTCTTATAACATTGCATAAAGTAAGTTAACTTGAGGAGTCTACTAATCCGTATGTTTTGGAATGACATCAGCTAGGTTCCATTTTTTTTTCGTTTTTATATACATATATATATTTTTTTAATTTTGTACTGTGTGTTGGTTGTTTTGAGAGCAGAAACACAATCTTTTTCATTTATACTTTTTCAAAAATATTTTGCTTTTTTTTTTCTCCTAATCTTTTTCGTTGCATTTGTCATATTTAACATCATTAAGTCACTAAACATGTGACAAATGTCTATAAAAATGGCTTAAAAACTGTCTCTTTTCAAATTAAACTGGATAAAATTTTAATCACACGTGCAAAATTTTTATACTAGTAATTTTTATCTTATGTCTCAGATAGGGTAAACTAGTGCTAGAGACGGAAAGAATGCTGGAGTAGTATGTGAAATTTAATTTTTGTGCCTCACTTAATTTGTTGCAAGTACTTTCCCATCTAACGCTCAACTATTGCCTTGGATATGGTTATTAAAAGGTTGAACTCTATTTTGGGCGCCTAATAAAGATGTGGTGCAGATTGCAAATCGTGGACATGTTTTGATGCGGCTGTTTATTTGCTCTCCTAAGATGACAAAAACAAAAAATACAATCTTGTTCGTTATCCTTTATCAAAAAGTATTTAATGTTGCTTTTTTTACATAAATTTTTTCTCTTGCATTTTCTATATTTGTTTTGAACATTGAATACATGTTCGTCTAGCGTTTTCTCCACAATATGTTCACCGTCTATATTTTGTAAATGTCCTTATTATTGATGTGTCAAGTTAGCATTATACCCCAAAAATCCCTCTAAATGTCAAACTCTCGTCACATGTCGTGAGATGCAAGACCCACCCGTTCTCTGATCGCTTTCCCAAGGAAGTTCACCACATATTGCTTCAACCACCATTGTCAAGAGACTCGCTCTATTGTGGTTGTGTTAGCAGTGGTTAGGATGGTGGGACGATGGTTGTTGTTAGCAGCAGTATTGTTGATAGATATACGTGGCCTATATAATAAAATCTCTGTTGTATTCTAGAAGGGTATAGTGCACATTAGCAAGCAATTAGTATTGAACTTATTACCTTTTCATTCAAAAAGATGAGGCTTTAGTTTGGACACAATGGAAGGTAGCAGCATTCCGGAGGAATATTGTGAATATGCGCCGGGGGGGGCGGGGGGGGGGGGGGGAGGAACATAACGGATTTCATTTTTGCAACCAGTAGGGGAGGAGAAAAGGTGAACATGAAGATGACCGCAAGCAAAGGATTTTTACCTTTTCAAGAACCATAAGTTAACAATGGCAAGTCATCAGAACCGTATATGCTGCACTCACAAGCCGTGATCAACGATAACTACTCTTACAACTTTAGCCAAAGACGCTTGTTTCGAACCCATAAAATGTGGAAGGAGCTCAAAACAAAGAACACTCTCAACAGGATGACTCTCAATCGATGCTATCTTGCAAGTGAAAAATGAATTAAGTATGTTTTGACTAAACAGGATGGTCAACCTAAAAGACCTAAAAGTGACGCTTCGAAAGTCTATTTTTAGTTTCATAGACTCTCTGGCCAGTTTACTTCTTTTATTTTAAGATTAACTTGTGTAAATAATGAAAGCGCCGGTGTCTTTATTAGCAACTCGAGTTGCAAAAGGAGGCGCCGGCGCTTTCGTTATTTACACATGGCCCCCTGAGGGGCGTATTGTATTGTATCGCTCAAAAACTCTTAACAGGAAATGTATAACTTATCACTTGAGAATTTGTGCTCCACCAACATCTTCTATCTTTGAAAAACCCTAACCTTCACAGTTAGGCTTAGAAATGATTGAAAAGGATCTAGCCATGGTGGACGTTTTTGGGGTGGTGGATTGGCCTGAATTTGTGGTGGTGGTTGACAGGGCTGCATTGGTGGGACGCATGGATGGACAGGGCTGGTTTGAGGGGTGAGTGCGTGGCCATGGCCTCATCGATCACTGATGGAAAAGGGGGCGGTGACAGTGATGATGAGAAGATGGGGCAGCTGCTGCCGATAATGATGGAGAAGAAGGGGCAGCGTTAGTGGGCGTCATGAGAAGAGGGGCTAAGGCTAGTGGTGGTGCTAACGGGCGTGGCTGGGGTGGTGGCAAACGGGGAGGGGGGGGGGGGTGTTGACGGCAGACTCATTGCCTTGTATTAATTTGTATCAATTTAGGATATGACAATTGGGTTTAGAAATTACAATTTATAGCTACGAATTGATATTGTTGATATATGTCTTGTATTTATGTCCTACATCGGTTACTGAAATAAGGTTGCAACTAAGCCCTTAGTATATAAGACATCTTGTCCCACATTAGTTGGGGAGAGAAGATCACTGCTTTCTCCAAGTATAAGTAAGGTGTCTTATACTGTGTTAAAGGGCAAGAGAGGAGAGTCCTTCTTTGAGTAGGCAAACAAGAGAGAAGAGTCCTTCTTTGAGTAGGCCAAGAGAGGAGAGTCCTTCTCTGGCCTTCCCAAAGAAGAGTCCTTCTTTGGGAAGGCCAAGATAGAAGAGTCCTTCTCTGAGTAGGAAAACAGTTGAGAGATACACGTGAGGGAGCGTTGTAAATCTAACTTGTGCATAGTGGATTTGAGTTCTCTCATATTTCTTGTGTTTTCTTCTTTGGTTATCGTGTTCCATACATATTTATCTAGAGCGATTTCATAACAAGTGGTATCAGAGCTTCTAGGTTTATTTTTTGGGCAAAATTGAAATCGATTTGAGAGGATAAATATGTAGACAACACGACCATGAAGTATGCCTGTGAAAATTCGATGGAAAGACGAATTTTGGCATATGACAGAGCACGATGAAGGATTAGAGTGGCGCGATAGGGAATGCCGAAGCACACATGAAGGAGCAGAAAGTCAATGTGTTCGTGGAGGAGCTACATGACTTGATCGAGGAAAGGGTCACCCATTTCATGAAGGGGGAGGTGCAACGGCACAAGGACCTCAAGGGACAAGTCATGGAGCTCCAAGAAGAACTAGGTGCTTATAAGAATAAACTTACAAGAGCTACGAGGCAGGGGTGTATCGCGGTGCAGCCAAGGCAAAAGAAAATGCCAGAGCCGAGATCGTACGATGGAACGAGAGAGGCGAGGCAGGTGGATAACTTCTTTTCGCACTTGGAGCTGTACTTTGAAGCCCTCGACATTGACGAGGAGAAGGTACAGTGGACTATCGCAAGTCAGGTGGATCTAATCTTCAATAGATTAGATGACTTAGAGGTAGACAGTCGATTAACTGTGCTGGAACGGAAAGTCAATGTGTTCGCGGAGGAGCTAGATGACTTGATCGAGGAAAGGGTCACCCATTTCATGAAGGGGGAGGTGCAATGGCGCAAGGACCTCAAGGGACAAGTCGTGGAACTCCAAGAAGAACTAGCTACTTGTAAGAAAGAGCTTACAAGAGCTACGAGGCACGGGTGTATCGCGGTGCAGCCAAGCCAAAAGAAAATGCAAGAGCCGAGATCGTTCGATAGAACGAGAGAGGCGAGGCAGGTGGATAACTTCTTTTCGCATTTGGAGCGGTACTTTGAAGCCCTCGACATTGACGAGGAGAAGGTATAGTGGACTGTCGCAAGTCAGGTGGAGCTAATCTTCAATAGATTAGATGACTTGGAGGTAGACAGTCGATCAACTGTGTTGGAACGAAAAGTCGATGTGTTCGCGAAGGAGTTAGATGACTTGATCAAGGAAAGGGTCGCCCATTTCACCAAGTGGGAGGTGCAATGGCACAAGGACCTCAAGGGACAGGTCATGGAGCTCCAAGAAGAACTAGGTGCTTCTAAGAATGAGCTTACAAGAGCTATGAGGCAGGGGTGTATCGCAGTGCAGCCAAGACAAAAGAAAATGCCGAACCAGAGATCATACGATAGAACGAGAGAGGCGTGGCAGGTGGATAACTTCTTTTGGCACTTGGAGCGGTACTTTAAAGCCCTCGACATTGACGAGGAGAATGTACAACAGACTGTCACAAGTCAGATGGAGCTAATCTTCAATAGATTAGATGACTTGGAGGTAGACAGTCGATTAACTGTGCTGGAATAGAAAGTTGATGTGTTCGCGAAGGAGTTAGATGACTTGATCAAGGAGAGGGTCGCCCATTTCACCAAATGGGAGGTGCAACAGCACAAGGACCTCAAGGGACAAGTCACGGAGCTCCAAGAAGAACTAGCTGCTTGTAAGAAGGATCTTACAAGAGTTACGAGGTAGGGGTGTATCGAGGTACAGCCAGGGGAAAGAAAATGCCAGAGCCAAGATCGTACGATGGAACGAGAGAGGCGAGGGAGGTGGATAACCTCTTTTGGCACTTGGAGCGATACTTTGAAGTCCTCGACATCGACGACGAGAAAGAGAAGGTCCAGACGGTGGTCATGTACCTTAACGATATAGCTGCCTTACGGTGGAGGCGTCGCTATACAGATGGGTACGACATCAAAATGTGGGAGAAGTTCAAGCGTGAACTACAAAGGCAGTTCTATCTGGATAACGTCAATGATAAACCTTGGACGGCTGAGGCAGAAGGGAGCATCCGCGAGTATGTGAAGGAGTACTCGGCTTTGCTGCTCAAAATACCAGAGATGTTTGAGAGGCAGTGACTATGCTTCTTCATTGACGGGTTGGAGTATCACTACAAGAAAACAGGGTT
Source organism: Escallonia herrerae (assembly GCA_033070095.1). Classification (NCBI taxonomy): domain Eukaryota; kingdom Viridiplantae; phylum Streptophyta; class Magnoliopsida; order Escalloniales; family Escalloniaceae; genus Escallonia; species Escallonia herrerae. Next base: position 1,778,986 of record JAVXUP010000003.1, on the reverse strand, counting down.
TTAGCGACGGGGTAATCCGTCGCTAAAAGCCAAAAATCCGTCTCTAAAAGAATTAGCGACGGATTCACCGTCGCTAAATATCCCTCGTATAAAAGCCCGTCACTAATAGTTTAGCGACGGAATTTTTAAATCCGTCGCTAAATATGTCATTTTTACCGACGGATTTATTTTAATTAGCGACGGATATTTCGTCGCGAATTATATTCTTTAGAGACGGATTTATATTTTTGAGACGGAATATTCCGTCGCTAAAAAACTTATTTAGCGACGGAATATTCCGTCGCTAAATAACTGATTGTAGGAATACTTTAGCGACGGAATTAATCCGTCGCCAAAAGTCAATTTTTTTTTGAAATTTTTTTTTTATTTTTCAATTACCCAAACCTGTAATACAATTTTCAAATCTCAACAACAACGCGCAATAATCAATACAGAAAGAAATATATATAATCAATTATAAAAAAAATTCATATATGTACAAGCTGGGAACCGGATATAGCCGGTTAGGAGAGGGGAGAAGAGTACAAGGCGGGCACGGGGGGGGGGGGGGAAGCTAGGAACGGGCACGGGAAGGGGCTCATCAGGGGTTCCCGAGTCCCGGATCTGAATCCTGCTGATCCGGGGCCGGGGCGGCCTGTCCAGCAGTGCCCTGCTCCCTGATCATCCGGCACACCACTGTAGCAATGCGCTGGATCTCCTCGTCGTCCAACTGAGGCCGAGGAGCCGGTGTCTGTGGAGGGGCAGCAGGGGGTGAGGACGCTCCTATCACGGCACGAGCAGTCGTGTTAGGCAGGCCGCGTATGAGGCCTTTCGGCCGATTCACGACCTCCGGCGTATCCAGCCATCGCTTCAACCCCCCAGTACTCGCAGTCGTACTAGTGGACGCTGATGGCTGTCCGGACTGCTGCTCGGACCCCCTTAGCTGTTCATACGAGGCCTGCAAAAATAGTGGTTTAACGATATGTTAGGGCATTAATTAACGAAACAGACATTGAGGATAGAAAGAAAAAACATTAACTTAAATAAATTGACTCACATCGATCCGCCGGGCAATATCTGAAATATAGTCGCCCGCCCGGTGCGTCTCGTCCTTGTCCTTCTTCCGCACGTGCGTCTGATTATACGTCAGAGCTACGACCTCACCGTCCTCCAGATCCGGGTGCTCGACCGCGTTCTTGTGTCGGACGATGTCATGTGGCACCGACCCCCCCGTGTGCGTCGGATCTTTGTTCTGTCTGTTCTCAGTCCCGCTCTTACTCTTGGCATCCCAACCTGGATCCGTAGCCCACCAATCTATCATCTCCCCCCATACACGGTGAGATGATTAGTTGTGCCGAGTAGTGATGATTAGTCCTAATTAGGGCTAATTGGGCTTAATTGGGTTATGTTAGAGCTAATTAAGGTTAATGAGGGATAGTTTTGGATAATTATAGCTGACTAGGGTTGATTATGACTAATTAGAGTTATGTAGTCCTAATTAGGGTTTAATTGTGCCGAGTAGTGCTGATTAGTCCTAATTAGGGCTAATTAGGCTTAATTGGGTTATGTTAGGGCTAATTAGGCGGCTTAATTGTGCCGCGTGTCTGACACCTCCGGACACGTGTCCGACACATACCGACACGTGTCCGACGCCTTTGGACACGTCCACGAAGCCTCCGGACACGTGTCCGACGCCCACCGACACGCACCTCCAGACACATCGGCATACGTTAATTTGTTTTTTAAATGTCGGACACCGTCGATCAAACGTGCTGTCCGTGTCTGCGCTAACTAACAGGTATCTCAATCCAACTGGGTCCCATCCTCCGTCAACAATCTCAATTCCGACACCTCATATAGGGTGTCGATATGGTGTCCGATACGTGTCCGATACGTGTCTGACACCTCCGGACACGTGTCCGACACATACCGACACGTGTCCGACGCCTTTGGAGACGTGTCCGAAGCCTCCGGACATGTGTCCGACGCCCACCGATACCCACCTCCAGACACATCGGCATACGTTAATTTGTTTTTTAAATGTCGGATACCGTCGATCAGACGTGCTGTCAGTGTCTGCGCTAACTAACAGGTTTCTCAATCTAATTGGGTCCCATCCTCCGTCAACAACCTCAATTCTCAATTCTTAAATGCTCAATGCAATAAAAATTAACAAAAACCACACATTCAATCTAATTGGGTCCCATCCTCCGTCAATAATCTCAATATCTCAAATGCTCAATGCACAATTAACAATCTAAAATCATCAATTAATAATCGCAATTACTTCAAATGCACAGCTAATAACCTAAAATAATCGATCAATAATCACAATTCTAAAACGCACAATTAACAACCTAAAATTATCAAACAAATGATCAATGTTCAAATGGGAAAAAAATGTTCAAAATTCACATATCCGATGCGCTTGAATTATTTCAATTTAGGGTTCGATTGTATTAGGGCATTCAATTTAGCGTTCAATTACTTCAATTTAGGGTTCAATTAGGGGGTTCTATTGATTCAATTTAGGGTTCAGTTGATTTGAGGCATTCAATTTAGGGTTCAATTAGTTCAATTTAGGGTTCGGTTGGATTAGGGCATTCAATTTAGGGTTCAATTAGGGTTCGGTTAGATTGGGGCAATCAATTTAGGGTTTAATTAGGGGTTCAATTAGTTCAAATTAGGGTTCGATTCAATTAGGGCATTCAATTTATGGTTCAATTAGGGGGTTCTATTGATTCAATTTAGGGTTCGGTTGATTTGAGGCATTCAATTTAGGGTTCAATTAGGGTTCGGTTAGATTAGGGCAATCAATTTAGGGTTTAATTAGGGGTTCAATTAGTTTAATTTAGGGTTCGATTCAATTAGGGCATTCAATTTAGGATTCAATTACTTCAATTTAGGGTTCAATTAGGGGGCTCTATTGACAAATTAACAAAAAATTGAACCTAAATTGACATACAAATCTAAATAATTCAAATAATTTAAGGCATGTAACCTAAATTGAAGACAAATTAACAAAAAATTCAGATAATTTAGGGCAATTGACATACAAATCTCGAGGTGGGTACGACGGCGCCGGCGTTGGTGGTGCGGCGGCAGTGGTGGTTTCCTTGCGCGGCGACAGTGGAGGCTTTGTGGCACGACCGGAGTGCAAGGCTTGGTGGTGCGGCGTCGGGTGGGGGACGGGAGTGTCGCCGTAGAGAAGGGTCGCCCACCACAAGAAAATATGTATTTTGCGACGGAGTTTTAGCGAGGGAAGGTATTCCGTCGCTAAACATGTCTTTAAGCGACGGAATATACCGTCGTTAAAACTCCGTTGCAAAATACTATTACCGACGGAAGACACCGTCGGTAATAGTATTTTGCAACGGAGTTTTAACGGCGGTTTTAGCGACGGAATTACCGTCGCTAAATATTTTTTATAAAATTAGTAATTTTGAGTTTTTTTTAAAATTATTTAAACGACGGAATAAAACCGTCGCTAAAAATTCTGTCGCAAAAGTCTTTATAATAAGACATTCACCGATGAAGTTTTAGCGACAGACTTATTCCGTCGCTAAAGATCCTCCATTTAAATTCAGATCTGGTTTCTTTCTCTCTCCCCGTTCTCTCTCTGAAAATCTGCTCCCACCCACCGCCGTTCTCACCTCCGGCGACCCTTCTCTACGGCGACCCAGCTCCGGCGACACTCCCGTCCCCCACCCGACGCCGCGCCACCAAGCCTTGCACTCCGGTCGTGCCACAAAGCCTCCACTGTCGCCGCGCAAGGAAACCACCACTGCCGCCGCACCACCAACGCCGGCGCCGTCGTACCCACCTCGAGATTTGTATGTCAATTGCCCTAAATTATCTGAATTTTTTGTTAATTTGTCTTTAATTTAGGTTACATGCCCTAAATTATCTGAATTATTTAGATTTGTATGTCAATTTAGGTTCAATTTTTTGTTAATTTGTCAATAGAGCCCCCTAATTGAACCCTAAATTGAAGTAATTGAATCCTAAATTGAATGTCCTAATTGAATCGAACCCTAAATTAAACTAATTGAACCCCTAATTAAACCTTAAATTGATTGCCCCAATCTAACCGAACCTTAACTGAACCCTAAATTGAATGCCTCAAATCAACCGAACCCTAAATTGAATCAATAGAGCCCCCTAATTGAACCCTAAATTGAAGTAATTGAATCCTAAATTGAATGTCCTAATTGAATCGAACCCTAAATTAAACTAATTGAACCCCTAATTAAACCCTAAATTGATTGCCCCAATCTAACCGAACCCTAATTGAACCCTAAATTGAATGCCTCAAATCAACCGAACCCTAAATTAAACTAATTGAACCCCTAATTAAATCCTAAATTGATTGCCCCAATCTAACCGAACCCTAATTGAACCCTAAATTGAATGCCTCAAATCAACCGAACCCTAAATTGAATCAATAGAACCCCCTAATTGAACCCTAAATTGAATGCCCTAATTGAATCGAACCCTAATTTGAACTAATTGAACCCCTAATTAAACCCTAAATTGATTGCCCCAATCTAACCGAACCCTAATTGAACCCTAAATTGAATGCCCTAATCCAACCGAACCCTAAATTGAACTAATTGAACCCTAAATTGAATGCCTCAAATCAACTGAACCCTAAATTGAATCAATAGAACCCCCTAATTGAACCCTAAATTGAAGTAATTGAACCCTAAATTGAATGCCCTAATACAATCGAACCCTAAATTGAAATAATTCAAGCGCATCGGATATGTGAATTTTGAACATTTTTTTCCCATTTGAACATTGATCATTTGTTTGATAATTTTAGGTTGTTAATTGTGCGTTTTAGAATTGTGATTATTGATCGATGATTTTAGGTTATTAGCTGTGCATTTGAAGTAATTGCGATTATTAATTGATGATTTTAGATTGTTAATTGTGCATTGAACATTTGAGATATTGAGATTATTGACGGAGGATGGGACCCAATTGGATTGAATGTGTAATTTTTGTTAATTTTTATTGCATTGAACATTTGAGAATTGAGAATTGAGGTTGTTGACGGAGGATGGGACCCAATTGGATTGAGATACCTGTTAGTTAGCGCAGACACGGACAGCACGTCTGATCGACGGTGTCCGACATTTAAAAAATAAATTAACGTATGCCGATGTGTCTAGAGGTGCGTGTCGGTGGGCGTCGGACACGTGTCGGTATGTGTCGGACACGTGTCCGGAGGTGTCAGACACGTATCGGACACCATATCGACACCCTCTATGAGGTGTCGGAATTGAGATTGTTGATGGAGGATGGGACCCAATTGGATTGAGATACCTGTTAGTTAGCGCAGACACGGACAACACGTCTGATCGATGGTGTCCGACATTTAAAAAACAAATTAACGTATGCCGATGTGTCTAGAGGTGCGTGTCGGTGGGAGTCGGACACGTGTCCGGAGGCTTCGTGGACGTGTCCAAAGGCGTCGGACACGTGTCCGGAGGTGTCAGACACGCGGCACAATTAAGCCTAATTAGCCCTAACATAACCCAATTAAGCCTAATTAGCCCTAATTAGGACTAATCAGCACTACTCGGAACAATTAAACCCTAATTAGGACTACATAACTCTAATTAACCATAATCAACCCTAGTCAGCTATAATTATCCGAAACTATCCCTCATTAACCTTAATTAGCCCTAACATAACCCAATTAAGCCCAATTAGCCCTAATTAGGACTAATCATCACTACTCGGCACAATTAAACCCTAATTAGGACTAAATAACCCTAATTAGTCCTAATCAACCCTAATCAGCTATAATTAATAATCGTAATTAACCCTAATAACCCAGTTAGCCCTAATTAGCCCTTGTACATCCCATAATTACTCCATGTTGCCCAGAGATGGTTCAATTACTCGTTGTTTACAAACCCTGCCTTTTTTATATTAATTGTTATTTTGAGAAGTCCATTGGCAACGAGATGGTTCAACTCGTTGCCAACGAGTTCTATTTAATGTGGAATTGGTAACATATGGAACCATCATTCTGTAGTTTTGATATTTCGGAAAGATTCTTGCATATCTTATCAATTTCTGAACACATGCATGCACAGAAACCCTTAGTTCCCGTTCAAAGGTACTCATTACAAGGTAATGCCTTGTAATGAGCCTTTGGATGTCCAGTTTGGACAGTTTGGAAAAGCTAATTGTTTATAAAACAGTATTTTGACTCATGCTTTATGTTTTATGTCGTGGATATTTGGTACACGTTCTCGTGTGTTTCTCTGGGTGCATACAGATCTGGTGTTCTAACATCCGTCAAACCTTCCTGAGCAAGGTTAGATGAATGTTAGAACACCTATGATGATGATGTATGCCTAAATTATTGTTTTTCACGTGTTAATGTCTTTGTATATAATCTATATGAAGTCAGATATGGATAGGATACGGGCTATTCGTGGCCGGGCTGGACGCCGAGCTGCTTCCTCCCCGGTTAGTCCCACCTCGTCATTGCCTACTGATGACGAGGCACAGAGTGATCGCGGACAGCCATCGGGGGCCCATCCCCAGCCGTCGCCGTCACCGTCACCCCAGCCATCGCCGTCGACCCAGCCCCAGCTGTCGCCCCAGCCCCAGCTCGAGCCGTCGCCCCAGCCCGACGCAGATTCATCCCACACGCGCGTGCATTCTCCATCTTCCGTGGGTCTACCTCAGGTATAGTTGATAACTGTGTTTCGTACATTTTCGCTAGCCTTATATTTGAACTGTATTAATGTCTGTGTTTTGTAGGATCTCGACGAGGCCGTGGTCCGACACGCGGGGTACGCATCGACCCCCAGCGTAAACAGAGAGTTACGCTCACGCAGGAGGGCCTGTAAGTACTAAAAATATCACCCCATGCCTTATGTTTAAAATTTTGGGGTGTTAATTTATATTTGAACTGTATTAATTAATTTAATTACTTCTTTGGCAGGATCCTGGAGAATATTGCGAGGACGAAGATCGGCGTTCTTGTGAAGGGCCGATTCTTCGAGCCACGCCTGTACTGGAAGGACTGGGATGCCGCTGCGAGGGAGGCCCTATGGGAGGAGTGGCTGGTACGGTGAAGTATTTTTTTCAGCGTTAGTAAATGTTAAATTACAGTTTGTTTTATGTTGTTAATTTGTGTTATTGAATGCCTTACAGGAGGGGTTCACGTTTGACACGCCTCAGCAGCAGGTACTGGGGCAGCAGGCTTTCTTTGCCTACATCAGCAAGAATTACCGCCGATGGCTCCACGATGCACGGGACCGGGCAAAGAAGGCGCTGCCCGCGGGTGCCCCGATGACGGACATGGCGAGATATCCCCCACATTGGATATCTCACCGTGTATGGGGGGAGATGATAGATCGGTGGGCTACGGATCCAGGTTGGGACGCCAAGAGTAAGAGCGGGACTGAGAACAGACAGAACAAAGATCCGACGCACACGGGGGGGTCGGTGCCACACGACATCGTCCGACACAAGAACGAGCACCCGGATCTGGAGGACGATGAGGTCGTAGCTCTGACGTATAATCAGACGCACGTGCGGAAGAAGGACAAGGACGAGACGCACCGGGCGGGCGACTATATTTCAGATATTGCCCGGCGGATCGATGTGAGTCAATTTATTTAAGTTAATGTTTTTTCTTTCTATCCTCAATGTCTGTTTCGTTAATTAATGCCCTAACATATCGTTAAACCACTATTTTTGCAGGCCTCGTATGAACAGCTAAGGGGGTCCGAGCAGCAGTCCGGACAGCCATCAGCGTCCACTAGTACGACTGCGAGTACTGGGGGGTTGAAGCGATGGCTGGATACGCCGGAGGTCGTGAATCGGCCAAAGGCCGCATACGCGGCCTGCCTAGCACGACTGCTCGTGCCGTGATAGGAGCGTCCTCACCCCCTGCTGCCCCTCCACAGACACCGGCTCCTCGGCCTCAGTTGGACGACGAGGAGATCCAGCGCATTGCTACAGTGGTGTGCCGGATGATCAGGGAGCAGGGCACTGCTGGACAGGCCGCCCCGGCCCCGGATCAGCAGGATCCAGATCCGGGACTCGGGAACCCCTGATGAGCCCCTTCCCGTGCCCGTTCCTAGCTTCCCCCCCCGTGCCCGCCTTGTACTCTTCTCCCCTCTCCTAACCGGCTATATCCGGTTCCCGGCTTGTACATATATGAATTTTTTTTATAATTGATTATATATATTTCTTTCTGTATTGATTATTGTGCGTTGTTGTTGAGATTTGAAAATTGTATTACAGGTTTGGGTAATTGAAAAAAAAAATTTCAAAAAAAAAATTGACTTTTGGCGACGGATTAATTCAGTCACTAAAGTATTCCTACAATCAGTTATTTAGCGACGGAATATTCCGTCGCTAAATAAGTTTTTTAGCGACGGAATATTCCGTCTCAAAAATATAAATCCGTCTCTAAAGAATATAATTCGCGACGGAATATTTGTCTCTAATTAAAATAAATCCGTCGGTAAAAATGACATATTTAGCGACGGATTTAAAAATTTCGTCGCTAAACTATTAGTGACGGGCTTTTATACGAGAGATATTTAGCGACGGTAAATCCGTCGCTAATTCTTTTAGAGACGGATTTTTGGCTTTTAGCGACGGATTACCCCGTCGCTAAAACTCTATTTTCTTGTAGTGGCCGGAGGTGAGAACGGCGGTGGGTGGGAGTAGAATTTCAGAGAGAGAACGGGGAGAGAGAAAGAAACCAGATCTAAATTTAAATGGAGGATCTTTAGCGACGGAATAAGACTGTCGCTAAAACTCCGTCGGTGAATGTCTTATTATAAAGACTTTTGCGACAGAATTTTTAGCGACGGTTTTATTCCGTCGTTTAAATAATTTTAAAAAAGAACTCAAAATTACTAATTTTATAAAAAATATTTAGCGACGGTAATTCCGTCGCTAAAAGTCCGCCGTTAAAACTCCGTTGCAAAATATTTTTACCGACGGTGTCTTCCGTCAGTAATAGTATTTTGCAACGGAGTTTTAACGACGGTATATTCCGTCGCTTAAAGACATGTTTAGCGACGGAATACCTTCCGTCGCTAAAACTCCGTCGCAAAATACATATTTTCTTGTGGTGTATTGGGTTGCCACAGAGTTGCAGCGAAGGGAATCTCATGACTTGGCTTCCCGAGGGAGTCGTCAAGAACATCGATTTGAGGATCGACAGATGGATAGGGAAGAAGGACTTCAGCATCATCGACGTGGATGAGCTTGGGATGGACTTCACGAAGAAGTTGAGCACTGCGCTCAATCCATATTGCAGGGTGATGATGATGATAGTAGGTAAAGAAGGCCAACCGGAGTGGATGATCCCGTTGGTGTCCAAGGATGGGGCTAACGCACGTAAGGGGATTACTGTGTTACAGCTGGACGAAGGATTGATGCTATGCTACGTTGAGTGGCAGATGGGGCCGAGGACCTACGCGGTTGATACGCTCACAAAGACGATCACGATAGAGAAGTTCAAGCATTGCTTGAACTTGATTCATCTTCTTTCTTGCTGAGTTCAAGGTGGAATGCATTCCTACCTTTAAAGGGGATGCAAGGTGGAGTACATAAAGAAGGTATTAAAGACATATTACACTTTTCTCATGGAGTGGTTTGTTAATACAAGCCAAGGTGGAGATTGTTGATATATGTCTTGTATTTATGTCCTACATCGGTTACTCAAAGAAGGTTGCAACTAGGCCCTTAGTATATAAGACATCTTGTCCCACATTGGTTGGGGAGAGAAGATCACTGCTTTCTCCAAGTATAAGTAAGGTGTCTTGTACTGTGTTAAAGGGCAAGAGAGGAGAGTCCTTCTTTGAGAAGGCAAACAAGAGAGAAGAGTCCTTCTTTGAGTAGGCCAAGAGAGGAGAGTCCTTCTCTGGCCTTCCCAAAGAAGAGTCCTTCTTTGGGAAGGCCAAGATAGAAGAGTCCTTCTCTGAGTAGGAAAACAGTTGAGAGATACACGTGAGGGAGCGTTGTAAATCTGACTTGTGCATAGTGGATTTGAGTTCTCTCATATTTCTTGTATTTTCTTCTTTGGTTATCGTGTTCCATACATATTTATCTAGAGCGATTTCGTAACAGATATAATTTCGTAATTGCAACTAGCGGGATTGTTAATTTCAGATTGAGATTTTGATGTCTACCTTAAAAAAGTTTCTAACTCTGCCACCGATGATAGCTTAATGGTAAGAGTTTCTTCCTCTTTGAACAAAGTCACATTAACTCATGTGGAGCATAATATCTTAGAGACCTTTACTTGTAAGCCACAAGTATCGGTTGTATGTCAATTAACCTTTATTTTGTATGTAGATTAAAAAGTGGCATCTAATGAAACAAAAAAAAAAAGGCTTGTGCCCTCGCTCTCATTCAAATGCCAGCCATATAGCTGTTGCCAATTCGTAATTCCATTTATCCATAATCCCATGATTCGCTTTTAGCTGCGATAAAAAACTAGTACCATTATGACTTCGAGCGGTGAAGCTAAAAGTTACAAATATGTAATTTCCCTTTATAAATAAAGCGTAGGATAGGCCGTGCAATGCAATACCTTCAGGCTTCAACAAACAAATCTCAGATACTGGCTGGCTTTTTTTGTTCCTTTTCTTCGCCATGGATTCTCTTGCCACATATCTAAAACCTAATGTGTCATTCAAAATTGCCAAGCCAAGTACCACCATGTTCTTCTTCCGATGTAGACCTTCCATTCATGTTCAAGTCAAAAGTACTTGCTTGGCAACAAGCATTCGTCGCCCATTATACATTCCAAACAAAATATCGGACAAATCGTACGTTCGGGTCCTCGACACGACTCTCCGCGATGGAGAACAGGCCCCGGGAGCCACCCTGGCCCCCAAGGAAAAGCTGGCCATTGCGCACCAGCTCGTAAAACTTGGGGTAGATGTAATCGAAGCCGGGTTCCCGGTGGCATCAAAGGCTGACTTTGACGCTGTTCGAATGATTGGAAAGGAAGTGGGGAATTGCGTTGACGAGTTTGGTTACACTCCGGCGATCAGCGCGGTGGCGAGGATGGTTGGTAAGGATATTGATGTTGCGTGGGAGGCAGTGAAGGGTGCAAAGCACCCACGCATAACTATTTTCATCCCGACAAGTGAGATTCATTTGAAGTATAAGCTGAACAAAACAAAGGAAGAGGTGTTGAGGATGGTGAAGGAGATGGTAAGTTACACAAAAAGCTTGGGGGTTATGGATATCCAATTCGTCTCCGAAGACTCCGCAAGGTATATCCTTTTAACCATGTCTTAGAGGCCATTTTGAGATTGATTATAAAAAACAGAATCCTGCTTAAATCTTAATCAATTTTTAAAATTTAATTTAATCGACTTTAAATATAATCATTTTACTGTTTGGCAAAAATAGTTATAAATTAACTTAAAGTTATGAAAGTGTTTAGATAAAAAGTACTTAAATCAGTTACAATATGACAAAATGACAATATACGACACTTAGTAAATACATTTCTTATATCATTTTAGAAAGATAATGTTAAGATAACTTTCATTTGTAAATAACTATATTACACAAATAAATTATCAAAAAATTATTTTCATCTAGTTACAAAAGTTGTTTATTTTTTACTTTAAATTAAAAACACCCACAATCTCACATTAGTGCTTATAATACAATAATTTTCATAAATTAGTTAAAATGTATGAGGTATCCTTTGTGAGAACTATGAGGATAATATGGTAAATTAGAAGGTCAAACCTGATTATGACAAAAGTTATTATTTTATAATCTTCACTTTTCAGGATTATGGATTTAATCAGTTTTGAACTTTTTTACGCTGATTAAATCTCTTAATCTATTTTGCCAAATACTCACAAACCGATTTAATTTAAATTAAATCAGGTTTGACCATCTCAAAATCAATCCCAAACACCCTCTTAATCACAGAGTACACTGTACGTGGAGTAGTACATTTGGTTAGAATGGTAAGTTGGCACATAGAATTAATGACGAAAATGTTGCTTTTGCTTTTTCATACGTTTCCTGATATTCAGGAATGTGTTTGGACAAAGAATTTCAATTTAACTTATATTTCAGAATTTATTAATTTTAAATTTTGCTGATTTATAAATTTGTAGAATAATAGTGTTTGAGCTTTTTTATAGAAGCGATATTTTATATGTGAATTTACGTCTGAAAAATTGAACTAGATAATTTGATGGTGTATGTATGGATACAAACTAATGATAGAGAGTTTCCTTTTCTTAATGGAAGACGGTAGCTAAAATTGTGGAGACAGAAAAATAGTCACTTTCACCCTATATTTGTGAAAAAAGTTTGTTAAATAACAAGTCTCGACTAGTCATTTCTATAGGGGACTTTAGCACACCAAATTTCCTTTTTAAATCCCTCTAGAATTTGGTCAACCCATCCCATCATAATCCAAACAAGGATTTAGTGTAATGTATTTTTAAATCCTCTATAAAAGTGAAATTCTCACTTCAATTACCTCATCCAAACACACCACTGTAAAACTTATGTGGAAGTAGCGTTAAAAAGTCAAAAAGCGAAGTACCATATTGTCTGATTTTAAAAGAGTTTGAATTGGTTATTTTTTAAATAGACGAAACTGCTTTGATGAAGGGAAATCCACAATTGGCTTTCTTTCTATAATTAATTTTGGCTGCAATCGGGTTGTAAGAATTTTTTCTAATTCCGTATATAATGATAATTAATAATCGTTAAATGTTCTTAATAACTTTCTACTAACACTTTCAGGACAAATCTTAAAAATATTTTTTTAGCATCACTAAATAAAAGTTATTAGAAACATTTAAGTATCATTAGTTGTCGCTATATGCCGGTAAAAAGAAAATTTCTTTAATCTGGGTAGCAGTCAAAACTTTTTCCTTCTTGCTACGTCTTTAAGTTGTATAACTTTTTGTTAAGATTTCATGAGGAACCAAGAGAGAAAATAAGAACCTTATAAAGGTTTAAAAGATGCTCTTTCCAAATTTTCGTATCAAACTTGACGTCTAAACGACCTAATTAGCTATCATTGAAGCGGGCTATCTATGATAATCTTCAACAAAGCAATGCAATTTGTAACTTTCATCAAAATTCAAATGGAAGGTGAGGTTATCGACTCTGATCTGTGTAACTATTTATGTTCAAAGTCTAATATCTTTTATGATTGTACCTTTTTTTTTTTTTCCGTCAGAACTATGATTTATACGTGATTAGTTAATGTAGAGATCCGAACTTGACACTTTAAGATTATTCGTCTCAGTCTTTGATACTTTTCCCACCATTCGAAGACCTACAATTACACCTTGTGCATCATTAATTGTAGAATCTGTAGTGCACACTACAAAAGAATTGCACGTTCATGCAGCACACAACGTCCTTTGACAGGGATAGCTTTTGCCCGCGCTATGACCGACGTCAATGCGAGTGAAATTAACTTTTGGTTGGTGCAAAGTAAACGTGGAGTTCCTCTTAACAGTGATGGAGACTGCTCAAGTGGACTCCCAAAGGCAAATTGTTTTTAATAATTTAAAGTAGTGATATTTGAGTTTCATTTTTTAAATTTGAATTGTTGTTAAAAGTTCCATACAAGGACACTTCAAAAAAAAAAAAAAATCGCAACAAAAATAAAATTCAAATGATGAAAAGTAAAGCTAAAATATCTTCAAAATTTATTATTTTCGCAAAAGCTTGAAGTTGATAAATCCGACACTTTGGCAGAATGTGTACCTTGACGATCAAAACCTGTAACCTCACAAGATGATAAGTTTGCTCAAACTACACTTGTTGTAAGTTTGCTCAAACTACACTTTTGTAAGGCAACTGGTATCATTTCTATATAATTTTCATGTGTTATTGGTGGCCTTTATTAGTACAAATCTCAAAATACGGGTTATAATTTTACTATTATTATCCTTTGGAAGATACTATTTTTAACATTTTATACTTATTCACTTCTTTATTTTTTGCTAAAAGTTAACAATTGGTACTAAATTTCCATTTCATTGACCAAAATGTCAAAAAAGAAACATATAAAAATAGGTGGATATAATCTTTCTATTATATTATTACTATAATAATTGCTCCCAGTACTTTTGTTATTATTGAAAGCATACTAGTACGCTTTCTCAATGAATATATTGCCCGTTGTTGTACCCATTTACAGCACACGAGGTTAAAACTAGTTATTATTATACAGAATACACTCCCACAAATAATCAAGCTTGAGCAAAAGTCATCTCATGTGGGGAATGAAATTAGTCCTCGAACTTTTCCGAATGTGGTACCGGCACGTAGGCACATTAGGTTTGATCCGGATTCATGCAAACAAAATACGAACCAAATACAAAAACTTTAACCCATTTTGATCCAACATCCATTCGAAAATGCAACCCACTTTGATCCATGTGTAAAGTGAATAATAAATTTTCCATTATCCGCTTCTGGCTAACTAAATTATGTCTCTCTCACATGCGATGCCCTTCCAGAGAGATATTCTTTCTCGTACACACACGCACGTGCGTACAACCACACAACAAAGCTTATGAACATCCGACTTACCCTGGTTTTTAGGTAATTATATTCTAACCACAATTTTTTTCCTGGTATATAACCCCTTATTTGCCCCTTAATTCTGGAATTTTTTTTTATAGATTTGCCACATTGGAATTACCAAAGCACCCTAAAAAGGTTTTTAACTCTACCATAGTTATGAATACCATATCAGAGTATCAGAGTGAATACTGATTTTCTTTTGTAAATTGGTACGTAGGGTACCGGTACATTCTGTGCCATCCTGGATTTTTCACCAATTATATACATACATAATAGTGATTCATTAGCTAAGTAAAGATATATACATGTATTTCCTCCCTCACAGCTCTGTAATAAATTATTTGTCCTTATAACACTTGAATTATCTATTTTTTCAATTAAGTTGTTTGTTCCCTAATAAGTTGTACAAGTTCTTATTTAAAATGGTGCCATGTGACATCAAAAGATAAAAATAAATTACAAAAAGACAGGGGAGAGAGAGAGAGAGCTTATTTTTAATGTCGGTAACACTCCTCAAAGAACTGCTTTCCTAATCCCACAATTTACCTATGCCAACATCTATCTTTCAAGGCTTCAGCGTACATGACAAATTTTAAAAACAGGAGAATACTAATTTGCCTTTTCTCTATTTTTTTTCTTTTTAATTTGTTCTTTCTTTGAATGTACATAGATAATTTTGGAAAACAAAATTTGAGATTGCACAGTTTATACAATGACTGTAATTAATATTAGTAGAGAAAGTGATAACAAAATCACACATCTACGGGAATAATTTCTTCTTAAAGATTTACCTATTTGATATCTACAACAAACAATATCTTTTGAAAAAACTACCTATTTGATCCACACGTAAGCCATGTACCTTGCAGCTATTTTAGTATGAATCGGATCTGTTTATAATTCAATCCAAGTAAATTCTTTGACAAACCTAGTCATGTACTAAACTTCTACCAGAAAATGAAGTACAGTTCTGGGTTGCACTTGAAGGAGAACTCACAAAGGCCTATATCTTGTTGTTAACACTGTCACCATCTGTTGGGGAAAACTTTCACAACATTCAGTACATTAGGTGGGTTTCATAGGCACCTCACATATAAGCCTGGCAATGATTACTACAAAAAAAAAACATATAAGCCTGGCCATTAAGGCCTAATGACTACGTCTCAGTCAAATAAAAAATTAGTTACATGCTCAGTGAGATATGATCAGCTGGAATAGCTCAGTTGACTAGTGCGTGTGGCTGTTAACCATAAGGTCGGAGGTTCAAGCCCTCCTTTTATAAATTTTCCTTAATTAATATATGCAATTTCTTTTCTAAATTTTGCTTTAGAAACGATAATTATTTGGGTTGCCCCAGTTACAATAGTAGATCAAAAAATATCGCAAAGTTTTTTTTTATGTTAATCCTGTTATGCCATGAATATATTTTCTATATACGTCGCTGCTCTAAAATAACGTAGTTTAAATTACTCTTGTTTTATGTAAGATTAAAAGTAAATACTCTAACGAGTCGATCCAACTACGTTGCTTAAAACCACGTCATCAAAATTCTTTTTGTGACATAGTAACATAAATAGTTTCTCCATTAAATGTATGAGGTACTAAAATAAGTACATTTCTAATATTGCGGGAGAAAATAGTGTTTTGATAATATTAAGAGCACAGATTCGCAACTGCGGTGTTTAGCTGCAATCCCTCTATTTGGTAATGTACAATTCTTGCTATATCAACTTAATGGAAAAATACAAGCGATGCTAATATATTATTGTAAAGATTTGTCGCTGAAGGTATTTCTCAAAATAACACTTACTACAATTTTGTTGGTAATAATAAAAACAATTTGTTGATAATAAAAGTGTTTTACAAAATGATTGCTTGGCAATCTAACTAATTACACAATCACTTAATATTTAGAGCAAAAAATCGTCTACATCAGCACAACTGAATCTACAAGTTTACAAATATCTAATTTAAGAAAAGTTTGTCACTAATAATTGTAATGATAATTATTTATTTAAGAGGGTTGAACCCTTACGTGCAATTACCGTAGCAACAAGAACCTTTCCTTCAAAGTTTAAATTTTAGATTGTGACGTGGAGAAATGGTGACAGGTCCGAAAAGGAGTTTCTGTATCAAGTTTTTGGGGAAGCCATTAGAGCTGGAGCAACCACGATTGATTGTACGGACACCGTTGGCTGCAAATACCCAACTGAATGGGGAGAGTTCATTGCTGATATGAAAGCCAATATTCCCGGAGCAGAGAATGTTATCGTGTCAACGCATTGCCATAATGATCTTGGCCTTGCTAATGCCAACACATTAGCTGTAAGTCTTCGGCCATGTTCCTTGTCTATTTTCGTGCTTTCAAAAGACCAACTAAAAATTAAAGGCGTTTTAATCGATTGAAAGATTCACTAAAATATTTGTGCCCCCAAAACATTACCCCATATTGAACAATATGCATACGCTAGGATTATCTGTACGGTGTTAAAAAAAAGTCGTTGTATGCAATTTAGTAATAAATGATTGTCATTGTAAATTCTAACGGCAATGACAAAAAAAAAAATTAGCGACAATTTTTTTATCACTAGTGTTGTTACAGCAAGGATGATGTACAGTCAATGATCCTTATTCCTTTTGCACGGAAAAGAATCCTCTACCGTAGTTTTAGTGACAAAAGATTGTTACTAAAAATTTTTGTCGCCGTTGTTAAAAATTATAATGACAATGCTAGAATGCATTTAGGGACATTTTTCTATTAGAGCAAAAATACTGTACATTAGAAGATTTTAATCCTTTTTGCATTCACTCAAATTATGCTTTATCCCCGTTCATTTATACGTCGCTCATGGGCACGTGTTGCCTCTCTTTTGGGGAATTTAGTGACCCTTCCTCTCGGGAAAAAAAAAAAGGTGCAACACAAAAAAGTAAATTTTGAGAATTAATTGACACCGAAGAGCAAAGAAGATTATAGCTAAAAGTGAACTAAATCGGTTTAATCCTCACTAACTCTTCAAATTCAGGCGGTGAATGCTGGCGCCAGGCAAGTGGAGGTCACGATTAATGGTATAGGTGAAAGGGCTGGAAATGCTTCATTTGAGGAGGTACGAATGCTTCAAATGTGCTTTACTGTGCATTATGCTGCAGGGTTTTTGTCAAAACTTTTGTGCTTCTTGTCTCGCTAGTCTGTCTCCAGAGATAAACTAGTTCATTCCAAATTTTTACTACTGATAATCATGTGAAAGAGTTGTAGAGTAATTAACTCCACTTTTCTTTCTGTCTGTGATGTAGTTTGTGATGGCTCTCAAATGTAGAGGAAACGATCTACTGGGAGGGCTTTACAGTGGAATCAATACAAAACATATAGCCAGCACCAGTAAAATGGTAAAATTCTTGAGCCTCCCAGTTCATTTTGATAAGCCTCTTCAAGTTTGTGCAGTTATTTCCAAGTTTGCTTTCATAGGTGGAGGAGTACACTGGACTGTTCCTACAACCCCATAAAGCCATTGTTGGAGCTAATGCTTTTGCTCATGGAAGTGGAATTCACCAGGTGAATTCAAAGTTGTGATTTGTCCTAACAGGATAACTTGAGCCACATTTTTGTCATTGCAGTAAGCTACGAGCTACCTTTAATTTGCTTCCTTTTCTTCTTTAATCACTTTTTGGCCTTTAAATTTGTTGTAGCATGGAGTCCTCAAACATAAAGCTACATACGAGTTCATCTCACCAGAAGATATAGGGTTGTTTCGATCTAATGAACATGGTATTGTCATCGGAAAACTAAGGTAACAAGCAATATATCTCTTTTCCTCATCCTTTTTTCAAGGATTCTGTGGGCTTCCCTCATCAGAAGTAATTAAACTTTTGGCCGCTATTGAACCCTTAGCAATAGAAAAAGGTGGCTGAAATAGCAAAAATGGTCGATACAGCTCCGGTTGCAATAATTTGATTGAACTTTCTTTTGGTGCAGTGGTCGCCATGCTCTAAAATCTCGACTTCATGAGGTATCTATGATTTATTTTGCACTAATACTGTAAGCCGATTCCTTTCTCATGTACGTGTCAGTAAGTAACGAGCTAGATTATATTCTTTTGTTCAGCTTGGCCATGAAATCGATGAAAACAAATTCGATGATGTATTTCGGCGTTTCAAAGCAGTAGCTGAGAGAAAGAAGGTAAGAAGCAAATGGAGTGGACTTAACATACTCGTTAAACTGAATCGGACTGAACTTTGAACGAGGCTCTTGCTATGCAAAAATGGTCGCTATTTCATGCTGAAATGTCCATGTATTCTGTTTAATCAACGCGGTTGAGCTTTGTCTGTTGGTTGACTTGCAGAACGTTACAGATGATGACTTGGAATTGTTGGTCTCAGATGAAAGCTACCAACCATCAGTAGCACGGAAGCTTGTTGAATTGCAGGTAAATTATCTGAGCTTTGACTTTCTTACCATTCAGATGATGCAGTTTTATTTTCTTTTCCTCTGATGTAAAACTAGGTTCCGGCGACAGTGGCTACGAAGGGTACTGATGGTGTAGCAACCACACACGTTACAGCAAGCAGAGAAAGTAATAGCATCTCAGTTCTTACTGAAAGGTGTGACAAATAATCATAGTTCTTTCTTATTTCTAGTCTTGTCTTCGTCAAAGAATTCACAACAACAAGAGGCTTAATTCTCATAACTTCCCTTAACGCCTCTCTTTGCCACCAAAAGATAGAACTCGGACGGACAAACACATTCTTCGAAGCTGATGCCTACGCCTGAGCTGTGGAATACTTTTCCCATTAACAGCTATCTTTTTCTTGTCACAGGGTTCCCAAAATGGCTCCCTCCATCACCATTCCAGTACACCATGTCACCAAGGCCCCAAAACGGTTGTCAGGTGATTCCTTTATCCAACCGCATATCCGGAAAATTCCCACGAATCAGCCCGTTTTGCCACTCGAGGTTTTTTCATCTCGCCTTGGGAAAAAGCCCGAGGAAATAATCAAACTAGATGCAAATGAAAGCCCCTACGGTCCACCTCCGGAGGTTTTTGAAGCTTTGCAGGATCTAAAACACCCGAACATATATCCTGACCCAGAATGCCGCCAATTACGGACTGCCCTTGCTAAGGATTCGGGACTTGGAGCCAACCATATTATTGTCGGATCCGGTGCAGATGAGCTGATTGAGATGATCTTCCGATGCGTACTTGTTCCTGGTGACAGAATATTGGATTGCCCTCCAACTTTTCCGGTATATGCACATCAGGCTGCAGTAAGTGGTGCCCTTCTCGTCAAGGTACCACGAAAGAAGTCAGATTATAGCCTGGATGTACAACTCATTGAGAAAATGGTTGACAAAGAAAGACCAAAATGTGTCTTTCTAGCTTCTCCCAACAATCCTGAGGGGAGCATAGTAAATGATGAAGTACTTCTGAAGATACTCGATATGCACGTTCTGGTCATCCTGGATGAAGCGTACATCGAGTTTTCAGGAATGGAATCTAGAATGAAATGGGTGGAAAAGTATGAGAACTTGATTGTGCTGCGTACATTTAGCAAATTTGCTGGATTAGCAGGACTTCGCGTGGGATATGGGGCTTTCCCCTTGAGCATCATTGAGCATTTTTGGAAAGTAAAGTTGACGTATAACGTGTCTATCACAGCTCAAGCTGCTGCATGTGCGGCGTTGCAAAACCCCGCCTACCTTGAGAAGGTGAAAGTCGCGTTGGTGCAAGAACGGGAGAGGCTCTTTACACTTCTCAAAGGAGTTCCGTTTCTTAAGCCGTCTCCAAGTTACGCTAATCACTTTCTTTGTGAAGTTGCGCCCGAAATGGACGCTGAGAAACTCAAGGATGACCTCGAAAGCATGGGTGTCGTAATCCGTTATAATAAAAGCCTAAAGAATTATGTTCGCATTTCCGTTGGAAGACCTGAACACACAGATAGGCTAATTGAGTGCCTTCGTCGCCTCTCTTAATTCATTGCTGGTTCTGGGCTGCAAATTCTTATCAAGGTTGCCCGTCATGTCCATGATTTGTTGGAAGGCTTGCCGTCTTATCTTGAAGGTTCAGGGTTCGTGTTGATTATTGTTGCGGTGCTTTTATTTTGCAGAAGAATGCAACAAACAAAATTGTAAAAGGTTTACTTTGGGTTGTTCATATAATAGCAGCTGTTTTCAGTCTGCTAAAATGTAGGAGTAATGAAGGCAAAATTCATCTAATGTCCGGAAGTTTAAGCTATTACTCTTGCTAAAGCAAACAGTACAGTTGCATTAAACCACCTGCGTATGTAAAAGGCATTACTTGTGCTAAGCAGACAGTACTGTTCAGAGAGGATAAAAAAATAAATCGCAGCCTGTTAGTATTGCTCAACCAGATGCAGCGGTAATATTGGTATAAAATGAAAAAAAATAATTATGAGAACTGCAACATAAAAGGACAATGGCAAAATATCTGGACACAGTATTTAACGTGGTTCGGCTATAACCTGCCTACCTCCACGGGACGTGCAAACTTCTTCGTACTATGAGAATATCTATACAAGTACAAGAGACCGCTCAAGAGTTTTAATCTCAAAAATCCATGACCCTTATCCAACTGGATATCCCTTGTACTACCCACTCAATATTATCTCTCAACGAAGAAGGAGGTTACTCAAACTTTCTCTTGCTCACTCACTTTTGGGATGATCTTGGCAATTGATGAAATGCCTTATTTATAGGCACTTTCTAACTGCACATGTGTGTTAGGTGTGCTACCAAAACATTAGTGATTTTAACTCCAAAAGACTATAGCCATTTTTGTTTTAGTATTGTTGGTTGGTTTCTCATGCCAACAACCATGCAAATGTCAACAGTTCAAAATTGGTGAATTGTTGAATACTATGCATTTGGTGGCTAATGTTTAGTAACAAAGAAGTCACTAACACAACAATCTCCACCTTGACTTTTTGTCACTCCATGTAAAGATCACGAGAGATGATAATCGTCGTATTAACATATGTAACGATGTCCATCCCCACTCCCTAGGATGATCAATCAATCTTAGCAAAGATTGATCAAGTCCAAGCAATGCTTGAACTTGCTTGTTGTCACCAGCTTCGTCAGCATGTCCGCTTTCGTTGGTGTGGGTCTTGGACAAATTTATTTCTCAAGAATTTATCCATTCCCTGATCCGATGATATTGCACATCAATGTGTTTGGTCCTTGCATGATATACTTGGTTCTTTGCCAAATAAATTGTGCCTTGACTATCGCAATGTAGAAGGATACCACCTTGCTTAAAACCAAGCTCTTCAACCAAATCTTTCAACCACAAAACTTCTTTAGATGTAGATAACTTAAAATGAGCAGCCAACGGTGTGCTCACTGGTTTAGACCCAAGCATACTAAACCTGTAACACCCCAACTTCGTGTTTTCTTTTTAGTTTATCAGAATGCATAATTTTGACTATTAATCGGATTAGTTTGGGTCTTCTAATAATATTATGGGTAAACTTGGAAAAGAAAATATATAAAATTCAAGGGGTTTTAAAGCAAATTCTCCTTTTTTAGGGTTAATATATAAAGACTAGCTTAATTCCCAGGTGTCACAAAAAAAAAAAACATTGGTCAGCCTCTTTTACGTGAAACTAGAGAGAGAAAGGGAGAGAGAATGAAGCACCTAGGGCAAGACATTTCAAGGTAAATCCCTAGTCTCTTCTCTCTAATTTTAATTATTTGTTTGGGTGTTTTAGATTGTAATCTTGGGTGTGTTTTAGAGGGATCTGAATGCATAAGTGTTAGGGTTTGTGTGTGTTTCAAAGGGTGAGATGTGGGTGTGTTTGAGAAGGAGGCTGTTGTAGATTAGCATAAGAGTGGGTTTGGTTTTTATTGATATCTCTTTCATTATTAATATGATTAATGTGCTTTTATACTTTCTAAAAACCTTATTTTGTCCCCTTTAACTTTTCAGTTTTATGATTTTTCATAATCTTACGTTTTGATAGCAAAAAAAGACTTTAAATTCAATTAACTGTAGAAGTCCAGAATTTTCTGTTTCCGATAGCTATTTCGATTTGTCATAGAAAATTAATTACTTATGGGATTTTTGTGAAATTTATATTTCTACAAACCTCAGAAAGTCCTCTTAAACTTTGTACTTTTGAGTTTTCTGAGATTCGTATTTGTTTGACTTAAAATAACTTTTGAACAAAACTGGTCTGTACAGAAATATGCTGTTTTGATCAGCCACTTCAATTTACTGTAGAAAAGTCATTACTCAAAGGATTTTTGTAACCCTCATATTTCTGAAAACCTTAGAAAGTATAATTTAACTTTTTAGTTTTGAGTTTGCTAAGATTCATCATGTTTCTACCTCAAAATGGTCAATATACAAAACTAGGATTTGCTGAAGATTGATGTTTCTAGAATTACTTATCAATCCATTTTATGCCATTTTTGAGCATATTAGGGTAAAATGTGAAACTAAAAATCCAATTATTTTTTTGAAACCTTCAATGTAGAATTTTCTGATATTTTTCTGGGCATGTAAATGGCCTCAAGCGATTTTATTTTGAAAATAGGTTTTTGAATTAATTGGTATAGTAAACAAAATTATTTTTAGCTAAAAATTTTACAGTGATCCGATCTTACTGAGGCACTTGAGCTTCTAAAATATTGTAGCATTATGGCACCATTTTATATACTTTTGAAGTAGGATCCATAGCGCTCAATCTAAAGAGCGAATTGGGGTTCCGAACGGGAAATTCCCAGAAGGGTCCTTTTTGTCTGGAAAACCCATCTAGCCGTTTAAAAGAGTGATTTGAGTTATTTTTTGGGGTGTAGTGGTATGTTAGGCATTAGGGTTATTTTGGGTAACTTGGCACAAGTCCGGGAGTATTTTTGGTAATTTCATGCACTTAGGAAATTTAGCAGTTACGCATGATTGAGTGGCAATAAATAAAATCAGTATGGTTTATTGTTTAGATTCCTATAGACAAGAGTTAGGGCAAGCTTGAGAACAAGAATTAGAACCGCTTAGCTATCCAAGTAAGTATTCATGTTGTGTTCCTCCATACACCCTATTGTCCAATATACGTGTATGTATACGTGGTTTTACCAAATGAATGTTTTAAGTAATTGTGATACTCCTACTTTTTGTGCAGTTGATTGATGAGAAAATGAGTTATAATTGCATGGAAAGTGTTATATTAATTTTTGAGAACTCTGTGTTAATCGTGTTATCGTGAGATTAATATTGGTTGTTGTGCCCCATATCCACTGGGAAAATTGGATTCTGGGTCCTGGTCAACGGGACCATACGCTAGCGCACAGTACTGTTGCATCATGGTTTGCCCTTGCATCCACAATATTATTTATCCCGGGTGGATGAGGGATTTTGGGTCCTAATCAGTGGGACCATACGCTAACCACAACAGACCGTGAAAAGAGATAGGATGGCATTCAAAGTTTAGTTACTGTTGTTATGTGTTCATTTTGAAAGAGTTTGTTCGAAGCATGATTTGCTTTTATAAAGTATATGGGTATAGTATTTTCTGTAAACTTGTTACCAGTTTTTAAAATGAAGAAACCATGGTATGTTTTTATGAATACAAAAGCTGTTTTAGGGATACGGTATGTATACTTATTGGGCCCTCAGCTGACTCTTTTATAAATGTTTTCAGGTGATCACTTAGATGAAACCGACATCCATGAGGGAAACAAGATCGGACTCACGAAAGATAGTCATTAGGGACATAAGCCCTCTTAGAGCAATCATTAATCTTTAGATGACAGTGTAGTATAAATTTTATGTTTAAGAGAATTGGTTAGAGCATCGATCTCCATAGAGTTAATTGTATAGTTGAAGTTATTTATGAAAGTTGTGGAAATTTCTAAGTGAGGCTCTTGATAGCCAATTTACTGTTATAGAATTTAGCAAGTTAGAATGAATTCAGAGTATAGGTTGTAGTAAGGCCTGGCAGAGCCCTGGGTGGAGGTTTGAATGGGCCTGCGGCCGGTTACGAATCTAGCTCATGGGCTCGCCCATGGGTTTGGGACGTGACAAAACCTCTCTAGCACTTTCTGAATATACTTCTTTTGAGTTATCTACAGATTCTTGAATTGTCGATCTCTAGAGATCTCCATACGGAGGATCTTCTTAGCAACTCCAAGATCCTTCATCTCAAATTCAGCACTCAGCAGAGCCTTCAGTTGAGCAATTTCTGATTAACTCTTTACAGCAATTAACATGTCATCAACATATAATGTCAAAAAAATATGTGATCCATTGACAAGTGCTTTCAAATAAACATAACAATCATGCTCACAACGAGTATATCTGTGTGCTACCATAAATGAGTCAAAGCGCTTGTACCATTGTCACGGAGATTGCTTTAGACCGTAAAGCGATTTTCTCAACTTGCAAACATAGTTCTCTTTGCCAGGTTCTATGAACCCTTCAGGTTGCTGCATGTAAATCGGTTCTTCCAAATCTTCATCGAGAAAAGAAATTTTCACGTCTAATTGTTCCAGTTCCAAGTCAAACATAGTCACAATAGACAAAATAACTCGAGTAGAGGTATGCTTTACAACTGGTGAGAAAATCTCATTGTAATTAATACCTTCTTCTGAGAGTATCCCTTTGCCACTAATCATGCTTTGAACTTTTCACTTTCAATTTCTGAAACTGCTTTTTTCTTTTTGAACACCCAATTGCACCCAATAGCTTCTTTCTTGGGCAGTTCTACCAACTCTCAAGTAGTATTTTTCTGCAGTGATTCCATTTCTTCAGACATGGTTGCCATCCATTTTTCTCTGTCTTAATCATGATCAGCTTCTTTATAATAAGATGGATCTCCACTGCCTGCCACTAATGCAAAAGAAACCATATCCTCATAACCATACCAGTTAGGAGCCTTTTTGTCATGTTTCTCTCTGCCTTTGTCGATACTTTGTTGCTCGTCCTGGTGTTGCACTGGGTTTTCCATGGACTGTTGATCAACTTCTTGTGATCCATGGTCATGTATTTCCACCTCCATAGTCTCGCCACAATTTTGAACCATTTCAGGCTTCTCGGCATTTTGCCTCATCATCATCAAGGATTCGTCAAAGACAACGTCGCAACTAACAATCCTCTTCTTGGCAACTGGATCCCACAACCGGTAACCTTTAACACCGGTTTCATAACCAAGGAATGTGCACTTCCTCTATTTTGCATCCAATTTCAAGCGCTCCTCATACTGCACATGGACAAAAGCGGGACAACCAAAAATTCTTAACAAAGAAAAGTCAACTGGTTTACATGTCCAAACCTCTTCAGGTACCTTTCGATCAAGTGCTACTGTAGGACATCTATTGATGATATCACAAGCAGTGTTAACTACCTCAGCCCAAAAACTCTTCAGCAAATTTTCATGTAACCTCATACATCTAGCCCTTTCCAGTAGAGTTCTATTCATTCTCTTGACAACTCCATTCCGATGTGGACTTCTTTTAACTATGAAGTGACGGGTGATGCCTTCCCATTTACAAAATTCCAAGAATTTTGTATCTTTGTATTCAATGCCATTGTCAGTTCTGAAGTACTTAAACTTTCGATCTGTCTGATTTTCAACCTGTGCTTTCCACTGCTTGAAAATGCCAAATACTTCAGATTTATGCTTCATAAAATAAAGCCATACCTTCTTGGAGTAGTCATCAATGAAACTGAAAAAGTAGCATGTGCCACCTTGTGAAGAAACTGGAGACGGGCCCCAAACATCTGAATGGACGTAGTCTAGAACACCCTTGCTGGTATGAGATGCTGCAGTTTTAAAACTTATTTTGCGTTGTTTCCCATACACACAATACTTGCAGAAATCCAACTTACATGATTTTACACCTTTCAACAAATTTCTTTGATGAAGTGCTGACATACCTCGTTCACTTATGTGCCCAAGCCTCAAATGCCATAAAGTTGCACTATCATTATTGGATTCTATCGGAGTAGTAACTGTTACTCCACCTGTAATAGTGTCACCAATCATTCTATACAAGTTACCCAGTTTTTGACCTTTCATAACTATCGTAATGCCTTTGGTGACTTTTAGTACTCCACCTTGAGCAAAAAACCCATAACCCAACGAATCTAGTGCTCCCATAGAAATTAGGCTTTTTCTTAGTTCAGGAATGTGTCGTACTTCAGTTAAAGTTCTGACAATTCCATCAAACATCCTAACTTTTATGGTGCCTATTCCTATGGCCTTACAACTAGAATTGTTACCCATTAGAATACTCTCGGCATCACATAGCATGTACGTATTAAACCAATTTTTATTCGAGGTTATATGGTATGAGCATGCGGAATCTAAAATCCAACTATCGGTCAGAGAACTATTACCTGTCAAAATTAGTGCTGAACATAAGAGAAGGTCTGCTTCACCTTCATCTGATTTCTTTTCGGCAACACTAGCAGTGTTTGCGGGCTTCTTTTTGACTTGAAGTTCCTTCAAATCCTTTCTCATTTCTTAACATTGGTTTTTATAGTGGCCATTCACCTTGCAATAATGGCATATGACACCATCTTGTGCACATGATTGTGATCGAACTTTGTCCTTGCCTATTCTTTTTCCTCGTTGCCAGTTCTTGTTCTGCCTTGAGTTTGACTTTGGATCTGCTTTTGCAACAAGGCCATCTGAGTGGACTGCCTCCTGAATCTTTCAGACTATCTGTCTCCAAGAGGGTCGTGGTCACCTTATCTACTGTGAGCGTGTTTTTCCCAACAAGCAGTGTTGTTCTCAAGGTCTCATAAGCTGATGGTAGTGATGAGAGTAAAATAATGGCCAGATCTTTTTCATTGATCTTGACCTCCATGTTGAGTAACTCTGTGGTGATTTTGCTGAATGCATTCAGATGATCTCTGATATTTGAACCGTCATCCATCCGCAACTAGTACAACTGCTTCTTGAGATACAATCGGTTAGTCAAAGACTTTGACATGTAAATCTTTTCCAACATACTCCATATGGCTAAAGGAGAAGTTTCTTTAGCACACTATATTTGACTTCAGGAGCCAAACTTAAACGGATTGTACTCACAGCCTTTGCCTCACACTCCTTCCAATCATCAGCATCCATCTTTTCAGGCTTATTGCCCGATAAAGCTTTCATGTGGTCCTTCTTGCACCAAAATATCTTTGACAGTACTTTGTCAAAGACTAAAATTATTTTTTTCATTAAAAGGCTCGACATCAATTTTCATGGCCACCATTTTTTTTTCTGTGCTAGCGATAAATAACAAAAGCTCTGATATCACTTGTTAGTATCACTCAAGTTGATGCAGCGAAAACATTGGTATAAAATGGAAAAGAATAATTATGAGAACTGCAACAAAAAGGATAATGGCAAAATATCTGGACACAGTATTTAACGTGATTCGGTTATAACCTGCCTACCTCCACGGGGCGTGCAAACTTCTTCGTACTATGAGAATATTGATACAAGTACAAGAGACCATTCAAGAGTTTTAATCCCAAAAACCCATGACCCTTATACAACTTGATATCCCTTGTACACCCCACTCAATATTGTCTCTCAATGAAGAAGGAGGTTACTCAAACTCTCTCTTGCTCACTCACTTTTGGGATGATCTTGGCAATTGATGAAATGCCTTATTTATAGGCACTTTCTAATTGCACATGTGTGTTAAGTGTGCCACCAAAATAATAGTGATTTTGACTCCAAAAGTCTATAGCTATTTTTTTATAGTATTGTTGGTTGGTTTCCCATGCCAACAACCATGCAAATGTCAACAATTCAAAATTGGTGAATTGTTGAATGCTATGCATTTGGTGGCTAATGTTTAATAACAAAGAAGTCACTAACACAACGCAGCCAATTGGAAAAAAGAATGTATTAGCAAAATTTTCTAGCAAAAGGTGATGTATGCATGGGTGTGGAAATAACAAAGAAAGTTACAGTTTTATCTCGTTTTGGGTTCCCCCCCCCCCCCCCCCCCCGCGTTGTGGACTAATCTTGTGCTTCAATGTTTGTCTCTTCGGTTTCCTTTTCCATGCTTGTTAACGGGGCTCTTACTCCCAGATTCTCTCTCGCTTGTGGTATCCGTCAAGGTGATCCTCTCTCGCCTTACCTTTTCATACTCAGTTATGAGGTTTTGTCGGCTACCCTCCTTCAAGCGAAAAGAATGGGTAAATTTCAGGGGATTAAAGCGGGTAAATCTTCTCCTTCGGTTTTTTATCTCATGTATGTGGATGACTTATATCTTTTTTTGAGTCTTCGGAAAGATATAGTGAGGAATATTCTCGCTTTATACTGTCGATGTTCTGGTCAGTGTATTAACTGGGCTAAATTTGTGCTCACAATTAGTCCTAATGCTTCTAGTTTGACCAAAGCCTTAATAGAGCACGGTTTTTGCATTTCCTGCTTCTTCTACTTTTGGTAAATATTTGGGAGTGAATTTGGACGTGTCGACTCAGAAAAAGGACATCTTCCGAAACCTTATTGGTCGGGTTTAAGATCATTATGCTCACTGGTTGGCCCCTCTTTTAAATGAGGCTGGCAGTGCTACTTTAATTCAATTCGTTTTGTCCTCTCGCCTAGTTGGTTACATGTTTGTGTATAGATTTCCTGTGCATATTTGCTCTCAGTTAGATCAAATTCTGGCTCGTTTCTGGTGGTCAGGTGAGGCTAGTCGTAAGTCTCCATTGGATTGTCTGGCCTACATTTTGTTTACCTAAGTCTCTTAGAGGGCTAGGTTTTTGAAACTTTAGATTTTTTAATCAAACTTTGCTCACTAAACAACCTTGGAAGATTTGGTCTCAATCGAATTCTCTGGTGTCTAAAGTCTTAAACGGTCGATATTTCTCCTCCAAAGATTTTTTAGATATCCAGTATACGAGGCTAGGTTCTTGAATTTGGCGTAATCTGTTAGGGGGACAAAGAACATTAAAATAGGGATGGTCGATCTATTTCAGTTTGGATGGATTGGTGGCTGCCGCAATGTGTTCTAGCTCAGTTCAATGTGTTCTGCCTGGCTGACACTGAACACTGGAAGCTCAATAAACTTTTCCTTCCAAATACGCGTACTTGAAACATTCGCTTGCTCCTCAATATCTTTCCTGCGGACCTAGTTTCTTAGATCCTTTCACTTGTTCTCTCTTCTGATAATCTACATGATTATCAAGTTTGGCCACTTGTGACAATGGGTCAATTTCTATTAAAGGAACCTTTAGGGAGCTTGTGTCAAGGTCTTGTACTTACTAGCGTGGAGCCTAAGTTTACACCAAATATTTGGAAGACATTTTGGATGCTCCCCATCCCTACAAAACTGAAAATTTTCCTTTGGCAGTTCTTGCATGAATGGTTACTACTTTTGTCAGAACTAGTAAAGAGAAAATGCCTTGTTGTGGATCTTTGTCCCCTATATTCTTTCCACTCTGAAACTCATCATCATCTTTTCATGGGTTGTGGATCGGTTAACTTCATTTGGCAGTTTGGTTATAGTTCCAATCATCTGGGTGTCCAATATAGTTTATGTGAGCTCTTGTTGGTTCACTGGTTACAGAAACCTCTCCTCTCTACTCCTCAGGTTTTGATTGTTGAATTCATCTGGATGGTGGTCTTGCTTTGGCAGATCTGGGTGGGTTGTAATGCCTTGTTTTTTGGAGTGATCATTTCTGGCTGCATGAGATTTTGATGAAAGCTCGCGTTTCATTTCATAACATCTCTCTTACTCATTCCTATTCTCGATGTTTCGGGAAAATTCAGAAGCGAGTTTCTCACTTATTTCCAGGAACTTTACCCCTCTTACCCTCCTTTGCTCATTTCTATCCCCCTCTTTATCCTTTCCATTTTTCCTCCATTTGTCCCTGTTCCTTTCCTATTTCTCCTACATTCTGTTCTATCTCTGTTCACAACGTGGACTGTGATCATTTTGATATTAGACTTGTTGTACTAGATGCCTCATGGCTACCACATGGTGCTATTTCTATGGTTTGTTTAGTGAAGGATACTCTACATGCTACCACCTCTGCTCTTCTTTATGCTATTAACGGGTTTTAGAATGCTAATTTGTAACATATTGCATTCTTACTCTCTTCTTCACAATTGGTCCAACAGATGCACAATAAAGCTTCGCATTCAATGGCAGGGTTTCAAATTTTGTCCAGATTGACCATCAGCTACAGGAAGATGCATTTGGTGCATTTTGCCCAGGATAAGGAAGGCCTGTTAACCCTTTCTTCGATTTTGGACTGTTTTGCTTGCCGGATCAAGAAATGGATATCTGCAATGAATATCTGCAAGAAAGGCATCCCTCGGTATAGTCTGTAGTTTTCTTTCTTGTTTGGTCCTATTGCTGATAATACCCACGTGGTGTTTTGTTCCTATTGTTTTATACTGTAATCATCTACTCATGTTGGATGGAGTTGTCATCCAATTTGTATTGTTTCCTTTGTAGCTTTTATTATTTACCTAACTTGGATGTGGGTGGGGGGGGGGGGGGGGGGGTTATCATCCTTATCATTACTTTCTTGTAACTCTCTTCTTTACATCTTAGTATATATTTCTACTTTCCATCAAAAAAAGAAAGAAGGTTGCAAAACTAGCCCATGTATCCTTGGAAGTAAAGTGCAGGACCATTTTACAGGACGTCAAAGAAGAAGACCATTTTACGTTCACAACTCCTTGAAACCAATGGCAAGAAAGCATAAAGAAATTGCATGTACAAGAACCGAAAGACAAAATATTATAAAGCAAGTATAACCATCTCATAGAATATGCCACCATGGACACTATTTATAGTGTTTTCTTTTAATTTGCTATTACTTTGAGATGATCTAAGTTCTCAAATTCGCTTCTTAAACCTAGTTTATCCCTGAATTTAAACCAATATAATCCAAAAAAAAACCCAGCATAATTTTTCTCTTTCAGAATTTTCATCTGCATAAATTTCATTTATCTATATGTTTTCGAGCATGATCTCCCTTGACACCCAAACCCACCTGTCCTGCCCCCCTAGCCCAAACACAAACAAATAAATAACCAACTGGGCTCGTGGCTGTACACAGCTTCCCACCTGCACTCTTTACTTTAAGCAATATCACAACAAAAGGAAGAACTCAAATCCCGCAGCACCACCTCTATATAAGTCAAACAGAACCTACCAAATAGTAACGCTAAAATCTATCTTTGCGGCACAAAGAAGCATGAACATTGGTCTAATGAGAACTTAATGTTCAGCTTTGGCATATTATTCAGTCTTGTCGCATACCGTGAAGCAATTTTCACTAGCATCAAGGCCAGATAAATGAAGCAGCTTTCGTTTCTTCACCAGATGTAACGCAGTTTGCCTGTCATCCCGTCCCTCAACAGAATCCGGCTGCATGCAGCAATGAACTTGTTGGACTTCATTCGTAATGTATCACTGAGGCGGTAAGAAGATCTTGAAGCATTGTATGATCACGTCACATCAAACCGCGACCATAAAAGCTAGAAGAAACTAAAAAGCAGAGGGTATGCAGTTCCATCCTTTTTGGCCCAGAAAAAAAATCCTAAATCTCGCCATAAGATCTATGTCATGATCCCGAGCTTGGAAAACAACATGCACAATCTATTTGGAAGTATGTACCTTGACAGCTAGTGCTTTATCGAAGCTTTCAACAGCACTATCTGGCTCCCCAAAGTTCAACTGCGCTCTACCAAGGGTGACCCAGGCCTAAAAAAACATTCAAAGTCATGGACGGAAACATTGCTTACACCAAGTGTACATGAACAGTATAAATATCTTCTGAATGATGTAATAACTGCTTGCATAACTTAAATAATATATTTAATTAATCCGTACGGACCAATGTGCTTCATATACTACCATTTGTGGCCTTCATCAAACGTTTTACACCAACCGTCGCTATCCTAAAGTCGCAAGATTATCTCGACCAGGGGTCCAGGAAAGATTTGAGACAGAGATAGCACATAAAGTGTCTCATGAAATTAACACTCATTAACATCTATAATTTTTCCTTAGCAATGGAATATACCTGTGAAAATAGAGTATAGAATCTCAGCATATGCATACAGGAGGTAGAACAAGGTTTTTAGGGGTGCATGGTTTTTGTGAAGGTATTATCGCTGCTTCAACGGTAAAAGCGTGGCTTTCAGCTTATGGAGAGATCTTGAGTTAGTTTCTAGTTGAAATAGACTAAAAAGCAGCTATCCATGGAACCAAATAGGGAAATCAGTGCTGATTCGGATTCCCATGGAGGTGACCATGACCCAATCCATGTGTAGAAAGGATTCACTGTGCTAGATTTTGCCAGGATGGGGGTGTCCATGTCGTTGGAAGTCATTGCTCATAACTGACTCGCGATAATCAGTGCTTCAATGCTTGAATTTTCAATTTCTATCTGTGTTGTGGGCGTTTAGCCCTCCAAAGGAGCAAAAGAAGAAAAATGCAAAACCTACTATCAGAAACTAATTACCCAGATTTCATTACTTCTCCTATGGAAGTAAAAGGAGAGCCTATAGAAATACTTGCATATTCTAGAAAAGTTGTCCAAGAATATTGTGACGGTACAGAAATACAAAGTATCATAGTCCTGTTGTAAATTAGTAAAACTAAAAGGTTAAGGGAAAAGTATCACATTTAAAAAATTAAAGGCGGACTATAAATGCTATCGTTTCCAAAAGTGAAATGTTCATTTAGCCAAAATTTAGATAGAAATGAAACGGCTTGAAGCAAAGATTTTTACACATTGTTCCGGACAAACTGAATGGGAGAATTCAGCAATCAGAAAACAGGGCTAAGTGGAATGAATACGATGGACTCACGGTTGGACAAGGCGTGATCAACCAAAGAGATGAGCCCATACCTAACCCTTCCTTATGCCACACCTCTGCCACAAACATACCATGCTATTACTGCTCTAATATCTTGGACCAACATAACCCAGCCAATTAGTTTTCTCTTCCTGTCCTTCTAGATGTTTCATGTCACTTTTCTGGTCATGTGCGCTATATCTGTACCACTAGTATCACTGAAATTAATGGTACAAATTGAATGGAATTATCAAGTCCAATCTAGAGATAGCTGTTTCACGTTTAATAAATTCCATAGAAATTCAAAATCATAGCACCCCACAGATTTGAGAGGGCAGTAAAGTGACAAAGACAGTTGAGCCAAGTTAATTAAAAAGAAATAAAAATTCCATTAATCTATCTAGGCTATCAAGCTGACCTCCTAAATTTAGGCTCCACCACTCATACGCGTAAATGTGTGCGTATTGAGAAGGCGGGGAAGGTGTGGGGCAACAGGTATTCCGTTTGACTTCCTCTTTAATCTACAAAGTTTCACTAAAGACTAAAGAGCTTTGCTTAGAAGATCTGAGGTTTGTGAAAAAGCCCATGCATACTTGTATAAAAGAAACAATTATATAAACTCAAAACATATCAAACAACTAGAGGCCTTAATTAACTCAATCGAAATTACGATTTCATGCATTCGTCTGTCAATGGAGAAATGCGTAATTTGGCCATAGTCAGTCGCCACCATTAATAAAGCCATTGAGGGAACCGCATCAATGGGTCAACGAACAAGTTATTTTCCTTCTCCCTTTGCTGAAGCACAAAATCTGAATCCCCACTTAGCGTGAAAAAATCATTACCACCACCACTGTCTATTGGCCCCTGCCCACATCATTAAACCTTTGGTAACATAAATAATTCACCTTACCACGCTTCCAAATATCCAGCTTCCAGTTTAGAACAACATCATCACCTTCCCATGTTTATTTTTCCGTTTCTTTTCTCAAAAGATTTCCCCATGAATTGTGATCAATTAAACAAAGTAGTTTACATGTGCATATTTGATTGACCAAGGCCTGTTAAGATCAATGGAGGATGGAGACATGTCACTAAAATGGATTGTGCCACTGGTTGCAAAAAGTAAAAGAGAGGTGGACTTCAGAACGGTCATACCATTGAACGTTCAAAAAGCACGATGAGACATCGTTCTTTGAGGGAGCAAAGAGGAGGAGGAGAGAAGAGAGGGGGAGGGGGGGGGGCTGATTCAGTCTGGATGGAGGAACAGTCTACCAAGGCCTGCAATAAAGAATCCTTGAGTGCAGGTTCATATGATGTTCCAGAAGGTGTACATACATAACAGACACGGTTTTCTTCCTATTGCCTATTCTGTTCCTTTTTTTTTTGCCGGAGCCATTCTTGACATACTTCACCTCTGTCTACGTCCCAACTGCAAATAGGCAGCACACGGAACCCTAATCTTGCCTCTAACTTGACAATGCCTTAATGCCAAAAAGTAAAAAGATACTATCCCTGTCCCTAAAAAATTGATCATATTTCTCAAAAAAATTGCTCATTTTCCAAATTAATAAAGATTCTTTAGGTGTTTTTTCACATTTACCCTCTTTACACTTTTTATTCTCTCTCTCTCCACATTTAACTCTTCACCAACTCATTTCTCTCTCCTGGCCAACTTTCTTACACTTTTTTATTCTATTTCTCTCTCCACATTTAACACTCCACCAACCCATATTCTCTCTCATGGCCCACTTTCTTCCCCCCTTTCTAAAGGGTAGAGTGGAAAACACACAATATATGACTTGAATCCTAATATGCGTGCAAAGTCAAAATGGAACAATTTTTCTGGGACAGAGGTAGTACTTAAGGTCCAAGTGATCTTATGTGGTTGTGTCAGAATATTTCTCCTTACTCTGGCTTTCTGTAAGTGTGTATTAGTATCCTATTAAAGAAAACTCAGAATCAATGAAAAAAGACGTCAAACCAATGGTGAGAAACTCCCAGAATGCATACTAGCACATGAAGCCTGAATTATACATACAATCAGCAAAACCAGTCCATATTTAAGGGTAGGTTCCAAAACTATGCTTTTATCCTATGTTTAGCCTATGCATATGACCTAGAACCTGCTAATGTCTGTGAATTGATGTCTCAGTCAAGTATGAAAAATAAGCATTGGGGCATAGGTGTGTATGTGTGCGGGTGTGTGTATATGAATGTATGTGTGCGTGTGTAGCAAAGTAGATACAGGGATCAACATATCATGGCTTCACATTTGATATATGAACAGTAATTGCAAAATTAGAAGTATTTAAAATAAAGCATTACAAACCTCTGCCCAGGAGGGGTCCAGTTCAGTAGCTCCTGCCGGAAAGGTACAAACCATGAATACAAGTGATAATGCAGAAAATCAACTGCTTGCGGTATAATTGCATCACATGACCACCAATTTCATGCTTTTATAGAATGATAATTGAGAGCTAGAATGCAGGGAACATGAATTGCAGACAGAAAATGGGAATACATCATCAATTAAATAAGGCTGCTAGAAGATTGCTATAATTCGAAGCCAGTTAGTCAGA
The DNA here is from genome assembly GCA_033070095.1 of Escallonia herrerae. Classification (NCBI taxonomy): domain Eukaryota; kingdom Viridiplantae; phylum Streptophyta; class Magnoliopsida; order Escalloniales; family Escalloniaceae; genus Escallonia; species Escallonia herrerae. Next base: position 1,743,056 of record JAVXUP010000003.1, on the reverse strand, counting down.
CATCAGGATACGCAAGCAAATTAACAGGTCATTAACATTTATAGTAACATACATCGCAGGGAACTTATAAATGATCAGAAAATAAGAGCTATAGGAAAGCAAGCAAAAATCCATGGACATACGAGTTGCTGCCTTCAAAGCATTCCATGATTCTCCAACTTCAAGTAAGATTTGAGCCTTTTGTTCATGTAAAACTGCTCTTTCTGGCATCAAAGTAAGAGCAGCCTCCCACTTTACAAGTGCTTCGCGATATTTCCCATCCTTCAAAAAGAGAAAAAAGAAGTTTATAAGAACAGAGCTAGATAGGAAATACTATATATGTTAGATACATGAAACACAACAAGTGCAGTCGGTCACGGCGGGAAATATACAGCTTCACCATTAACAGGCCTCTCCCTCAACTTAAGCCAAGGAAGAGGGAGTCTACTGATTTTGATTGCTGGCACTTCCTACCGGTGATATTTCAAACCCAGAAGCGTGAATCAATCCCTCCCACCCCAATGCATTGTACACTAGCAAAGCTCCTGCTGCTTCATGCAAAAAGGTAAAGCTTTGAAACTTATGGTCCAAGCTTTTGTTGGCTTGAAAAATCCATAAGATGCCAAAGTCATCATGGCATGGTGATTAAAGGCAACGAATCCTGCACTCAGCTCTTGATCATGAACAAGGGGGAACAACGGAAGATGCAGAGAAAGGAGAAGAGTTTTGGTCCTGACTGTCAAGTGGATTGTGACTGCTTATGTCCTTACAGGTTTTATTATAAGAATGTAGGGCTCAAGGTATAAGAAGGTAGCCTGGGTTTGAGCACTAAAGGGTCAAAGAAAGGTGCCAATTGGAGGTTGTTCTGGGTGACATTTACAGGCTGTTGATGTCTGGTTACTTCAGAGGCTTAAGTGTTAAAGGGAGATAAAAACAAACATTAAAAATGAGCAAACGCTCAAACCAATCCCCTCCCATTGTACACTAGCAAAGCTCCTGCTGCTTCATGCACCGGTGTCATAAGGAGAAAACCACACACTCGGATCATTCAATGTTCTGCCCTTGGTTAGGAGAATACCTGTATCGGCCTACAGCATGTTGGCAAGGAAACTACCAGCATGTTGTAACCTAAATCAATAATTTCACAAAAAGGGGAGAGACTGACTAACCGGCCGATTATCCGGGCTCCCAACCAGACGGTTATTCAGTATGTGCACTTAATTGAAAATTTCGAAACTGACTGGTCTTTACCCCGATCCAACCCACTGATCAACCAACCGGTTAACCCAAAAGGTGACCGAACTGTTAGTCAAGAGCCAGACCTCTCAAAAATTTTCCAATCCAAAATATCCAACCATTGACCAACCGGCCGGTTAACTAACCAGGTTACCGAACGATTAGTCAAAACCCTAACCTTTCCAAGATTTTTCAAATCCAAAAACTTCCAACCAGCTGGTTTACCTCCCAAGTGACCTATTGGTTAGTCAGAACTTTCCCTATTCCAGAATTTTTTCTAGACCAAACCTTAGGCCCACTGATGAACAGGCCGGTTCACCTCTCGAATGTCCGGACGGTTAGTCAGAACCCAAATCTTCCTTGGGTTTTTCAAGCTTCTAGAATTACCTCACTGACCAATCGCCGATTAATCCCACCAGGTTACCGAACGATTACTCAGCCTCATCTCCCAAATTTTTTAAAATCCAAAAATAAACTCCTTGGCCAGTTAGTCAGAGACTACCTTTAGTTAATACCTCCCATTCTCCTATGGGATATAAACCAGTCAGTTGGAATGTGCTTTTTAAAATGCTATGGTGTTTATGTGCATCCCCGATTGTGCAGTCCAAACTTCTTCATTGAGTCATATGTTCTTTCTCGCTTTCTAGGGTAATAAAAAATTCAAAATAAAAAAGGATAGAAGAAATAAATAGTGTTTATCTGCTCTCCGATTGTGTTGTCCTAGTTTCTTCATTGCGTCGTCCTTTCTTTCCCCTTAATTCTTAAATAAAAAAAGGGGTCAACAAATTCTCTCTTAGAAGTCTCTTTTTGGGTTCGTCAAATATAGTTTGTGTTTCGAACTGGAGTCCATCCTTAGCAAGTCGAGAGCATAACAATTTTCAAAGCAAGAGAGAATTGCCCGATTTCATACCGATTTCATAATTGACCAATCACTTCGAGAAGTTATACAGAAGATAATTTTGGAATTTGAGTTTAGCGGTCTATCCCGTTGACACTTCTTCCTTGCACTTGAGGGTAGTGACTTACTGCCTTGTGTAAAAGTCAGAATTTAATTTCCTTCAAAATTGAATGTCAGAAAACCTAACGGGAGACTTTGGTTTGAAACTTAAACCTTCGAGTGAGAAATTAGAAGACTACCATGAAAAGATCGTGACCTCTTTTCTTGGCCAACGTCCCACAACCCTTATTCACCAAAAGCAAGCCTAATCCTCAAAGACAATGAGGTGTCATATGGATGTCAAGACTTTCTCCTATGCAAAGCTCACTTACTCTCTCCTAGCATGGGCCATTCGTCATGAAAAGAAAAGAGGGGGGGGGGGGGGGGGGGGAGAAAGAAAAAGCCCGCTAGGCTGAAAACCCTGAGACGGTCGGTTTGGGTAAAAGTTAGGATACCAAAAGAAAAAAGAAAAGAGAGAGACCTCGAAAGAATGTAGGTTGCCCGAGTCTTCCTTGAAATGAGCATTGCCGATGATTGGAGGCCATCATTTGACCATCGCATATCATCCTAATTACTCTATAGATTTTTCTCACTTGCTAGCCCTTTTGCACCTAAACAGTTTAGCCTTTATTTTCGGAAGCCTATATTTCTAACCTTAGAATGGGTAGTCTCTTCGTGTGTGCCTATGTCCTAGTATTACTGCAAAGTCAACCTAACATGAAAAGGGTTCCCTTTATACGAACCAAAATCTTGAAGATAGATTATGATTGAAATCGTGATGATCATTTGTTCTTTCTAAAAAAATGACAAGTATTGAAGAAAAAAGAAGGAAAAAAGGAGAATAAGAAAAGTTGGCGAATGATCGGTAAAATTCGACGCATAGAATTGCCTTCGGTTTACTTCGAAGGTCGATATTCAACAGATCCGGTTTGAACTATGTTCGACCTAATTCCCTTAAGGGAGATACGCAGGCAGCTTAATCACCTTCTAGGCTCAATCTCCATAGGCACACACTAGGGGTTTTGGTTTAATGTTTGGGTTTTTTAGCCTACTTACCATTCGTTTCTTAGCCCACACCCTGACTTACATTGTGTCCCATATAAAGTCCTTAAGGTTATGCTCATTCACGAGACAAAGATTCTCCCACATTTTGAGGAGGTCGAAAAACATCAGAAAAAATATAAATGAAAAAAAAACGAAGAAGATAATGGTCCATGCACTTTTTTGAGCATGCTACATCATAACATGATATGTTCACCTTCATATTGGCTTGTTGGATGACCCTCCAATTCCTAATCTCTCAAACCTGATGTGTTCATCTCTGTGTGACCTGATAATGAACTACTAATCCAAATGACCTATCTGGCCTACCCTACCCCGTACAGCAACCATGCTCTGTACGACAGTTTGATATCTTTGCCACCACTTCAATGACTGTATCAGAGACCTTCTGCCTATCTTGTGCCTTTCTATCACACACTTAATAGTTATATACTTTTGATCAGCCAAGTCGTATACATTGATGTGTTAACTAATCCTAGGCCCAAACTCCATCAGCCTCACAGATTACACAATTCCACAGCATACACATCAAACTCATAGTTCATATACTACCATTTCCATGCATCCTCACTATCCACTTTCTTAGGCCCAACCATTTCATGGTAGTCTTAAGGATTCAAACCTGAGTGTTTAAGTTAAGAGTTGACTTATTCTGTGAAGTTGCATAACATTTAATGATAAGGAATTGAAAATTTTTCGGTAAAAAACTTCAATTGTCTTCCCTCTTTGGGTAAAGATGGACATATCAACTGAGTGGAATCCATTGCCTTAAATTCTAAATGATAAACTGATGTATGAAAAAGAGACTAGATCTCGAAGTAAATGGTCAATTCATCGTGTTGGGTAAGCAACGTGAATTCAAAGACAAACATGCTCTCAAACTGTGAAAGGATATTATCTTCGTCAAAAATAGGTTCTTCTTTGTAGATGTCCTAGGGGCTTTCCTTGTGATCCCTTTTTCATTAGGGTTATGTAGAGTCAACCCTGCTTACAATTTGGTCTAGGGGCTCCCAATGAGTCTCTCCTCACGACAGTTGTAACGGTGTCTAGTCTCCAGTCCATTACATGGTCAATCTTGTCCATATGCATTTTGTCTAGGGACTCCCTAGGAGTCCCCTCTCAAGACAGTCAAGATAGTGTTTGTCTATTTGTCTTCCTTCTGCTCACCTAGTGGCATCATATGAGTCTCTTCTAACGACAATCGTGATAGAGTCCATCATTTTCCAGTTCATTGCATAGTCAGTGTAGTCTGCATACATTTCGTCTAGGAATTCCCCGTCATTCCCCTTTCACGACAGTCGCGATAGAGTCTATTCCTGCCTACATTCTTGTCCATGGGCTCCATGTGATTTCCCTATTCCGACACTCAGGATCAGTGTCTTTATCTCGTCTAAGTCTAGAGAATTCTGTCTCTTGTCCTTCGTATTCAAGAAGGAAAAAAAAAGTTTTCATATAGAAGAAAAAAAAGTTTTATATAATAAAAAGAAAATAAAATATGATCTTTGCTATGACTATTCAGTCATGCTCCCATCTTTTCTTTTTCTAGATCCAATTTTCAGTCCGAGGGTATTCGACCCTCTCTTCAGGGTAATACGTGAGAGTCACATATAGTGTTTTTCCTAAATCGAGGTTGAACTACATTTGGCTTGATCCCTTTTGGATGAGGGTATGTAGGCAGCCTCCATAGGGTGCAACCATTTCCCAGCCCAAGTCTGTGTCCGAGGGTATGTAACCATCCATTCAAGTCAGTGCGTGTAGGTTACGCACGTTCCCCATTTTCCCCATCCGGATCCAGTCCGAGGGTATTATACCCTCCATCCAAGTTAGTATGTGAAAGTCACGCGCAATCTTCTTTCAAGTCCCAGTCCCAATCCCAATCTATGTCCATTGTTATAAGGTAGAAACCCTCAGTCTAGGTCGATATGCAAATCGTATATCTCCTTATCCCAGTTTCATTCTCAGCCCAGTTCCAATTCAATTGGTGTATCTACAGAAATTCCTATGCACCCTCTCTACAGATACCTTTTCCTTGGTGTCAAAGCAATCAACCGCTACTGAACGTTGTTGGCTCCAATTTTTGCACATGAGTTTTGTTTGTGTGCCCCTAAACGTCCATCCGCTTTTACGCGTTGTTGGCTCTGACCTCTACACATGAAGCGTCCAATCGCTACCGAGCGTCGATGGCTCCGATTTTCACGCGTAAAGTCTTTTTCGTTTGCCTAAAATCCATCCGTTTTTACGTGTTGTTGGCTCCGCCTTTGAACTGCACCTCTTTCTGAACTGCGTTGGTCTAATTCCTTTGCAGGGATACGTAGGAAGCCTCACAAAGGTTCAACCTCATATTTGTGTGTGTCTTCGAATCGGTCTTTAGTCATGTAGTCTTTTTCCGTATTTCCACTACAAAAAATGCCTTCTCTTTCTTTTTCGGCGATGTTTGCTCACATACGACCTCCCTCACCGAGGGGCTCTGTAGACATCCTAATTTTTATAGTTTTATTTTATATTTTTAATCATTTATGTTGAGCTTTATTAATTAATAAAGTTTAGGGCTAATTACACATATATCCCTGAGGTTATGGGGTAATTACAGTCAAGGACACAAAGTTTCAAAATGTAACATTCCGTGACCAAACACTTTTAAAATGTATCACCCGTGTCCATCCGTTAGGGTTCCGTCCAAAAAGTACACTTTTTTTATGATGTCATCAATAAGTATTTTTAAAATGACAATACTACCCCTTATACTGTATATATTTAAAAATTTTAAATTAAGATTTCAAAGTTTAATTTAAGGATTAGGGTTTGAAAACCCTAAAATTATTGATTTCTTCCCTAGCAGTCTATTTCATCAATCTCAATCTGCAAATTTCTCACTGAAAAACCCTAATTTGCGAATTAGGGTTTCGAAACCCTAATTCGCAAATTAGGGTTTCGAAACCCTAATTCGCAAATTAGGGTTTCGAAACCCTAATTCGCAAATTAGGGTTTCGAAACCCTAATTCGCAAGCTGCAAATTTCTCAGTGCCGGCAGCCATCTCCCCTTGCCCCACGCCGGCAGCCCCCTCCCTTTGCCCCACGCCGACAGCCCCCTCCCCTTTGCCCCACGCCGGTGAAAAGTCAACTATCACAGTATCGATGGCAAAATTTTAGGAATGACATTACCTCCATCATTGTTAACTAACTTTGCGGCGACGGGGAAGGGGAAGGGGGAGGGTGGTCGCGGCGACGGGGAAGGGGAAGGGGGAGGGTGGTCGCGGCGACGAGGAAGGGTGTTGCGGCGATGGGAAGGCGAAGGGGGAGGGTGGTCGCGGTGACGGGGAAGGGGAAGGGTGGTCACAACGACGGGGAAGGGTGTCGCGGCGACGGGAAGGCGAAGGGGGAGGGTGGTGCGGTGACGGGGAAGGGGGCAGACGGGGAGACGAAAGGGTGTGGTGGTCGGGGGAGTTTGAAAGACAGAATTAGGTTGGGGGGATGGGGGGTTGGGTGCCGGGTGGGGGGGTGGTTAGAGTAAACATTAAATTATTTTTTTTAAAAGATAAAGTAATGGCATGTGAAAGAAAATAACATTCTGATTTAAGGGTAACAATGTCATTTTATCAAAACCGTTAGGTTTTTTAAAATTCCGTCTGGTCAATGGACATAAGTGTAATTTGTCCAAACTATTGTCCTTGGCTGTAATTACCCCCAAACCTCAGGGACATAGGTGTAATTAACCCTAAAGTTTATTATTTAATGTTGGGTGTAAGCGTGATAATAAGTAATAGGCCTTATTTATTTAATTTAGCTTAGTAAGTCCAGTCCAGTAGTATGTCAGTTAGTCCAGTCCAATCCAGTCAGTTTAGCCCAAATTAATTAGGCCCGCTCCTTTGGATAACAAGCCTAGTTAGTTAAGGTTAGCTCAAGTTAGGTTAGAGTCAAGAACGTAGGTTTGACTTGGAGACTTGAGAATCAATTTGAGATACAAAGTGATTGGTGAGAATATGGGAAGCGTTAAACAAGATATTACCTATTTTAGGACATGATAATGCCTGAAATTTGTCATAAAGTATATAAAAATTCAGGAATAAGCCGGCTGATTAGTTGACTTTTGTTAATCTGCAATTTTTATTAAATATTATGTCTTATCATCAAATCACAGATTGATACCGTCATCTTTACCCTTTCTAGCGTCCCAGACCCCTATAAATGGGGCCCTTGGCCTTCATTTTTCAGGACAAGCATTTTCTTCATAGAGCTTTTATACCATTTCTTTCATAAAAGTGGTAAATCATCTCTAAGGAGAATTTAGCACTTTATATTCACTTATATATACACAAGTCACATGCATCATGGATTCATCATAAGGAATTCCCAAGTCTGCTATGCCAGCACAGTCAAGAGGTAATTTTATTAGCTTTCTAATGTAGAAAATCACGTAGATTATCTCCATATCCCGTAGTCACATTTCTATTAAAAAATACGAAGAGATTCTTTTACATTTTCTGATCAAAGTTTAAGTCCCAAATTGTAGACTGCATCACGTAGGACCAGTGTCGAATTACGGTGGTTTTGATTCCGATTAGTCCGATCGAATACATAGGCCATTTGACCACAATTGTTGAATCCAAGTCAAAATAAAAATAAATAATAAAAATCAGGTTAGGGTGAGTCTTGTCATATTTTCAATATTTGTTTAGGCCAAAAATCATTAAAGACAAAGTAGAGACCGAAAAGGGGCGGCGGGTGCCTAACACCTTCCTGTTGCGTAACTTAGTCCTCGGACCCCTCTCTTGGTTTTGATAAAGCAGTTGTCTTCTTGGACACCTTTAGAATCACTTTTTAGGTTTTTCTTATTTTCCCTCAATTAAATAAAATGGCAACTCCTAAAATCCTTCTTAGGCATTTCTCCGAGGCGGTGCGCCATAGGTATAGCTTTGAAACTTATTGTCCGTAGTTTTGTTTGCTTGAAGAATCCGTAAGATGTCAAAGTCATCATGGCATGATAGCTAAAGGCAACCAAAAGTTTGCAAGTCTTGCACTCAGCTCTTGATCATGAACAGGGGGAATGACGGAAGACGCAGAGAAAGGAGAAGAGTTTTGGTTCTGACTGTCAAGTGGATTGTGACTGCTTATGTCCTCATAAGTTTTATTATAAGAACATAATGCTCAAGGTATAAGAGGTAGCCAGGGTTTGAGCACTAAAGGGTCAAGGTATAAGCGGCGGGTGCCTAACACCTTCCCGTTGCGTAACTTAGTCCTCGGACCCCTCTCTTGGTTTTGATAAAGCAGTTGTCTTCTTGGACACCTCTAGAATCACTTTTTAGGTTTTTCTTATTTTGGGCAGTGCGCCACAGGTAAAGCTTTGAAACTTATCGTCCATCCTTTTGTTTGCTTGAAGAATCCATAAGATGTCAAAGTCATCATGGCATGGTAGCTAAAGGCAACCAAAAGTTTGCAAGTCTTGCACTCAGCTCTTGATCATGAACAGGGGGAATGACGGAAGATGCAGAGAAAGGAGAAGAGTTTTGGTCCTGACTGTCAAGTGGATTGTGACTGCTTATGACCTCATAAGTTTTATTATAAGAACGTAGTGCTCAAGGAATAAGAGGTAGCCAGGGTTTGAGCACTAAAGGGTCAAAGAAAGGTGCCAATTTGAGGTCGTTCTGGGTGACATTTGCAGACTGTTGATGTCTGGTTACTTCAGAGGCTTAAGTGTTAAAGGGAGATAAAACAAACATGAGAATGAGCGGCCAGAACGAAGGCCTTAGGCAAGCTGCAAAACTGTTATTAGTTTCATTATCTGGAAAGAGAGGTAGAGCATACTGAAAAACAAGAGAAGCACGTTTCAACCTTATACAACAATCATTAGCCGAGGAGGAGATTTTAATGAAAAGGACATATCAAATGGATGCAGCTAGGAGACCGAAACACTGCTTTCTTCTTCAATTAAGTACAAGCCAATAGAGTTAGAAACAAAATTTTGAGTATTGCACCTAATGGGACTGGGCTTGAAAGTGAAGACCATGCAACAAGAAGCCATGAGGAACTTACTGTGTTCCTTATCAGCCACAATCTCACGCCAGAAACATCAAAGAGCAAAAGAATAGACGAAGATTTGTGTCTCGAGTTAAGGAGAAAGAAAGGATAGAATTTAATTTCATAAAAAAAGCTAATACCTCTTGTGAGATTTACACTATCAGATGAAGCAGCCAAAGCATGAAGTCTTATCACTACCTTTGACATTAAAGAAGCTATCTATGTTCAATATAACCCAAAGAAAGCATCAGGTCTGGGACATAGTAGGTGACGACATCACCACAGCAGTCTATGGTTTTTCCACAGAAGTTTAGTACTGAAATAATGGAACTTTACTGTCCTTCCTTACGCTACTTCCAAAGGTCCAAAACCCATAAGAAATGAAGGATATTTCATCCTATTGCCTGCTTTAACGTACTTTAAAAAATCATCTCCAAACTATGGTTACTAGATTAAAAGCTGATATGCCAAACCTTGTTGATAAAAGATAATCTGCCTCTGTTCATGGGAGCCGCATTGTTGTCACATCCTAAGAAAACAAAGTTTTTAGATTCGCCATCTTATTTTTTAGGGTTAATTTAAACAATTAACAGAGAACACAAGAAAAACCTACTTTGACTCTAAATGTCTAATAAAGCCTTCTAAACTTAAGGAACCGGAGATTCGGAGAGTAATTCATACGATGGGAATGTGTTAGGATAACACCCCATCAGACCCTAGTCTCTGCTTGTTTTTATTTGACTTTTAACCAAAACAAATAATATGAAAGCAAAACCTAAATTAAAACTAATTTTGGTTTGAACTAGAACATCAGGGGTTGAGTGGCCTACATACCAGATCGGACAAATCAGGATAAAAAACGTAGTTCTGACCCTAGGACAAGCGATCTATATCTTGGTCTACAGATTTTAGAAACCTAATTCAAATCAACTTTTTCTAGTTGTTAGAGAGCTTATTTTTTATACTTTGTGGACCCAAATTCGTTTGCGGGAAGGGAGTTAGCTACCACTATTCTAACCTAATCTAAGGAAAGTGAAAAACAATAGGGTAGAGAGAGGTATCTTTTGATTTGGACTGGCGAGCTGTCGACTTGGGAATATCCACGATGCGTTGTGATGCGATGCAAGAATGTGCGCGCGCACACAAGCAGAGGGAAGAAAGAATTTTCTAGTCCATCTCTCACAGAAACTGGCAGCCTCTAGGGGAATTTCTCTCTCTCTCATTACCTGCCCCTTTTGGGGCAACCTAAGGCTGTTTATCTAGGGGCCTGGAAAGCACAAGAATTGCAAAAAGAGACCAATTGGCAATCCCTTTCGCACACAAAACAAGACCAAGAAAGACTAAAAAGAACAAAATACCCTTACAGACCGGTATGTTTAAATCATTAAGGAGAACCGCCCGGTTTAGATAAAAAAAACGGCCCGTACTCTTTCCCTTCTTAATTTACTTTTAAACCAATTCTAAAAGGAAAAGACTACCTTTTTAATTAATCACACGTGGTAAATATGAAATCGGCACAAATACCCAAATTAAGATCAAATTAACTGCCAGACTCTCTATCCTATCCTATCTAGACTCTGACCTTGGTTAAGCCCTAACTGACTGGACTAACTTACCGGACTAGACAAACTAGACTACACCTACTACACTGAATTGAAATAATTAAACAAGGCCTATGATACTCATATGAAATAAGGCCTATAAAATGGGGTGTATAAGCATTTTACTAATGCAGGAACTTCTTCATAGTTATCATACAAAGTACCAATAGACGTCATCCACGATGTGCACTCAAGATCAATCTCCTAAAGGCATATGACACTTTTTCAAAGGCATCCTCTATTGGACATTCATATGCTCTGAATTTCCCTCCATAAATGATTCAAAATGATAAGCCTGTGTATTACCACTCCTCATTTTTTTGTTAGCCTCAATGGTGGGCTGAAAGGATACTTTTCTAGCACCAGACGACGGAGACTACGAGATCCCCTGTCCCAATACCTATTGATTCTCCTCGTGGAGTCTTTCTCTTGGCTGCTTGATTCCTATGCATCTCATACATACTTTACAAGTCATCCGAAATGCAGGGAAATTGAAAATGACCATATCGCTTTTGCTCATGACCTGTTTGTAGTGGCTAGATGTCTGGACTCCAAGTGACTTATCCAAAAAGTGCTATGGATATGGATGGACTTCAGCAACTTGCGCTTGCTCAAGCCATGAACATGTCCATGGGAAACTTTCCAGTGGAATACTCAGGTGTTCCTCTCATATCCACAAGACTCAAGGCTGACTACTGCAGGGACCTTGTCAGTAAACAATTAAACCACATAAAAAGCTGGACTTCCAGGTTCCTTTGTTATGCTGGTAGACTGTAGCTGGTACAATCCATTCAGTTTAAACATTCATATCTATCTGAGTGGCATTTTTCTCCTACCAAAGGAAGTCCTAGTTTAAGTTGAAACTATCTTCAAGGCCTCTTTTGGTCTGGAAGCGACATGAAAACTACTAAGGCCAAAGTAGCTTGGGAAGACCTTTGTTGCCCAAAAGATGAAGCAGGATTGGGACCTAAATACCTGATTTGCTGGATTAAGGCAGCCATACTTAGACAAGTGTGAGATATAGCTCGGAAGAAGGACGTATTGTGCTCGTGGGCGAAGTGGTGCCATATGTACATGTTAAAGCACAAGTGCTTATGGACTAATGCAACTGGGAGTAATTTTCCTGGATGTGGAGAAAAATCCTTAAGCTCAAGTATCTTCTGAGACCTGTGATAATACTAGATTCGGATCGATAATCGTATAGTCATGAAGAAGCTAAGCTTAGTTCTGCAATTAATGGATCACGTTTGCTTGTCCCGCCCAAGTTTCTTATGCACTAAGAGTTGTTTAGCCACCATTGCTTGTCCCGCCCAAGTTTCTTATGCACGTTTGCTTGTTCTGCCCAAGTTTCTTATGCACTAAGAGTTTCTTTCTGATCTCTGCCCAAGCCTGTAGAGAAAAAGTAAGTTTGCTGGTCTCTAACACCTGAAAGATATGAGGCCCATTGGGCTTATACCTGAGTCATAGCTCCTAAAGTCACTCTCAACTTGCACCCCATGGTATGGCCACCTGACTTGGTACCTAGATGCACCTTTATATCCTGGATAATCTGTAAAAGGAGACTAATTACCAAGAAGGCTAACTATCAAAAACAAGCTAAATGATGGGGGCTTATAACTGATGATACTTGTGCCTTCTGCCACAGGCAGCTTGAATCTATCTCTCATCTCTTCTTTGCGTGCTCTTACGCTGCTGAACTATAGCAGATTGTTAATTGTTGGAAAGATGAACTTGTTTTTGCCATGCACAGCCTTTCTGGCAAAACAATGGTAGCAAAAACCAGAAGACTCACCATAGCAACCACTCTCTATTGCCTATGGGCGAGAGAAATACAAGGATTTTCAGATATACCACGAAGCCAACATTTATCTTTCTACAATACATAGAAAATGATACGATCCAAAGCCACCAATCTCGTACCTTGCAAAATTGGACCTCATGACAACAATGGGGGATTCAGACCAAGTTCTGCTAGCCTAAAAAGTGTAGCTTTAGTGTTCTTTGGGGATTGTCTAGTTTTGAGGACTTTATAGCCGTATTGCTGGCTCAAAGATGGAAATCCTAGGGCTTTGAGACTTGTAATAATTGCTCTTTGTTATTTTGAATACGAAGCAAAATTCACCCGTAAAGGGATTTCAACACTCGAAGCAAACCAAAAAGAAAATCATGAGCAGATACATATAACTTTGATGGCTGGAACTTAAAAGCTTGCCTGCAGCAATTGGCACACTAAACTCACAACGCTGTTTCAACATGGGCACAGCTAAACTTGCACCAAAAAAATAAAGGGCAAATGTTTACACCGACAAAAAACCAACAAATCAGTAGATGATTAGCCATGAATTTCATTCGACGAATGTAATTAAATGTCCCATAGCACCAAAAAAAGCAAAAATTTCGCATTGTTTGGGCCCACTCGTACTTACACAATTTTGCCTTCACACTTGTCTACACATTCAAGCTATGATTACAAAACAGAAATTCTAATCAAAAGATATTTAGTTTTCGATGCTTTTCTTCATAACCACGTCAGATTGTAGACTTTGTTCAACTACACATGTTCGTACTTCCAACAAAGGAACTCATCGATAAGTAGTAATTGTGGGTATTCTTGAAGTATTAATGAAAATTGGTAAAACGCCGTACAGAAAAGATGAATTAACATTACCTCAGCGAGCTTGTTCCCTTGTGCTCGAAAGGCTTCGGCAAGCTCGGCAGTCTTATCATCATCATCAGAAACCAAGTCTATGTGGCCGCCGGCTTCACTGTTTCGATCAATTTCGGGCCCTTCTTTTTCATCTGGGTCGAAAGGGAGGGCTGATAGGGTGGCGATAGGGCGCTTGTTGTTCTTGTTCCGCTTCCTCTTCCATGTCAATTTCATTTTTGGAGCTCTTTGCCTATAGAATCCGCTGAAAGTGGAAATTCAAAAGCCCACCCTTTTTGTTCAAGTGAAACTGTCTTTCGAGTTTTTATCAAAATATATTATGTTATGGAGTTCAAATTAGAAGAAAGGATAAATGAAACTAGAGATTTTGGTTTATATATTTGCATAGTTTGATTGGATAGGTATCCCTTCAAAGTGGATATTACCGGTTTTAAAGTGAATAAATACTAATACGATAAATTATGCGCAATTGCAATTTTAAATGTGAGGTAAGTCTCTGTATCTTATTGGTTATTAGTGAAGCTGACTACTTGAAACCCCTTTTACAATTCTTCATTTGCAAATAATTCTCGATGTGAAAACACAGAGGCAAAGGGCAGCAGTTTTTTCCACTTTCAAGATAAATTCTCCCATTTATGCCTCATAAAAAGAACTAGTGGTCGGGTTTGGTACTTGGATATTATTTGTATCAACGATTTGGCCAGTTAGGAATGTATCATGGATTGTGTTGATGCAGAGAAAATGAATGCATTTTCATATTATTAAATCTTAAGTAAGTGAATTAGATAAAACAAAATCAAGTGTCTCCACACATGTAAGGATGTATGGTTATCTTTTACTCTTCACATGTTCTTTCTTACTTATTTAGACTTCTCTTTTGCTAGTTACATTGAAAAAACATCATTAAATCCAACTCCCGTGAGTCACATAACTTTACTCATGTAGTGCTTTGCAAGTTTACTTAGTTGCTTGTTGTGCTCAATTAGATATTGTTTGTAACATTTTTATGTTACTCGTGCAACCGACTACTCAATAGATTCAATGATGTTGCATGTCGAGAATGATGATCATAAAGCTACGTTTCACACCTAGGTTTTCTATACCGATTCGTGCAATCAGCTTCTCTGTTATGCCAGTCTCACCTGCTGATGATTTCATTCGCCTCCTACCTGTAGGATTCAACCTAATTGGACCATTCAATCTAGCCCTCAGGTCATACGATATTAAGTCTTACGAATGCAACCTTATTTGAGAACTACCTCAATAACCAGCAGTTAAGGTTTATGCGCTAAGTTCATCACGCAAACTTGTGTGAGTCTCAAATCTCTGAGTTAGCATGGCATGAAGATAATCGTCATCACCCTCCGTGTGAGCATGTCACTTACTATCATTGTCATGCCAACTATTCAACCCATAGGGCACGGATCAAACTCCGTCACACCCTTTTTTTTTTCCTTACTACAAATCATGCAAACACTATAAATGAGATCCTATACATGTATGTACACCCCCCCCCCCCCCCCCACACACACACATATAGTAGAAAAATATCTCTTTGTTAAAGAGGGCAAGGCAACTATCATTCCAAATAAGCGGCACGACTGGTAGACCAACGTCGTGATAAAGAAGAAGATTGGCCAATGCACAGTGAAAACTTTAGTTATTGATTTATAAATCATGAAAAGCTAGGTTTTGAGGGCGAAACCTGTCTATCCTAATATGGCACAAGACGATTAGTGTTTGCTGTAGCAATCACCAGCATTGTTTGGTGCTAAGTTTTTCTCTGAAAATCAATACTTTACTTTGCTTTGGATTTATTTGAAGAAGTCCTAGCGGGTTCAACATTCCAAATCTATCCAGAAGATGAGTGAAAGCAGCCCTAGCTTATACATGTAAGCACAGAAGATGAGTGAAAGCACCCCTAGCTTATACATGGTGAGGATATGAGTGTAATATCTCAAACTTTTGGAGTGAATTAAAATAACCATCTATATTTCAAAAAATAAACGGGCGATAATTTTGAGCGTTACTCGAGTATTAGCAGAGTTTCGAAGCTTAAAAGAAATTTGGGGTAAAAATATAATTTTTGAAACTTTCAAGGCCATTTTGTAAATATGAAAATTTTGGAGGGTTATTTTGTAATTTGGATATCTTGAAACTTATGTGTCAAATTTTGGAGAAATTTGCTCTAAGAAAATGACACGTCCTACTTGTTTTTTCAATGACTAATCTGATCTCTTTTTTATTTTATTTTAACTAATAGGGAGTTAAATTAAAAGAGAAGAGAAAGGAAATTCGGGCAAAACAAAACCAGAAGAAAAAAGAAAAAAACAAAAGAGTGAACATTGACTAAGACAGAAAACAAAGGAGAAGAAGAAAGGAATAGAAAGGGAAAAAGGGGAATTCAGGCAAGGGAAAAATTAGAGAGGATTAGAGATTTTGGAAGAATTCTTGAAGGATAATCCTTCTACCTCTTACTGAATGTTTTAGCGTGTGTTTTTTATGTGCCTAGTGTATGCGCATATAAACTACTGTGCATTTTAGGTGCTCTGTGTGTGTGTGTGTGTGTGTGTGTGTGTGTGTGTGTGTGTTCTTGAGGTATAAATTGATGTGAATCGAGTGTGTGCTTGTGTGTACTGTCGGGGGATGTGTGTATGACTTTGTGTGTGTTTCAGTCAATGTGGGTTAGTGTGTGTTTCAGTCAATGTGGGTTAGTGTGTGTTTCAGTGTGTCAGTGAGTGTGTATGTGTTCTTCCTTAACAGTTAGGTCTAAATTATGCAATGGAGCTTAGAATAAAGTTTATTTTTGAGCCAATCTTCGAGGGGGTGTGTCAGTGTGTGCGTGATTATGCATATTAAGTGTGTAATGGTGTAGTAGTTTATGTGTTTAGGTGTAATTATATATATTTAGGGAGCCGATCCCTGTCTACCTGTGGAGAAATTGTTATTTCTCCACCAAAAATGTAGTCGTCCACGTGTACTCGTGGACGGCTCAGATGGGTTTTTTTTTATTTTGAAAAAGTTGCAACCGCTACTCTTTCATGCGGTTGCAAAATTTTACAATAATTCCCTTCAACCCCAACTGCAAGAAAAAGTAGCGGTTGGGGGCCCACGGAGTAAATCCCCAACCGCAACAAAGTGCTGCGGTTCACTATTTCCCCAATCGCAACACTTTGTTGCGGTTGCTATGATTGCATGAAGCCCCCAAACGCAACAATGTGTTGCGGTTGGTATTCCACGTGTCCTTCACCCCGACCCCCCCCCTTGTCCTTTTTCCTTCCCCTCCCCCCATGTCCTTTTTCCTGTCCTCCCCCCTCCCCCCGCCCCCCCTTATGTCCTTCTTCCAGAAATGCAGCTCAAAGCCGGACTGTCTTTTGTAATTTTTTTCTTTCACAGCCTTTGACTGCACTCATCTCACTGCTCACTCATGGATCCATTTTTTTCTCTGTCTTCTTTCTTCTTTCTCCCTCACTTTTCTCTCTTTATAATCCGTTCTCCCCGACTCTTTCTCGACAGAGCCCTTTCTTCCACTCTCCATCATCTTTACCCAACTCTCTTCATACTCCATATCTCACCTACATAATCTCCAGGACAATACAAACAAAAAAAGTTTACGCTAGAAGATCGATGGATAACCGCTAGAAGATCGGTGGATGTTATTTTAAATATATCAAGTAATTCAATGTTAATTTCAAATTGTTCTTACCATAATTGTTCTTACCAATGAATTGTTTAAATTGTTTTTACCATAGTCTAAAATTCGTGTTTTTTGGAGAGTTTGAAATTAGGGATTGAACTAGAGTTTATTAGCGAATATTAATGTGAATACGAAACGTAATTGTCGCTAAAGATGAAAAGTTAATTAGACAGTTTTTTAAGAATTTATAAAAAATATCTAGAGCTAGATTTGGCCAAAAGTGCAAAAAAAATACCCTAGTTATTTTTAAAAGATCTATATCAGAAAAAAATTTCAGATTTTTCCAAAGACTGAAAAGGGGTTAACTGATACAGGGAACCTTGTAACTTTGTAGTGTAATTTAAAATATCAAGCTAGAGCGATTTTGCGCGAAACTTATGAGAACCCTAGGATATTGGGAAGTTCCATTTCCTAGGAATTCGAGCCATTCTAAAGTCGTTAGCTATTCTTTTGGCCGAACGGGCTTTTAAGCGCTCTATCTGGACACCGGTTCAAAATTTTTGGTCAAAAAATTCGTAAAATACTTTTTAGATCACGAATGAATTCAGGATGCTTAAAATATCATTTTAAAACACTTTTGAGATTTTCTGATGCCATGAGGCATTTTGGTAATTTGCCACCCCGAGAGGGGTATTTTGGTAATTTTTCTGATAAAGTTTTTCAAATGACTTTTTAGTCCAGAAATATAAGTAAAACACCTCAAAGGTTGTTTTGAAGCTGATTTGGGGCGTTAGGGTGATAATGAACTCCCGAGAAAATTTCGGTAATTTGTCACTCAACGGGGGTATTTTGGGGGGCGATGGCTGCCAGAGGGTATTTTGGTAACTCATCCCCTTTAAAATTATTTGAGGAAATGTTTGGTATATAATTGATGTAATACATTTAAAAACTAGTTTTAAAGCGGTTTTGAGGTGTTGGTGGTGTAGCGGCCATCAGGGGGTCTATTGGTAAATTGCCACGTTGGTACTAAATTTTAGGGAACGCGCGTAATTAAGCTTTGGGAGTGGTGAGAAGTGAGGAATTATGTTAATACATTGAAATAATGAGATAATGACTATTGCTAATACGTTGGTAAGCTACGTTAAAGATCCAGTTATAGTTTTGGAATGTAAATATTATGGACGCTAAGTTGGTTTACGATTATATTTTGTTCTTAGAGATATGGATTTCAACCCTAGACCTCATGATACATCAATCCTATACGATGACGATGACCACGTCGCGAGGCACTATTTGACGGTGTCGATAGGGGTGTTTTGGAAACAATTCAAAGCACAAGTCACCTCGAATAGTGGGTACTAAACGAGGAACAAATACAAATATTACACCGTCAAAATTTATCTATGTTCACCGATTGCGGGATTTGGTCTCAGCACGACGATTGCCTTATATCCGCTCTAGTTGAACGATGGAGGAGCGAGACGAACTCATTTCACTTCCAGTTTGGTGAAATGACTATTACATTAGAGGACGTCGGATTTATACTTGGAATCCCATGTCACGACAGACCCATTACTTTGAGCAAAACGTCTGCATCCATAGCGAAGATGGCTAGGCAGTATTTTCTGGAAATTCCGAGGGAAGCTCTTACAACAAACGGCATCAAACTTAAATGGCTGAAAGAGCAGTATGGCGTGCTACCGGATGAATACACTCCTCACGATTTCGTGACGTATACGAATGCATTCCTTCTGTATATTATTGGAGCTATATTACTTCCGACGCATTCGAAAAACACGGTGCATCCGAAGTATATGGTGTTCTTGGAGGATCTTGAGGAGGTATACTCGTATTCGTGGGGTTCAGCTGTCCTTGCGCACCTATATCGAGCACTGCACAGAGCTACGAGAAAGGGTGCCAAGTCCATTGCCGCCTGCCTCACTCTATTACAGGTTTGAGCATTTTTTCTTGGTTGAAGTGTCAATATATTCATGATTAATTACTAATTCCATATAATGTTTGCATTCACAGGTTTGGTCTTACGAGAGGCTACCCACGGGTCGTCCACAACCGCGGGTAGATTCTGATGAGACGTGGCCTAGGGTGTGGGCCTGGGGGCCTACGACCAACCGGAGGAGACGGGTAGACCCTCACCACCATCTAAAGTTCTATCGAGGGAAACTAGAGATACTGGATGCATCCCAGGTGACGTGGCAGCCATATGGCAAGGTGATGCATCGGTTGGATGAGTGGTGTTGGCAACTTCCGGTGTCGTACGTGCTGGCAGGTTTGGTTCGGGTGCCGCTTATTCACTTCAAAGTATGTGAGTTTCAGATGCCCGATCGAGCTATGAGGCAAGCTGGCTGTCTACAAGGGATACCAAAACCCGCTGTAGACATGCGGCCATACAGGAGTGGTCGAGGGCTGAACTTCGAGGTGCAAGATGCCTTGAATTTGTTGAGCGACGAGGTGCAACAGTGGAATACTTGGCAAGAAACGTATGATAGCCTTGTATCGCTGAAGGACGACAGCATCAGTATCAAGGAGTACTTGCAATGGTTTCTCAAGGTGACGCGCACGAGGGTGAATCGCCCTTCCCAGGTGAGGAAGACATCGTATGCGCCACGTGAGGTCTATGACCAGTTCTGGGCATTGAACATTGTAAGTCATGCTAGTGTTGTTTCAATTTTTATTTGCGCACCTTATCTACCATGCCTGAAATGATTAGCCATATTTTATATGCATGTTTTTTAGGTTGACCAGGGCACTGAGGTGTTCAAGCAGCTGAAGGGGTTTGACTGGTTTGTCGCGCAGGCTCCTGACAATCTCAAGAGGTCCATTGAGAGGTACAAGACTGAAGTTCACAACTTTAGTCTTGCATACCGGGGTTACCAAGGGGAGCCGTCTAGTCGCTTGCCTCCTGACGCGTACGACTCTCAGCCCCAGAGTCAGGTGTGAGAGCAGTCTAGTTGCTTGCCTCCTGACGCGTACGACTCTCAGCCCCAGAATCAGGTGTGGGAGCTGTCTAGTCGCTTGCCTCCTGACGCGCATGACTCTCAGCCCTAGAGTCAGGTGTGGGAGCCGTCTAGTCGCTTGCCTCTTGAAGCGTATGACTCTCAGCGCCAGAGTCAGTTGACCCAAGTAGGAATCCAGACGTCGCGCCCAAGCATCCGGTCGGATAAAGGACAACTGACGAAGCCATTAAGTCCGGCCAAATGGGATTGGATCGACCAGCACTACTTTGGGCATGAGCCAAACGCTACAGCAGACTTTCCTGTTTCGAGATTCCTAGGTCACTCTAATCTAAGACTGTTGGCGCCGGACACAGATATTTCAAATTTTCTCATTGACGCTTATATAGATCTGCTCCGTGTTAGAGAGCTAAATTATAACCCCTGCCAAACTTTGAAGCTCAACATGTATGCCTCTTTTGTTATCCCCATCATGGTGAATAGCATGAAGGAGTTCACAGAATGGAGGAGGATGCAAGGGACAAGCAAGGGTGAATGGAGACCATCTGCAAACGTGTTTTCCTACTTGAACGCGAACTATCAATGTCACGCATCTGAGGTGAACCTAATCATGCTATATGCTCATCATGCAAGCCACTTCTTCCTATTAGTTCTCTTTCCAGAGAATAAAGTGGTCCACATATACAATAGCCTAAGGGAAGACAGACCTGGTCGGCAGCTGGGGCAGATGTACTCCACGTACATCAATGCGGTGGTTAGTTTATATTTCTTGACCTTCGCTCATAGTCTATTCTTCTTGTTACATAGGCTTGATTACCTTTTTTTATTGTTGTATGCAGACTACTATCATTCCACTAGTGTGCCGACATATTAAGGGGAAGCGATCACGAGCAAAACAATGATAGAACCTTGGACGGTCATGATGATACAAAACCGACCAAAGCAATATAACAATCATGATTGCGGGATTTACGTCCTCAAGTACATGGACTACATAGCTCGCTCGGATGTGCTCGAATATAAATCGTGGTCTCGAAGGGATGCATTGACGTTTAGATATAGGATAGCCTGAGAGCTGAAAAAGGATGTAGCTAGACGCCTTCCTTACCATTCCACTGAGATGTAGTAGACGTTCGTATGGATTATTATTACTATTGTTGGATTTTTGATATTAAGGTTTGAAATTGAATTAACCTTATTATTACTATTGTTTGATTTTGGACAATGGGCTAACTAGCATGCCTAAGGTGCAATGAGCAACAAAAAAGTGAAAAAAATAGCGTGCCTAAAGTGTGCGCGAATAGGCCATTCATAGGAAAATCCAAAAAAATCATGTGTCTCGTTTATCGCCGAAATTCATATAAATAGGCTAACTAGCGTACCTAAGGAGCAATGAGGAAAAAAAACTGACAAAAAAAATTACAACATTTTTCGAAAGCTATGAATTGAGCGATAAAGTGTGCGCGAATAGGCCTTTCATAGGAAAACTAAAAAAATTATTTGTCTTGAATTTCGTCAAAATTCATACAAATGGGTTAACTAGCGTGCTTAAGGTGCAATGAGCAAAAAAAGTGAAAAAAAATTACAAGATTTTTCGGAAGCTGTGAATTGGACGATAAAGTGTACGCGAATTGGCCGTTCGTAGAAAAATCAAAAAAAATTATTTGTCTCAATTTTTGTCAAAATTCATAGAAATAGGCTAACTAGCATGCCTAATGTGCAATGAGCAAAAACAAACTGACAAAAAAAATTACAACATTTTTTGGAAGCTATGAATTGAGCGATAAAGTGTGCGTGAATAGGTCTTTCATAGGAAAATCAAAAAAATTATTTGTCTCGAATTTTGTCAAAATTCATAGAAATGGGCTAACTAGCGTGCTTAAGGTGCAATGAGCAAAAAATAAGTGACAAAAAAATTACCATATTTTTCGGAAGCTATGAATCGGACGATAAAGTGTGTGCATTCGCCCTTCGTAGAAAAATTAAAAAAAATTATTTGTCTCAATTTTTGCTGAAATTCATAGAAATGCGCTAACTAGCGTGCTTAAGGTACAATGAGAAAAAAAAACTGACAAAAAAATATACAAGATTTTTCAAAAGCTATGAATTGGGCGATAAAGTGTGCGCGAATAGGCCTTTCATAGAAAAATCAAAAAAAAATTTGTTTCGAATTTCGTCAAAATTCATAAAAATAGGCTAACTAGCCTGCCTAAGGTGCAATGAGCAAAAAAAAAGTGACAAAAAAAATTACAACATTTTTCGGAAGCTATGAATCGGGAGATAAAGTGTGCGCGAATAGGCCCTTCGTAGGAAAATCAAAAAAATTATTTGTCTCGATTTTCACCAAAATTCATAAAAATGGGCTAACTAGCGTGCCTAAGGTAAATGAGCAAAAAACAAACTGACAAAAAAATATACAAGATTTTTTAGAATCTATGAATTGGGCGATAAAGTGTGCGCGAATAGGCCTTTAATAGGAAAATAAAAAAAAATTATTTGTCTTGAATTTTGCCAAAATTCAAAAAAATGGGCTAACTAGCGTGCTTAAGGTGTAATGAGCAAAAAAAACTGACAAAAAAATATACAAAATTTTTCAGAAGTTATGAATTAGGCGATAAAGTGTGCACGAATAGGCCATTCGTAGGAAAACTAAAAAAATTATTTGTCTCGATTTTCTCCGAAATTCATAGAAATGGGCTAACTAGCGTGCCTAAGGTGCAATGAGCAAAAAAAACTGACAAAAAAAATTACAACATTTTTCAGAAGTTATGAATTGAGCGATAAAGTGTGCGCGAATAGGCCTTTCATAGGAAAATCAAAAAAATTATTTGTCTCGAATTTTATCGAAATTCATAGAAATGGGCTAACTAGTGTGCCTAAGGTGCAATGAGCAAAAAAAAAGTGACAAAAAAAATTACAACATTTTTCGGAAGCTATGAATCGGGCAATAAAGTGGGCGCGAATAGGCCCTTCGTAGGAAAACCAAAAAAATTATTTGTCTCAATTTTCACCAAAATTCATAGAAATTGGCTAATTAGCGTGCCTATGGTACATTGAGCAAAAAAGAAGTGACAAGAATCCACAAACCAAATCACAAATTTAAACATTATAAAAGTTCAATGTAAACAACTGAAACATTAACCCTAACACTCTTTTTCATCATCGTCCTCCTCGACCATACTGCCAGGTTCGATACCTAGTACTTTATAATGGTTTCTCTTGTCATGATCAGTCATCTTATTACACAACGCACACTTTCGCAATTTTTTTTGACCCGTTGCTTCTTCAATCGGATTCTTCACGTATTGCATGTTTTCGCCCTTTTGTTTGAGAAATAATTGGATCAAAAATATCGTCCTCCTCACCTTACAGGCTAGTGCTGTCAATGACTGGCTGTGAAGCTCGATTGAATCTACCGGCTGGAGTCGTCCGAGTAGTCGGATTGTTCCGTCTTTCTGGTAATGCCATCCTAAACTGTGCAAGGTTAGCCTTATCCCGTGCGGCTGCTTCAACTTGATACCTGTACCCATCAAATGTTGATGCTGCATCCAATGATAAACCGTGCATGATGTTACAAAGGTGATTATATCGCAGCGTCTCAGATTGCTCGAAATCAACTGAAACATTGGGCACGTAAGGAATGTGACCGTGGACTCTATTGGCTTCCTTCGTCCACCGATCCAAGATATACTCTGGAGGGATTTCACGAGCATTCTTGGTGCTAAAAAACCTCAACGCATGTCGACAAAGTATACCTTTATGCTCAAACAGTTGACAGTTGCAATTAACAAACCTGGTCTCCATACACACTACTACCGTAAAATGTCTTCTGTTCCTCGGAGCCGACGAAGAGCACGGATTAGCAAAATTCGTCACATTTGTCAAAGCATAAACCTTGAGAACTCTGGTGGAATACTCGTGCAACTTTGTCATGCTATATTGATTCGACTTTAGTAGTTCCTCTTGAAACTGTCTAAACATTTCCTTGGTATAGACTTGAGCCGCATGAGCCTCCAAAGGTGAAAACACTATTATGGCTCTTTCTCTGTAAACTGTAGCCGCGTCGGCTTCCCTCTCAAGGAAAAATTTCTTGTCAATGGCTTTCTGCATCTCTAGTACGAACTCTTTTATACTTGAAGAATGACCTACGTACCCATCAAAGAATGCATTCATACCTTCGCTTCTCGAGGTCGTAGTCATTCCGGCTGCAAAAAACTTTTTCGTGTAGGCACCGACCCACTGTGTCTTGATCTCATACAACGCTTGTAACCATTCATGATTGTGCAAATAGTAGTCATCCATTAACTTGGCCCACCTCTCCTCGAACACGTCTACTGTCAACGATTTCTTCACACATGTATTAAAGTTACTCTTGAATGTCGGATGGTTTGCATATACATTGTGAAGCCATTTGGGATATTTGTTGCTTATGTGCCATGTGCACAGGCCATGGTGAGTATCTGGAAGGACCTTAGCGATTGCATTTTTCATTGCCAGATCTTGGTCGGTGATGATGGTCTTTGGAGGAATATGATACATTGCTTTAAGCCATTTCAAATAACCACGTTAATGACTCCTCCGTCTTATCCCTAAGCAGGGCAAAGCCAAACAAGATTGACCGATAGTGGTGGTTCACCCCAGTGAACGGAGCAAAAGGCATAGAGTACTTATTTGTGCGGTATGTGGTGTCAAACGTCACAACATCCCCAAAATATAGTACTAATGTGGTTCTCATCATCCAGTTGGAGACTATAGAAAAAGCCAGAATTCTCACTCTGAAGGCTCCTGAAGATATCAAAATGTAGCTTGAGAATCACTCTTACCGAAAGACTCTCTCCTCTGAACATGAAGTTCATTTCAAAGGTCTACTTCGTTGAAACTCAACTTGTCAATCCCCCCAGCCTGGCTTGAGAAAACTCCCCATCATTCTAGAAGGTGGAATTTTAGCCTCAGCCATTGTAAATATCAGTTGTCTGTGTGCCGCGCTTATTTGTCAGTGTTGATGAATTTGACCAATCTTACTAGGGGTCATCAACTGATGATTATGGCTCAACTCCACTCCTGTCACAACCCAATGGTTTTTATTTTTTCGGTGTGCTGCATACACATGGGCCTTGCAGCCGGTACTAGGAAATGTGTCCCGTTTTCTTTGTCTTGTTGGCCCTTCGTCACTTATCCGAACAACCGGGGGTACATGCGGTGCTCCTCTATGACACTCAAATAGTCTTCCACAAATTTGATCTGTATTCGTCCGTTTTCTAGTCGTCTTAATTCTAATACCGAAACCTATAATTTTTGAATATGCTCTATAGTATGCTTCAACTTCGTCCAGTGTTTGAAAAACTTGACCCAAGTAAGGTGGATCAGAATCTTCACAAAAATTATTTCCTTCAGTTGCATCCATATTTATACTGAAATCTAAAAAATAAAAATTATATCATTCTCAACAAGTCATAGAATTAAATAAAATAAAAATAAAAATTATTTCCTCCAGTTGTGTCAGAAAATTTTACAATGTTCAATTATCAAAACACCCCCGATGAGCGGCAAATTACCGAAATGTCACGGAGGTTCATTATCACCCTAACGTCCCAAATCAGCTTCAAAACAACCTTTCATGTGTTTTACTTACATATCTAGACTAAAAAGTCCTTTGAAAAACTTAACATTATAAAATTACCAAAATACCTCTCTCGGGGTGGCAAATTACTAAAATGCCCCTGGCATCAGAAAATCTCAAAAGTGCTTTGAAATGCCAATATAGATCTTTTAAAAATAACTAGGGTATTTTTTTTTTGCACTTTGACAAAATCTAGCTCTAGCTATTTTTTATAAATTTGTGAATAATTCTAATTTTGACGGTGAAAAATTGGTATTTTGGAATCTATAAATGTAATACCCTGATTTATATAAACCTAATTTTGACGCCCTAAAAAACTGCTCATCCGATCTCTGATTGATCTGATTTTTGTTTTGTTCAATTTGTATTTTCGTTATCTTCGATTTGAGTCTACAATGACTATTTTTGGACTTCGAATGAATATTCGCTAATAAACGCTAGTTCAATCTCTAATTTCAAACTATCAAAAAATAGGAATTTTAGACTATGGTAAGAACAATTTAAGCATAACACAATTTAAACAATCCATTGGTAAGAACAATTTGAAATTAACATTGAATTATAAGAAAATTCAAAATACTTACTTGTTTTAACTTGATATATTTAAAGAAAAATCTACCGATCTTCTAGCGTAAATTGTTTTTGTTTGTATTGTTGTGGAGATTATGTAGGTAAAATATGGAGTATAAAGAGAGTTGGTAAAGATGATGGAGAGTGGAAGAAAGGGTTCGGGGAGAACGGATTATAAAGAGAGAAAAATGAGGGAGAGAGAAGAAAGAAGACAGAAAAAATTAGATCCTTGAGTGAGCAGTAGTCAAAGGCCGTGAAAGAAAAAATTTGCAAAAGACTGTGTGGCCGAGCTTTGAGCTGCCTCTGGAAAGAGGACATGGGGGGGGGGGGAGGACAGGAAAAAGGACACCACGTAAGGGGGAGGGGGCATCACGGGGGGGGGGGGGGGAGACAGTAGGTGGGGGGGGACCAACCGCAACACTTTGTTGCGGTTGGGGGTTTTTTAAAGAAATCATACCAACCGCAACAAAGTGTTGCGGTTGGGGTTTTGGCATAAAAAAAATAATGATAGCAACCGCAACACTTTGTTGCGGTTGGGGTTTTTGGCATAAAAAAAATAATGATACCAACCGCAACAAAGTTTTGCGGTTGGGGTTTTTGACATGAAAAAAAATGTAATGATACCAACCGCAACACTTTGTTACGGTTGGGGATTTACTCCGTGGACCCCCAACCGCTACTCTTTCTTGCTGTTGGGGTTAAAGGGCATTATTGTCAAATTTTGCAACCGCACGAAAGAGTAGCAGTTGCAACTTTTTCAAAATAAAAAAAACTCATCTGAGCCGTCCACGAGTACACGTGGATAGCTACTTTTTTGGTGGAGAAATAACAATTTCTCCACCGGTAGACAGGGATCGGCTGCCATATATGTATATATATACATATATGTATATATAAACACACACACACACACATATATACATATATATATATATATATATATATATATATATGTATATGTGTGTGTGTGTGTGTGTGTGTGTTTTGAGGGTGTTTGGAAGAGGCCGTGGGTGTGTAAAACAAGTGTGTGTGTGCGGCAGGAAGGTAGAAGACAAGTGTGTGTTTTAAGGTGAGTTAGTGGGTGTGATAATTTGAACAGTCTTGTAATTGTCACTCAAGGTAGAAACTATTTAGGCAGATTTTAATCCGAATTTTTATAAATAGTTAGGGCCAAAATTAAACAAAGTCCGAAACAGTGACCCCCAATATTTTTACGAGATGTACGCTCTGGAATGTTTTGAAATTCTTTGGTGTCCGCAAAGGATGTTAAATTAGGGTATCAATTAGGAGAAATTCCTGATTTAAGTAGCATACCAAACCAAGTTTTTTTAACCTGAAAAGTTTAGAAAAATCTTATTTTACTGATATGCTTCATACTCTAAAATTTTGGGCCATTTTAAGGTCGATAGATATTTTTTGCGAAACTGGTCTCTGAGCACTCGGTCAGGACGTCGGTTCGGAATTTTCGGATGAAAATTTTTTAAAATAGTTTTTAGTCTAAAAATTACTTCAGGATCCCTCAAATAGGTTTTTGAGATATTTTGGGATTTTTCTGGTGCCTTAAACCCCCAAAGGTATTTTGGTAATTTGTCCACCTTAAGGGGGGTATTTTGGTAAATTGACCTGCAAATTTTTTTTTTTTGCATAAATTCACATGTAGGAAGGCTATTTTAGTGATTCTACACTTACGAGAAGGCCGTTTGGATGATTTAAGCTAGAGGGGGCATTTTGGTAATTCTACACCTAAGAACATTTTGGTAATTTACATCTCTAGTGAGAGAGATTCATTTTGAGAGTATGTGGGAGTCCGTATTAAGTTATAATATTATATTATAGGTTGTGTTATAATAATTTCATTATTCTATTTAGGTCAAGCAACGGACTTTTCAGTTAAATAGCTTAGCTCTGGATGCAGGTAAGGATTTTTATCTGAACCCCGGGTAAGGATTTTTATCCGAACCCTAAATTCAATAGCTGATGTTCGTAAGTATGCTTTCGATTTATTTATAGCTATTGTCAAACCTTGATGCATAGTATTAGAATTTTATTGCCAAGCAAACCCTAATATTGAACCTGGAACGTTCATTTGAAAATCTTATCGATGCTCACCTTGTATCACTTGTTGAGCAAAATCAATAATTGTTCATGTTCGTTCTTCTGAATTGTTGTGCCTAAATTCAATAACTATTCACGATTGTTCTTGCTATTCATTGTGATTATTCTGGAATTCTGACTGATGAATTATATCAGTATGCTTAAAGGTTATTGGAACCTCAATTCTTCTGGTTATTTATATTCATCTTGATGCTTATTTATTTGCACATTAAGCAGTGAATTTCAGGTTGATTCTGTTACATTTGTTTCTGTGTTGAACTAGAAATTTTTTATGTGGGGAGGCGTTATAAAGGGTCTGAACCTGCGTAATTTTGCAGGGCTAGTTCCTTAGTGAGAATGACTAGTTATTCTGGTACATCATGCATGTGTACATCTGTGCATTGCCTGAGTAGCATTACTTCTGTCCAGGGTCAACGTCTTTGAATCTGTTTACATTGTAACTGACAATGTTCGTTCTGAAAATGATGTTCAAAGGAATGTCTTGATATATGAATGAAGAGGATTGAGTTGAAACTCTTCCCCTATAGCTTATGAAGTATCTGTGTTCATTTGAAACCTTTTTAAAAAATCATCACTTGTATTTTGAAATGACGGCTTTGAAATGATTTTCAAATGATCGTTTTGGAATCTCCGAAAATGATCTTTAAGTGTTTGTTTTGGCATCTATTTCTATTTGATTTTGATCATTTTGGAAATCATTGAGCTATTTAGATCGATCGTTTGAAGTATTTTGGAAATCATCGTTGATTGGACTCTTTGGAATCAGTGTGAAATTCTTTGGTAGTCGTTGTACAACCTTACTGAGCTCTCAAAAGCTCACCCTTCGTTTGATTCCTTGCAGGTTATGATCAACAGTAAATTGCTAGGGAATGGGTTAGAGACTGTGTGAGATTTCGGTGAGCCCACCGCTGCTATATAGTAAAACCCCTGCGCGGATCAGTTCTGATAATTTGTTCTTAGGGATTGGGTTGCAAAGGACCTAAGTTATAATAGTTTAAGTTAAGCAGATTGTCATCTAGTATTTTGAGAAGTTGGAGTTGATGCTGAATTAGATGAATTAGAATATGTGTTGGTGAACAGGTTCCGGCAGATTTAAGTGATCCCATAGGTTAACGTTCGGGGAGTTCGGGGTGATGGAGCTTTGGATTTTTAGGGTGTTACAGTTGGGATCAGAGCAGTTTAGTCTGGTGGAATTATGAGTATCAGTATATGATTTAGTAGGCACGAACCACAGAGTATAGGTAATACAAGTCTGTATAATCATATTCTGATTAATGAGAGTGGATAGGATGATGGTAAAGTTAAGAAACCTGCCTTTTGACTAGTCATTGTGTTATTCTTTATACTCGTGTTGGTATAACCCTGATAATTATTTATTGTATCCGTATGGTCTGCTCACGGAGCACTGGCAATGGTAATAGTATGGAGGGCCTAGAGGTCCCCCATAAATGAGATTCCAACAACTTTGCATAAAATGAGCAGGGATTTTTCCCAGCATTGGAAAGAATTGACCAAACTTAGATTGGGTAATATACTGTATGGAGGTTTTATGATTGTAGCGGGGACGCCTCTACCTAATAGGGGAAACAGTAGAACTAGAACTGATGGTTGTGTTACTGAACATTAGGAACCCGATTCTGATCTGATGACACGCAGAATCTAGCTAACCAATAACCAGGAGTACCAACTCCGGTCCAACCACAACCACAACCTTGAGATGAGAGTATCTTGGGTGAACTTAACAAATAAAATGCGACTACCTGAAGGGGTTATTGAACCCTATATAGACAATGAACTGGATTAGCAAAATGGAGAAAATTTTGAGCAACTGATCGTAGTGAACGATAAGGATTGAAATTTTTGTATATAAACTGAGAACGGAGGCTGATCAGGGGTGGGAAATGGTAGCGAAGAGTCCAATACATCAGCAATTGATTGATGTCACTAGGGAACAGTTTAAGGAATTATTCTTGACCGACATTTTTATGAGATTTTGTAAACCGATGTTGAGGGAGTTTGTTAATGTGAGGCAGACATATTAAGAGTCGATAGAAGAGGTTGAGATGAGATTTTGTTGTCTCACTAGATTTGAGGTAAGGATTTATTGACGAAGGCAAATAGCTGCCGGAAGTCTGAATGGGGCTTAGGCCTGGATTGAGAGATGCGGTGATTTCAGCTCGATTGGCGAGCTGTACGAAATGTCTTTACTTAGCATGTGTTTTGGAGCAGTCCAATTCTGATGGTAAAAGAAGGTAAAGTAAACACACGAAGGATAGAATAGAGATAAGTAAGAATTTTCCCAGAACATATTTATAGAGGCTGACAGTTGTCAGCAAAAAGTTTTTTATAGTCGGCACAACACGGTGCTTAAGGTTAAAGGTTAGGGCAGAATTAGATATTCAAGCACACTTCGGCTCAGTGATATGGAGATTTGGATAGAGTTTTGAAATTCGTTTGGGACATGATATGGGATTTAGAAGAGCACAAGGTGTAGGCACTCGATCAGCTCAGAGTATTAGATTTGGACCATCGCGCAATTTGGGAGTTTGACTTACACAGTGTACTGGTCAGGGTGGCGGGTCAGTTTTTCTGGCATTAAGTTTGAAACTGTCCATTTGTGAGAAATAATCAGTCAACTTTTTATCGTGCACCTACAACTAGTGCATCGATAAGTAGCGTTCCTCGCCAGGGAAGAGGACAAGGCCATAGGGTTAGACCCAGTAGTCTCAAGTCCAGTAAAGGCCCAGATCATCAGCTAGGCTTTATCTAATGTCTGTTCAGGATATTGCTACATCTAATGACATGGTATTAGGTACATTATAGGTTAACCCATGAGATGCTTGTATATTGTTTGATTCTGGAACGTCATATTATTTAGTATCCCTTACTCTTACACAACGATCGAGGGTGAAAACCCATCTTTTGGAACTGATCTTGTGATACACATTCCGTTAGGAGAGTCTTTGATTGTTTTGCAGTTCTTTGTGATTGTACTGTCTGTGTTGCGGATCTCATCCTATTTGCTGTTCGAGGGTTGATATCGTGCGAGGCATGAATTGGTTATACTCTAATCGCGCATCCGTGGATTGTTAGGGGAAACCCTAATAGTGTTTAAAAGATCGTAAGGTATGAATAAGGGTTAAGTTAGTGATTCAGATGGTGTGTGAGAATGAAGTTCTCAGGAAATGATTGTTGTAAAGACTGAAAATTGGTTTCGAAATACGATAACAAATTTTGAATCCCATTTTGTCAGCTTGTTCGTTCTTTTGTATGTTAAATTCAAGGGAGACTTAATTGAATGCCAACTTACTCTGAGACATTAGAGAAGATCATTCTGATTGAGCTGTCTTATTCCTGTTCAAGGATATTTATCTGTTTCTTTCAAATCTATTTGAACTTAATAGGGATAGTATCTGGCCCATTGGCCATGGGAAAGCTACAAATTCCATTGAGGACCAATAACCATTACTGGTCGTGATTGCTTCGAGTCGCTGGGTTGACTTTGTTCTGTCATACCTATGTCATTCTGTACACATCACTTTCTAGAATGTCATATCTTTGTCTCGCAAATCTCGAGAGCCAATAGATTTTGTTAAAGATTTTTGTGTTTAATCACCTGATTGCGATAATTGGAATCAATTGACCCCTAAATTATTGGCTGAGATATTTGTTTGCGTGATTAATGTTAAATGATTTGCTGTGTAACTATCATTGTTTCTCTGTGATTGGTGTTTGTTTAACACGTACTGAAATAGTAACATGCCATAATTGTTGCTTGCAGTTAATCTAGTTATCAGTTTTACTATGTTTTATTTCCAGATGACTTGGAATTGACAATATGTTGAGTACGTATATCTTTACCTGATTTAGGATTGCATAACTTTGCCTATCCGAATATGAGATTATGTAGATTCCTACGTCTCAGATAATCTATAAGTGAGAGAAGACTCTAGGAACATGGATTAGTTTTGGATAATCGATTTGATGATCCGGTGTAAGATTGAGATCTTAGGTGAACACATGACGATAGACTGTATGTTGTTTACTTTAGAACCAAAAAATTTAAAACGATTAATCAAAATGGATGATCAAATGATAAGACTATGGATTTCTAGTAAATAATAGTTCGTAAGTTGAAAGTGATGTGATGACTTAGAGCTTTGTACTCTACTGAAGTACAATGCATAGGTATCGATGATGAACTTGGCAACAATTTGGACTCATTGTATTGAGGCATTAGAGTGTGCAGTGAAAGTACGGTGGCTACAACCACTACAAGAAAACAGGCTTTTAGCGACGGGGAAATCCGTCGCCAAAAGCCCAAAATCCGTCGCTAAAAGAATTAGCGACGGATTCACCGTCGCTAAAAATTTCTCGTATAAAAGCCCGTCACTAATAGTTTAACGACGAAATGTTTTAAATCCGTCGCTAAATATGTCATTTTTTCCGACGGATTTATTTTTAATTAGCGACGGATATTCCATCGCTAATTATATTTTTTGAATTTTAATTTATTTTCTTTTTTGTCAAATTAGCGACGGATAAAATATTTTAGCGACAGAATATTTCGTCGCTAAAAAACTTATTTGGCGACGAAATATTCCGTCGCTAAATAACTGATTATAGGAATACTTTTAGCGACAAAATTAATCCGTCGCCAAAAGTCAATTTTTTTTTGAATTTTTTTTATTTTTCAATTACCCAGACCTGTAATATAATTTTCAAGTCTCAACAACAACGAGCAATAATCAATACAGAAAGAAATATATATAATCAATTATAAAAAATATTTATTATAAAAAAAACTCATATATGTACAAGCCGGGAACTGGATACAGCCGGTTAGGAAAGGGGAAAAGAGTACAAGCCGGGCCTGGGGGGCGGGGGGAAGCTAGGAACGGGCACGGGAAGGGGCTCATCAGGGGTTGCCGAGTCCCTGATCTGGATCCTGCTGATCCAGGGCCGGCTCGGCCTGTCCAGCAGTGCCCTGCTCCCTGATCATCCTCACCACCACTGTAGCAATGCGCTGGATCTCCTCGTCGTCCAACTGAGGACGAGGAGCCGGTGTCTGTGAAGGGGCAGCAGGGGGTGAGGACGCTCCTATCATGGCACGAGCAGTCGTGCTAGGCAGGACGCGTATGCGGCCTTTCGGCCAATTCACGACCTCCGGCGTATCCAGCCATCGCTTCAACCCCCCAGTACTCGCAGCTATACTAGTGGACGCTGATGGCTGTCCGGACTGCTGCTCGGACCCCCTTAGCTGTTCATACGAGGCCTGCAAAAATAGTGGTTTAACGATATGTTAGGGCATTAATTAACGAAACGGACATTGAGGATAGAAAGAAAAAACATTAACAACTTAAATAAATTGACTCACATCGATCCGTCGGGCAATATCTGAAATATAGTTGCCTGCCCGGTGCGTCTCGTCCTTGTCCTTCTTCCGCACGTGCGTCTGAGTATAGGTCAGAATATGACCTCATCCTCCTCCAGATCCGGGTGCTCGACCGCGTTCATGTGTCGGACGATGTTGTGTGGCACCGACCCCCCCCGTGTGCGTCGGATCTCTATTCTGTCTGTTCTCAGCCCCGCTCCGCAGCCCACCGATCTATCATCTCCCCCCATACACGGTGAGATATCCAATGTGGGGGATATCTCGTCAATCCAATGTGGGGGATATCTCGTCATGTCCGTCATCGGGGCACCCGCGGGCAGTGCCTTCTTCGCCCAGTCCCGAGTAGTGATGATTAGTCCGAATTAGGCTTAATTGGGTTATGTTAGGGCTAATTAATGTTAATGAGGGCTAGTTTGGCCTCATTATAGCTAATTAGGGTTGATTAGGACTAATTAGGGTTATTTAGTCCTAATTAGGGTTTAATTGTGTCGAGTAGTGCTGATTAGTCCTAATTAGGCTTAATTGGGTTATGTTAGGGCTAATTCATGTTAATGAGGGCTAGTTTGGCCTAATTATAGCTAATTAGGGTTGATTAGGACTAATTAGGGTTATTTAGTCCTAATTAGGGTTTAATTGTGCTGAGTAGTGCTGATTAGTCCTAATTAGGGCTACTTAGGCTTAATTGGGTTATGTTAGGGCTAATTAATGTTAATGAGGGCTAGTTTCGGATAATTATAGCTAATTAGGATTGATTAGGACTAATTACGGTTTTTTAGTCCTAATTAGGGTTTAATTGTGCCGAGTAGTGTTGATTAGTCCTAATTAGCGCTAATTAGGCTTAATTAGGTTATGTTAGTGCAAATTACGACTAATTAGTCTAACTATAATCAATATGCGCGTAATTGGGTTCATTTTGGCTAATTTGGGGTAATTACAACTACTTTGATTTTCATTAGGTTCTTAGGGTTAATTAAAACTAATTAGGCTCGTTAGAGCTAATTAATTAGGGTTAATTGATTTATTAAAGTATTTATTTTTTAAATGTCGGACATCGTCTATCAGACATGGTGTCCGTGTCTGCGCTAACTAACAGGTATCTCAGTCCAATTGGGTCCCATCCTCCATCAACAATCTCAATTCTAAATTCTCAAATGCCGCCCAATGCAATAAAAATTAATAAAAATCACACATTCAATCCAATTGGGTCCCATCCTCCGTCAATAATCTCAATATCTCAAATGCTCAATGCACAATTAACAATCTAAAATCATCAATTAACAACCTAAAATCATCAATTAATAATCGCAATTACTTCAAATGCACAGCTAATAACCTAAAATCATCAATTAACAACCTAAAGTCACAGATCAATAATCACAATTCTCAAATACACAATCAATAACCTAAAATTATCAAACAAATTATCAATGTTCAAATAGGAAAAAATTGTTCAAAATGCCCATATTTGATGCGCTTGAATTATTTCAATTTAGGGTTCGATTATATTAGGGCATTCAATTTAGGGTTCAATTAGGGGGTTCAATTATTTTAATTTAGGGTTCGGTTGGATCAGGGCATTCAATTAGGGGTTCAATTACAATTAATTGGTTCAATTAGGTTAAATCGGGGTTCATTACAATTAATTGGTTAAGTTAGGGTTAATCAGGTTTAATTGGGGTTAATTCGTTCAATTAGGGTTACACGGAGTTAATTACTGTTAATTGGTTGGTTTAGGTTGAATCGGGGTTCATTACAATTAATTGGTTCAGTTAGGGTTAATCAGGTTTAATTGGGGTTAATTCGTTCAATTAGGGTTACGCGGGGTTAATTACTGTTAATTGGTTAGATTATGGATAATTACGGTTTTGTTAGGAATAATTGGGAACAAATTAAGGATCGTTAGGGTTTATCCGGGCTAATTATACTTTAATTAGGGTTTAGGGTTTAAGGTTAACCGGTTCAAACAGGTTTTATTGGAGCTAATTATGGTCAATTAGTTCAATTAGGGCTAATCAGGGATAATTAGGGTTTATTGGTTCAATTAGGGTAAATCGGGATTAATTAGGGCTAATTTGGTTAGATTAGGTTGAATCGGGGTTCATTATAATTAATTGGTTCAATTAGGGTTAATCGGGTTTAATTGGGGTTAATTCGTTCAATTAGGGTTACGCGGGGTTAATTACTGTTAATTGGTTAGATTAGGGATAATTGCGGTTTGATTAGGGTTAATTTGGTTCAATTAGAGTTACTTGGGAACAAATTAGGGATAATTAGGGTTTAATCGTTACAATTACATTACAACAAATTAAATACAATACAATACAATATACTACAAAAAATTAAATTTAATTACATTACAACAAATTAAATTCAATTACATTATAGCAAATCAAATACAATTACATTACAATAGATTAAATACAATTACATTATAACAATATATTTAATGCGATAAATAATTTATAGCATACAATTACATTATAACAACAGATTAATTCAATATGATAAATAATTTTTAACCGAGAAAAAAAGTGAGTTCAGGCAGTGGTGGTGCGAGGTGGATGATGACTGTGGTGCACGGAAGGCAGTGGCAGAGGGTGGTGGTGCGGCGGAGGGGGAGGAACTGTGGTGATGGTGGTGCGACTGTGAGGTGGCTGTGGCAGTAGTGGGGTAACTGCGGGGAGCGAGGTGGCAATGGGGACGGCAGATCTGAGGGGAGAGGGAAGGGCGGTGTGGTGGTGGCGGCGGGGGGGCCTGTCGTGGCGTGGGGGGCTGGTGGGGAGGGACAGAGGCGGGGGCCTGTCGCCGGCGTGGGGGGTTGGTGGGGAGGAAAGACGGGGGAGAGAGAGAGAGAGAAATCTGGGTATTTAAGAACACATTTAGCGACGGACATGTCTCGTCACTAAAGATCCGTCGGTAAAACCATTTAGTGACGGTTTATACCGTCGTTAAAAGACGGTAAAATATTTTTTTGGACAACGTTTTTACCCACGGAAATTCCGTCGCTGAAAACACCTTTAGCGACGGAAGTCGTTCCGTCGCTAAAAGTCCGTCGCTAAAACCCTTTTTTCTTGTAGTGAACTTTTTGTCCTTAATTGGTTATTTCTGTTAGTTATTGCAAGGTGCAAGTACTTATAGGAATTGGTAATTCCACCCATGTTAGCTTGGGAAAACCGTAGGTCAGGTGTGACCATCAGTTAGTATTTCAATACGCCTTAAACTTAAAGTTAAGCTGATCATCGTTAAGTAGATTGTGCAAAGGAAAGTTTCTGGTATACTATCAATATGATGCAGTGGGAGCCTGTTGTATTAGAGCTGACTTAATTTGTTGTATATGCATTTAATTTGGAGTGATGTAGGTTACCTCAATGAGTTTTGTATTAGCAAAGTCATTGTTTGGAAATCCTAGAACAATTAAAGCGAAGGGATAACCTGACAGGGTTACGTGTTGTATTACGATGAGAAATTTAAATAGCTACATTTGGGTATCTGTGAGACAGGAATCTGAGTGCCAAAGTTAGGGGTAACTTAGCTACTATGTGATAGTCATCAGAGTTATGCATACCTAGGCATCATAAGTGATAGGATATTTGAGAGCAAATTTTGAGGACGAAATTTTTATGAGGTGGGGGGAATGTAACATCCCGAACTTTGGGAGCAGGCTAAAATAACCGTCTGTGCTTCAAAAAATAAACAAGCGATAATTTTGAGTGATACTGGAGTATTAGTAGAGTATCGAAGCTTAAAAGAAATTTGGGGCAAAAAAATAATTTTTGAAACTTTCAGGGCCATTTTGTAAATGTGGAAAATTTGGAGGGCTATTTTACAATTTTGGAAAACTTGAAACTTATGTCTGGAGAAATTTGCTCTAAGAAAATGACACCTCCTACTTGTTTTTTCAATGACTAATCTGATCTTTTTTTTTTTAACTAGTGGGGTGCTAAATTAAAAGAAAGGAAATTCGGGCAAAACAAAACCAAAAAAAAAAAAACAAGAGAGTGAATAGTGACTAAGATAGAAAATATAGTAGAAGAAGAAAGGAAGAGAGAGGGAAAAAAGGGAATTTGGGCAAGGGAAAAATAAGAGAGGACTAGGGATTTTGGAAGAATTCTCGAAGGGTAATTCTTCTACCCCTTACTGCATGTGTTTAGTGTGTGTTTTTGGTGTGTCAAGTGTGTGTGCGTAAAAACTGCTATGTATTTTAGGTGCTCTTGTGTGTGTTCTTGCGGGAAATGGGTAGGGGAGGCAACAACGGCTGTTTCTGTGTGTGAATCAAGTGTGTGCTTGTGTGCACTGTTGAAGGTCTGTGTGTGTGAGTTTGTGTGTGTTTTAGTCTGTGTGGGTTACTGTGTGTTTCAATGTGTGTCAGTGAGTGGGTGTGCTCTTCGGGTTTGTGATTACGCATATTAAGTGTGTAATGGTGTAGTTGTTTATGCGTTTACATGTAATTATACATATATATATATATATATATATATATATGTATGTGTTTTGAGGGTGTTTGGAAAGGCTGTGGGTCTGTAAAACAAGTATGTGTGCAAGTCTGTGCTCGGCAGGAAGGTAGAAGACAAGTGTGTGATTTAAGGTGAGTTAATGGGTGTGATAATTAGAACATCACTTGTAATTGTCACTAAAGGTAGAAATTATTTAGGCAGATTCAATCCAATTTTTTATAAATAGTTAGGGCAAAAATTAGACAAATTCCAAAACAGTAACCCCTAATATTTTTACGAGATGTATGCTCTAAATGTTTTTTAGAATTCTCGGTATCCGCAAAAATTGCTAAATTAGGATATCAATTAGAAGAAATTCTCGATTTAAGTAGCATACCAAACCAAGTTATTTTAACCTAAAAATTTTAGAAAAATCTTAGTTTACTGATATACTTCATATTGTAAAATTTTGGGCCATTCTGAGGCTGATAGATATTTTTCGCGAAACTAGTCTCTGAGCGCTCGGTCCAGACGCCGGTTCGGAATTTTTGGATAAAAATTTTCTAAAATTCCAAAAATGACTTTAGGATGCCTAAAATAGGTTTTTGAGATATTTTGGGATTTTTCTGGTACCGAAAACCCCCAAGGGTATTTTGGTAATTTGCCACCATAGGGGTGTTTTGGTAATTTTACCTGTAAAAGGTATTTTTCATAAATTCACATACATGAAGGTTATTTTAGTGATTCTACACTTACGAGAAGGTCGTTTGGTTGATTTAAGTCTGACAAGGGCATTTTGTAATTCTACACCTAAGGGCATTTTGGTAATTTTACATCCCTAGTGAGGGAAGGTTTATCTTGGGAGTATGTGTGAGTCCGTATTAAGTTATAATCTTTCATTGTAGGCTATGTTCTAATAATTCGATTACTCCATTTAAGTCAAGCAACCGACTTTCCGGTTGAATAACTTAGCTTCGGATGTAGGTAAGAGTTTCTATATGAATCCCGGGTAAGGATTCTTATTCAAACCCTAACTTCAATAACTGATGTTTGTAAGTATGCTTTCGATTTTTTTATAGTTATTGTCAAACCTTGAAATATGCATTTGATATTAGAATTTTATTGCTAACCAAACCCTACTATGGAACCTAGAACGGTTATTTGAAAATATAATCGATACTCACCTTATATCACATGTTGAGCAAAATTGATAATTGTTTGTATTTGTTCTTCTAAATTGTTGTGCCTAAATTTGAAAACTGTTTGCGATTGTTCTTGCTATTCGTTGTGGTTATTCTGGAATTCTGAGTGATGAATTATATCAGTATGCTTAAAGCTTATTGGAACCTCAATTGTTCTGGTTATTTATATTCATCTTGATGCTTATTTATTTGCACGTTACGCAATGAAATTCTGGTTGATTTTGTGACACCTGTTTCTGTGTTGACCATGGAATCTGTTCTGTGGGGAGGCGTTATAAGGGTCTGAAGATGTGTAATTATGCAGGACTAGTACCTTAGTGAGAAGGACTAATTATTCTGCTTCATCATGCATGTGTACATCTTTGTATTGCTTGAGTGGCATTGCTTCTGCCCAGGGTCAACGTCTCTAAATCTATTTACGTTGTAACTGTCAATGTCCTTTCCAAAAATGATGTTCAAAGCAATGTCTTGATATCTGAATGAAGAGAATTAAGTTGAAACTCTTCCCCATTTTGTGATCAAACTATTTATGATTATCAAAAACCCTTTTCCCTATGGATTCTGAAGTATCTGCGTTCATTTGAAACCTTTTGAAAATTCATCATTTGTATTTTAAAATGACGACATTCAAAATGATCTTCAGATGATCGTTTTGGATCCTTTGAAAATGATCTTTAAGCGTTTGTTTTGGCATCTATTTCTGTTTGATTTTGATCATTTTGGAAATCATATTGAGCTATTTAGATCGATCGTTTGAAGTATTTTGGAAATCATCGTCGGTTGGACTCTTTGGAATCGTTTTGAAATTCTTTGGTAGTCCTTGTACGACTTTACTGAGCTCTCAAAAGCTCATCCTTCGTTTGATTCCTTTATGCAGGTTATGATCAACAGTAAATTGCTCGAGAATGGGTTAGAGACTGTGTGAGATTCCGATGAGCCCATCACTGTTGTATAGTAAGACCCCTACGCAGGTCAGTACTGGTAATTCGTTCTTAGGGATTGGGTTGCAAAGGACCTAAGTTGTAATAGTTTAAGCTAAGCAGATTGTCATTTAGTATTTTGAGAAGTTAGAGTGGATGCTGAATTAGATGAATTAGAATATGTGTTAGTTTTGGCGAGTTTAGGTGATCCGATAGGTTAACGTTCCGGGGATTCGGGGCGATGGAGCTCTAAATTTCTGGTACATTACAATGAACATAATCAGGAATGAGCGAATGACAAAATTCATTCTCCACATCTTACATATAGAAACTATTCGTTTGACTACAGTATATTAAGCAAATTCAATTTTGGTCATTGGACAATAATTTGTTTCAAAGTGACCATTAGATTTTGAAATTCATTTCAATCAAGTCACTCCGTTAGCTTTTGTCAATTAAGTCCGTTAATTTAGGGATAAAATCATCCTTTCACTGTTACTTTCTTCTTTCTTCTTTCTTCTTCCTTCGTCCTCCCACACATACACACCCACCCCACCCCCTCTACACACACACACCCACCCCACCCCCTCTACACACACACACCCTTGCAATTACAAGAACCCATTTCGGGTTACTTATAATTCTCAGCTCTTGTGTGTAGACAAGAATCCATTTTGAGTTTCTTGGTTGTTTTTAGGTAATTTTGTTACAAAACCCACACACAGAGTCACCGTCGCATGAGCGTGCGCGTGCATACACATACGCACAAGCATGCAAACTCCAAAAGGAGATGGCAAAGAACACATTGGCTATGTGCAGTGCCAATGATGTAATATGCTTCCATATTGAAGTGAATTCTCTTTAAAGAAACTATGTATAAATCAATTCATTTGACAAAGTGTGTACTAGTAAAATGGATATGGGAAAGAACCATGACGCATGGTGTGTTGTGAATGTGTGTGCGTGTAGAGGCTGCCACGAGCATGTAATTTCAGAGTATGGTATTATGTGGGTGAGCAAGTGTGAGAGCAAGTGTGTGTTTGTGGGATGGAAGATGGACTGCACGACAACTTGCCATGTGGTTTTCGTGAGATAGTATCAAATGGGTCTTGAAAAAAAAAGGGAGGAAGAAGATGTGTGGTGTATGCAGTGTCTATTTTTGTGTGGGTATTGTGTGTGCGCTGGAGAGTAGTATGAGTATATTTAGTGTTTGTGCATGTGTGTGTGTTAGTGTAAGAGAGTGTGTGTTATAAAGGGTGAAGTAGTGTGTGTAGTAGTATGTGTTCTACTGTGTGTATTATGGTGACTCAAAGGTGTGCACTACGTGAGTTGTCCAAACAGGGTGTGTGTGTCTGTAATGTTGG
The DNA here is from genome assembly GCA_033070095.1 of Escallonia herrerae. Classification (NCBI taxonomy): domain Eukaryota; kingdom Viridiplantae; phylum Streptophyta; class Magnoliopsida; order Escalloniales; family Escalloniaceae; genus Escallonia; species Escallonia herrerae. The sequence goes on along the minus strand of JAVXUP010000003.1, from coordinate 1,701,333 downwards.
TGTGCATTTATTTGTTGAACATGAAGAAGATCCATTGTCATAAGGCAGTGGGTGTGGAATGTACGTGTATATAATTGTTGGGTGTAAGTGTTTTTATGTGAGATGTGGGGGTGTTTGTATGTACTAGAATGAGGGTAAAGAAAAAAAATGCTGCCGAGGGGGGGGGGGGGGTCTATGTGAGCGTAAATTCTGGGTTTGGACGAAGAAGATGATGATGAACATTGATGGGTTTTATGCAGTGGAATGCTACATTGTGTTTGCACAGTTGTACCACATGACTGTTGAGTATTGTACGGATGTAAAAAAATAATGAAACTTTACAAAAAATTTCTTCAAGCAAAGTTATATTTACAATTAAAATTTCATATTTTCTGATATGGTTTGGTATTTTAATATTTTCTACAAGTGTAATTTTCCTAAAAATCATTTGAGGTCTTTAAAATTCTTATTAAATTCAGAGCAAATTACTGTAATGTTTTTATAATGTAATAAAATTTTGGTTCCAATTTTGTAATTTTTAGAGTTGATTTGGTACTAAACCGTATCACATTTGATTCAGTAAAACGAATGATTTTAAAATGGCTTCGGTACTTTTTGAATTCTAATTCCAGTTTTAGTATTTTTCCTATATATTATGAAGCTATCATGAAAATTATGGGATTTTGATTTGAGCTAGAAGTATTAATTGTTATTTTTGGACTTTTTTGGAATTTAAGAAAATTGTGTTAATTTAAAAATATTCAAAAATTTTAGAAAATTTATATTTTAATTTGTTATACTGTTTCTGGAATTTCAGAAAATCGTTATTATTAATTTTGATTTGTCTTAATGCGTTATAGAGTGTGAATGGTTATCGGTTAGGTTATACGTTTGAGGGATCTGATTCGTTTTGTTTACGTTAAGAGTGTCAGAATGAGCAACGATTAAGAATTAACATTAGATTAATTGTTTGTGATGATAGGTTGTATTCCAATAATTAATCTACCAATTTAGGTTAATTCGAGGTTTCTACGAGGTTGAATAGTAGCGAACGCATTTCTTGGATTAAGGTAAGGCATTTCTATCTGAAACCCAATTTCATCTATATTTCCTAGTAAATATTTCTCTGAATTGTTATCAAATTTTCTTTAAACTTTGCTATAATTGATATGAGTATGCATCGTTTATATTTAATACCCTATTTTTGAGCGTTACACATTTCTTGGAAATCCCTATCATTGCTCAGTATTTATTACTCGTCGAGTATTGATTTATTCATTGTATTATCGATTATTTCATTCTGCATATTGACATGAGTTAGTGTATTAAGGAGTTATAAGGATGGTCTGTATCGGGGGTGATATAAGGATAGTTTATTATTGCGGGAGATGCTAGTACCTTAATGGTCTAACTAGTGTTCATATGCATATGTAACCACATTATTAGTGAGTTGCCTGTATGGCTTTGCTAAGTGTTTTCCTGCACTGCTTGTATGGCTTTGCATCCACTCATGTTCAATATCATCTGCATTGTTTTAGTATATTGAAATTGTTTCTGTCTCTATATCTGGTTTTATGAATTGAGTTGAATGTTTTCCCTTATTGTTTTCTAAGTGAACCTGATAATCGTTCGTATTCCTTCTTCTGAATTTTTGAGCAACCTTACTGAGCATTCAAAAGCTCACCCCGGTTTTCTGTTCCCTCCTACAGGTAATTACCAATAATAGATTTCATTGTCTACAGATTACAGCCGAGCGAGGGAAAGAGAATAAAAGTTTTAGTCTTGGATATTAGAACCCCTACGTGGGTCGGTGTTGCTATTTAAAATTTTTGACTTAGACTTGATGTTTCAAGTATGACAATACATTTGGAATATTATCTTATTTGATGGTTTAGTTGCTCTGACTGGCTGACAGTATAAAATTGGTTGAGTTTGAGGGTATCATTGTCTTAGTGTAAACAGTCGAGCGAGTGCTAACATTCCAGAAATTCTGGGATGTTACAAAAAGAGAATAAAAGGTTACATGTTTGAAACTAGTTTCCAAATTCATTTGCGTTCTTTTGATTGGAAGTTACCAAATTATATATGTAACCGCATCATGACATAAGTTGTAAATTAAGGTAGCATTTGAAATCACTTCCAGTTTTGGTTTTCTGTTTCCAAAAAGTCAAAAATCAAAACCAGTTTAATTTTTATTTTTTACAAAAACAAATGGGTGTTTGATTACCCAGTTTTTATTTTGAGTTTTTTCTTTTGGGTGTTTAATTACCCAATTTTTATTTTTATTTTTTTTCTTTAGTGGTGGTTTGCAGTGGCAGTGGTCGGCCCTGACTGTTGACTGCCGGTAGTGGCTACTGGTGGGCGGCGGTTGTCGTCAGCAGAGGCCGACGACGGGCAGTGGGCAGTGGCTATGGTGGTGGGAGGGTGGTGGCGGCGGTAGTCTCAAAATAAAAACCAAACTGAAAACCCAAAACTCCTTAATGGATGTTTAAAAAAATAGCCCTATTTAAAAAATTAGTTTTCAAAACTGAAGGAGAAAAAAAATGAAAACTGTATGCCAAACACTTTATTTTTTCTCCAGTTTACAAAACTGAAAAAAAAAACTGAAAACGAAAACGAAATCAAACAGATCCTAAAATTTTAGCAATACCATTGGACTATGACAAAATTTCCATAGCAATCAACCACCATGATGTCTTTTGTATATATTTACTTTCTTAAGGCTAATATCCAAATATAATGTTTAGCTCACTATCAAATGAAAGCAACTTATTTTTTGTCTGAATGCATATTGAGTAGAAGTTTACAATAATGTGCGTTAGCTCAAAATAATAAAAATGATATGCGAGTTACACGTCACACATGCATCACTTATGCCTTGCCGGTAGTATTACTTATAAAATAAAATAAATAGTTGATGAGTTGGTATAACACCCTTTTAGTGTGAAAACTGAAACTCATTCAAGTAATGACAAGTGGTGCATCTTGACATTATTATTCAGAGCTTATAACTGTTGAAGAAAAGCCAGCAGTAATAACGAATGTGTAAAGTAGGTAATTTTCACTCTTTCATAACTTCTTTTTTCTCTAATTGTGCACAAGCATCGCATGTGATACGGATATTAGTATAACATATAAATAAAGCTGACACCGCTTTTGTTGCTACAAGGTTGTTTTAGTGTTATATTTATACTACATATAAAGAGAATACTCTTTTTCGGGTAACACCCCACTTTTGGTGTTTTCATTACTACCGACCTAAAATATATTGACTTGGCATCATAATTTTTTTTCTAAGTAACACAAAACATAACATCTAAATATTAAATAATTATCTAAGAGGACATGTTTGGTTCTTAAAATTTGAATGTTACTCCAAAAATGTAGTCAAAATACATGCAAAAGACCATGCTCTATTAACATGTCTGTTTTTTTTTTATAATTTAAAACTTATTTCACCGAATGCAATCATAAACACTTATACGTGATACTTAATTTTTTTTAACAAAATTTACAGTATTAACTTAATTGTTGCACGTGCATGCCACGGTGACTCGTTATGTATAAAACCAACATTGCATTTGGTATAGCAAGGTAGTTTTGATGTTACATTCATATTTTTGAGACAAGTGTTAGCTAGTAGAGAGCAAAAAATCGCATGTTTGAAACTATTAATCTTTTATTGGAGGTTGCAAATTATTTAAGTAAACACATCATGACATACTTTGTGAAATTGAAATGTCAACCATAGCAGGTGTTGCTAGTCTTCAAAGCAATCTAGCACCATGATGTCCATTTTATATTGTTTTACTTTCATAGGCGTCAAATGAGATCAACTCAATCTTTTACAAATGCATATTGAGAAATTGTGTAATAATGTGCTTAGGCTGATGATTGAAATGCTAGGTGAATTACACATCGCTCATGCACCGCATGTGCCTCGCCACATCTAAAAGATGCCACTCGATAACTATGAACTAAGAATTTAAATTTTTTAACAAAGCAAGAATAAATAATCATCATCTAAAATATATAACCTTCAGTTCTTTATAACTTTCTCTAATTCTCTGCATGTATCACATGCGCCCTAGCTACTGGTTGTTATTATTATTTAGTAAAAAAGGATACCCTTCTGGTCTCACTGGGAGTAAGATGGTCAATATACTTCGGAGATAATCAACAAAAGATTCCATAAGCTATATAATATATGCCACTTGGCTTTTTTAAACATTTTTTCTAAACAATTTCGTAAAAGATGATACCCTTCTGGTGTCATTAGGAGTAAGATGGTCAATATATATATAAATATATATACACTTTGGAGATAATAATCAACAAAAGATTCCACAAGCTATATAATGTATGCCACATGGCCTTTTTTAACCCGTCTTCTGAACAACACCTTCACAACCACCTAAATCTCTGAACAGTCCCGCGCTAGTAGTAATATGATAGCCTCTCGATAGTCTCCAACCAAATCTCACATTTATTACATTTTTTACTTCAGAACTGAATTTTGTAATTCAACTTGTTTTGCCTTTTTTTGGGAACAAAAGAGAATTCAAGTCAAAGACTTGTGTTGTGTGTTTGGAGAACGAAAGAAATGGAAAGTTAGTTACTTTTGAAGCAACTATATTTTTCACAAGTAAAAGTGGTTTAATGGAACTAATCGTGAAAGTGATCAAGGTGGTGGTGGCGTGGCATTCAGAATAGGGTTGGTCATGGTCTAGTGGTAGTAACATCGGCAATAGTGGTTGAAACAAAAAAGATAACCCTAGAGGGGGGGGGGGTGAATAGGGTTTTAAGACTACTTTAAAAAAAAACAAGTAAATGCTATAAACTTAGAAAGGATAAGAATAACACTTGAAAAGTTACAAACAACAAACCTCAAATACAATATCCCAAGTAAGCAAACAAGCCAATCTCAACACAAATGTAAAATGATAATGTAAGGAGAGAAGGGTTTACAGATACTTAACAAGGAGATTTAAATGGTTCGGCTTGATATACTCTCAAGCCTACGTCCACCCCTTCAAGGAAGTCCCTTGAAAGGCCCTAGAATCCACTAGTATGATCTTTCTTACGGGTTAAGATCGAACCTCTTACAATCCCTTGATGCTATGCCCACATCAAGAACAAGCTTTGACAGTCCTAAAGCTCCAAAGCTTGACAACCCCAAGCTTTGATACAAGAAACTTTAGATGAAGAAATGTGTACAGGATTTCACTCTCAAGAAGTAGATGAGTACAAGTTTAAGCACTAGAATAAGAGAGATGAGTGTATGATGACTTATGAAAGTGTATATCTCTCAAATGTAAGCTCACAATAAATGCTCTCTTAAAATGGATGAGAAATCAATGAAAAACAAGAGAGATTGAACAATTGCTTTGATCTTTGAGTAAAAGAAAGATAAGAGAGCTTTGAATGAAATTGATGAATCAAAACTCTGCCCAAGATGAGTATTCATAAAGGTGGGAATGAATATGACCGTTTGGAGTTAGGTGAAGCATTAAATGGGCCAAACGATAAATACAGGCGACTGCAATGTGCCATTGCAGTTGATTGTAATCCTAAAAGTAGCCGTTAAAAATTCAAATTTCCAACTTGCAGTCGACTGCATTCCAATACAGTCTACTGTAATAGGCTACTGGAAGTATTGCAGTCGACTGCATTGGAATGCAGTCGACTGTAATACCTCATTGCCCAACATGCAGTCGACTACATTCCAGAAAATGCAGTTTCCTTATTTTTAAAGAATGAAAAACCTTTATGCATGCAAGGGAAACCTATGGGCAAGTTCTAGGTTACAGTCATCGATGTGATCATCTCTCTATGTCTAGTTACAAAGAACAAAAATTAAGCATTGTAAAATTCAATCGACAAATTCCTTCTTTGATGCGTTCCGTTAAGAGTCTTTGAATGATTTGCTCGTCTAATAGTCCATTTGCATGAGTATGAGATTGTAGCTATTGCTTCATCAACTCAATGCATGTTAGACAACATAATCGTTAATGTTAGTTATTATCAAAATCAAATATAATCCTAGGTTAAAAAACCGTAGGGTTATCAATCTCCCTCTTTTTGATGATGACAAACATTGATTCAAAACAAATGAGATATATAGGATGACAAATGCAATGAAGCATGACAATCTCAATTATAAACCATAAGGGGTCAAAAGAGGAATTAATATGATAAGCTTCCCCTATCTTAAGCAAAATATACTCCCTTATTTCAGGTAATATATGCTCATCAAATCCACACAAGTATGAATCAACAATATTAACAATATTTTTCTCCCCCTTTTGGCATCATGAAAAAGATCAACGGTGTATGTTGTGTGAAAGTGATCAAAATATGTATCCATCCATGGATAATCAATATAGCCAACAAAGGGCATTCAAAATCGAGAAAACATAAGTACTTGAATAACCTTCAAAGGATGTACCAAGCATATGTAACAAAATAACACATAAATTATAAGCCTAAGAAATCAGATGTGCAGTAAGATGAGCGTAGATGAAAAGTGCTAAAGCAATACTATGAGTAGCATCCATGATAAGTTTTTAAAATACATAATATATTCTGAAAGCTTAAGCTAAGAAAAACATAAACCATGTCCTAACTCCTAAGGATCTGATGGTGGAGGTGGTGGATGAAAGATGTCCTCCTCGGGACACTGAATCCCACAATGATCCTCCATGCGAGAAAGGTGTCGACTAAGCTGGTTGTGGGCAAGATCCATCCCACTGAAACCGGCATGCATCTGCTGCTGCATCATATCTAAGCGTGCTAGGATCGCTTCATATCCTGAAGCAGAAGGAGCAGAAGAAGTGCCTGCCTCATGTGTACTCAGAATGATCAACGGAGGTGGATCACCATCAATCCCGTCACCGGCATCTCCACGAGCATCAGGAGCATCATCATCGCCACCATCATCATCATTATCATCCATAACATCGTCCATGTCTGGCTCAGGCAAGAAATGACTACGACCATCTAAAAGTCCCTTCCTACGAAGGGTAGAGTAGTCGAGTACGTTGTGCCGAGTCACCTCAATATACTCACAGGGAAGAGGTATGTCAAAGGCAGCAAAAATGCGAGTGAGTAGGAGGCCGTAAAGTATAGCTAAGCCAGGATGAGACGCGCTCCTAATCATGTTTAACATGATAAGACAAAAGAGGTTAATCGGTGTACCCGAGCAAAAAAAGGTCAAGAGATGGACGTCTAAGTAAGAAACAAATGAAAGACCGCCGGCTCTAAGGATGACGTTATAAGCAATGACATGATGGAATAGTCAACATAGAGGTGGTAGGTCACGAAGGGTGGGCTTGCTTGCAGCCCTAATCTGTCGACTGTGAAGTGTGTGTCGAAGATGTTCCTCGATGGAGAAAGGTCGGTCAGACCAATGTGATTGACAGACGACATGAATCATCTCTAGTGTAAAGGAGAAACCAGTGTCAGGGAGGTCTAGAAGGTCGGCTAGTAGTGACTGAGAGAATGAGATACGCCGACCAAAGACATAGGATGTGAGTGTACACGACTAACTGGAGATGCTCCAAGTCAAATTTGCATAAAAGAGATGGATTGCATCAGGATAATATAGGATGGTGTTCCTATTAGTAAGGCGGTCTAGATAACAATCCCGAAGGTGTCTAAGTACACCTATGCTGAAGAGAAATGGAGTGTCTAAATGCAAACCTGTAGTCAAAGGGGAAGAGTTTTGTGCGGAGAAACGGTCTAGAGCCTCACGGTTCCGATAGCGGTTGCGGCCAAACTCTACCGGGGCAGGCTCGGGCGCCGAAGCTGCTCGTGATCATGATGGCTTGCGCACGTTTCTCTCTTGCCATTCTTGAAAATTTCTAACAAATTTGGAAGATAAATAACATAAGTTTAGGCTAAAACAAACAAAAGAAGTATGAATTTTTAAAGATTTTTTAGAAATATAATAGTTCATGCAATTTGGGGAAAAATGAATTTTAGACAAATTAAATGTAAATAACTATGTATAAACGATAAAATGACATAATTAAACATGAATCAAGTGATAAAACATGAAATTGCTTAATTAATTGAAGAAATTTTGACATATGAAAAACCCTAGTTTATGAAATTTGGGGAAAAATGATTCTTGCATGAATTCATGTAATAGAACTATGTAGAATCATGTAATGAACAATCTTAAGCATGAATTAAGAGTAAAAACATGCAGTAGCATGCTCAATTGAAATGAATATGATGAAATAATACGAAAGTGATCAATTCGAATTTGCACAGATTTTGGACAATGTAGGTGAAAATGAACAAAGAAAGTGTGCAAAACATGTATTAGAACAAGATTTGGGAAGATTTACATACCAATATCAAGCCGATCTGCGAAGATTTGAGTCCTAGTGTGAGAAAAGAGAGAAAGAATTTTGAAGGAATGAGAGAGAGTGAGAAATCTGCCGAAATGGGTCAGATTTATGCCCTTTCCCCGTAACGCAGTCGACTGTATTCAACACATGCAGTCGACTGTATTCAACACTTACAATTGACTATATTCAACACATGAAGTCGACTGTATTTTGACATGCAGTCGAGTGTAATGCCAAAAGTCAAACAGTCTTGAAATTGATTATGCATATGAATAATGCAATATAAATGTGTGCAAAACAGTTTAAACGCCAAGGATGAATAGCAACAAAATCAATAATTTTGAGAGAAATTAATCAATAATTTTGAGAGAAATTAATCAAAACATGCGATAAGCATTTGAAATAATGCTCAAGCATTGAAGTGCAACTTGCATGTTTTAAACCACAAGAAGTAAAAAAAAATTAGTCATATAGGTGAAGACATGCCAAGTTCTTTTCTAAGAGCGGTAAACCTCTTCGCATCTAATGATTTAGTGAAGATATCCGCTAATTGGTAATTTTTGTCCACGAAATCGAGAACGATATCACCTTTTTGCACATGATCACGAATAAAATGGTGTTTGATTTCTAGGTGTTTGGTCCGTGAATGTTGGATGGGATTTTTGTTCAAATCAATGGCACTCCAGTTATCGCATAAGATAGGTATGTGATCATACTTGAGTCCAAAATCCAAAAGAGTTTGTTTCATCCAAAGAATTTGTGCACAACAAGCACCAACCGCCATATATTCGGTTTCGGTGGTAGAGAGTGCAACCGAGTTTTGCTTTTTAGAACTCCAAGAAACAAGAGAGTGACCTAGGAATTGGCAACCTCCACTAGTACTTTTCCGCTCGGTTTTACAACCGACATAGTCGGCATCGGAGTAACCAATTAGGTCAAAAAAGGATGTGTTTTTAGGAAACCATAACCCTAAATTTTGAGTGCCCTTAAGATATCTAAGGATTCTCTTGATGGCAAATAAATGAGATTCCTTGAGACAAGCTTGAAATCTAGCACATAAACAAACACTAAACATTATATCGGGTCTACTTGCGGTAAGTTAAAGGAGTGATCCTATCATACCTCGATAGCGCTTAATATCAACATCCTTACCCTTTTCATCTTTATCAAGCTTTAATGAAGAGCTCATTGGAGTGTCAAAAGCATTTGATGCTTCCATATCAAATCTTTTGAGTAGCTCTTTGGTGTATTTGGCTTGGTTGATAAAGATTCCATCCTTACTTTGTTTGATTTGCAATTCAAGGAAGAAGGTGAGTTCTCCCATCATGATCATTTCAAACTCCTTACTCATACAAGAAACAAACTCTTCACACAAGGATCCATTAGTAGTACCAAATATAATATCATCAACATAAGTTTGCACCAACAATAAGTCCTTGCCCTTAGATTTTATAAAAAGAGTGGTGTCAAGTTTCCTCTTGAAAAACCATTTTCTAAAAGAAAATTACTTAGCCTTTCATACCAAGCTCTAGGAGCTTGTTTTAAACCATAAAGAGCTTTGCTAAACTTGAAAACATGGTTTGGAAAATTTTCATGTTCAAAGCCGGGAGGTTGAGCTACATAAACCTCCTCCGAAATAAAACCATTTAGAAAAGCACTCTTGACATCCATTTGAAAGAGTTTAAAATCTCTATAGCAAGCAAAAGCTAAAAGCATTCTAATAGATTCAAGTCTAGCTACTATTGCACAAGTCTCATCAAAATCAATTCCTTCCTCTTGGTTATAACCTTGGGCCACTAATGTAGCCTTGTTTCTAACCACGACTCTGGATTCATCAAGTTTGTTTCTAAAAATCCATTTTGTGCCTATAAGCTTAAAGTTTTGAGGTTTAGGCACAAGGGTCCAAATTTGATTTCTTTCAAATTGAACTAGCTCTTCTTGCATAGCAAGCATCCAAGATTCATGATGTAGAGCTTCGGAGAAGTTCTTCGGTTCAATTTAGGAAAGAAATGCTAAATTAACATGTTGTTGCAGAGAGCGTCGAGTTCTTACCCCACTCGAAGGATTACCTAAGATTTGATTGCTTGGATGATCCTTTTTGTAAGTCCAATCTTTTGGTAATGCTTGAGAGTTGTCCGAGTTTGAAACATTATTGCTTGCTTCCTTGTCTTCCTCTTGAGAGCTTGATTGTTGCTCTTCTTGAAAAATTTCTTTGGGGTTGTCTTGTGGTGTTTCACTTATATCCAAAGTTCTCATGTCATTGTCCACATCATCTACATTAACGATGTTAGTCCTCCGAAGAATTGGATAAGTCTCATCAAAAGTAATATTAATGGATTCTTCAACAACCAAAGTACTTTTATTGTAGACTTAATATGCCATACTATTATTAGAGTAGCCAAGAAAAATAGCCTCAAATGTTTTGGAATCAAATTTGCTAAGGTGATCCTTAGTATATAAAATAAAGCATTTGCAACCAAAGACTCTAAAAAAATCTCACCTTAGGTTTCTTATCATTAAAAAGCTCATAGGGAGTTTTTAACAAAATTTTACGCAAGATAACTCTATTGAAAACAAAACAAGCACAATTGACCGCCTCCGCCCAAAAGTACTAAGGTAAACCATATCGTTAAGCATTGTTCTTGCCGTTTCTTGCAATGACCTATTCTTTCTTTCGGCTACACCATTTTGTTGAGGAGTTGTAGGAGCCGAAAAATTATGTGATATACCAAAATCATCACATAAAGCTCCTATTTTTGAATTTTCAAATTTTCTACCATGATAACTTCGAATGTAGGATATCAAATATTATTTTTGATTTTGAACACGTTTTGTAAAAGAAGTGAACACTTCTAGAGATTCATCTTTGGTGGCCAAAAACAAAGTCCAAGTATAGCGAGAGTGGTCATCAACAATAACAAAACAATATGATTTACTACCAAGACTAGTAGTAGGGATTGGTCCAAATAAATTCATATGAAGTAATTGCAAGGGTCTAGAAGTAGATACCATTTTCTTCGGTTTGTGAGAGACTTTCTTTTGCTTACCCATTTGACAAGCATCACATACTTTGTCTTTCTCAAACTTGATCTTCGGGAGTCCCCTCACAAGTTCTTTGCTTGAAATATCCTTCAAATGCTCCATATGCATGTGTCCAAGTCTTCAATGCCAAAGCCAAGATGTCTCACTAATAGCACTAAGACACCTGACATCTTAGTTAGCTAGATCATTCAATTGAATAGAGTAAACATTGTCATCTCTATTTTCTACCAAAATAATTTCATTATTCTTCAAGGATTGTATAGTGCAATGAGAAGCCTAAAAGATTACTCTAAAACCTTTATCACTAAATTGACTAATACTTAGCAAATTATGCTTTAAACCTTCAACATATAACACATTCTCAATTGAATGTGGTTCCTTACCGATAGTTCATTAACCTTTGATTTTTCCTTGTGCATTGTCACCAAAGGTCACTTTTCCTCCTTCTGTAAGATTGATTAAGGTGAAAAGAGATATGTTGTCGGTCATATATCTTGAGCATCCACTATCAAGAATCTACTTCTTGCTACTAGATTTTGCTATGAGACATACCTATAAACACAAATCAAGTAGTGACTTTTGGTACCCATATTTTCTTGGGTCCTTGGGTGTTACTCTTACATTTGTAATTTTGACCTTTCACAACCCACATCTTCTTTCTACCTCTAACATAAACAATTCTACAAGGATAATAATTAGTCGTATGTCCTTTCTTGTTGCACCAACCACAATGTGTAAATGGTGTGCAATAGTTCTTTGGTTATTTTGAATGAATATTCAACCTAGTTTGTTGAAAGATTTTAGGAGGCAAGGCCAATGGATCTAATCCAAGACCACCTTTGTTTAGGCCAAATCTTTGGCGTCCAAGCATGACATCCAAATTGTTTTGACCATCAGCAAATTTTTGAAGACATTTTTTCAAATCACAAATCTTAAGTTTTAAATCTTCATTTTGTTTTTCTAAAGCCAAAGTTTTACAAGAGATTTGTTTTGAGCTAGGAGTGTTAGCAATTAATTCAACCAAGTCATTATTCATATGTTTTACATATAAATGGTTGGAAATGCAATCATTCTTGGCATGCAACTCATTATTTTCCATTATCAACTTAATTTGCTTATTAGCTTCAAGGAATTTTTTGATAAAATAATATTTTTCTTAAAAATTTTCTTAGATTCCTCATATAGGCTATCATAAGCATCTTCGAAGCTTTCACTATCACTATCACTACCAGAAGAAGAGCTTACCTCATCATTTGCCATGAAGCATACATTTGCTTGTTCATTCTTCTCATCATCGTCATCACTTGAATCAAAGTCACTCCACGTTGGAGTATGTTTGGCATTCATTGCTTTTTCTTTCTCTGTGTTCTCTTTCTTAGAGAGTTGTCTTCTTTTAACTCTTTCCCAAACATCTCTTCTTACCTTCTTTTCCCTTTTGTATATAGGACAATCCATTTTTATGTGTCCCGGCTTGTGACATTTGTAGCAAAGCTTCTCTTCATTGCTAGCATTTTGTTGTCTTCTTTCACCATTCCTTCTAAACCTTAAGAATTTCTTGAAGTTCTTTGCAACCATTGCAACATCTTCTTTATAAAATTCTTCATCATCATCACTTGACTCAGGTTTGAAGATGAAGCTTTAAGAGCAATTGATGTAGGCTTCTTCTTGACGTCCTCTTGATCAAAGGTCTTGAGTTACATTTCGTATGTCATGGGTGAGCACATCAATTCATCAAGAGGAAAGATTAATAGATTGTTTGATTCTTGGATTGCGGTGATCTTTGCATTCCAAGCTCTTGGTAAGGATCTAATCACTTTTCTTACGAGATCACCATTAGTGAATTCCTTGCCCAATTGCTTCAAAGGGTTCACACTGTTAGTAAAATAAGTATTCATATCCGTAATGGATTCATTTGGAAGCATATGGAATCACTCATAATCTCTAAACAATAAGTTCATCTTGGAATCTCTAAGAAGAGAAGTCCTTTCATGAGTAACTTGAAGAGTATCCCAAATACTCTTAGCAAAATTATACATAATGACTCTATTGAGTTCATTAGTGTCTAAAGCACATACAAGACAATTTTTTTCTCTAGCATTCATACAAATCATCTTCTTATCATGATCATTATGCTCTGATTTGGATTTAGGCTCTTCAACCTTGTCAATCACCTTTATCGAAACGAATGGGCCATTCTCAACAATATCCCACATCTCATAGTCTTGAGATTCTAAGTAGATCTTCATCTTAACTTTCCACACACTATACTTGGTCCCATTAAATAATGGAGGCCTAGTGGTAGAACTACCCTCCATTCCCCTAATGTAAGCCATGATCAATTAACTCTCTTGGCGTTACCCAATATAAAAAGAGCCGAGACTCTGAAATCACTTGAAACCAAAAAGATAACCCTAGAGGGGGGGGGGGGGTTGAATACGGTTTTAAGACTACTTTAAAAAATAACAAGTAAATACTATAAACTTAGAAAGGATAAGAATAACACTTGAAAAGCTACAAAAAAACAAACCTCAAATATAATATCTCAAGTAAGCAAACAAGCCAATCTCAACACAAATGTAAAACGATAATGTAAGGAGAGAAGGGTTTAAAGATACTTGACAAGGAGATTTAAATGGTTCGGCTTGATATACCTTCAAGCCTACGTCCACCCCTTCAAGGAAGTCCCTTGAAAGCCCTAGAATCCACTAGTATGATCTTTCTTACTGGTCAAGATCGAATCTCTTACAATCCCTTGATGCTATGCCCACATCAAGAACAAACTTTGACAATCCCAAAGCTCTGAAGCTTGACAACCCCAAGCTTTGATACAAGAAACTTTAGATGAAGAAATGTGTACAAGATTTCACTCTCAAGTAGTAGATGAGTACAAGTTTAAGCACTAGAACAAGAGAGATGAGTGTATGATGACTTATGAAAGTGTATATCTCTCAAATGTAAACTCATAATAAATGCTCTCTTAAAATGGATGAGAAATCAATGAAAAACAAGAGAGATTGAACAATTACTTTGATCTTTGAGTATAAGAAAGATAAGAGAGCTTTGAATGCAATTGATGAATCAAAACTATGCCCAAGATGAGTATTTATAGAGTTGGGAATGAATATGAGCGTTTGGAGTTAGGTGAAGCATTAAATGTGCCAAACGGTAAATACAGTCGACTGTAATGTGCCATTGCAGTCGACTATAATCCCAAAAGTAGCTGTCGGAAATTTAAATTTCCAACTTGCAGTCGACTGCATTCCAATACAGTCGACTGTAATAGGCTACTGGAAGTATTACAGTCGACTACATTGGAATGCAGTCGACTGTAATACCTTACTGCCCAACATGCAGTAGACTGCATTCCAGAAAATGCAGTTTCCTTATTTTTAAAAAATGAAAAACTTTTATGCATGCAAGGGAAACCTATGGGCAAGTTCTAGCTTACAGTCATCGATGCGATCATCTCTCTATGTCTAGTTACAAAGAACGGAAATTAAGCATTGTAAAATTCAATCGACAAATTCCTTCTTTGATGCGTTCCGTTGAGAGTCTTTGAATGATTTGCTTGTCTAATAGTCCGTTTGTATGAGTATGAGATTGTACATATTGCTTCATCAACTCAATGCATGTTAGACAACATAATCGTTAATGTTAGTTATCATCAAAATCAAATATAATCCTAGGTTAAATAACCGTAGGGTTATCAATGGTGATGCTCATTGGACGCCCATACTAATAGTCTTTGTGAAAGTAATGAGAGTGACATATGGAAGCAACAACAGTAGTGGTGGTTGTATGGCATTGGGGGGGGGGGTGGTGGTATAGTGGTCGGGCAACCTAGTGATCGTAACTGTGTGGTGCTGGTGATATAACGGTGTGACCGAGTGACAGTTTTGGCGACAGATGATGGTGGCAGCAACAACAATGGTGGTGGTGTGGCATTGTGGATAGTGGTAATGGTGTGGCATCAATGGTGGTGGTGGAGTGGTATAGTAATGGTAACGACGGTAGTGGTGGTTGTATTAGAACATCAATAGTGGTAAGTTGGTGAAGATAGAGATATAGGCGGTGGTGGTGATGAGAATCAGTTGGTTGCAATGGTGGGGATACAACGAGATTAGTGGTAATGGAAGTGATGATGACGGATAGCATCAGCAGGGTGTTGATGACAATTGTTTGGTGGCGTAACAAAAATGGTGGTTTAATAATGACGATAATGATGGTAATGGTCGTCTTCATGGTGATATAACACACTAGTGGTAGAGCTGATGATTGAGGCGGTGGTTGTTTTGTGATGATGACAATGTGGTGGCAGGCGGCGAGTGTAGTGGTCTACTGAATGCGGAAGTGATTACAACAATTGTGGTGACAGTAGTAGTGGTGATTGTGGAGTGAATTGGTATGGCAAGTATGACAATGAAGAAGGTGGTAGGTTAATAGGAGAGATTAAGAAAATTGTGGTATAATTTAATTAATTGCTATATTCATTCAAGTAAGACCAAATTCCATGAAATCTGTTTCATCCAACATTACAGAAAAACAAATCTTGTTTTATCCATTGAAACCACTTGCATTTTTTTTATATTTCAAACAACTAATCTTGAGTAATGAAATAAAATCACATCAATTTCGTGCTTCAAATCCACCCGAATTTTCTTACTTTCAACTTAACATAAAATTTTCATATTTCTTCAAAAGAACTGTATGTATACCTCCTCCCTCCCACTCTACTTCTACTTTCCATACAATGGACGAAGAACAAGTTATTCACATATGTTGGAGAACAAAAATATGTATTATTCTCCTCGAAACCCCTTATAATCATCATTTATGGAATTAGTAAAGTTATATATAAGCTACGGGTCTTTGTAAACTTTGGTTAAGTTACAAAAAATTTAAAAGTTCTTTTTCTTTTTAATTTTAAATCTTTGGAGACGCAGTTTGTGTGCCGTAATCTATTGTACGCATCAAGGTTGTTACTTTTATGCGACTATATATCCAACTTTCAAGATTTTTAATATCGAAAACTGAGACAACATATATTTATAAGTACTAGCAAAATAGGAGATTTTGCTAACATGATCTGCCCGTCCATCGATCTTTTTTTTCGGAAGCTGTCAGTCGTCCGCTACATAGTGTAGCGGATGAACCTTTTTACCAAATTACCCCTCCTCCCCGTCCACTACACTGTATGGCGGACGACTTTTTTGGCAGTCAAAAAGTCATCCGTCATACAGTGTAGCGGACGACTTTGCGCCTGACAGTGGTCAAGTCATCCACAACTCCCCTGACAGTTGTCACACCAATCCTGGGGCGACAGAACTGTTGCTTTGTCCTTATCCCATCGTCCGCGATACTATGTAGCGGACAACTTGATAGTTTTCACTGTCTGCTATACTATGTAGCGGACTTAATCCGTATACAAAACTACTTCGAAACTCTTATTCATTCTTTCTTCTCACAATTTTTCTAGCGATGTTGGCAAGTAAATATGCGCAATATCTTCTAAAGAAATCCTTTAATCATCTCATCAATCATATAAGTTCACAAACCAGTCATTTATTCATTCATAATCTAGAGTTGTTATGAGTATTGCGGTTTATGCATGGTTTTGAATATGTATGCGCTGGATTGTGCTAGCATTTGCAATATATGTGTATTGCTTATTATTTGTTCATGTGGTTTCACTTGCAAAATCCTATTCCGTGTCTGTTTGTATGTATGTACATACATATATATAACATGTCAACTTATGTGAGCACATGCTAGCGTTGTATGTTTGAGAATGTTTACGCTTCCAACCTTGCAGTTTTTTCATAATTTCAGTTGCAAAAAATAGATTTTAACCCTGGACCAGAAGATCCCTCCGTATTATACGACCAAGCAAACCATATCAGTACGCTCATATGGGATGGTGGAGTAAGATACTTATTTTATCAACTTTCATATTCTTGCGAACGTTGTATACCGTTTGTTTTGCTTAAATTGTATTTATTAATTCGTAGGAAAGAGCACTTCTCAACACAGTAGAAGTATCCGATAATTTCAAAGCCTGGAAATTGAACAAATACCAAAAAATATTACTGCGTGGGATTGGGTTTGGGATTTTCACGCATGGGCAGATCTTTCAACACCTTGACCGGCACTTAATAGGTGCCCTTGTTGAAAGGTGGAGAAGTGAAACGAATACGTTTCACTTCCCTCTCGGAGAGATGACAATTACCCTAGAAGATGTAGGGTTCATCTTAGGGTTACCGGTGACGGGACGGCCGGTAATAACTCCTCCGTCAGAAGCAACGAATAAGAGAACCGCTAGGGACTTCTTTACTTCGATACCCCAGGATCAATTTAGCACTGGTGGTATCAAGTTGAAGTGGTTGGTAGATACCTACAAGGTTCTGCCGGATAACTACACGGAACAGATGCTTGTGCTGTACACACAAGCTTTCCTCTTGTGGGTGATGGGGGCAATTCTGTTCCCAACAACGTCGAAGAATACGGTCAGCGTCAAATATTTACCGTTGTTGGGTAACCTGCTGGAGGTTGGGGATTATGCCTGGGGTGCAGCAACTCTTGCGTACCTGTACCGAGCATTGCACAAGGCAACGAGGGCCGACTCCAAAGCTATATGTGCGTGTCTCTCGCTATTGCAGGTATATCATACAAATCTTGATTAAGTGCTCGATTTTTTTTGTTGAATCGACAATAAATTTTGATGATACTTTATTTAATTTGTCTTTGCTCTCAGGTGTGGTCTTATGAACACCTTGCTACCGGCGCACCCAGGCGTAGGGACGAAACGGATAATGTGTGGCCTCGGTTGTGCGCCTGGGAGTACAGTCGGAAGGACAGCCACTACCCGAGGAGAAACGATCCCCATCACAACATTACGTACTATCGGGGGGAGCTCGACTCGCTATCTCTTGGCCAGATGCGATGGGCACCGTACAAACATTTGGCGAGACGGGTGGGGAGTCGTTCGTCTTCACGCTCTCCGGGTTATAACGCACACCCCGATCCACTTTGAGGTCGCAGAGTGGCAGCTGCTAGATTGCGCTATGCGCCATTTTGACTGCCTGCAGGGGTTGCCAGCTGATGCGCTAGATATGAGGCATAACAGGAACCCACCCGGTGTCAGACAGTTTGGCAAGGCAAATGCGCACGAGAAATTGAGGTTTGGAATTCCTGGCAGGACACGCTGGCGGCCATTGTGTCCGAGCCTGACCCCGTGATCAGCATCGAACAGTACAATGAGTGGTACTACCGCATCACCTGGAGGAGAGTAGCCCCTGTAAAGTTTAAACGCGGGGAGAAGTACCACCCTAGGGGTCAGATCAATGACAAAAAGAAAAAAATTTCGAGGAGGTTTTAGCTAGCCTGTACTAACTAGGGTGCAACTTGGGCCGGACAACCCGTGCCAGCTCGTAAAAATATGGGCATGGACTTACTTTTTTAGTGACCATGGTGGACGTGGGCTCAAAATTTTCGACCCGTAAAAAAATGGGCTGGACATGGGCAGAGGTTTGAGGTTTCTACAGGCCTGTCCAGCTTGTGAAAAAACCAGCCCGTCTAACTATTATATAACATAAATTACAATATATTTAGTGTATGTATGTATGTATGTATGTATGTATGTATGTATGTATGTATGTGTGTGTGTGTATATATTTATGTTACAATATATTTATTTTGTTTATTTTAGTCATTAAAAATCGTGTATTACATAAGTTTATGCAATCTCGATCGTCAAACTCTTAACCTAATAGAATACAATTTCTTTTTCATATTTTCTGAACTCTGAACCCCCACTTCGACAAAGTCCAAACCTCAAAGCTAAATGTATACTTATATTCTTGACTTATTTTTTTGAACAAGGTTGAGTGACGTTCCCACTTTTCGTTCATGTTTAGAGATCTTTGAAGACTTTATTTTTCTACTTTATTTCTTATTATAGAATTAGAGACTCTTGCATTTTTCTCTCTCATTTTGTCCCGAATATTTGTTTCCATGCTTATATTTAAGTTCATTTTGAGACTTTAATGTACGTTTTTCATTATCCTGAAACAATATTAGAGTTTGATAGTCAACGATATGTTTTGAGATCGTTTTAAAAAAGCTAATTCATAACCATGGACAACACGTGAACAGCCCGCGTCCAGCTCATGTCCACCAAAATTTTGATGGGCTTGGCGTGGATACATATTATTTGGCCCGTAGATGGGTTGGGCTGCACATGGACACGACTTTTGGAGAGTGGGCTGGTCATGGTCTAACCCTTGGGCCCGTCTAACCCGCCCAAGTTGCGCCCCTCGTACTGACGCGCTATTATGTACTGTCGATTTTTTTATCGCCTTAAAAGTTAAAGTGTGTACATAAATTTTGAGGTGGTAATCTAAAATTTTAGAGCATATCCTTCGTGCAAAAAGAGAACAAAGCAGAAAGATGTTTAAATAAGTCCATGTTGATTTCCAACACTAAAACCTTTAATTCGAGTTCTAGTTAATCGAGTTCTGCAAGGAAATCAATCGAAATTGAGTATAACATAGGGAATAATGAATTTATAGGCTTGTGATGATCGCTTTTTTCAATTTTTCTCATTTTTATATTTTTTGTCCATGAGAACAACGTCTCCCTCCTAAAATGCTACTCACTTTCTTATTTTTCGATCTCTTAAAAATTGAGAGTTGTATATAAAACTAAAATTGAGTGTTCTTTTCAATCTTTTTCCTCTTTTTTTTTCGTCGGACCTTCGCCACTGCTTCACATATGTTAATTCATTTCCTTATTTATCTCTAAAGAATAGAAAGTTGAAACTAAATAAGTGTATACACATGCGTACATACTTGGTGACGAAGAGGGAATATGAAAACTTATGACGTGGACATAATACTTCCCATATATCAATTTTGCTAATACTTCCCGCGCGGTCGCCCACATTCTCTCCCACACCACCACCAACAATTACAACCTAAGCTGAGAGGACTAGAGGAGTTGAAATTCGGTCTCACTTACGCGGCCGCCCCAGCCAGTTAGACCCACATCTACACTCTCACCACCACCACCATAAACAGGAAACGTTGAGTTCATATTCAGCTTCACGCGGCCTCCCCACACCCACACCCACACCCACACCCACACCATCATAACCACCAACACCTACAACCAAAGTTGCTGGAACCTTAGTTGAAATGCAGTCTCATGTTATGATGTCAGACCCCCGGAGCCAGCTCAACACCCACACCCGTCACCACACTAAGAGATGGCTTGAGGTAATAAGCACGCCCACACAAGCCTAGAGCAAATGCGAACGACACATGAAGTTGGCTGGAAATTTTACTTCATTTACATGGACGCGCAAACCAAAGAGAATTAATCCTCTCTATAAATATCCACTCGTCCTCCCTGAAAAGATTCACAAAACGCACTGACCAAGAGAGACGCAAAATTAAAGAACCAGGCAGCAAGCTAAGGAAAAACCGAGAGATGTCCGGAGCAAACTCACAGCAAGGGCAGGACATGCGAGAGACTGGGCAGGTACCCAAAGGCAAGGCTGGCGGGAGCTTATTTCCAGCAAGGAGGAAGTCCGTTACGAAGATGGCGTTTGAGCGGATTGCAGACACGAGTGCTTCACTTGTAACCAGTATCAAGAACAAGAACAAAATCAATCCTGCTGATGATGGGTCTTCCTAATTTAGGCCTTTATGACTTTGTCTTGTGATTACCTTGAACTCCATATGACTTTGTCTTGTGGTGATAGTGTTTGTGTTGTTGCTGCTGTATAATTGTTTTGTGGGGTTGTTCATGTACTTTTTTTGCTTATTGTTTTGTGGTCATGTATGATTTTATAGTTACGTGGTAACGATTTGTATTTAGTTGTATATGGAGTATGCTGATTTCATTGAGCATACTTCCTATGGTTCCATTGGTGATGTTGTCTTTACCGTCAATACGGAATACTCATGATTTTTACTCTGTACTTTTCTTTATTGTTATTTGAGTTCTTACTATATTAATTGACATTCATGCCTAATCTTGTTCCATGTTCCCCAACAATGAACTAAGGATGCAACCAAGAGCGAGGTCTAAAAACATGAATCAAGTGCGAATAAGATCTACAAAACGCCAAAATATACACAACTTCATTCCAAAAATATCAAGTAATAACGAACATGAATCAAGTGTTAAGATCAAAGAATTTTTTGAAAGAGAGAAACTTCAACTTCTCTCTAGGGTGGGTTTACTTTTCTTGAAACTAGTTTTCTTGCAACTTATCGATGATGAATGGCAACTGATCATGATCAAGGAAGTAAATCGTGAGATGAAACGAGACGGTACATTAGTGAGAATGACGTCGGGAATCCCTTCGCGATTCTCTTCTTGTCTACGAGGAGACGCCAAATATGTGTTTGCCAATAATTTGGTAGGAATCGAATGGCAACGAGCACATACAGCTAAGGAAACTAATAATTGAACCAGTCAAGGGAAAGGAAAACTGGTGTCTTTGGGATCTAAACAGATATTGGATGTTGGAGATCTAAGACCAAAAATTATTGTGGAAACAACCAGGAATTCTAATGAAGATCAGCCTCAAAGAAACGGTTGAAAAATTGAAACAACAAATGGAGGATAGGGAATTAAGGACTACATTAAAAACGGATTTGAGGAATAATGCGGTTCAAAATCTCGGTTCCCAAGAACCGACTGACTTGATTGCAAGAGAAGAGGTAGGCAAATCGGGGGTGCTTGGGTTGTATGCATAGGCTGAAAACCGAAACAGCCACATTGGATAGATCGCAAATAGAGGTGGATGAGTTTCGGCTCTTTTGAAAAGCCGTTAAAAATAAGACACACAATTTGGGAACAGAAAAAACATACTCATGAAGCGATCGCGTGAACAGTTGATGGGAACGGAAAAACACACAATCTGGGATTCAATCCCATGAGGCGATCGCATGCCACAATAACACGGCGAAATAGAGATTCTATAAAAGAGAATGGCTTGAACTATATTCCGCCGCATGTGATAAATGGCCAGAGAGGAGTTGATTACACAAATGAAGTTGTTGAGAATGAGGTCAAGATATGGGAGAACTCTGTGATTGCCTATGTTCTGGGTGCATGACCACTCGGCGCATTTTCGGTATGTCTCCTAAAATCTATAGTATTTCTTGTTTGACTTGTGTAGAATCTGCTAGATCGCAGCTACATGAAAATCAGCCATGGTTTTTTGATAGTAAACAAGTCATTTTGAAGCCATATGGACAACCTCTATGTCTTTAGAAAAGGATGGCCTAAGTGTAATTCCTATATGGATTCAATTGCCATAACTACCTCTTCAGTTTGATCACCTCATTTGATACGTCAAATTGTAAGTACAATTGGCAATCCTTTGTTCATGGATGATATGGCATTAATGAAGGAAAGGCTAGTGTACGCTAGAGGTGGGAGTTAACCAACAAATGATTGAAATCGTACTGTGAAAGTCCTTAACGAGGTTATCCCATTAAACGAGTAAAATATGAGTGGTTATTGTAACACTGCCAAGGCTTTAGGCCAAACAAGTGTTATTTACCCCTATATGGTACAGCTCAATGGGTCTAGATTCATCTATTTGCTTCTTTTCCTCCATAACTTTGGTTGCTTGTAGTTTTGATTTCCAGACTTGCTGGGCCTGTATGATCTTATAACATTTTGCAGTTAGATGTCCTTAGTTTTGACACTGCATGCACTTGATATCGTAAAGCATGCAGCAAGCTCTTCGTACTGATCAACTATAATATCCCTACCTTAAATGTGAACACGAACTTTCAGATTATCCTGTCTTCTCTTTCACACCCAGTAGTGTTTCAACGAAACTATCACAAATGTTTTTCTAGATGTGCAATACGTAAAAATTGTGGTGACGAAAAATGGTGTTTTAACGTGGCAACCAAAAAAAAAAAAAATTTCTCCAATTCTGAGTGGCAAATTCAGGATAGTATGTTTACTTTTCTTTCCAAAAGTGACATTAATGCCACTTTCCATTTCAAATACATAAAATCCAGAAGGTACTATTGGAGCTTCCCTAAACTTGCATTTTGCTTTCTAACTTTGTTTATCATTCCCTTTGTGCAACTCAGGAAACAACGATGTTCCATGTATCGATGCTTTCAAAGTATCCGTTCTCAACACTACCTTTCTGACAAGTTAGACCGACTAACTTACCTTTGGTGTTTCATCCACAGACCACGTCCAAAGCATGATATCACTAATTGTCCAAAAATAGTTGCAGGCATTGTAAGTGTAGATTCTTTTGCGCTGTCATATGCTTAACCACTGAAAAAATGCTTTTCAACCAATTAGCTTAATGACGTAAACTTTAATGTGATTTGCCGAGAAGGGGGATACCAACAATGACAAAAGTGGATGACATCGGTCCATACACAATGAGGGGGGTAAGTTGTATAAAAAAGCTTGGATATCGGAAAAAAGGAAACATAACAAAGACACAACGCCTATCTTAATAAAACCCTAAAAGACTTTCAAGAAGTGAAAAATACTTTTGACCTTTTATTTCTTTTTGTTTTGATTAATCATCAACACCATTGGAATAAATTGGCAATTAGAGACTAAGCGGAAACTATGACCACATTATCAATCAATTGAACAAGTCAAGAAAATTTTGGTTTGATAATATCACTCAAAAGAACAACGTTTACATTATCAATCAAAAGACCAAGCTAAGGATCATGCTCGGCATCGGGACATTCATTAGGACCGCAAACATGCCTTGCCTCAAAGCAGGATGATCTGGTTCCAGACCTATGATTTCCATCCTCTGGTTGAGCGAAGAAGGATCTAAGGCCCAAAGATATATCATGCCTTTTGTTTCACACCGGATCCAAAAAGAGGGCTTATCTTACCATTGTCAATGAGATCTCGAATATCGTCCCTTCAAAACCTCAAAGCTAAATGTATACTTATATTCTTGACTTATTTTTTTGAACTAGGTTGAGCGACGTTCCCACTTTTCGTTCATGTATAGAGATCTTTGAAGACTTTATTTTTCTACTTTATTTCTTATTATAGAATTAGAGACTCTTGCATTTTTCTCTCTCATTTTGTCCCGAATATTTGTTTCCATGCTTATATTTAAGTTCATTTTGAGACTTTAATGTACGTTTTTCATTATCCTGAAACAATATTAGAGTTTGATAGTCAACGATATGTTTTGAGATCGTTTTAAAAAAGCTAATTCATAACCATGGACAACACGTGAACAGCCCGCGTCCAGCTCATGTCCACCAAAATTTTGATGGGCTTGGCGTGGATACATATTATTTGGCCCGTAGATGGGTTGGGCTGCACATGGACACGACTTTTGGAGAGTGGGCTGGTCATGGTCTAACCCTTGGGCCCGTCTAACCCGCCCAAGTTGCGCCCCTCGTACTGACGCGCTATTATGTACTGTCGATTTTTTTATCGCCTTAAAAGTTAAAGTGTGTACATAAATTTTGAGGTGGTAATCTAAAATTTTAGAGCATATCCTTCGTGCAAAAAGAGAACAAAGCAGAAAGATGTTTAAATAAGTCCATGTTGATTTCCAACACTAAAACCTTTAATTCGAGTTCTAGTTAATCGAGTTCTGCAAGGAAATCAATCGAAATTGAGTATAACATAGGGAATAATGAATTTATAGGCTTGTGATGATCGCTTTTTTCAATTTTTCTCATTTTTATATTTTTTGTCCATGAGAACAACGTCTCCCTCCTAAAATGCTACTCACTTTCTTATTTTTCGATCTCTTAAAAATTGAGAGTTGTATATAAAACTAAAATTGAGTGTTCTTTTCAATCTTTTTCCTCTTTTTTTTTCGTCGGACCTTCGCCACTGCTTCACATATGTTAATTCATTTCCTTATTTATCTCTAAAGAATAGAAAGTTGAAACTAAATAAGTGTATACACATGCGTACATACTTGGTGACGAAGAGGGAATATGAAAACTTATGACGTGGACATAATACTTCCCATATATCAATTTTGCTAATACTTCCCGCGCGGTCGCCCACATTCTCTCCCACACCACCACCAACAATTACAACCTAAGCTGAGAGGACTAGAGGAGTTGAAATTCGGTCTCACTTACGCGGCCGCCCCAGCCAGTTAGACCCACATCTACACTCTCACCACCACCACCATAAACAGGAAACGTTGAGTTCATATTCAGCTTCACGCGGCCTCCCCACACCCACACCCACACCCACACCCACACCATCATAACCACCAACACCTACAACCAAAGTTGCTGGAACCTTAGTTGAAATGCAGTCTCATGTTATGATGTCAGACCCCCGGAGCCAGCTCAACACCCACACCCGTCACCACACTAAGAGATGGCTTGAGGTAATAAGCACGCCCACACAAGCCTAGAGCAAATGCGAACGACACATGAAGTTGGCTGGAAATTTTACTTCATTTACATGGACGCGCAAACCAAAGAGAATTAATCCTCTCTATAAATATCCACTCGTCCTCCCTGAAAAGATTCACAAAACGCACTGACCAAGAGAGACGCAAAATTAAAGAACCAGGCAGCAAGCTAAGGAAAAACCGAGAGATGTCCGGAGCAAACTCACAGCAAGGGCAGGACATGCGAGAGACTGGGCAGGTACCCAAAGGCAAGGCTGGCGGGAGCTTATTTCCAGCAAGGAGGAAGTCCGTTACGAAGATGGCGTTTGAGCGGATTGCAGACACGAGTGCTTCACTTGTAACCAGTATCAAGAACAAGAACAAAATCAATCCTGCTGATGATGGGTCTTCCTAATTTAGGCCTTTATGACTTTGTCTTGTGATTACCTTGAACTCCATATGACTTTGTCTTGTGGTGATAGTGCTTGTGTTGTTGCTGCTGTATAATTGTTTTGTGGGGTTGTTCATGTACTTTTTTTGCTTATTGTTTTGTGGTCATGTATGATTTTATAGTTACGTGGTAACGATTTGTATTTAGTTGTATATGGAGTATGCTGATTTCATTGAGCATACTTCCTATGGTTCCATTGGTGATGTTGTCTTTACCGTCAATACGGAATACTCATGATTTTTACTCTGTACTTTTCTTTATTGTTATTTGAGTTCTTACTATATTAATTGACATTCATGCCTAATCTTGTTCCATGTTCCCCAACAATGAACTAAGGATGCAACCAAGAGCGAGGTCTAAAAACATGAATCAAGTGCGAATAAGATCTACAAAACGCCAAAATATACACAACTTCATTCCAAAAATATCAAGTAATAACGAACATGAATCA
Organism: Escallonia herrerae; assembly: GCA_033070095.1. Taxonomy (NCBI): domain Eukaryota; kingdom Viridiplantae; phylum Streptophyta; class Magnoliopsida; order Escalloniales; family Escalloniaceae; genus Escallonia; species Escallonia herrerae. The sequence goes on along the minus strand of JAVXUP010000003.1, from coordinate 1,674,661 downwards.
AGTGTTAAGATCAAAGAATTTTTTGAAAGAGAGAAACTTCAACTTCTCTCTAGGGTGGGTTTACTTTTCTTGAAACTAGTTTTCTTGCAACTTATCGATGATGAATGGCAACTGATCATGATCAAGGAAGTAAATCGTGAGATGAAACGAGACGGTACATTAGTGAGAATGACGTCGGGAATCCCTTCGCGATTCTCTTCTTGTCTACGAGGAGACGCCAAATATGTGTTTGCCAATAATTTGGTAGGAATCGAATGGCAACGAGCACATACAGCTAAGGAAACTAATAATTGAACCAGTCAAGGGAAAGGAAAACTGGTGTCTTTGGGATCTAAACAGATATTGGATGTTGGAGATCTAAGACCAAAAATTATTGTGGAAACAACCAGGAATTCTAATGAAGATCAGCCTCAAAGAAACGGTTGAAAAATTGAAACAACAAATGGAGGATAGGGAATTAAGGACTACATTAAAAACGGATTTGAGGAATAATGCGGTTCAAAATCTCGGTTCCCAAGAACCGACTGACTTGATTGCAAGAGAAGAGGTAGGCAAATCGGGGGTGCTTGGGTTGTATGCATAGGCTGAAAACCGAAACAGCCACATTGGATAGATCGCAAAAAGAGGTGGATGAGTTTCGGCTCTTTTGAAAAGCCGTTAAAAATAAGACACACAATTTGGGAACAGAAAAAACATACTCATGAAGCGATCGCGTGAACAGTTGATGGGAACGGAAAAACACACAATCTGGGATTCAATCCCATGAGGCGATCGCATGCCACAATAACACGGCGAAATAGAGATTCTATAAAAGAGAATGGCTTGAACTATATTCCGCCGCATGTGATAAATGGCCAGAGAGGAGTTGATTACACAAATGAAGTTGTTGAGAATGAGGTCAAGATATGGGAGAACTCTGTGATTGCCTATGTTCTGGGTGCATGACCACTCGGCGCATTTTCGGTATGTCTCCTAAAATCTATAGTATTTCTTGTTTGACTTGTGTAGAATCTGCTAGATCGCAGCTACATGAAAATCAGCCATGGTTTTTTGATAGTAAACAAGTCATTTTGAAGCCATATGGACAACCTCTATGTCTTTAGAAAAGGATGGCCTAAGTGTAATTCCTATATGGATTCAATTGCCATAACTACCTCTTCAGTTTGATCACCTCATTTGATACGTCAAATTGTAAGTACAATTGGCAATCCTTTGTTCATGGATGATATGGCATTAATGAAGGAAAGGCTAGTGTACGCTAGAGGTGGGAGTTAACCAACAAATGATTGAAATCGTACTGTGAAAGTCCTTAACGAGGTTATCCCATTAAACGAGTAAAATATGAGTGGTTATTGTAACACTGCCAAGGCTTTAGGCCAAACAAGTGTTATTTACCCCTATATGGTACAGCTCAATGGGTCTAGATTCATCTATTTGCTTCTTTTCCTCCATAACTTTGGTTGCTTGTAGTTTTGATTTCCAGACTTGCTGGGCCTGTATGATCTTATAACATTTTGCAGTTAGATGTCCTTAGTTTTGACACTGCATGCACTTGATATCGTAAAGCATGCAGCAAGCTCTTCGTACTGATCAACTATAATATCCCTACCTTAAATGTGAACACGAACTTTCAGATTATCCTGTCTTCTCTTTCACACCCAGTAGTGTTTCAACGAAACTATCACAAATGTTTTTCTAGATGTGCAATACGTAAAAATTGTGGTGACGAAAAATGGTGTTTTAACGTGGCAACCAAAAAAAAAAAAAAATTTCTCCAATTCTGAGTGGCAAATTCAGGATAGTATGTTTACTTTTCTTTCCAAAAGTGACATTAATGCCACTTTCCATTTCAAATACATAAAATCCAGAAGGTACTATTGGAGCTTCCCTAAACTTGCATTTTGCTTTCTAACTTTGTTTATCATTCCCTTTGTGCAACTCAGGAAAACAACGATGTTCCATGTATCGATGCTTTCAAAGTATCCGTTCTCAACACTACCTTTCTGACAAGTTAGACCGACTAACTTACCTTTGGTGTTTCATCCACAGACCACGTCCAAAGCATGATATCACTAATTGTCCAAAAATAGTTGCAGGCATTGTAAGTGTAGATTCTTTTGCGCTGTCATATGCTTAACCACTGAAAAAATGCTTTTCAACCAATTAGCTTAATGACGTAAACTTTAATGTGATTTGCCGAGAAGGGGGATACCAACAATGACAAAAGTGGATGACATCGGTCCATACACAATGAGGGGGGTAAGTTGTATAAAAAAGCTTGGATATCGGAAAAAAGGAAACATAACAAAGACACAACGCCTATCTTAATAAAACCCTAAAAGACTTTCAAGAAGTGAAAAATACTTTTGACCTTTTATTTCTTTTTGTTTTGATTAATCATCAACACCATTGGAATAAATTGGCAATTAGAGACTAAGCGGAAACTATGACCACATTATCAATCAATTGAACAAGTCAAGAAAATTTTGGTTTGATAATATCACTCAAAAGAACAACGTTTACATTATCAATCAAAAGACCAAGCTAAGGATCATGCTCGGCATCGGGACATTCATTAGGACCGCAAACATGCCTTGCCTCAAAGCAGGATGATCTGGTTCCAGACCTATGATTTCCATCCTCTGGTTGAGCGAAGAAGGATCTAAGGCCCAAAGATATATCATGCCTTTTGTTTCACACCGGATCCAAAAAGAGGGCTTATCTTACCATTGTCAATGAGATCTCGAATATCGTCCCTTCAAAACCTCAAAGCTAAATGTATACTTATATTCTTGACTTATTTTTTTGAACTAGGTTGAGCGACGTTCCCACTTTTCGTTCATGTATAGAGATCTTTGAAGACTTTATTTTTCTACTTTATTTCTTATTATAGAATTAGAGACTCTTGCATTTTTCTCTCTCATTTTGTCCCGAATATTTGTTTCCATGCTTATATTTAAGTTCATTTTGAGACTTTAATGTACTTTTTTCATTATCCTGAAACAATATTAGAGTTTGATAGTCAACGATATGTTTTGAGATCGTTTTAAAAAAGCTAATTCATAACCATGGACAACACGTGAACAGCCCGCGTCCAGCTCATGTCCACCAAAATTTTGATGGGCTTGGCGTGGATACATATTATTTGGCCCGTAGATGGGTTGGGCTGGACATGGACACGACTTTTGGAGAGTGGGCTGGTCATGGTCTAACCCTTGGGCCCGTCTAACTCGCCCAAGTTGCGCCCCTCGTACTGACGCGCTATTATGTACTGTCGATTTTTTTATCGCCTTAAAAGTTAAAGTGTGTACATAAATTTTGAGGTGGTAATCTAAAATTTTAGAGCATATCCTTCGTGCAAAAAGAGAACAAAGCAGAAAGATGTTTAAATAAGTCCATGTTGATTTCCAACACTAAAACCTTTAATTCGAGTTCTAGTTAATCGAGTTCTGCAAGGAAATCAATCGAAATTGAGTATAACATAGGGAATAATGAATTTATAGGCTTGTGATGATCGCTTTTTTCAATTTTTCTCATTTTTATATTTTTTGTCCATGAGAACAACGTCTCCCTCCTAAAATGCTACTCACTTTCTTATTTTTCGATCTCTTAAAAATTGAGAGTTGTATATAAAACTAAAATTGAGTGTTCTTTTCAATCTTTTTCCTCTTTTTTTTTCGTCGGACCTTCGCCACTGCTTCACATATGTTAATTCATTTCCTTATTTATCTCTAAAGAATAGAAAGTTGAAACTAAATAAGTGTATACACATGCGTACATACTTGGTGACGAAGAGGGAATATGAAAACTTATGACGTGGACATAATACTTCCCATATATCAATTTTGCTAATACTTCCCGCGCGGTCGCCCACATTCTCTCCCACACCACCACCAACAATTACAACCTAAGCTGAGAGGACTAGAGGAGTTGAAATTCGGTCTCACTTACGCGGCCGCCCCAGCCAGTTAGACCCACATCTACACTCTCACCACCACCACCATAAACAGGAAACGTTGAGTTCATATTCAGCTTCACGCGGCCTCCCCACACCCACACCCACACCCACACCCACACCATCATAACCACCAACACCTACAACCAAAGTTGCTGGAACCTTAGTTGAAATGCAGTCTCATGTTATGATGTCAGACCCCCGGAGCCAGCTCAACACCCACACCCGTCACCACACTAAGAGATGGCTTGAGGTAATAAGCACGCCCACACAAGCCTAGAGCAAATGCGAACGACACATGAAGTTGGCTGGAAATTTTACTTCATTTACATGGACGCGCAAACCAAAGAGAATTAATCCTCTCTATAAATATCCACTCGTCCTCCCTGAAAAGATTCACAAAACGCACTGACCAAGAGAGACGCAAAATTAAAGAACCAGGCAGCAAGCTAAGGAAAAACCGAGAGATGTCCGGAGCAAACTCACAGCAAGGGCAGGACATGCGAGAGACTGGGCAGGTACCCAAAGGCAAGGCTGGCGGGAGCTTATTTCCAGCAAGGAGGAAGTCCGTTACGAAGATGGCGTTTGAGCGGATTGCAGACACGAGTGCTTCACTTGTAACCAGTATCAAGAACAAGAACAAAATCAATCCTGCTGATGATGGGTCTTCCTAATTTAGGCCTTTATGACTTTGTCTTGTGATTACCTTGAACTCCATATGACTTTGTCTTGTGGTGATAGTGCTTGTGTTGTTGCTGCTGTATAATTGTTTTGTGGGGTTGTTCATGTACTTTTTTTGCTTATTGTTTTGTGGTCATGTATGATTTTATAGTTACGTGGTAACGATTTCTATTTAGTTGTATATGGAGTATGCTGATTTCATTGAGCATACTTCCTATGGTTCCATTGGTGATGTTGTCTTTACCGTCAATACGGAATACGCATGATTTTTACTCTGTACTTTTCTTTATTGTTATTTGAGTTCTTACTATATTAATTGACATTCATGCCTAATCTTGTTCCATGTTCCCCAACAATGAACTAAGGATGCAACCAAGAGCGAGGTCTAAAAACATGAATCAAGTGCGAATAAGATCTACAAAACGCCAAAATATACACAACTTCATTCCAAAAATATCAAGTAATAACGAACATGAATCAAGTGTTAAGATCAAAGAATTTTTTGAAAGAGAGAAACTTCAACTTCTCTCTAGGGTGGGTTTACTTTTCTTGAAACTAGTTTTCTTGCAACTTATCGATGATGAATGGCAACTGATCATGATCAAGGAAGTCAATCGTGAGATGAAACGAGACGGTACATTAGTGAGAATGACGTCGGGAATCCCTTCGCGATTCTCTTCTTGTCTACGAGGAGACGCCAAATATGTGTTTGCCAATAATTTGGTAGGAATCGAATGGCAACGAGCACATACAGCTAAGGAAACTAATAATTGAACCAGTCAAGGGAAAGGAAAACTGGTGTCTTTGGGATCTAAACAGATATTGGATGTTGGAGATCTAAGACCAAAAATTATTGTGGAAACAACGAGGAATTCTAATGAAGATCAGCCTCAAAGAAACGGTTGAAAAATTGAAACAACAAATGGAGGATAGGGAATTAAGGACTACATTAAAAACGAATTTGAGGAATAATGCGGTTCAAAATCTGGGTTCCCAAGAACCGACTGACTTGATTGCAAGAGAAGAGGTAGACAAATCGGGGGTGCTTGGGTTGTATGCATAGGCTGAAAACCGAAACAGCCACATTGGATAGATCGCAAAAAGAGGTGGATGAGTTTCGGCTCTTTTGAAAAGCCGTTAAAAATAAGACACACAATTTGGGAACAGAAAAAACATACTCATGAAGCGATCGCGTGAACAGTTGATGGGAACGGAAAAACACACAATCTGGGATTCAATCCCATGAGGCGATCGCATGCCACAATAACACGGCGAAATAGAGATTCTATAAAAGAGAATGGCTTGAACTATATTCCGCCGCATGTGATAAATGGCCAGAGAGGAGTTGATTACACAAATGAAGTTGTTGAGAATGAGGTCAAGATATGGGAGAACTCTGTGATTGCCTATGTTCTGGGTGCATGACCACTCGGCGCATTTTCGGTATGTCTCCTAAAATCTATAGTATTTCTTGTTTGACTTGTGTAGAATCTGCTAGATCGCAACTACATGAAAATAAGCCATGGTTTTTTGATAGTAAACAAGTCATTTTGAAGCCATATGGACAACCTCTATGTCTTTAGAAAAGGATGGCCTAAGTGTAATTCCTATATGGATTCAATTGCCATAACTACCTCTTCAGTTTGATCACCTCATTTGATACGTCAAATTGTAAGTACAATTGGCAATCCTTTGTTCATGGATGATATGGCATTAATGAAGGAAAGGCTAGTGTACGCTAGAGGTGGGAGTTAACCAACAAATGATTGAAATCGTACTGTGAAAGTCCTTAACGAGGTTATCCCATTAAACGAGTAAAATATGAGTGGTTATTGTAACACTGCCAAGGCTTTAGGCCAAACAAGTGTTATTTACCCCTATATGGTACAGCTCAATGGGTCTAGATTCATCTATTTGCTTCTTTTCCTCCATAACTTTGGTTGCTTGTAGTTTTGATTTCCAGACTTGCTGGGCGTGTATGATCTTATAACATTTTGCAGTTAGATGTCCTTAGTTTTGACACCGCATGCACTTGATATCGTAAAGCATGCAGCAAGCTCTTCGTACTGATCAACTATAATATCCCTACCTTAAATGTGAACACGAACTTTCAGATTATCCTGTCTTCTCTTTCACACCCAGTAGTGTTTCAACGAAACTATCACAAATGTTTTTCTAGATGTGCAATACGTAAAAATTGTGGTGACGAAAAATGGTGTTTTAACGTGGCAACCAAAAAAAAAAAAATTTCTCCAATTCTGAGTGGCAAATTCAGGATAGTATGTTTACTTTTCTTTCCAAAAGTGACATTAATGCCACTTTCCATTTCAAATACATAAAATCCAGAAGGTACTATTGGAGCTTCCCTAAACTTGCATTTTGCTTTCTAACTTTGTTTATCATTCCCTTTGTGCAACTCAGGAAACAACGATGTTCCATGTATCGATGCTTTCAAAGTATCCGTTCTCAACACTACCTTTCTGACAAGTTAGACCGACTAACTTACCTTTGGTGTTTCATCCACAGACCACGTCCAAAGCATGATATCACTAATTGTCCAAAAATAGTTGCAGGCATTGTAAGTGTAGATTCTTTTGCGCTGTCATATGCTTAACCACTGAAAAAATGCTTTTCAACCAATTAGCTTAATGACGTAAACTTTAATGTGATTTGCCGAGAAGGGGGATACCAACAATGACAAAAGTGGATGACATCGGTCCATACACAATGAGGGGGGTAAGTTGTATAAAAAAGCTTGGATATCGGAAAAAAGGAAACATAACAAAGACACAACGCCTATCTTAATAAAACCCTAAAAGACTTTCAAGAAGTGAAAAATACTTTTGACCTTTTATTTCTTTTTGTTTTGATTAATCATCAACACCATTGGAATAAATTGGCAATTAGAGACTAAGCGGAAACTATGACCACATTATCAATCAATTGAACAAGTCAAGAAAATTTTGGTTTGATAATATCACTCAAAAGAACAACGTTTACATTATCAATCAAAAGACCAAGCTAAGGATCATGCTCGGCATCGGGACATTCATTAGGACCGCAAACATGCCTTGCCTCAAAGCAGGATGATCTGGTTCCAGACCTATGATTTCCATCCTCTGGTTGAGCGAAGAAGGATCTAAGGCCCAAAGATATATCATGCCTTTTGTTTCACACCGGATCCAAAAAGAGGGCTTATCTTACCATTGTCAATGAGATCTCGAATATCGTCCCTTCAAAACCTCAAAGCTAAATGTATACTTATATTCTTGACTTATTTTTTTGAACTAGGTTGAGCGACGTTCCCACTTTTCGTTCATGTATAGAGATCTTTGAAGACTTTATTTTTCTACTTTATTTCTTATTATAGAATTAGAGACTCTTGCATTTTTCTCTCTCATTTTGTCCCGAATATTTGTTTCCATGCTTATATTTAAGTTCATTTTGAGACTTTAATGTACTTTTTTCATTATCCTGAAACAATATTAGAGTTTGATAGTCAACGATATGTTTTGAGATCGTTTTAAAAAAGCTAATTCATAACCATGGACAACACGTGAACAGCCCGCGTCCAGCTCATGTCCACCAAAATTTTGATGGGCTTGGCGTGGATACATATTATTTGGCCCGTAGATGGGTTGGGCTGGACATGGACACGACTTTTGGAGAGTGGGCTGGTCATGGTCTAACCCTTGGGCCCGTCTAACCCGCCCAAGTTGCGCCCCTCGTATTGACGCGCTATTATGTACTGTCGATTTTTTTATCGCCTTAAAAGTTAAAGTGTGTACATAAATTTTGAGGTAGTAATCTAAAATTTTAGAGCATATCCTTCGTGCAAAAAGAGAACAAAGCAGAAAGATGTTTAAATAAGTCCATGTTGATTTCCAACACTAAAACCTTTAATTTGAGTTCTAGTTAATCGAGTTCTGCAAGGAAATCAATCGAAATTGAGTATAACATAGGGAATAATGAATTTATAGGCTTGTGATGATCGCTTTTTTCAATTTTTCTCATTTTTATATTTTTTGTCCATGAGAACAACGTCTCCCTCCTAAAATGCTACTCACTTTCTTATTTTTCGATCTCTTAAAAATTGAGAGTTGTATATAAAACTAAAATTGAGTGTTCTTTTCAATCTTTTTCCTCATTTTTTTTTCGTCGGACCTTCGCCACTGCTTCACATATGTTAATTCATTTCCTTATTTATCTCTAAAGAATAGAAAGTTGAAACTAAGGGTTCGTTTGACAAATTTTTTTTTTTGGTTTTCAGTTTTTAAAGAGCAGTTTTTTAAAGAGCAGCTTAATTTTTTTTTTTATAAAAACAAGTGGGTGTTTGATAACCCCTTTTTTTTTGAGGTTTTTTTTTTGGTGTTTGGTAACCGTTTTTATTTTGACTTTTTTTTTTGTGGTTTGCGGTGGCGGTGGTGGGGCGTAGCGGTGTCGACGGTGGTGGTGGTGGTGGCCGACGGCCGAAGGTGGCTGTCGGCAGTCTCCGGCGGTGGTGGCCGGCGGCCGGAGGTGGCTGCCGGTTGTCTTTGGCAGTTGTCACCGGCGGCCGGAGGTGGCTGCCGGTGGTCGCCGGCGGCCGAAGGTTGCTGCCGGCGGCCGGAGGTGGCTGCCGGCAGTCTCCGGCGGCCAGCAGTCTCCGGCGGTGGTCGCCTGAGGTGGCTGCCGGTGGTGGGAGGGTGGTGGTGGTGGTCTAAAAAAAAAACCAAAAGTGAAAAAAAAACCAGTTTTTGGAGATTTTTTTTTACTCTTCAGTTTTAAAACTGATTTTTTAAATTGAAAAAAAAAATGGTTACCAAAAGCTCCTTTTTTTTTCAATTTTTAAAATTAAAAAAAAATGCAAAAAAAGAGTGTCAAACCTACCTAAGTGTATACACATGCGTACATACTTGGTGACGAAGAGGGAATATGAAAACTTATGACGTGGACATAATACTTCCCATATATCAATTTTGCTAATACTTCCCGCGCGGTCGCCCACATTCTCTCCCACACCACCACCAACAATTACAACCTAAGCTGAGAGGACTAGAGGAGTTGAAATTCGGTCTCACTTACGCGGCCGCCCCAGCCAGTTAGACCCACATCTACACTCTCACCACCACCACCATAAACAGGAAACGTTGAGTTCATATTCAGCTTCACGCGGCCTCCCCACACCCACACCCACACCCACACCCACACCATCATAACCACCAACACCTACAACCAAAGTTGCTGGAACCTTAGTTGAAATGCAGTCTCATGTTATGATGTCAGAACCCCGGAGCCAGCTCAACACCCACACCCGTCACCACACTAAGAGATGGCTTGAGGTAATAAGCACGCCCACACAAGCCTAGAGCAAATGCGAACGACACATGAAGTTGGCTGGAAATTTTACTTCATTTACATGGACGCGCAAACCAAAGAGAATTAATCCTCTCTATAAATATCCACTCGTCCTCCCTGAAAAGATTCACAAAACGCACTGACCAAGAGAGACGCAAAATTAAAGAACCAGGCAGCAAGCTAAGGAAAAACCGAGAGATGTCCGGAGCAAACTCACAGCAAGGGCAGGACATGCGAGAGACTGGGCAGGTACCCAAAGGCAAGGCTGGCGGGAGCTTATTTCCAGCAAGGAGGAAGTCCGTTACGAAGATGGCGTTTGAGCGGATTGCAGACACGAGTGCTTCACTTGTAACCAGTATCAAGAACAAGAACAAAATCAATCCTGCTGATGATGGGTCTTCCTAATTTAGGCCTTTATGACTTTGTCTTGTGATTACCTTGAACTCCATATGACTTTGTCTTGTGGTGATAGTGCTTGTGTTGTTGCTGCTGTATAATTGTTTTGTGGGGTTGTTCATGTACTTTTTTTGCTTATTGTTTTGTGGTCATGTATGATTTTATAGTTACGTGGTGACGATTTCTATTTAGTTGTATATGGAGTATGCTGATTTCATTGAGCATACTTCCTATGGTTCCATTGGTGATGTTGTCTTTACCGTCAATACGGAATACGCATGATTTTTACTCTGTACTTTTCTTTATTGTTATTTGAGTTCTTACTATATTAATTGACATTCATGCCTAATCTTGTTCCATGTTCCCCAACAATGAACTAAGGATGCAACCAAGAGCGAGGTCTAAAAACATGAATCAAGTGCGAATAAGATCTACAAAACGCCAAAATATACACAACTTCATTCCAAAAATATCAAGTAATAACGAACATGAATCATGTGTTAAGATCAAAGAATTTTTGAAAGAGAGAAACTTCAACTTCTCTCTAGGGTGGGTTTACTTTTCTTGAAACTAGTTTTCTTGCAACTTATCGATGATGAATGGCAACTGATCATGATCAAGGAAGTCAATCGTGAGATGAAACGAGACGGTACATTAGTGAGAATGACGTCGGGAATCCCTTCGCGATTCTCTTCTTGTCTACGAGGAGACGCCAAATATGTGTTTGCCAATAATTTGGTAGGAATCGAATGGCAACGAGCACATACAGCTAAGGAAACTAATAATTGAACCAGTCAAGGGAAAGGAAAACTGGTGTCTTTGGGATCTAAACAGATATTGGATGTTGGAGATCTAAGACCAAAAATTATTGTGGAAACAACCAGGAATTCTAATGAAGATCAGCCTCAAAGAAACGGTTGAAAAATTGAAACAACAAATGGAGGATAGGGAATTAAGGACTACATTAAAAACGAATTTGAGGAATAATGCGGTTCATAATCTGGGTTCCCAAGAACCGACTGACTTGATTGCAAGAGAAGAGGTAGACAAATCGGGGGTGCTTGGGTTGTATGCATAGGCTGAAAACCGAAACAGCCACATTGGATAGATCGCAAAAAGAGGTGGATGAGTTTCGGCTCTTTTGAAAAGCCGTTAAAAATAAGACACACAATTTGGGAACAGAAAAAACATACTCATGAAGCGATCGCGTGAACAGTTGATGGGAACGGAAAAACACACAATCTGGGATTCAATCCCATGAGGCGATCGCATGCCACAATAACACGGCGAAATAGAGATTCTATAAAAGAGAATGGCTTGAACTATATTCCGCCACATGTGATAAATGGCCAGAGAGAGTTGATTACACAAATGAAGTTGTTGAGAATGAGGTCAAGATATGGGAGAACTCTGTGATTGCCTATGTTCTGGGTGCATGACCACTCGGCGCATTTTCGGTATGTCTCCTAAAATCTATAGTATTTCTTGTTTGACTTGTGTAGAATCTGCTAGATCACAACTACATGAAAATAAGCCATGGTTTTTTGATAGTAAACAAGTAATTTTGAAGCCATTTGGACAACCTCTATGTCTTTAGAAAAGGATGGCCTAAGTGTAATTCCTATATGGATTCAATTGCCATAACTACCTCTTCAGTTTGATCACCTCATTTGATACGTCAAAATTGTAAGTACAATTGGCAATCCTTTGTTTATGGATGATATGGCATTAATGAAGGAAAGGCTAGTGTACGCTAGAGGTGGGAGTTAACCAACAAATGATTGAAATCGTACTGTGAAAGTCCTTAACGAGGTTATCCCATTAAACGAGTAAAATATGAGTGGTTATTGTAAAACTGCCAAGGCTTTAGGCCAAACAAGTGTTATTTACCCGTATATGGTACAGCTCAATGGGTCTAGATTCATCTATTTTCTTCTTTTCCTCCATTACTTTGGTTGCTTGTAGTTTTGATTTCCAGACTTGATGGGCATGTATGATCTTATAACATTTTGCAGTTAGATGTCCTTAGTTTTGACACTGCATGCACTTGGTATCGTAAAGCACGCAGCAAGCTCTTCGTACTGATCAACTATAATATCCCTACCTTAAATGTGAACACGAACTTTCAGATTATCCTGTCTTCTCTTTCACACCCAGCAGTGTTTCAACGAAACTATCACAAATGTTTTTCTAGATGTGCAATACGTAAAAATTGTGGTGACGAAAAATGGTGTTTTAACGTCGCAACCAAAAAAAAAAAAAACTCCAATTCTGAGTGGCAAATTCAGGATAGTAAGTTTACATTTCTTTCCAAAAGTAACATCAATGCCACTTACCATTTCAAATACATAAAACCCAGAAGGTACTATTGGAGCTTCCCTAAACTTGCATTTTGCATTCAAACTTTGTTTATCATTCCCTTTTGCAACTCAGGAAACCACGATGTTCCACGTATCGATGCTTTCAAAGTATCCGTTCTCAACACTACCTTTCTGACAAGTTAGACCGACTAACTTACCTTTGGGGTTTCATCCACAGACCACGTCCAAAGCATGATATCACTAATTGCCCAAAAATAGTTGCAGGCATTGTAAGTGTAGATTCTTTTGCGCTGTCATATGCTTCGACCACTGAAAAAATGCTTTTCAACCAATTAGCTTAATGAGGTAAACTTTAATGTGATTTGCAGAGAAGGGGGATACCAACAATGACAAAAGTGGATGGCATCGGTCCATACACAATGAGGGGGCTAAGTTGTATCAAAAAGCTTGGATATCGGAAAAAAGGAAACATAACAAAGACACAACGCCTATCTTAATAAAACCCTAAAAGACTTTCAAGAAGTGAAAAATAATTTTGACCTTTTATTTCTTTTTGTTTTGATTAATCATCAACACCATTGGAATAAATTGGCAATTAGAGACTAAGCGGAAACAACGACCACATTATCAATCAATAGAACAAGTCGAGAAAATTTTGGTTTGATAATATCACTCAAAAGAACAAGGTTTACATTATCAATCAAAAGACCAAGCTAAGGATCATGCTCGGCATCGGGACATTCATTAGGACCGCAAACATGCCTTGCCTCAAAGCAGGATGATCTGGTTCCAGACCTATGATTTCCATCCTCTGGTTGAGCGAAGAAGGATCTAAGGCCCAAAGATATATCATGCTTATCTGGTGTGCCGGCAGGGCTTCTTGTTTCACACTGGATCCAAAAAGCGGGGTTATCTTACCATTGTCAATGATATCTTGAATATCGTCCCTTCACGCGAGGCACTTCTGTTCGTGGCCTCCAAGTCCTTGGTGATATTTGCATCGAGCATTGACGTCATACATTTTTGGTATGATGGCAAGTATAGGAGTACGTGGTAGCAGGTCGATAAATGCCTTTCTCCAGTAGCGGCTCAAACAATTTTACCATAGGGGCATGCAGATTGGTGAATTCTCACTTAGTGGTGCTTGGCTCCCATGAAACCACGTCTCGAGATCTAACCACGCTAACATTATTGTTTATGAACACCTTCGCGTGAGTGTTGGGATTCTTAGGACCAGTCTCGTAACCCTGGGCTTCCTATTCGTGGCTATTATTTCGTTGTTAATGGCGTCCTTCATTTGAGAGAGAGAACCCATCAATGCCTTTAATGTGGTTTGTGAGTGATCAAAGATGTACTCGTCATATACAGGAAGAAGCTTGTTTTTTACCATGTCCACCTGCTCCTCCTCCGAGGGGCGGTTAACCATCAGAGCGACCTTGATTCTTAATCCTATGATGAATGCAGATATTGATTCTATCAGCTCTTGCTTGGTAGTGTTTAAGTCTCTGCCAGTTATGTTGAAGTCTGCGTTATACTAGTACTCATTCATATTTCTTGCACCATATCTTCCCACGTTCGGGCTCGAGAGTCGTGAAGGGGAGGAACCATCAAGCAGCCGTCCCTTTCAAAGACTGGTGTAACAGCTTGACTAACTGCTTATCATTAACTCCATGAAGAGCTAACACATGCATATGCATCTTGATATAGATCTTAGAGTCGAAACTCCATCAAACTTATTCATGTTTTGCATCTTGAAGTTATCATCAAGGTCCAAGCTAGGGGTATTGAGAATTTTTTCATCCAAGCAATCTGCAACTTAAGTGCTGCCAATTTTTGTTTCCATTCCGGGGTAATGGTCTTTCCTTTGTCATCAGATTCGTATGGCCAATCCGCTACGAGTTTGGGATCTTTCATTTTCTCATCTTCTTTATTTTCCACTTTGTGTTCCTCTCTGAGTTCTCTGTTTTGCTCTTTTTATGAGTAATTCTACATCTGAGCCTGTCTTCGCCCGTTAACTGGGCTACCAGGGTGGTAAAGTTGGCTAGGAAATCCTTTTGTAACTTATCGACGATCGGGCATGGTCGTTGACATGGAGATACTATTTGGCTATAGGGATGAGCGAGAATTTTTGGGATTGGTCCTGATGCCAGAATTTGATTCCGATGCGATGGTTTGTTTTCTTCTTAGAGAGAAAAGCAAAGAAAATTATTTTGACTTTTTTGAACATTTTTTGAACATCCAACTTCCTTTCTTTTGATTTGCCTTTTTTTTCTTCTTTACACTAAGATTTGAAGGCAAGGAAAAAAAATGTATCAAGATAGGAAACTAGTGCTTAGATAAGACCACGCAATCAGGGAGCGCAAATAAGCACACCGCAGCATCTTAAAAAACATATTGGTTTAGACCTTGCGAGAAACGGTGGTTCTGATGAACCAACTATTTTGGGGTTTATCGGCTGGTTTATGCTTGCAATAAATACGGTTTTTGATGAACCAGTCGGTAAGAAAATTACCAATCAGTTGAGCCTTGCATGAAATATTGGTTGTAATGAACCTTTAGGTTTAGGGTTCACCGACAGGTTTGGCCTTGCAAGAAATATGGGTTCTGACGAACTGGCCGGTTTGGCCTGTAACATCCCGAAATTTTCGGAATGTTAACACTCGATCAATCAATCACTTGGTCATTACAATCCTGAAACTTAAACAAAATAAATACTACCAATCTGTCAGAACAACTAATCATCAATTAATATATTTCTCTAAGTACACATATGATTGATAAACTAAATTTAAACTTGATAATGAGCTGGCAGAGTTCACCCACGCAGGGGTTCTAAAGACCAATACAGCAACTAAATACTAATATTCACGATCGGCTCTAAACCCAATCCCGCAGAATCTACTGACGACCATTACTTTTGGAAAGGAAGTCAAAGGAGAGTGAGCTTTTGAGAGCTCAGTAAGGTCGCTCGAACGAAGAAATTACGAAATAATTTACAGATGCAATTTAATGAAAATTTTTCAAAAGTGTTTTGAAGGAATCATAACTAATCCGATGATATGTCAATATGATTTTCACATACAATGCAAACAATCAATCACATATACACCGGCTAAAAGTCCGTCGCTAAAGGTATTATCGACAGACTTTTAGCGATGATTATTTTGTTGCTAATAGTCATTTATTTTTATTCTAGGTTTTTTAGCGACGAATATCTCGATGCTAAAAATCCGTCGGTAATACTTTTAGCGACGGACTTTTCAATCCTTGAATATTTTACGAAATTAATAATTTCTGTAAAAAGAAAATAAACTAAAATACGGACGGAATTTCCGTAGGTAATTGAATTTATCGATGTGTCGGTAAAAGTAAATTTTTTGGGGACGAATTTCTGAATATCGTCACCAAACTTTTGGCAACGGGGTTATTGTCAACAGACTTTTAGCGACGGGGAGTCCGTCACTGAAAGTCTTTTGCAATAGATTTAAGCTTTTCAACGATAGAATTGTCCGTCGAGAAAAGGCCAGTTTCTTGTATTGTTAGAACCTTTAATGGGTCAAAAAGAAAATTTTTTGAGGAGGTTTTAGCTAGCCTGTACTGACTAGAGTGCAACTTGGGCCGGACAACCCGTGCCAACCCGTAAAAATATGGGTATGGACTTACTTTTTTAGTGACCATGGTGGACGTGGGCTCAAAATTTTTGACCCGTAAAAAAATGGGCTGGACATGGGCAGAGGTTTAAGGTTTCGACAGGCCTGTCCAGCTCGTGAAAAACCTGCCCGTCTAACTATTATATAATATAAATTACAATATATTTAGTATATGTATGTGTGTGTATATATATTTATGTTACAATTTTTTTTATTTTGTTTATTTTAGTCATTAAAAATCGTGGATCACATAAGTTTATGCAATATCGACCGTTAAACTCTTAACCTAATAGAATACAATTTCTTTTTCATATTTTCTGAACTCCCAACCCCTACTTCGACAAGGTCAAAACCTCAAAGCTAAATGTATACTTATATTCTTGACTTATTTTTTTGAACTAGGTTGAGCGACGTTCCCACTTTTCGTTCATGTATAGAGATCTTTGAAGACTTTATTTTTCTACTTTATTTCTTATTATAGAATTAGAGACTCTTGTATTTTTCTCTCTCATTTTGTCCCGAATATTTGTTTCCATGCTTATATTTAAGTTCATTTTGAGACTTTAATGTACTTTTTTCAATATCCTGAATAAATATTAGAGTTTAATAGTCAATGATATGTTTTGAGATCGTTTTAAAAAAGGTAATTCATAACCATGGACAACACGTGAACAGCCCGCGTCCAGCCCATGTCCACCAAAATTTTGATGGGCTTGGCGTGGATACATATTATTTGGCCCGTAGATGGGTTGGGCTGGACATGGACACGACTTTTGGAAAGTGAGCTGGTCATGGTCTAACCCTTAGGCCCGTCTAATCTGCCCAAGCTGCGCCCCTCGTACTGACGCGCTGTTATGTACTGTCGATTTTTTTGTCGCCTTAAAAGTTAAAGTGTGTACATAAATTTTGAGGAGATAATCTAAAATTTTATAGCATATCCTCCGTGCAAAAAGAGAAGAAAGCATAAAGATGTTTAAATAAGTCCATGTTGATTTCCAACACTAAAACCTTTAATTCGAGTTCTAGTTAATCAAGTTCTGCAAGGAAATCAACAGAAATTGAGTATAACATAGGAAATAATGAATTTGTCGGCTTGTGATGAGCGCTTTTTTCAATTTTTCTCATTTTTATATTTTTTGTCCACGAGAACCACGTCTCCCTCCTAATATGCTACTCACTTTCTTATTTTTCGATCTCTTAAAAATTGAGAGTTGTATATATAACTAAAATTGAGTGTTCTTTTCAATCTTTTTCCTCTTTTTTTTTCGTCGGACCTTCGCCACTGCTTCACATATGTTAATTCATTTCCTTATCTATCTCTAAAGAATTGAAAGTTGAAACTAAGTGTATACACATGCGTATATACTTGGTGACGAAGAGGGAATATGAAAACTTATGACGTGGACATAATACTTCCCATATATCAGTTTTGCTAATACTTCCCGCGCGGTCGCCCACACTCTCTCCCACACCACCACCAACAATTACAACCTAAGCTGAGAGGACTGGAGCAGTTGAAATTTGGTCTCACTTACGCGGCCGCCCCAGCCTGTTAGACCCACATCTACACTCTCACAACCACCACCATAAACAGGAAACGTTGA
Source organism: Escallonia herrerae (assembly GCA_033070095.1). Classification (NCBI taxonomy): domain Eukaryota; kingdom Viridiplantae; phylum Streptophyta; class Magnoliopsida; order Escalloniales; family Escalloniaceae; genus Escallonia; species Escallonia herrerae. The sequence goes on along the minus strand of JAVXUP010000003.1, from coordinate 1,656,717 downwards.
GTTGATATTCAGCTGCACGCGGCCTCCCCACACCCACACCCACACCATCATAACCACCAACACCTACAACCAAAGTTGCTGGAACCTTAGTTGAAATGCAGTCTCATGTTATGATGTCAGACCCCCGCGGCCAGCTCAACACCCACACCCATCACCACACTAAGAGATGGCTTGAGGTAATAAGCACGCCCACACAAGCCTAGAGCAAATGTGAACGACACATGAAGTTGGCTGGAAATTTTACTTCATTTACATGGACGCGCAAACGAAAGAGAATTAATCCTCTCTATAAATATCCACTCGTCCTCCCTGAAAAGATTCACAAAACGCACTGACCAAGAGAGGCGCAAAATTAAAGAACCAGGCAGCAAGCTAAGGAAAAACCGAGAGATGTCCGGAGCAAACTCACAGCAAGGGCAGGACATGCGAGAGACTGGGCAGGTACCCAAAGGCAAGGCTGGCGGGAGCTTATTTCCAGCAAGGAGGAAGTCCGTTACGAAGATGGCGTTTGAGCGGATTGCAGACACGAGTGCTTCACTTGTAACCAGTATCAAGAACAAGAACAAAATCAATCCTGGTGATGATGGGTCTTCCTAATTTAGGCCTTTATGACTTTGTCTTTTGATTACCTTGAACTCCATATGACTTTGTCTTGTGGTGATAGTGCTTGTGTTGTTGCTGCTGTATAATTGTTTTGTGGGGTTGTTCATGTACTTTTTTTGCTTATTGTTTTGTGGTCATGTATGAGTTTATAGTTATGTGGTAACGATTTCTATTTAGTTGTATATGGAATATGCTGATTTCATTGAGCATACTTCCTAGGGTTCCATTGGTGATGTTGTCTTTACCGTCAATACGGAATACGCATGATTTTTACTATGTACTTTTCTTTATTGTTATTTGAGTTCTTACTCTATTAATTGACATTCATGCCTAATCTTGTTCCATGTTCCCCAACAATGAACTAAGGATGCAACCAAGAGCAAGGTCTAAAACATGAATCAAGTGCGAATAAGATCTACAAAATGCCAAAATATACACAACTTGATTCCAAAAATATCAAGTAATAACGAACTTGAATCAAGTGTTAAGATCAAAGAATTTTTTGAAAGAGAGAAACTTCAACTTCTCTCTAGGGTTTACTTTTCTTGAAACTAGTTTTCTTGCAACTTATCGATGATGAATGGCAACTGATCATGATCAAGGAAGTCAATCGTGAGATGAAACGAGACGGTACATTAGTGAGAATGACGTCGGGAATCCCTTCGCGAGGCTCTTCTTGTCTACGAGGAGACGCCAAATATGTGTTTGCCAATAATTTGGTAGGAATCGAATGGCAACGAGCACATACAGCTAAGGAAACTAACAATTGAACCAGTCAAGGGAAAGGAAAACTGGTGTCTTTGGGATCTAAACAGATATTGGATATTGGAGATCTAAGACCGAAAATTTTTGCGGAAACAACCAGGAATTCTATTGAAGATCAGCCTCAAAGAAACGGTTGAAAAATTGAAACAACAAATGGAGGATAGGGAATTAAGGACTACATTAAAATCGAATTTGAGGTATAATGCGGTTCAAAATCTGGGTTCCCAAGAACCGACTGACTTGATTGCAAGAGAAGAGGTAGACAAATTGGGGGTGCTTGGGCTGTATGCATAGGCTGAAAACCGAAACTGCCACATTGGATTGATCGCAAAAAGAGGTGGATGAGTTTCGGCTCTTTTCAAAAGCCGTTAAAAATAAGACACACAATTTGGGAATAGAAAAAACAGACTCAAGAAGAGATCGCGTGAACAGTTGATGGGAACGGAAAAACACACAATCTGGGATTCAATCCCACGAGGCGATCGCATGCCACAATAACACGGCGAAATAGAGATTCTATAAAAGAGAATGGCTTGAACTATATTCCGCCACATGTGATAAATGGCCAGAGAGGAGTTGATTACACAAATGAAGTTGTTGAGAATGAGGTCAAGATATGGGAGAACTCTGTGATTGCCTATGTTCTGGGTGCATGACCACTCGGCGCATTTTCGGTATGTCTCCTAAAATCAATAGTATTTCTTGTTTGACTTGTGTAGAATGTGCTAGATCACAACTACATGGAAATAAGCCATGGTTTTTTGAGAGTAAACAAGTCATTTGGAAGCCATATGGACAACCTCTATGTCTTTAGAAAAGGATGGCCTAAGTGTAATTCCTATATGGATTCAATTGCCATAACTACCTCTTCAGTTTGACCACCTCATTTGATACGTCAAATTGTAAGTACAATTGGCAATCCTTTGTTTATGGATGATATGGCATTAATGAAGGAAAGGCTAGTGTACGCTAGTGGTGGGAGTTAACCAGCAAATGATTGAAATCGTACTGTGAAAGTCCTTAACGGGGTTATCCCATTAAACGAGTAAAATATGAGTGGTTATTGTAACACCGCCAAGGCTTTAGGCCAAACAAGTGTTATTTACCCCTATATGGTACAGCAAGGGCAGGACATGCGAGAGACTGGGCAGGTACCGAAAGGCAAGGCTGGCGGGAGCTTATTTCCAGCAAGGAGGAAGTCCGTTACGAAGATGGCGTTTGAGCGTATTGCAGAGACGAGTGCTTCACTTGTAACCAGTATCAAGAATAAGAACAAAATCAATCCTGCTGATGATGGGTCTTCCTAATTTAGGCCTTTTTGACTTTGTCTTGTGATTACCTTGAACTCCATATGACTTTGTCTTGTGGTGATAGTGCCTGTGTTGTTGCTGCTGTATAATTGTTTTGTGGGGTTGTTCATGTACTTTTTTTGCTTATTGTTTTGTGGTCATGTATGATTTTATGGTTATGTGGTAAGGATTTCTATTTAGTTGTATATGGAATATGCTGATTTCATTGAGCATACTTCCTATGGTTCCATTGGTGATGTTGTCTTTACCGTCAATATGGAATACGCATGATTTTTACTCTGTACTTTTCTTTATTGTTATTTGAGTTCTTACTATATTAATTGACATTCATGCCTAATCTTGTTCCATGTTCCCCAACAATGAACTAAGGATGCAACCAAGAGCAAGGTCTAAAAACATGAATCAAGTGCGAATAAGATCTACAAAACGCCAAAATATACACAACTTCATTCCAAAAATATCAAGTAATAACGAACATGAATCAAGTGTTAAGATCAAAGAATTTTTTGAAAGAGAGAAACTTCAACTTCTCTCTAGGGTTTACTTTTCTTGAAATTAGTTTTCTTGCAACTTATCGATGATGAATGGCAACTGATCATGATCAAGGAAGTCAATCGTGAGATGAAACGAGACGGTACATTAGTGAGAATGACGTCGGGAATCCCTTCGCGATGCTCTTCTTGTCTATGAGGAGACACCAAATATGTGTTTGCCAATAATTTGGTAGGAATCGAATGGCAACGAGCACATACAGCTATGGAAACTAATAATTGAACCAGTCAAGGGAAAGGAAAACTGGTGTCTTTGGGATCTAAACAGATATTGGATGTTGGAGATCTAAGACCGAAAATTTTTGGGGAAACAACCACGAATTCTAATGAAGATCAGCCTCAAAGAAACGGTTGAAAAATTTAAACAACAAATGGAGGATAGGGAATTAAGGACTACATTAAAAACGAATTTGAGGAATAATGCAGTTCAAAATCTGGGTTCCCAAGAACCGACTGACTTGATTGCAAGAGAAGAGGTAGACAAATTGGGGGTGCTTGGGTTGTATGCATAGGCTGAAAACCGAAACAGCCACATTGGATAGATCGCAAAAAGAGGTGGATGAGTTTCGGCTCTTTTCAAAAGCCGTTAAAAATAAGACACACAATTTGGGAACAGAAAAAACAGACCCATGAAGAGATCGCGTGAACAGTTGATGGGAACGGAAAAACACACAATCTGGGATTCAATCCCATGAGGCGATCACATGCCACAATAACACGGCGAAATAGAGATTCTATAAAAGAGAATGGCTTGAACTATATTCCGCCACATGTGATAAATGGCCAGAGAGGAGTTGATTACACAAATGAAGTTGTTGAGAATGAGGTCAAGATATGGGAGAACTCTGTGATTGCCTATGTTTTGGGTGCATGACCACTCCGCGCATTTTCGGTATGTCTCCTAAAATCTATAGTATTTCTTGTTTGACTTGTGTAGAATCTGCTAGATCACAACTACATGAAAAATAAGCCATGGTTTTTTGAGAGTAAACAAGTCATTTTGAAGCCATATGGACAACCTCTATGTCTTTAGAAAAGGATGGCCTAATTGTATTTCCTATATGGATTCAATTTTCCATAACTACCTCTTCAGTTTGATCACCTCATTTGATACGTCAAATTGTAAGTACAATTGGCAATCCTTTGTTCATGGATGATATGGCATTAATGAAGGAAAGGCTAGTGTACGCTAGAGGTGGGAGTTAACCAACAAATGATTGAAATCGTACTGTGAAAGTCCTTAACGAGGTTATCCCATTAAACGAGTAAAATATGAGTGGTTATGGTAATTCTGCCAAGGCTTCAGGCCAAACAAGTGTTATTTACCCCTATATGGTACAGCTCAATGGGTCTAGATTCATCTATTTGCTTCTTTTCCTCCATAACTTTGGTTGCTTGTAGTTTTGATTTCCAGACTTGCTGGGCATGTATGATCTTATAACATTTTGCAGTTAGATGTCCATAGTTTTGACACTGCTTGCACTTGATATCGTAAAGCGTGCAGCAAGCTCTTTATACTGATCAACTATAATATCCCTACCTTAAATGTGAACACGAACTTTCAGATTATCATGTCTTCTCTTTCACATCCAGCAGTGTTTCAACGAAACTATCACAAATGTTTTTCTAGATGTGCAATACGTAAAAATTGTGGTGACGAAAAATGGGGTTTTAACGTGGCAACCAAAAAATAAAATAAAAAATTCTGCAATTCTGAGTGGCAAATTCAGGTAGTATGTTTACTTTTCTTTCCAAAAGTGACATTAATGCCACTTACCATTTCAAATACATAAAACCCAGAAGGTACTATTGGAGCTTCCCTAAACTTGCATTTTGCATTCAAACTTTGTTTATCATTCCCTTTGTGCAACTCAGGAAACAACCATGTTCCACGAATCGATGCTTTCGAAGTATCTGTTCTCAACACAATGAGGGGGGTAAGTTGTATCCAAAAAGCTTGGATATCGGAAAAAAGGAAACATAACAACGACACAACGCCTATCTTAATAAAACCCTAAAAGACTTTCAAGAAGTGAAAAATACTTTTGACCTTTTATTTCTTTTTGTTTTGATTAATCATCAACACCATTGGAATAAATTGGCAATTAGAGACTACGCGGAAACAACGACCACATTATCAATCAATAGAACAAGTCGAGAAAATTTTAGTTTGATAATATCACTCAAAAGAACAACGTTTACATTATCCATCAAAAGACCAAGCTAAGGGTCATGCTCAGCATCGGGACATTCATTAGGACCGCAAACATGCCTTGCCTCAAAGCAGGATGATCTGGTTCCAGACCTATGATTTCCATCCTCTGGTTGAGCGAAGAAGGATCTAAGGCGCAAAGATATATCATGCTTATCTGGTGTGCCAGCAGGGCTTCTTGTTTGACAACGAATCCAAAAAGAGGGCTTATCTTACCATTGTCAATGAGATCTTGAATATCATCCCTTCACGCGAGGCACTTTTGTACATGGCCTCCAAGTCCTTGGTGATATTCACATCGAGCATTGACGTCATACATTTTTTGTATGATGGCAAGTATAGGAGTACGTGGTAGCAGGTCGATAAATGCCTTTCTCCAGTTGCGGCTCAAACAATTTTACCATAGGGGTATGCAGATTGGTGAATTCTCACTTAGTGGTGCTTGTCTCCCATGAAACCACCTCTCGAGATCTAACCACGCTGACATTATTGTTTATGAACACCTTCGCGTGATTGTTGGGATTCTTAGGACCAGTCTCGTAAGCCTTGGCTTCCAATTCTTGGCTATTATTTCGTTGTTAATGGCGTCCTTCATTTGCGAGAGAGAACCCATCAATGCCTTTTATGTGGTTTACGTGTGATCAAAGATGTACTCGTGATATACAGGAAGAAGCTTGTTTTTTTCCATGTCCACCTGCTCCACCTCCGAGGGGCAGTTAACCATCAGGGTGACCTTGATTCTTAATCCTATGATGAATGCAGATATTGATTCTATCAGCTCCTGCTTGGTAGTGTTTAAGTCTCTGCCAGTAATGTAGAAGTCTGCGTTATACTAGTACTCATTCATATTTCTTGCACCATATCTTCCCACGTTCGGGCTCGAGAGTCGTCTAGGGGGAGGAACCATCAAGCAGCCGTCCCGTTCAAAGACTGGTGTAACAGCTTGACTAACTGCTTATCATTAACTCCATGAAGAGCTAACACATGCATATGCATCTTGATATAGATCTTAGAGTCGAAACTCCATCAAATTTATTCGTGTTTTGCATCTTGAAGTTATCATCAAGGTCCAAGCTAGGGGTATTGAGAATTTTTTATCCAAGCAATCTGCAACTTAAGTGCTGCCAATTTTTGTTTCCATTCCAGGGTAATGGTCTTTCCTTTGTCATCAGATTCGTATGGCCAATCCACTATGAGTTTGGGATCTTTCATTTTCTTATCTTCTTTATTTTCCACTTTGTGTTCCTCTCTGAGTTCTCTGTTTTGCTCTTTTTATGAGTAATTCTACATCTGAGGCTGTCTTCGCCCGTTAATTGGGCTACCACGGTGGTAAAGCTGGCTAGGAAATCCTTTTGTAACTTATCGACGATTGGGCATGGTCGTTGACATGGAGATACTACTTGGCTATAGCGATGCGCGAGAATTTTTGGGATTGGTCCTGATGCCAGAATTTGGTTCCGATGCGATGGTTTGTTTCCTTCTTAGAGAGAAAAGCAAAGAAAATTATTTTGACTTTTTTGAACATTTTTTGAACATCCAACTTCCTTTCTTTTGATTTGCCTTATTTTTTTCTTTACACTAAGAATTGAAGGGAAGGAAAAAAAAATGTATCAAGATAGGAAACTAGTGCTTAGATAAGACCACGCAATGAGGGAGCGCAAATAAGCACACCGCAGCATCTTAAAAAACATATTGGTTTAGACCTTGCGAGAAACGGTGGTTCTAATGAACCAACTATTTTGGGGTTTATTGGCTGGTTTATCCTTGCAATAAATACGGTTTTTGATGAACCAGCCGGTAAGAAAATTACCAATCAGTTTAGCCTTGCATTAAATATAGGTTGTAATGAACCTTTAGGTTTAAGGTTCACCGACAGGTTTGGCCATGCAAGAAATATGGGTTCTGACGAACTGGCCGATTTGGCCTGTAACATCCCGAAATTTTCGGAACGTTAACACTCGATCAATCAATCACTTGGTCATTAAAATCCTGAAACTTAAACAAAATAAATACTACCAATCTGTCAGACCAGCTAATCATCAATTAATATATTTCTCTAAGTACACATATGATTGATAAACTAAATTTAAACTTGATAATGAGCTAGCAGAGTTCACCCACGCAGGGGTTCTAAAGACCAATACAGCAACTAAATACTAATATTCATGATCGGCTCTAAACCCAATCCCGCAGAATCTACTAACGACCATTACCTGTGGAAAGGAAGTCAAATGAGAGTGAGCTTTTGAGAGCTCAGTAAGGTCGCTCGAACGAAGAAATTACGAAATAAATTACAGATGCAATTCAATGAAAATTTTTCAAAAGTGTTTCGAAGGAATCATAACAAATCCGATGATATGTCAATATGATTTTCACATACAATGCAAACAGTCAATCACATATACACCGGCTAAAAGTGTTTAGCGATGGTTATTTTGTTGCCAATAGTCATTTATTTTTATTCTAGGTTTTTTAGCGACGAATATCTCGTTGCTAAAAGTCCGTCGGTAATACTTTTAGCGACGGACTTTTCTATCCTTGAATATTTTACAAAATTAATAGTTTTTGTAAAAAGAAAATAAACTGAAATACGGACGGAATTTCCGTAGGTAATTGAATTTATCGATCTGTCGGTAAAACTAAATTTTTTGGGGACGAATTTCTGAATATCGTCGTCAAACTTTTGGCAACGGGGCGTCCGTCGCTGAAAGTCTTTTGCGATAGATTTAAGCTTTTCAACGACAGAATTGTCCGTCGAGAAAAGGCCAGTTTCTTGTATTGTTAGAACCTTTAATGGGTCAAAAGAAAAATTTTAGAGGAGGTTTTAGCTAGCCTGTACTGACTAGGGGTGCAACTTGGGCCGGAAAACCCGTACCAACCCGTAAAAATATGGGTTTGGACTTACTTTTTTAGTGACCATGGTGGACGTGGGCTAAAAATTTTTGACCCGTAAAAAAATGGGCTGGACATGGGCAGAGGTTTGAGGTTTCTACAGGCCTGTCCAGCTCGTGAAAAAACCAGCTCGTCTAACTATTATATAATATAAATTACAATATAATTAGTATATGTATGTGTGTGTGTATATATTTATGTTACAATTTTTTTTATTTTAGTCATTAAAAATCGTGGATCACATAAGTTTATGGAATATCAACCGTTAAACTCTTAACCTATTAGAATACAATTTCTTTTTCGTATTTTCTGAACTCTCAACCCCCACTTCGACAAGGTCAAAACCTCAAAGCTAAAGGTATACTTATATTCTTGACTTATTTTTTTTGAACTAGGTTGAGCGACGTTCTCACTTTTCGTTCATGTATAGAGATCTTTGAAGACTTTATTTTTCTACTTTATTTCTTATTATAGAATTAGAGACTCTTGTATTTTTCTCTCTCTTTTTGTCCCGAATATTTGTTTCCACGCTTATATTTAAGTTCATTTTGAGACTTTAATGTACTTTTTTCATTATCCTGAATAAATATTAGAGTTTGACAGTCAATGATATGTTTTGAGATAGTTTTAAAAAAGCTAATTCATAACCATGGACAACACGTGAACAGCCCGCGTCCAGCCCTTGTCCACCAAAATTTTGATGGGCTTGGCGTGGATACATATTATTTGGCCCGTAGATGGGTCGGGCAGGACATGGACACGACTTTTGGAGTGTGGGCTGGTCATGGTCTAACCCTTGGACCCGTCTAACCCGCCCAAGCTGCGCCCCTCCAACTGACGCGCTGTTATGTACTGTCGATTTTTTTGTCGCCTTAAAAGTTAAAGTGTGTACATACCATATCCTTCGTGCAAAAAGAGAACAAAGCAGAAAGATGTTTAAATAAGTCCATGTTGATTTCCAACACTAAAACCTTTAATTCGAGTTCTAGTTAATCAAGTTCTGCAAGGAAATCAACAGAAATTGAGTATAACATTGGAAATAATGAATTTGTAGGCTTGTGATGAGCGCTTTTTTCAATTTTTCTCATTTTTATATTTTTTGTCCACGAGAACCACGTCTCCCTCCTAATATGCTACTCACTTTCTTATTTTTCGATCTCTTAAAAATTGAGAGGTGTATATATAACTAAAATTGAGTGTTCTTTTCACTCTTTTTCCTCATTTTTTTTTCGTCGGACCTTCGCCACTGCTTCACATATGTTAATTCATTTCCTTATTTATCTCTAAAGAATTGAAAGTTGAAACTAAGTGTATACACATGCGTACATACTTGGTGAGGAGGAGGGAATATGAAAACTTATAACGTGGACATAATACATCCCATATATCAGTTTTGCTAATACTTCCCGCGCGGTCGCCCACACTCTCTCCCACACCACCACCAACAATTACAACCTAAGCTGAGAGGACTAGAGGAGTCGAAATTCGGTCTCACTTACGCGGCCGCCCCAGCCAGCTAGACCCACATCTACACTCTCACCACCACCACCATAAACAGGAAACGTTGAGTTCATATTCAACTTCACGCGGCCTCCCCACACCCACACCCACACCCACACCCACACCATCATAACCACCAACACCTACAAGCAAAGTTGTTGGAACCTTAGTTGAAATGCAGTCTGATGTTATGATATCAGACCCCCGCGGCCAGCTCAACACCCACACCCGTCACCACACTAAGAGATGGCTTGAGGTAATAAGCACGCCCACACAAGCCTAGAGCAAATGTGAACGACACATGAAGTTGGCTGGAAATTTTACTTCATTTACATGGACGGGCAAATGAAAGATAATTAATCCTCTCTATAAATATCCACTCGTCCTCCCTGAAAAGATTCACAAAACGCACTGACCAGGAGAGACGCAAAATTAAAGAACCAGGCAGCAAGCTAAGGAAAAACCGAGAGATGTCCGGAGCAAACTCACAGCAAGGGCAGGACATGCGAGAGACTGGGCAGGTACCCAAAGGCAAGGCTGGCGGGAGCTTATTTCCAGCAAGGAGGAAGTCCGTTACGAAGATGGCGTTTGAGCGTATTGCAGAGACGAGTGCTTCACTTGTAACCAGTATCAAGAACAAGAACAAAATCAATCCTGGTGATGATGGGTCTTCCTAATTTAGGCCTTTATGACTTTGTCTTGTGATTACCTTGAACTCCATATGACTTTGTCTTGTGGTGATAGTGCTTGTGTTGTTGCTGCTGTATAATTGTTTTGTGGGGTTATTCATGTACTTTTTTTGCTTATTGTTTTGTGGTCATGTAAGATTTTATAGTTATGTGGTAACGATTTCTATTTAGTTGTATATGGAATATGCTGTTTTCATTGAGCATACTTCCGATGGTTCCATTGGTGATGTTGTCTTTACCGTCAATACGGAATACGCATGATTTTTACTCTGTACTTTTCTTTATTGTTATTTGAGTTCTTCTATATTAATTGACATTCATGCCTAATCTTGTTCCATGTTCCCCAACAATGAACTAAGGATGCAACCAAGAGCAAGGTCTAAAAACGTGAATCAAGTGTGAATAAGATCTACAAAAGGCCAAAACATACACAACTTCATTCCAAAAATATCAAGTAATAACGAACATGAATCAAGTGTTAAGATCAAAGAATTTTTTGAAAGAGAGAAACTTCAACTTCTCTCTAGGGTTTACTTTTCTTGAAACTAGATTTCTTGCAACTTATCGATGATGAATGGCAACTGATCATGATCAAGGAAGTCAATCGTGAGATGAAACGAGACGGTACATTAGAGAGAATGACGTCAGGAATCCCGTCGCGATGCTCTTCTTGTCTACGAGGAGACGCCAAATATGTGTTTGCCAATAATTTGGTAGGAATCGAATGGCAACGAGCACATACAGCTATGGAAACTAATAATTGAACCAGTCAAGGGAAAGGAAAACTGGTGTCTTCGGGATCTAAACAGATATTGGATGTTGGAGATCTAAGACCGAAAATTTTTGTGGAAACAACCAGGAATTCTAATGAAGATCAGCCTCAAAGAAATGTTGAAAAATTGAAACAACAAATGGAGGATAGGGAATTAAGGACTACATTAAAAATGAATTTGAGGAATAATGCGGTTCAAAATCTGGGTTCCCAAGAACCGACTGACTTGATTGCAAGAGAAGAGGTAGACAAATTGGGGGTGCTTGGGTTGTATGCATAGGCTAAAAACCGAATAAGCCACATTGGATAGATCGCAAAAAGAGGTGGATGAGTTTCGGCTCTTTTGAAAAGCCGTTAAAAATAGGACACACAATTTGGGAACTGAAAAAACTGACTCATGAAGCGATCGTGTGAACAGTTGATGGGAACGAAAAAACACACAATCTGGGATTCAATCCCATGAGGCGATCGCATGCCACCATAACACGGCGAAATAGAGAGTCTGCAAAAGAGAATGGCTTGAGCTATATTCCGCCACATGTGATAAATGGCCAGAGAGGAGTTGATTACACAAACGAAGTTGTTGAGAATGAGGTCAAGATATGGGAGAACTCTGTGATTGCCTATGTTCTGGGTGCATGACCACTCGGCGCATTTTTGGTATGTCTCCTAAAATCTAAAGTATTTCTTGTTTGACTTGTGTAGAATCTGCTAGATCACAACTACATGAAAATAGGCCATGGTTTTTTGATAGTAAACATGTCAATTTGAAGCCATATGGACAACCTCTATGTCTTTAGAAAAGGATGGCCTAAGTGTAATTCCTATATGTATTAAATTGCCATAACTACCTCTTCAGTTTGATCACCTCATTTGATACGCCAAATTGTAAGTACAGTTGGCAATCCTTTGTTTAAGGATGATATGGCATTAATGAAGGAAAGGCTAGTGTACGCTAGAGGTGGGAGTTAACCAACAAATGATTGAAATCGTACTGTGAAAGTCCTTAATGAGGTTATCCACTTAAAAGAGTAAAATATGAGTGGTTATTGTAACACAACAAGGCTTTAGGCCAAACAAGTGTTATTTACCCCTATATGGTACAGCTCAATGGGTCTAGATTCATCTTTTTGCTTCTTTTCCTCCATAACTTTGGTTGCTTGTAGTTTTGATTTCCAGACTTGCTGGGCATGTATGATCTTATAACATTTTGCAGTTAGATGTCCATAGTTTTGACACTGCATGCACTTGATATCGTAAAGCATGCAACAAGCTCTTCGTACTGATCAACTATAATATCCCTACCTTAAATGTGAACACAAACTTTCAGATTATCCTGTCTTCTCTTTCACACCCAGCAGTGTTTCAACAGAACTATCACAAATGTTTTTCTAGATGTGCAATACGTAAAAATTTTGGTGACGAAAAATGGTGTTTTAACGTGGCAACCAAAAAAAAAAAAATTCTGCAATTCTGAGTGGCAAATTCAGGATAGTATGTTTACTTTTCTTTCCAAAAGTGACATTAATGCCACTTACCATTTCAAATACATAAAACCCAGAAGGTACTATTGGAGCTTCCCTAAACTTGCATTTTGCATTCAAACTTTGTTTATCATTCCTTTTGTGCAGCTCAAGAAACAACGATGTTCCACGTATCGATGCTTTCAAAGTATCCATTCTCAACACTACCTTTATGACAAGTTAGACCGACTAACTTAGCTTTGGTGTTTCATCCACAGACCACGTCCAAAGCATGATATCACTAATTGCCCAAAAATAGTTGCAGGCATTGTAAGTGTAGATTCTGTTGCGCTGTCATATGCTTCAACCACTGAAAAAATGCTTTTCAACCAAATAGCTTAATGAGGTAAACTTTAATGTGATTTACCGAGAAGGGGGATACCAACAATGACAAAAGTGGATGACATCGGTCCATACACAATGAGGGGGGTAAGTTGTATCCAAAAGCTTGGATATCGGAAAAAAGGAAACATAACAAAGGCACAACGCCTATCTTAATAAAACCCTAAAAGACTTTCAAGAAGTGAAAAATACTTTTGACCTTTTATTTCTTTTTGTTTTGATTAATCATCAACACCATTGGAATAAATTGGCAATTAGAGACTAAACAGAAACAACGACCACATTATCAATCAATAGAACAAGTCGAGAAAATTTTGGTTTCAAAATATCACACAAAAGAACAACGTTTACATTATCAATCAAAAGACCAAGCTAAGGATCATGCTCGGCATCGGGACATTCATTAGGACTACAAACATGCCTTGCCTCAAAGCAGGATGATCTGGTTCCAGACCTATGATTTCCATACTCTGGTTGAGCGAAGAAGGATCTAAGGCCCAAAGATATATCATGCTTATCTGGTGTGTCGGCAGGGCTTCTTGTTTCACACCGGATCCAAAAAGAGGGCTTATCTTACCATTGTCAATGAGATCTTGAATATCGTCCCTTCACGCGAGGCACATCTGTACGTGGCCTCCAAGTCCTTGGTGATATTCGCATCGAGCATTGACGTCATACATTTTTGTTATGATGGCGAGTATAGGAGTACGTGGTAGCAGGTCGATAAATGCCTCTCTCCAGTAGCGGCTCAAACAATTTTACCATAGGGGCATGCAGATTGGTGAATTCTCACTTAGTGGTGCTTGGCTCCCATGAAACCACCCCTCAAGATCTAACCACGCTGACATTATTGTTTATGAACACCTTCGCGTGAGTGTTGGGATTCTTAGGACCAGTCTCGTAACCCTTGGCTTCCTATTCGTGGCTATTATTTCGTTGTTAATGGCGTCCTTCATTTGCGAGAGAGAACCCATCAATGCCTTTTATCTGGTTTGCGAGTGATCATGTATGATCTTATAACATTTTGCAGTTAGATGTCTATAGTTTTGACACTGCATGCACTTGATATCGTAAAGCATGCAACAAGCTCTTCGTACTGATCAACTATAATATCGCTACCATATGTGAACACGAACTTTCAGATTATCCTGTCTTCTCTTTCACACCCAGCAGTGTTTCAATGAAACTATCACAAATGTTTTTCTAGATGTGCAATACGTAAAAATTGTGGTGACGAAAAATGGTGTTTTAACGTGGCAACCAAAAAATAAAATAAAAAATTCTCCAATTCTGAGTGGCAAATTCAGGATAGTATGTTGACTTTTCTTTCCAAAAGTGACATTAATGCCACTTACCATTTCAAATACATAAAACCCAGAAGGTACTATTAGAGCTTCCCTAAACTTGCATTTTGCATTCAAACTTTGTTTATCATTCCCTTTGTGCAGCTCAGGAAACAACGATGTTCCACGTATCGATGCTTTCAAAGTATCCGTTCTCAACACTACCTTTCTGACAAGTTAGACGGACTAACTTACCTTTGGTGTTTCATCCACAGACCACGTCCAAAGCATGATATCACTAATTGCCCAAAAATAGTTGCAGGCATTGTAAGTGTAGATTCTTTTGCGCTGTCATATGCTTCAACCACTGAAAAAATGGTTTTCAACCAATTAGCTTAATGAGGTAAACTTTAATGTGATTTGTCGAGAAGTGGGATACCAACAATGACAAAAGTGGATGACATCGGTCCATACACAATGATGGGGGTAAGTTGTATAAAAAAGCTTGGATATCGGAAAAAAGGAAACATAACAAAGACACAACGCCTATCTTAATAAAACCCTAAAAGGCTTTCAAGAAGTGAAAAATACTTTTGACCTTTTATTTCTTTTTGTTTTGATTAATCATCAACACCATTGGAATAAATTGGCAATTAGAGACTAAGCGGAAACAACGACCACATTATCAATCAATAGAACAAGTCGAGAAAATTTTGGTTTGATAATATCACTCAAAAGAACAACGTTTGCATTATAAATCAAAAGACCAAGCTAAGGATCATGCTCGGCATCGGGACATCCATTAGGACCGCAAACATGCCTTGCCTCAAAGCAGGATGATCTGGTTCCAGACCTATGATTTCCATCCTCTGGTGGAGCGAAGAAGGATCTAAGGCCCAAAGATATATCATGCTTATCTGGTGTGCCGGCAGGGCTTCTTGTTTCACACCGGATACAAAAAGAGGGCTTATCTTACCATTGTCAATGAGATCTTGAATATCGTTCCTTCACGCGAGGCACTTCTGTACGTGGCCTCCAAGTCCTTGGTGATATTTGCATCGAGCATTGACGTCATACATTTTTGGTATGATGGCAAGTATAGGAGTACGTGGTAGCAGGTCGATAAATGCCTCTCTCCAGTAGCGGCTCAAACAATTTTACCATAGGGGATGCAAATTGGTGAATTCTCACTTAGTGGTGCTTGGCTCCCCTGAAACCACCTCTCGAGATCTAACCACGCTGACATTATTGTTTATGAACACCTTCGCGTGAGTGTTGGGATTCTTAGGACCAGTCTCATAACCCTTGGCTTCCTATTCTTGGCTTTTATTTCGTTGTTAATGGCGTCCTTCATTTGCGAGAGAGAACCCATCAATGCCTTTAATGTGGTTTGCGAGTGATCAAAGATGTACTCGTCATATACAGGAAGAAGCTTGTTTTTTACCATCTCCACCTGCTCCTCCTCCGAGGGGTGGTTAACCATCAGAGCGACCTTGATTCTTAATCCTATGATGAATGCAGATATTGATTCTATCAGATCTTGCTTGGTAGTGTTTAAGTCTCTGCCAGTAATGTTGAAGTCTGCGTTATACTAGTACTCATTCATATTTCTTGCACCATATCTTCCCACGTTCGGGCTCGAGAGTCGTCAAGGGGGAGGAACCATCAAGCAGCCGTCCCTTTCAAAGACTGGTGTAACAGCTTGACTAACTGCTTATCATTAACTCCATGAAGAGCTAACACATGCATATACATCTTTATATAGATCTTAGAGTCGAAACTCCATCAAACTTATTCGTGTTTTGCATCTTGAAGTTATCATCAATGTCCAAGCCAGGGGTACTGAGAATTTTTTCATCCAAGCAATCTGCAACTTAAGTGCTGCCAATTTTTGTTTCCATTCAGGGGTAATGGTCTTTCCTTTGTCATCAGATTCGTATGGCCAATGCGCTACGAGTTTGGGATCTTTCATTTTCTTATCTTCTTTATTTTCCACTTTGTGTTCCTCTCTGAGTTCTCTGTTTTGCTCTTTTTTTGAGTAATTCTACATCTGAGGCTGTCTTCGCTCGTTAACTGGGCTACCAGGGTGGTAAAGCTGGCTAGGAAATCCTTTTGTAACTTATCGACGATCGGGCATGGTCGTTGACATGGAGATACTATTTGGCTATAGGGATACGCAAGAATTTTTGGGATTGGTCCTGATGCCAGAATTTAGTTCCGATGCGATGGTTTGTTTCCTTCTTAGAGAGAAAAGCAAAGAAAATTATTTTGACTTTTTTGAACATTTTTTGAACATCCAACTTCCTTTCTTTTGATTTGCCTTTTTTTTTCTTTACACTAGGAATTGAAGGGAAGGAAAAAAAATGTATCAAGATAGGAAACTAGTGCTTTGATAAGACCACGCAATCAGGGAGCGCAAATAAGCACACCGCAGCATCTTAAAAACCATATTGGTTTAGTCCTTGTGAGAAACAGTGGTTCTGAAGAACCAACTATTTTGGGGTTTATCGGCTGGTTTATCCTTGTAATAAATACGGTTTTTGATGAACCAGCCGGTAAGAAAATTACCAATCAGTTGAGCCTTGCATGAAATATAGGTTGTAATGAACCTTTAGGTTTAGGGTTCACCGACAGGTTTGGCCTTGCAAGAAATATGGGTTCTGACGAACTGGCTGGTTTGGCCTGTAACAGCCCGAAATTTTCGGAACGTTAACACTCGATCAATCAATCACTTGGTCATTAAAATCCTGAAATTGAAACAAAATAAATACTACCAATCTATTAGAACAACTAATCATCAATTGATATATTTCTCTAAGTACACATATGATTGATAAACTAAATTTAAACTTGATAATGAGCTAGGAGAGTTCACCCACGCAGGGGTTCTAAAGACCAATACAGCAACTAAATACTAATATTCACGATCGGCTCTAAACCCAATCCCGCAGAATCTACTGACGACCATTACCTGTGGAAAGGAAGTCAAAGGAGAGTGAGCTTTTGAGAGCTCAGTAAGGTCGCTCGAACGAAGAAATTACGAAATAATTTACAGATGCAATTAAATGAAAATTTTGCAAAAGTGTTTCGAAGGAATCATAACTAATCCGATGATATGTCAATATGATTTTCACATACAATGCAAACGATCAATCACATATACACCGGCTAAAAGTCCGTCGCTAAAGGTATTATCGACGGACTTTTAGTGATGGTTATTTTGTTGCTAATAGTCATTTATTTTTATTCTAGGTTTTTTAGCGACGAGTATCTCGTAGCTAAAAGTCCGTCGGTAATACTTTTAGCGACGGACTTTTCTATCCTTGAATATTTTACGAAATTAATAATTTTTGTAAAAAGAAAATAGACTAAAATACGGACGGAATTTCCGTTGGTAATTGAATTTATCGATCTGTCGGTAAAAGTAAATTTTTTGGGGATGAATTTCTGAATATCGTCGCCAAGCTTTTGGCAACGGGGTTATTGTCAACAGACAGAATTGTCCGTCAATAAAAGGCCAGTTTCTTGTATTTTTAGAACCTTCAATGGGTCAAAAAGAAAAATTTTCGAGGAGGTTTTAGCTAGCCTGTATTGACAAGGGGTGCAACTTGGGCCAGACAACCCGTGTCAACCCGTAAATATATGGGTATGGACTTACTTTTTTAGTGACCATTGTGGACGTGAGCTCAAAATTTTGAACCCGTAAAAAAATGGGCTAGACATGGGCTGAGGTTTGAGGTTTCTACAGGCCTGTTCACCTCGTGAAAAAATCAGCCCGTCTAACTATTATATAATATAAATTACAATATATTTAGTAAATGTATGTGTGTGTGTATATATTTATGTTACAATTTTTTTATTTTGTTTATTTTAGTCATTAAAAATCGTGGATCACATAAGTTTATACAATCTTGACCGTTAAACTCTTAACCTAATAGAATACAATTTCTTTTTCGTATTTTCTGAACTCTCAAGCTCCACTTCGACAAAGTCAAAACCTCAAAGCTAAAGGCATACTTATATTCTTGACTTTTTTTTTTTTAACTAGGTTGAGCGACGTTCCCACTTTTCGTTCATGTTTAGAGATCTTTGAAGACTTTATTTTTCTACTTTATTTCTTATTATAGAATTAGAGACTTGTATTTTTCTCTCTCATTTTGTCCCGAATATTTGTTTCCATGCTTATATTTAAGTTCATTTTGAGACTTTAATGTACTTTTTTCATCATCCTGAATAAATATTAGAGTTTGATAGTCAATGATATGTTTTGAGATCGTTTTAAAAAAGGTAATTCATAACCATGGATAACACGTGAACAGCCCGCGTCCAGCTCATGTCGACCAAAATTTTGATGGGCTTGGCGTGGATACATATTATTTGGCCCGTAGATGGGTTGGGCTGGACATAGACACGACTTTTGGAGAGTGGGCGGGTCATGGTCTAAGCCTTGGGCCCGTCTAACCCGCCCAAGTTGCTCCCCTCGTGCAAAAAGTTAAAGTGTGTACATAAATTTTGAGGTGGTAATCTAAAATTTTATAGCATATCCTTCGTGCAAAAAGAGAACAAAGCAGAAAGATGTTTAAAAAAGTCCATGTTGATTTCCAACACTAAAACCTTTAATTCGAGTTCTAGTTAATCAAGTTCTGCAGGGAAATCAACAGAAATTGACTATAACATAGGAAATAATGAATTTATAGGCTTGTGATGAGCGCTTTTTTCAATTTTTCTCTTTTTTATATTTTTTGTCCACGAGAGCCACGTCTCCCACCTAAAATGCTACTCACTTTCTTATTTTTCGATGTCTTAAAAATTGAGAGTTTTATATATAACTAAAATTGAGTGTTCTTTTCAATCTTTTTCCTCTTTTTTTTTTTCGTCGGACCTTAGCCACTGCTTCACATATGTTAATTCATTTCCTTATTTATCTCTAAAGAATTGAAAGTTGAAACTAAGTGTATACACGTGCGTACATACTTGGTGACGAAGAGGGAATATGACAACTTATGACGTGGACATAATACTTCCCATATATAAGTTTTGCTAATACTTCCCGCGCGGTCGCCCACACTCTCTCCCACACCACCACCAACAATTACAACCTAAGCTGAGAGGACTAGAGGAGTTGAAATTCGGTCTCACTTACGCGGCCGCCCCAGCCAGTTAGACCCACATCTACACTCTCACCACCACCACCATAAACAGGAAACGTTGAGTTCATATTCAGCTTCACGCGGCCTCCCCACACCCACACCCACACCCACACCATCATAACCACCAAAACCTACAACCAAAGTTGCTGGAACCTTAGTTGAAATGCAGTCTCATGTTATGATGTCAGACCCCGCGGCCAGCTCAACACCCACACCCATCACCACTCTAAGAGATGGCTTGAGGTAATAAGCACGCCCACACAAGCCTAGAGCAAATTCGAACGACACATGAAGTTGGCTGGAAATTTTACTTCATTTACATGGACGCGCAAACGAAAGAGAATTAATCCTCTCTATAAATATCCATTCGTCCTCCCTGAAAAGATTCCCAAAACGCACTGACCAAGAGAGACGCAAAATTAAAGAACCAGGCAGCAAGCTAAGGAAAAACCGAGAGATGTCCGGAGCAAACTCACAGCAAGGGCACGACATGCGAGAGAATGGGCAGGTACCCATAAGGAAGGCTGGCGGGAGCTTATTTCCAGCAAAGAAGAAGTCCGTGAAGAAGATGGCGTTTGTGCATATTGCAGAGACGAGTGCTTTAGTTGTAAACAGTATCAAGAACAAGAACAAAATCAATCCTGGTGATGATGGGTCTTCCTAATTTAGGCCTTTATGACTTTGTCTTGTGATTACCTTGAACTCCATATGACTTTGTCTTGTGGTGATAGTGCTTGTGTTGTTGCTGCTGTACAATTGTTTTGTGGCGATGTTCATTTACTTCTTTTGCTTACTGTTTTGTGGTCGTGTATGATTTTATAGTTATGTGGTAACGATTTCTATCTAGTTGTATACGGAATATGCTGATTTCATTGAGCATACTTCCTATGGTTCCATTGGTGATGTTGTCTTTACCGTCAATACGGAATACGCATGATTTTTACTTTGTACTTTTCTTTATTTTTATTTGAGTTCTTACTATATTAATTGACGTTCATGCCTAATCTTGTTCCATGTTCCCCAACAATGAACTAAGGATGCAACCAAGAGCAAGGTCTAAAAACATGAATCAAGTGCTAATAAGATCTACAAAACGCCAAAATATACACAACTTCATTCCCAAAATATGAAGTAATAACGAACATGAATCAAGTGTTAAGATCAAAGAATTTTTTGAAAGAGAGAAACTTCAACTTCTCTCTAGGGTTCACTTTTCTTGAAACTAGTTATCTTGCAACTTATCAATGATGAATATCAACTGATGATCAAGGAAGCACTACAAGAAAAATAACAATTAGCGACGGAATTTTTCCGTCGCTAAATCCTTTAACGACAGAAATTCCATCGGTAAAGTTCCGTCGCCTAAACCCTCGTCGCTAAAGGCTTTACCGACGGAATTGATGTTCCATCAGTGATGCCTTAGTCTTTAGCGACGGACTTGGTCATCCTTTAGTGACGGAATTTCCGTCGCTAAAACTATTTTGCAATTTTTAGAAAATTAACTTTTTAAAAAATAAATAAATATAATTTTAAAATTTATTTTTAAAAAATCATTAGCGACGGATATTCCGTCGCCAATTCCGTCGCCAAATTTTGTAGAAGACAAATTTTCCGTCGCCAATTCCGTCGCAAAACCATATATTGGAGCTAATATTTTCCGTCACTAAAGGAGAATTGTTCCGTCGCTAAAGGGAAATATTCCGTCGCTAATTCCGTCTCAAAAATCATATTTCTAGGTGCTAATTGATTTTTTCCATCGCTAATTCCGTCGTAAAAATCATATTTAAGAGCTAAAAATTTTGAAAATAAAAATCATTAAATATGCATAAATAGATTATACTATTCTTAATCAATGCAACAACTATTGACAATAATAATCCCTCATTAAATAATCCAACGTCAACATCCGATAATGAACTAAAGATAACAAATATTCAACATTTGTTGAATACCACCAAAAGTGAACAATAATACATCTAAATCAACCAGTTGCTTGGTTACCAAAATGAACAAATATCCCAACAAACATAATGTCAAATCTGGTCACATAAGGCAATCATCCACCTAGCTCGTCGAATGTTTCATCATTACCATCCTCAGTAGCATCAGTCGCGCTAACTTTGGCATGTAGCAAAGCAATTAAAGGCATGTTAAAGGATGCATTTGGTACAAATATTAATGAAAAATTAACTGTCTCATACTAGAAAAACTGTTCTACCACCATATAAATACACTATCTATCAGCAAACAAACACAACAAACTTGGTAATCTTCTAAGCTTAGCTGTTAATCTCAGTTAATGCACAGATAAATTTGACATGTAAATTGCCCAGGTGTTCAGCCCCATAACACACCAAAACTAATTAGCCAGTGTTCAGCCCCAGAAAAACTTGACATGTAAATTGCCCAGGTGTTCAGCCCCAGAACACACCAAAACTAATTAGCCAGTGTTCAGCCCCAGAAAAATTTGACCTGCTCTTATCACACATTATCCAACCAACCCCAGAACACACCAAAACTAATTAGCCAAGAAAGAAGGTTTCATTTTTTTCAATAGACCAGTCAACTGGTCAATGACTTTAACCTAAAAGTAACACCAACCAAACTGTACAATCCAATCGCACCACCCTACCATGCCTGCCCTTAGCAGCCTCTTCCTCTCCTATTTTCCTCCTTTACATCCATCTAAACATCACAACAACTCACGCACAATGCCCCCAACACAGCTGCCCATTCGGCAGCCCTTCCTCTTCCCTCTTTTTCCTCAATCGCACACACAAAACACACTACACAGCAGTTCTCCCTTCCTTTTACACACACAAAAACACCACAGAACCTCACATAGCTGCTGCCCTTTGGCAGCCCCATTACAGCAGGTTTCCCCTTCCTTTTTAACAATTTCATTCAAATTAATGCAAGAGAATCACTACAATGCATCAAAGAATAGAGTACATGAGATTAAAGTACCACAACTGGAGCAGAAGACATATTTCCAACAGGGATAACCACTAAGTCTCCTAAATTCAATTGCACTTCTTAGTGTATATATAACCCATATGCTACATATTCAAAATATGGATTCATGGAGATCCAAAATGTAACGAATGGGAACCTTTAAATGGCAGGACAAACGATACAACATCATAATTGCAATTAAAAAAAATTGCTTAAGAAAGTAACCACATTACTTGAGGATTCAGTTCCATTAAAACACTAGGGCAGAATGCATAATAGAAAATTTATCAACAAGAAAGTAACCACATTACCTGCTGCATGTCCTTCTCTTTCATCCGTTTTCCACCTCAATCTCTACAAGCTTAGCAATTTCAATCTCTTTCATCTTCTGCACCTCAAGTTGCACAATCTTAGCAATTTCGTCTTTCCAATTTTTGGAGGATGGAAGCTAGTCCAGCGAAATATGCATCGATGCCCTGGCATCTCGTGCGGTTTCGCGAGTACCACGTATACGTCCTTTCTTGTCGCGAACCCCAGGTGTTTGTCGCCACAATTCTGCTGCATCATAATCTATCAAGGAAGAGCTAGGCTTCTGAGAACTAATTTCATCAAATCTCACAGCATATGCGTCCTGTAACTCATGCAAAATGCAAGTTGAGTTAGAGATTCATCAAACAAAATAGATGAAAAATCAGCTGCAAAAACAAACTTACGCGGATGGCCTTTGCCTTCTTTGAGACATATGGGCGGTCTTGCTCTTCCAATGGCTGACCATTAGAATCATGTTTAAGTTTATGTGTTAATTCGTACACCTCTAGGTTCAGCTTCGCGTCGCTAATATCTGCCACATTAAACATAATACTGTAAAGATGCCAACGAGAACCCAATGGCAGCGCCATACTAATAACATCACTAATATCATGAGGAGTGTGGTTGCAAGCATGACTACCACAACTGCCGTCACTGTTGAAAACAAAGGCAAGAGAAATAATGTAATCAAGACCAATGTCAGTCTCATAAAGAAGCCAACGGTGTTGCCGTGTTTTTTAAAGCAAGAAGCATTATACTAATTGCATTTGGCATGAATTGAACCACCAGATTCACAAGAAACCAATCAGGTAAGACAACAGTTGCAGTAGTGGAAAATATAGATGATGATGATGATGATCATGACCATGATGAGTTTGTCTTATGAGGAGTCCCTTTTGCCAATCTCAAACAAGACACACAACAGTCTAGAATGATAGTAGTATAATGCAAAGAATAAAAGTGCTCAACCTCAAGATACACCATCGCCTTCTCAATTAGAAAATTTGAGGCCTGCCTTTTGCTAGTGCTCCCCCTTTTCACTTCCAAACAAAAAAACTCATAAACTTGCATGCATTAACATAAAATCAATTAGGCTGAATCTTCTCTATGGTAGGAAGAATGATACAAAGCCTATTACAACAGAGAAGTGGCATCTGGATATTCCACGAAGGTGTTTGTCTATGCACGTTATGCAGTTTAGATTTGATTTGGGGTGATTTGCATACAGACTCTTGCAGTTTGGGCAAGTTGCAAAAACACACCTCATATTCCTTTTTTAACAAACGGCCCCCTGTGGTGCTGATTGTGTTGGATCGGTCGAAAACCCTAACCGAACAGATGGACTGAAATGAATTTCAAACAGAAACATTATGCTTGAAATGATTTTGCAACATTATGCTTGAAATGAATTTCAAACAGAAAAATGTAACTAACATGTTTAAGATCAGAACATGCTAAAAACATTTCCTCTAAACAGGTTCAGTTACCACCTGTAGTTCCGTAAATTAGACTGCTAGAACAAAAGGGAGCTAGCCAAAAAATGAAGATCATTATGGTCAGTTCACCATCTAACAAAAGAGACTGCAAATTTAGATATGGCAATTGACGAAATGGAAAAGCAGAATGAAGAACATAAACCAAATTGCAAAGAGAAAGTCCGAGCACGATCAACTTCCTTTCTTAACACCCTACCCACTCTATCTTTCTTGTCTTCAATACCATATTCTTCAAATTGGTGGTGAGATTATGTTTCACCCGTATGGATGCAATGCAAAAAGGGCTAAAGTAAGACTATGGATTAAAGGCTGTCAAACACAAATAGGGATAGCAATGTAGAAGCAACCACACTCTCCAAAAAATGATGCAGTAATAAGCTTACCAAAAAATTTTGCCAAAGCATTTCTTTCCTTTCAGGGTACTTCTTCCAACTTGACCACACCACGAAAGGAAAATCCATATTTTTCCTAAAGATAGCTCTTGTTGTACTCCGTGCCTCGTCCTCAATGAAGCTAATGCATAAAAATTAAGTGTCACACTAAAGTAGAATGGAAAACAATGATATTATACAACTGGAAAGTAAGCACTACAACTTACACTTTCTTATGAACATGGATTCTCTTTTTGGAGCCTAGTGGAAGCTTTCTTATGATTCCCTGTGTTGCACCTTTGGTACGAAGAGAAGCTGCAATGTACTAAGAGCATACACGGAACCACAGAAAATATAAAAAAATCAGAAGATATCATTTTTCTAATTTGGAAACAGCGTGGCTAGTCTGATGGATTCACTTGACGCCAAGATGCCCTTGCAAATAACACTTAAATTGCATCATTCTTCTTGGGCTTAGTCGAACCTTTAGCCATGTTTAGTGATTGGGCTTAGTTGAAGCTCAATCACTTAAATCGCAACATTTCTCATAAGGTGTTCTCGATGTTTAGTGATTGGGCTTAGTTGAAGCTTTAGCCATGTTTTTTACTTGGGATGATTGAGATATAGTGTGAGAATTTGAGGTTTTCGAGTGACATTGGAAGCAAGCTCCTAGTTTTCCTTGTTTCTTTTAGTTTTAGTTTGGGCTTATTGTAGAGTATACTATTGAGCTGATTTTAGCTGAGGTTCCCCCCTCCTTTTGCTGCAATATCTCTAGAATGTGTTGCTGACCTTTGGAGTTTGAAGTGTGCAATGTCCAGTGGTAGTTCTTAGGTTTTTGTTGTGTTAGCATAATTGTGGCTTTGGGTTGTGAAGTCAGCCTAAGAAAGTGAAGGAATAGATTACAAGTTTTGTGTTTACAAGTTCCCTTATTCTAGTGCCAATGATAATATAGTGTGATTATGTAACAGCTTGTATTCATTCTCTAGACAATGCTTTAAAAAGAGCAAAGTTCCCATCCAAACCATAGAGGTTACGTTCACCAATATTTGAACACTAGTTATAATTGAGTATAAGAAAGATATGAATATTTTTGTGTTCATGTGTCTCAGAGCTTGGGAACTTGATATACCCAAGACTCATGAAACGTATGCAAATCTAAAACCAAGTCCAAGTAACGTAGCCTCGAATTGGGGATTTTAAGGTTATTTTCCCAAAAATGATAGATTGCTAGCAAAGTGTTTCAACTGCCTAAAGAGATGCTGCAGCATGGACATGCCTTCATTTAGTAGGAATCGCTTAAAAAGACTATCAGGCTTGGAGTTTTCTAATTCTAAGACTACCTACACTGCAAAGCCCAGAGGATAGGACAAAATTGCATTACTTACAAGTTACAGGTTTTCGCCCTCAAAATGTAACCCCTAAAAAGCCAGTACAAAGAAACGCCTTCAAATCTTCATAAGCATTATATTTAACAAGCATGTCACACAAACAAACTGTCTAAACTCAAGCCATCAGATCTACGGAAAACATGTCAAAAAGAAAATGCAGTAAAACAAGGAATCAATAGCAGGAAACTCACATTGGCAAAGGAACTGACTCCGTCACCATCATAAAAGAGTTTTCTGATTCAGTTTACCCTCCACACAGCAATTAGGGTAGTTAGGTTTATACATGCACTTCCACTGTCATCTCTTTACCAATTATAAACTACACATGCAGACGACCAACAATAGATGCCGATTCATAGAGGATTTTCCTGATTTAGTTTATCTTCCACACATCAATTAGGGTAGTTAGGTCTTGTGTCTATTAGAATCTATTAAATACAAACGCAATCTGATGAGACGTGAGAGTGAGAGGAAGAAATTACCTGGCAAGAAGATGAGACTCAGAGGAAGATCGGAAGATTGAAGACCCAAATGTATTGAAATAAGAACCCTAATTTTGATAATACCAAAAATCAAACCGTAACAATTAGTGACCCAAACGTACATAAAACTTCTATCAGTTGGAAGGAGGCTTCGTACAAACCTTCAGAGTGGGAGTGACGGTGGCGCGCGTGAAGGGTTGCTCCACAACGACGACGGGGGTGGGCAGGACGGTGGCGCCGCTCTCCTGTTGTGTTCTTCGCACAAACCTTCAGACCCAAATGTTCTTTTGTTTTGTTTTTTATGTTTGTTATATGTTATTTTTCTATTTTCAATAATGAGTAAAAATATTTTTCTCTTACAAAAAATTAAAATAATACCTTTACCGATGCAAATACTTCCGTCGGTGAAATCCGTCACTAAATTCCGTTGCTAAATCATTTGTGACGGAAAATTCCGTCGCCTATTTTTCCTTCCCGCGCATTTTTTCCCTCCAGTGTTTTTAGTGACGGAACCTAATTCCATCGCCTAATTCCTTCGGCAAAGGTGGCTTTTAGCGACGGAACGCGTTCCCTCGCTAAATTCCATAGCTAAAAGGCATTTTTCTTGTAGTGAAGTCAACCATGAGATGAAACGATACGGTGCATTAGTGAGAATGACGTTGAGAATCCCTTCGCGATGCTCTTCTTGTCTACTAGGAGACGCCAAATATGTGTTTGCCAATAATTTTGTAGGAATCGAATGGCAACGAGCACATACAACTAAGGAAACTAATAATTGAACCAGTCAAGGGAAAGGAAAACGGGTGTCTTTGGGATCTAAACAGATATTGGATGTTGGAGATCAAAGACCAAAATTTTTTGTGGAAATAACCAGGAATTTTAATGAAGATCAGCCTCAAAGAAATGGTTTATGAACACCATCGCGTGAGTGTTGGGATTCTTAGGACCAGTCTCGTAACCCTTGGCTTCCTATTCTTGGCTATTATTTTGTTGTGAATGGTGTCCTTCATTTGCGAGAGAGAACCCATCAATGCCTTTAAAGTGGTTTGTGAGTGATCAAAGATTTAGTCGTGATATACAGGAAGAAACTTGTTTTTTACCATGTCCACTGGCTCCTCCTCCGAGGGGGGGGGGGGGGGGTTAACCATCTGAGCGGCCTTGATTCTTAATCCTATGATGAATGTAGATATTGATTCTATCAGCTCTTGCTTGGTAGTGTTTAAGTCTCTGTGAGTAATGTTGAGGTTAGCGTTATACTAGTACTCATTCATAATTCTTGCACCATATCTTCCCACGTTCGGGCTTGAGAGTCGTCAAGAGCGAGAAACCATCAAGCAGCCGTCCCTTTCGAAGACTGGTGTAACAGCTTGACTAACTCTTATCATTAACTCCATGAAGATCTAACACAGGCATATGCATCTTGATATAGATCTTAGAGTCGAAACTCCATCAAACTTATTCGTGTCTTGCATCTTGAAGTTATCATCAAGGTCCAAGCTAAGGGTACCGAATATGTTTTCATCCAAGCAATCTGCAACTTAAGTGCTGCCAATTTTTGTTTCCATTCCGGGGTAATGGTCTTTCCTCTATCATCAGATTCGTATGGCCAATCCGCTACGAGTTTGGGATCTTTCATTTTCTTATCTTCTTTATGTTCCACTTTGTGTTTCCTATCCGAGTTCTCTGTTTTTCTCTTTTTATTAGTAATTCTACATCTGAGGCAGTCTTCGCCCGTTAACTGGGCTACCAGGGTGGTAAAGCTGGATAGGAAATCCTTTTGTAACTTGTCGAACATTCGGACAAGGAGATACTATCTGGCTATAGGGATGTGCAAGAGTTTTTGGGATTGGTCGTGATGCCAGAATTTGTTCCAATGCGATGGTTTGTTTCCTTCTTAGAGGGAAAAGCAAAGAAAATTATTTTGACTTTATTGAACATCCAACTTTCTTTCTTTTGATTTTTTTTTTTTAATTTCTTTACACCAAGAATTGAAGGGAAGGAAAAAATGTATCAAGTAGGAAACTAGCGCTTAGATAAGACCACGGAATCAGGGTGCGCAAATAAGCACACCGTAGCATCATAAAAACAAATTGGTTTAGACCTTGCGAGAAACATTGGTTCTGATGAACCAACTATTTTGGGGTTTATCTGCCGGTTTATACTTGCAATAAATACGGTTTTTGCTGAACCAGCCTGTAAGAGATTACCAATAAGTTGAGCCTTGCATGAAACATAGGTTGTAATGAACCTTTAGGTTTAGGGTTCACCGACTGGTTTGGCCTTACAAGAAATATGGGTTCTGACGAACTGGCCGGTTTTGCCTGTGACATCCCGAAATTTTTGGAACGTTAACACTCGATCAATCAATCACTTGATCATTAAAATATTGAAACTTAAACAAAATAAATACCACCAATATGTCAGAACAACTAAGCATCAATTAATGTAATACTCTAAGTACACATATGATTGATAAACTAAATTTAAACTTGACAATGAGCTAGCAGAGTTCCCCCACGCAGGGGTTCTAAAGACCAATACAACAACTAAATACTAATATTCACGCTCGGCTCTAAACCCAATCCCGCAGAATCTACTGGCGACCATTACCTGCAGAAAGGAAGTCAAAGGGGAGTGAGCTTTCGAGAGCTCAGTAAGATCGCTCGAATGAAGAAATTACCAAATAATTTACAGATGCAATTCAATGAAAATTTTTCAAAAGAGTTTCGAAGGAATCATAACTAATCCGATCAGATGTCAATATGATTTTCACATATGATGAAAACAATCAATCAGAGATACACCAGCCAGTCCAACAAGGTACTAGTCCACACCAAATACGCCGGCTAGTCCATTAAGGTACTAGCCCACACCAAATTTGCCGGCTAGTCCATCAAGGTACTAGCCCACACCAAATCATCCAATACCCACTAACTCCGCAAAGCACACCAATTGCAGAATCTCATGTCAATGTGCAGAATGACAGCAATCGATAACATAATGAATATATTGGTGCACAACGAGAAAGAAATACCGAGCATCGAATAAGATTTCCAATAAACATGTAAGGATCAAAACAGGGCATTAAAGGCAAACAATGCGCATTTCAACTATCACGGAGTCCAAAGAAAATTCGATAACAATACAGAAAAATATTTATGAGGAAAAATAGATGAAGCTGGATTTCGGATAGAAATCCCTTACCTCAGTCCAAGTTATGATATGCTAAACAGCCATGATCCAAATCCTTTGAATTAACCTAGGTCGGGAAAATTATTTATCAGAATAAACTCTAATCTCAAGGTACTATGAACCCAATGTTAATTTCTTAAACATTGCTCGCCCCGACACTCTTAAAATAACTCAAATCGAAATGGCTCCCACGTACGTCCAAACCTAGCTAGGAACCCCACGTACTCCTTAAGGCCTTATGATATCTCCAAATTCATAATAAATCCTTTTGAAGTACTTTCAGACCTTAAAACATTATCAGAAGTTAGAATACGAATTTTCTAAATTTATTACTTTTGAATTAAAAATAATTTTTTTAAATATCAGAAAAGCCCAAAAATATCCATTTGTATTTCTAGGTCAAAAACAAATCCCATAATTTTCATTATGGCCTTATAGTATGTAGGAAAAATAAAAAACTAAAATCAGGCCAAAAACAACATTAAAACTATTATTAAATAATTCATTTTGCCCAAACAAATGTGATACACAAATCTTATCAAATCACCTCTAAAAAATATGGAATTAAAACTGTAACATCTTCGAATCACATAAACAGTACCCAAAAAATTTCAGAATTAAATAATTATTTTAAGTAGTTCAAACGGATTTTAGTGTTTTCAAACTTGCGTAAAATTTAAACAATTCAAACGATGTCATAAAAATCTGAAACTTTCTCTTAAATTCTAAAATGAAAGTATCATCACGACTGTAAAAACATTTGGCCGGAAAAGTGGCCAGAGGCCACCCCACGCTTCACCATGGGTTACTGTTCATCATATTCTTCAGCGGGAACAGTAACCCGAAAAACACAGCAACCCCAAATTTCTGATTTTCTCCATTTTTTTCTCACTTTCCTTGCTCTAATTCGTTCATATAACACCCTAATACATTCTATAACATCAATATACGATCGATGATCAAACTAACGGAGTTTAAGCGAAGAAAAACATGTACATAAAAGTATATATATAAAGACATGTGGAATGGTTTTATGGGGGTGCTTACCAAATGGAATTCTCCTCTGAAACACAATCTTCAATTCTCCCACTCTAATTTGGATCCAAATCTTTTTCTTTTTTCACTTTCTCTCTCTACTCTCTCTCTTCTCTTTGCCAATTTTCCGAAGAGTGTGGAGAAAAGAATTAGGGTCGGCTGCTCTATAGTCTTATATATATATATATATATATATATATATATATATATATATATATATATATATATATATATATATATATAAACCCCAAAAATGAAAAATTAGGAAAACCCCCTAGAGTTTAGAGTTTAGGTAATTTTTAAAGGTTACCCAAAACTTTCTAACATTACGAAAAGACCCAAAATACCATTTACGATAAATTAATGTACTAGAATAATTTAACGGGTTGTTACATAATCTCGCTTCACTAATCGTCACTAAAAGATTGGCCAAAAAAAATTCGGTCATGCTAATCATCACTAAACACTTCAATCAATATCACTCATAACTGTTAATGTTAAATTGTAACTTATGATTTCTAAAATAAGCTTTGTCGCTCAGGGTCATAAACTATAACACTCAGTTCCACTAATCTCTAACACTTCATTTAAAACAAATGTCGCTAAAGTTGACAAGAAATATTGTTGCTCACCAAATTTTTCGCTAAAGGTAAAAAAAAATTAATTAGTTGTTTTTTTTTATACAGTAAACCAACCTCAGATTTTGGGGTGTTACATGGCCTTACCAAAAATAATGTTTTAATGAACCGACCGACTTGAGGTTTATCGTCGATTGGTCATAACAACATTTTTTGGAATCACTTGGGTGACCACGGGAAAATTGTCCTAGTTGACTACTGATTGTTTTATTGGGCTAATTCTAGGGGTAAAAGTGGCCAAAAGTGGTATGTGCCGACTAACCCTCCGGTCTATAAATTTGGTAAATCAGTTTGCTGGTCAGAAGCCCCTTTTCTGCAATCTACCTTTAGTGAGAATACTAACCGATTTGTGGAACACGACCCTTTTTCCTAACTGAAATGTCATATTATTGCTAGATATTCTCCCAAAAAAGGTAGACGACATAAATGTTCAGGTGTGTGGTTTTCTTCAACTGTGAGAGTAAGGTTACTCCCACCACTTGACTTGAACGATATACCTCTCACCCATAACTCATGTAGTTAATAATGGGTGATTACCGGTACGTTTACACAAGTCATTTTATATACCGAGGTATAAGGAGGATCTCAATATGAGGTGTTGGAGGTTAGAGTATAGTTGAATTTGCCTCAATATCTACGAAGTCTAGGTTTTAACAGTTGCCTCCAAATGGGTGGGTTTAGGACAATCGTGTACGTGTGTGAGTCACAAAATTAAAGAAGCACAATTAGGATAGTTAAAGCACATTGTACATGTTACATAAAGCAAAGTAAAACACAAAAATTATAAATAAAACAAATGCAGTAAGAAATAAAGGAAAAACCCTTATACCACTATAAAATACCCAACTAGGATTCTAATCTACCAAAATCTTAGATGATGGGTCCAGGGACTAAGTTATACTACGAATGTGTTAGGCACCGACCATACCCTAACGATCTCTACTTTGTTTTTGTGATTTCTGTCCGCTTAAGACATAAGACATAGATATGCATGTATGCGTACATAAATTCACTCTAAAATAGTTGTGTGACTTTGGTTTGAATTGGATAATCGTCGTCAAATGACCTATGTATCTGCTCGGACAAACCAGAATCAAAACAACCTTAGTTCGACCGCTCCCAAGGGGAGGTGACCTAGATATCGGTCATTGACTCTTATGATGAATATGACTCCTCTAGTCAAATGGACTTAGAACTTTAATTGAGTACTCTTTTAGTTTTCGACAATTCTAAATAAAATAGAAGACTTTGATTTTGATTTAATATTTATAATAGAGATCTGATCTTAAGGGGGAGGGGGA
The DNA here is from genome assembly GCA_033070095.1 of Escallonia herrerae. NCBI lineage: Eukaryota > Viridiplantae > Streptophyta > Magnoliopsida > Escalloniales > Escalloniaceae > Escallonia > Escallonia herrerae. The sequence continues at coordinate 1,623,958 of JAVXUP010000003.1, read as the reverse complement.
GAAGAATCTCGACATTTCAAATCTAGAAACTAAAATGCCCAAAAGGAGAGAAAGAATCGTACTTTCGTACGGACTGTCCAATTGCTTGATCTAAGAATCAATTAGGCATTGAAACCAAGAACGATAATATTCCTAACTAAAAAATGCTATTTTGGGCCTGTAGAAAACCTCAAATGGATCCGACTCTTTTAAAAAGTTATAGCTCTCAAGGGCTACACTATTTAGACTTTTTAATAGCCTAAATTCAGTATCGTAGTAGTAAGTTTGGGCGGGCCAAAGACATAGAATGAACATGTATGATTTAATAAAAAAAAACACATTATTTGGACCTGAATACGACCTGAAGTTGATTCGGCTTCTTCAACATAATTTTCTCTCTCAAAAGGATACATGATTTAGGCTTTTGAATCACCTATATTGAGTCTTGTATGAGAAGATTAAAGTCCAACAGCGAAAACCTAGAAACAAAATTTGCCCAATTAATAAAAACCCTATTTTGTGCATGAAGACAATCTTGAATAGATTTGACTTATGTTGCAAAGTTCTAGCTTTTGAGAAGATACAAAATTAAGGCTTTTGAGTCATCTAAATCGAGTACAACATGAGCAAGTTATGGCCGGTCAAATTTTGAGCGTGTGCTTGATGAATTGGTACATAGAATAACTTTTTACAGAATTTTCATGAATAGGATCAAAGCTTATTCCAAGTTGATCGGTTAATTCAATAAGAAAGGGGAGTTAGCACTATAGGGGGCTCCCTATGCCAAAAGCCAAGAAGTCAAGATTTCTAGGGCTTTCTCTATTTCTAGGGTTTTTTTATAGAGTTTTCTTTTGGAGAAATGTGCTAATCTTCTATGGAAGAAGAACTATAGCTCCCAAGACAAAATCCTGGAAGAAGATTCAGAAGAAGCCCACTTACTCTGCAGCCCAAGGCACCAATAAAGTCTGGGGGCAAACAAAAATGATAAAGGTGACTGATTCAAGTATATCATCTCTAAGAGAGCCAAACATTTAATTAAATTCACATGTCAAAAAAAGTCAACTAACCAACAATTTTGTCGAGACCCAACCGGTTGATGCCTTAATATTTTAGATTTTTTAATCTAAATTTTGAGACATTATCTGTCCTATTCCTTTATTATCTCTTGTAAAGTAGAAGGGGTGTACTGGATTTCTAGAGTTTTTCTCAATTTTCATCTAAATTAAGGAGATTTGACTACATCAACGATAATCACAAGATAACTCCAAATTATCTAATCAAACACAATCTCTTTCCTGGATTGGGCTCAAACTAGATTGGACTCTAACTAGAATGAACTGGACTGATCCTACTAATCTGAAGTGGATAATATAAGTTTATTTCTTACGACTAGGCCTATTACCTTTGATAATAAACTTTATTTATTAATAAAGCCGAACAATATATAAATAAAAGACTAGAAAAATAGAGTTTCTACAATACGGCAATGTCGACATTATTATAAATTAATGTATTGAAGGCATGGCCTATGCTAGTTTTATAATACCGTGGGTGGGAGATGTGATGTTGTTCATTTATGCCTACGGTAGTGAAGACTTAAGCCTAAGGCTTTATTAAAGGGCCATATATTTGCTCAATTTTTTGTAAGTTCCTTATGTTGAACAGTGTTCGAGACTTTTGATGATGTTATTACATCAACATTTTGCCTGGATTCTTTTTGTATGACTCTTTTCTAACTATTAATATTGTTAGAATACACACCATGAGAAGAGAGAAATCATATATGATCTTTGAAGAATGCATTTCTTAAGTGTGTGATTTGGTCCCAAGTGAAGAACGTTCATTATCCTTCTGAATAATCGGATGAGACCTCAAATTCACCCGATTAGGGGGCCTCCTTCATGACCTCCTTTTACTCTGCTCGTGGTTATAATGCTAAGATTCAAGAAGAGGAAAACCCTAGGTTTTGTACTTCAAAGAGGGCAGATATTTAAGTTGTAATAGGAGTGGGTTTGGAGTCGCCTTTAACGTATGAGATTATAAGAAGAAGATAGAAACGCGGCAATAGGCAGTTGGGCCCAATTCAAACCCTAAATTCAAGAAGTAGGTGCCAAAATCCTAAACAAGAAAATCGGCAAATTTTCCCACCTTCTAATTAACCGGCTGGTTTTTTCGTTAAATTCATCCGGTCGTCTTCTGACTAGCCGGTTGGTTTCAACTTTGTTGTTTATGCCTTCTGCTCAACCCAGCCAGTTTTAGTTTAAAATTGCTTTTTGGTAAAGCAATGTCAAAAACCATCCGGCTTAACTAGAAAAAAAAAAGTCAATCAAATACTACTAAACAAAAAAAGGAGCAACATTGCCCTCTTCATAACAAGAAAGTGTATTTCTCATCAAGTAAATAAGGGGAATTTAAATTTCTCTTGTTTGGTTGTCTACTTGCATGAGATTGTCCCTTCCCTCACATGTCTTGCATGTTTATAATTTAAAGAAACTTATATTTGTTTACTAGCATGCTTCTGTGCTTAAGCCTTCAAAATCAGTTGAAACTTTTTTTGATTGTTCAATCAATAATTCTCCATATCCGTTACTCAATTCATTGACGCGGTGCGGTGTAAGGCCAGTATCATAGCTTATCCCTCGTTGCCAGAAGTGACGTGTTCTCCGTATCAATTGGAAGAATAAATTAATATGGTCTGACACTCAACGACCAACTGTCCTTCGGACAGTTTAAGCACCGGTTTTGAGTGATCTCTCTGCAGTTTTTCTCTTTATGCCTAAGCGATCAATTGCTTCCACACGTTGTTGGCTCTTGGTATTAGGTATAAATCATTATGTCCAATCGACCAACCTCTTCCATGGGTTGTTGGTTCTAACTATTGGATATAAACCCTATGGCTAAGCGATCAACTACTTCCACGCATTATTGGGTTCAACTCTTGGTCTTATCCAGCAACCTAAATGACCATCATTTGGCTGGCTCCTATATCTAGGTATGCGCTTTTCAGTCTGTCGACCATCGTATGGATGGCTCCAAAAACAGACAGAGTCATGCTTTGTTAGTATATCTAGTCATTCATGATTGGGGTGGCTCTTGCATCTAGGTATGGGTTCCTCTTTTCATTGACCATTGTTCATGTGGCTCCATCAAGCGACAAAGTCATGCTTTTAGTATTTCTAGATGACAATCGTTTGGGTGGCTCTGACATCTAAATCACGCTCTCTATTTGTTCATCATTAGGATGGCTCTAGTAATGGATAGTGTTATCCTTTCGTATCCCCAAAAAACCAATTGTTGTAATCATTGGCTCTGACTTCTAGGGACGTGTCCTTATGATTAAGCAACCAATTGCTGTTATAGTTGGCACGGGTCTTAGTCATAGCCCTTGGGCCTATCTAGATGACCAATTGTTGTTACCATTAGTTTTGGCTTCTAGATGTATCCATAAACGAGTCTAAATGACCAATTATCATTACTGTTGGCTATAGGTTAGAGACATGACCTTCCACTATCCTTAGATGACCAATTATTATTACAGTTAACTCCGGCTTCTACAAGGATGAGCCCTATGGCTAATCGACCAATTGTCATCATAGTTGACTCTGGCACTTAAACATAGTTTCCTTCAGTAATCTTGGATGACTAAACGTTGTTATCGTGGGCTCCGACTCCTGATGAAGATTAGTTTCACTCGATGACCAATCATTGTCATTGTTGGGTCCAGGTTCGAGTGATATCCAACCTTACAAACTATGTTTCTCTGATTCATCTTAATATGATACATTGGAAACCTAGCAAAGATCCAACCTCATATCTCTGTGTTATTTGTAAGTTTGCTCAGAGTCTTGTGGTCTTTTCATGTTTCATTAAAAAAATGTGATGTTTTAAGTGATTTTTACCCTTAGTCGAGCTCCCTCCTCAAAGGCTCTTTAGACACTTCGTTTTGGTAGTATTTTTATTTATTTGGACTGATGGCATTTATTGATAATTAAGTTTAGTAATTATAACTGTAGGCCTAATAATATAATGAGCTAAATTTACTTAATAAAGTAAACTCTGATAATTGGTCTAGTCTAGTCCAGTCAGAAGATTACGATTGCTTAGACAATTCAGAAGTATTTTAAGATTAATACTTGACGAATATCAATCTCATTGATTTACTTATATGAAATACGAAGTTAATTCCCAAAATCTAGTACAATCCATATGTATTATCAAATACAATTTTCCGATTCAGGGCAGATAATGTCCAGGAATTTGCAAAAAAAATTCAAATACCATGGGATGAAGTGGCCAGTTTTCTGACAAATAAGCCCGTTAGTTGACTTTTATCTAGAATTTTGATCAAAATGTTTGATTCTATTAGTGACCTTGGAGTCAAAAAAATTTTATCACTTCAATTTACCTCAAACAATTATAAAAAGTTCCTTTTGACTAAATTTCAAAGGACACTAGTCTCTCTAAAACTTTTGTGCAATTTCTTCTTGTAAGTGACTTATCATTTCTAAAGAGAACTTCAGTACTTTCATATGACATTCTTTATATTGGTGGATCTTAAGTCGTCTATGTAATTGTCATGTAGAGGTAATTTTACCTTGCTTTTTAGTTTAGTCTAGAGAAGTCTAGTGTATTCCCCGCACTACGACCAAATTTCTGTTAACAAAATAACTTTTGTGGAAAAGAGTCTCTGAAATCCATTTCCTGTTTTTGTATCAAAAGACTAAAGTTTAGTGTCGATGTGCCGTGGCCTTGATCCCGATTTGTCCGACTGGTGCACAGACTATTTGACCCCGACTGTCAAACTCAAACCAATACTATAAAGTTAGGAGTAGGGTGGATTTATTTCATGTGACGTTTTTTGAGACCCAAAAATCTTCAGAAAAACATAGTAGAGACAACAAGGATATGGTGGGTGGTCACCACCTTCTTGCCTATAACTTTGTCCTCAAACCCATCAATTCTGTTTCCAGTAGATTAGAAGCATTTTGGCACCCTATAGTTTTTCTTATTTTCATAAAAATAAAATAAGATGGCGACTCTGAGGTTTTTTAGAACCTTTAATGGGTCAAAAAGAAAAATTTTCGAGGAGGTTTTTACAAGCCTGTACTGACGTGCTATTGCGTAACTTGCAATGAAACATGTGTATTTATTACAGAACACTTATTTAATGTATTTCTTTATTAGGATCCTGGAGTGTCCAGCAAAAATGAAGATCGACGTCCTTGTGAAGGGCCGATTCTTTAAGCCACTGCTCTACTGGAAGGATTGGGATGCCAATACGAAGGAGGCCTTGTGGGAGAAGTAGCTGGTATGGTTTTTCTTTTTGTTAGTTATTATTTTTTTAATTAGTACCTAATATTTAAATTAATTGTATTGATTATGTAATTGAATGCCGTGTGGGAGGGGTTGGAGTTTGAATCGCGTGAGCTACAGGCATTGGGCGGCGGGCTTTTTTAGACTATATCCACAATTTATCGGTGATGGCTACATGACACACTAGAGCGGGTGTTCCGATGCTGCCCGAAGGTGTCCTGATGGAAGAGTGGAAGGGGTATCCCCCTCATTGGATCTCATGATCTGTATTGGGGCAGATGGTTGATAAGTGGAACACTGATCCAACTTGGGAGGTGAAGAATAAGAGTGCGAAAGAGAACAGATAGGACATGCACGCATAGGGGTCGGTGCTAACGACGTCGTCCGACACAGGAATGCAGCTGAGCACCCGAACTTGGAGGCGGATAAGGTCTGTGCTCGAACATACACTCAGAAGCATGTGAATAAGAAGGATAAGGATGGTGCACATCAGGTGGGGGACTTCGTTTCATATATTTCTCGGCAAATCGATGTAAGTTACAAATTAATTTTTTTATGTTAAAATTTCAGCTATGTATTCAACATATGTTGCCTTAATGTCTTTAATGTAAAATCGTTGATTTATAGGTCTTGTATGAATAGATCAAGGGGTCTGGGCAGCAGTCCAGACGACCATCAGCATCCAAGAGTACGGGTACAAGTACCGAGGGATTGGATATGCCAGGAGATCATCAGTAGGCCAAAAAGGCTCGTACACGGCCTGTCTAGCATGACTGCACGTGCTGTGACAGGAGCGTCCCCACCCCCTATTGCCCATCCTAAGGCCGATCATTAAACAACAGTTACATGAGTATGAAATCTATTACGTTGCTGAGAAGGTGTTCAGGATGATCAGGGCACGTGAGGATCAGATACAAAACAATTATTTTATATAATCAATATATACATGGACTAAACACGACTTACAATTACTATTGAAATTTTTTGAACATCCAACTTCCTTTCTTTTAATTTTCTTTTTTGTTTTATTGCTTTACAATTGGAATTGAAGGGAAGGAAAAGATTAATCAAGATAGGAAACTATCGCTTAGATAAGACCATGCAATCAGGGAGCACAAATAAGCACACCACAACATCATAAAAAACATACAAGACCGACTGGCTTAAACCTTGTGAGAATTTTTTTTCCAATGAATCAACTAGTTTGGGGTTTATTGGCCGGATTATCCTTGCAATAAATATGGTTTCTGATGAACCAGTCAGTAAGGTTTTACCAATCAGTTGAGCCTTACATGAAACATAGGTTCTAATGAACTTTTTGGTTTAGGGTTAACTGACAGGTTTAGCCTCGCAACAAACATGGGTTCTGATGAACTGGCTGGTTTCGCCTTACCAAAAATAATGGTTTTAATTAATCGATCGACTTGAGGTTTGCCGTCAATTGGTCAGAACAACATTTTTTGGGATTACATGGGTGACCATCGAAAAACCATCCAGTTGACTACTGAAGGTTTTGTTGAGTTATTTCTTGGGGGTAAAACATGCCGGTTTAGCCTTGCAAAAGTTGTACTTGCTGACTAAGGGGCCGTTTGACATGGATTTTTTCCCCTCTTTTTTGGCCCACTTTTTTTTTTTTTTTGCAAAAGCCCAAAAAATTGGGGTGTTTGGTGGTTCTTTAGTTTTTAAAAAAGCCCAAGACTTTAAAAAGAGTGGCCTGTTTTCCAAAAGAGCTAGTAGCTTTTTATGAAACCAATTTTCACGCGGCCCAGATGGCTTGACTTATGAGGTCTGGACTTCAAGTCTTCCCAGCAACATAAAATAAGATGGAAAAAATCAAAGAAAACATTAGGGTTCTCATCTCTTTGGTCGAATCGCATCTGGGGAGTCCACATCCACCACTGTGCTCGAATTGTTTGGATCGCATCTCATCTCTCACGGGTCCACAGCCACCGCCTCCATTGCCGGTCACCGCCTTCATCCTTTCTTTCTCCTGTGCAGCCACGAACATTGCATCTGGGGAACATCTCTTCGTTGTAGGGGCTGGGTTGTCGTCACGGCGAAGAAAGGCGTTGCGGCTGTGTTGCTGTGACGGCGAAGAGAGACCCGATGGCTTGGCTATCGTCACTTTCAGTTTGAGGTGCGGCGGCGTGGATGAGTGATGGTGGGTTTGTGTGGTTCACTGGCGGGACTGGGTCGTCATGTTTCTCATGGGTTTGCTGGTTGTGATGTCCACTAACAGCGGACAACAGTGGCCCGATTTGGGTGCCGGCGGTGTGCCGTGGTCTTGGCGCCGGTGGTCAATCTACACTTGTTTAGGATTAAACTGAGCTAATGTTGGTTTTAATTATGTTTAATAATGTTGGTTGTTATTCATTGTAATGTTAGAAAATTATGTTTAATTACTTGAAAGACATTGTAATATAGTTGCTTAATTACCTTTAATAATGTTTAATTATGTAAAAATGTATATTAAAAAAAATAAATACAAAGAGTTATCCTGTCAAACGCTTGCTCTTTGCTGTTTTTTAAAAAAATTAACCCTGTCAAACAGCCATCAGTTTTTTAAACTGGTAAAAAAAAAAACCAGAACTCTTCTCTCTTTTTTTTTAGAAAAATACTGAAAACTGACAGTGTTACCAAACAGATCCTAACCCTCCAGTTTATCGATTTGGTTAATCAGTTTGCTTGTCAGAAGCCCCTTTTCTGCAATCTACCTTTAGTGAGAATACTAACCGATTTATGGAATACCAGCATTTTTGTCGGCAGAAATGCCATATTATCGGCAGATATTCTCCCAAAAAGGGTAGACCATAATAATGGTCAAGGTGTGTGGTTTTCTTCAATTCCGAGAGTAAGGTTACTCCCTCCGCTTGACTTGTATGATATACCTCTCACTCGTAACTTATGTAGTTAATAATACCGGTACATTTACACAAGCCATTTTATATATCGAGATATAAGGAAGATCTCATTACTAGGTAATGGAGGTGAGAGTACAATTGAATTTGCCTCAATTACTAGGAAGTCCATGGTTTCAATTGTTGCCCTCGAATGGGTGGGTTGGGGACAATCGTCCACGAGTGAGAGTCAAAAAATTAAAGAAGCACAATGAGGATAGTTTATAAAGAAAATTGTACATGTTACATAAAGCAAAGCAAAACACAAAAATAATTTAAAAAAACAGCGGTAAAGTGTTTCAACTCTAGTCCTCTTATTTCAGTTCCCAATAGAGTCACCACAGTGGTGAATTGCCTCAACTTATAATGAAGAACATGAGGATGACGAGTTTGAAGATGATGATGATTCTCGGAATAAAGAAAATTGACTTGTCATATTGTGACATGCATGTAACTTGAATATTTCACTAAATTGTACGACACATCGAAGTCATCTTCCCAGTGTGACATGTACTTGATTACTCCGTAGCAATGTGTTAACTTACTCGTTCATCCAATTCATATAGTCTTTTTGCAATTTTAGCGTAACATTTTCGTGTTGTCATTTGAATGTATTAGTTTCTTTACACTTCCTCTATACAAAATCAGTTTCCTGTTGTCAGTTATGGATATCCCAGTGGCTCCCATGTCAACATTTCCCACTAATGACAAAGCACAGAGCGCGACCATCCAATAGGCGGGGCCCTAGCCTCAGTCGCAGCCCTAGATCGAGTCCTCCCACCTGAAGCTAGTTAATTCTTCTGTCGGTTCGTCGACCTCAGGTATATTTGATATTAGCATTTAGATGTAATGTTAGACTAATATTTTAATTATATTTGAATTGTAGTAATGTTGGTGTTTTGTAGGATCTCGTCGAGACCGTGGACTGACACACAGAGGGCGCATCGATCCCCTGCTGAAATATAGAGTTAATCTCACCGAGGAGGGCCAACAAGTAAAAAAATTTGATTTAATGCAGGACTTATCACTTTAATTTCGACAGTTATTACAGAATACTTATTTAATGATATTAGTGTATTTCTTTATCAAGATCTTGGAGTGTCCAGTGAAAATGAAGATCGGCGTCCTTGTGAAAGGCTGATTCTTAGAACCACTGTTGTACTGGAAGGACAGGGATGCCTGGATGAAAGATGCCTTGTGGCAGAGTAGCCGGTACAATTTTCCTTTTTGTCAGCTATTATTTGTTTAATTAGTACTTAATATTAAAACTAATCATATTGATTGTGTAATTGAATGCCTTGTACGAGGGGTTGGAGTTTGAATCACCTGAGCAATAGGCATTGGGGCGACAGGGTTTTTTAGCCAACATCGGCAAAATTACCGGCGATAACTACACGGCGCACCGAAGCGGGCGAATATGCTACCAGAGGATGTCCTGATGGAGGCGTGGAAGTGGTATCCCCCTCATTGGATCTCATCATCTGTATGAGCACAGATGGTTAATCAGTGGATCACATATCCACTACAAGAAAAAGGACTTTTAGCGACGGACAATTCCGTTGCTAGAAGTCCTCATTCCGTCGCCAAACTTTTAGCGATGGGGTATCCGTCGCTAAAAGTTTGGCGACGGAATTTGGTGATCCGTCGCTGAAAATCTTAGTTTTACTGACGGAATTAAATACTTTTACCGACGGAAATTTCTGTCGCTAAAGGTATTTTTCCAATTTTTTTGTTTTATTTTTAGCAAAAAAATTAAAAAAAGGACTTTTAGCGACATAATATTCGTCGCTAAAAGTCTGTCACAAATAGTTGACCATTTTCGGTAGCTAAATTTCGATGCTAAAAGTCCATCGCTCACAACTTTGTTCGTCGCCAAAAGTCCAATGTCAAAAATGAAGTCTTTAGCGACATATTTCCATCGCTAAAAATCAAATCTGATTTATTTGAAGTACTTTTAGAGACAGAATTTCGTCGTAAAAATAAATATTTCTCAAATTTTGTTTATTTAAATATTCAAATCTATGTCTATCGACGATCAATCATAATCTACTAGTTTAACAACAATTTCCTTCTTAAAGCTAGCATTCATTCTTTATCAAATTTCAAGTAATACAAATAAGATTTAAGTCATACACCACCAACTAAAACTCAATACCAACCTAACAAAATTAGATATTCACTAAATAAAATTGGTCACATCATACAAATCTATAAAACAAAATTACAATTTTCATTGAAACATACAAAATATAAGTCAGGAACCTTGCTCAAAAATCCTGAGGTGGCCATCGAGTCTCCAGCAGCACAAGATGTAAGCATTAATCTTGCGGAATTGTGGTGAAACATACAAAATATAAGCCAGGACTAGAGGAATCAATACACATCAATTGCCTAAACCTTATTGGTGTAATCTATAAAACAAAATTACAATTTTTTGAAGCAGCAAGTGCCTAAACCTCAGTTTGGCTAGAGTTGTCAATGGGCCGGGCTTGGGCCGGCCAGGCCCAGCGGGCCTCCAATAAAATCGGGCCTAGGCCGGGCCTCACAAATGAAAAACGGGCGGGGCCGGGCCGGGCCTAAAACCTGGGATATATGGGCCCAGTCCAAGCCCAGGCCCTAGGCCCAATATTTAGGGCCGGGCCCGGGTCCAATCCAATTTTTTTTTCCTTTCTTCCCAACTTTTTATTATAAAGACTTGTTCTTCAACAAAGGGCAAAGTTTTTGTAAACGGACCACTGAGTATACAATCACTTTTTCACGAATTCACCCCCCTTTCGAAAAGGCAAATTGATGTTGATTGACCATTAACCACGGATTAAGTACAAAAACTAGTTATTCTAGCCCATACATACTGATTTTAAGTGCAAAATTCAATCTCTTTCGTAATATGGTGTAAAACCTGTAAATGTCTAAGAAAAATAAAGTAGATCAAACAAAAACAATAACGAGATCGATGAAAATAAAATAACATATTTTCTTGTTACATTCAAATTCTTTGGTCATTTAAAGAAACATGAGATTATTCTTCAAGGCTCTTTAACACGTCACCCACTTCATGAAATTAAATTTAGAATTCAATTCACCTCTTTTGGTTTGAAACAAAAAGAATACATAATTTTTATTTATGTTTAGAATACATGATAATTGTTTTTATAATTATTCCCTTAACTTGTGATGTAGAACACAAAGCAAATTCTGTAAAATACATTAAATGAAAGCCCACTCAGAAATCATCAAAAACACGTCACAGTCACCACACACCCATACTTCTCTGCATATGTTAAAGAAAATACTGATCATATGAATTCAATAACACCTCAAAAACTATTAATTTAACTAAAAAGATCCAAAATATCAAAAAAATAATAATGTAATAAAATAGACTTCAAAAAAAATAGAAAAGAAAAAAATTAGGGGGGGGGCTAACGGGGCCGGGCCAGGCCCGGGCCCGTTTCTCAAAGAATTCGGCCTGGCCCTGGCCCAAGCCCTAAGGGTTAGGGCCAGCCCGGGCCCAAAAACGGGCCGGGCCGGGCCAGCCCGCGGGCCACCCGGCCCATTTGACATTTCTAAGTTTGGCGGATAGTAGAGGAATCCGTGCACTTTAATTGGTGCAATTACTCTATGTCCATGCACATCAATCCTGCAACCACACAGGAATCCTACTCACCATAATAATCTACCTTCAATATGCTGTTTCTTTTCCTTGTCATCGAAATACACCAGTCTTGCTCCAGTTGCAATCAGCAAAAAGAAAGCTCAACCATGAAACAGGCTGCCACACAGAGATTTGATTGATTCATGTTAAGTTCATGACCAGCGATTCTAATCAAAAGAAAAATGGATAAAAACATTCAAATTATCAGTGCACCAGCAGATTAACTAAATGTAAAACGGGTAGGGCCCGAAACAATTGTGAAATTCATAAACAAATTAAAATGCAGCCAACATGCATTCGATCCAGCACAGTTTGCAGCCATCTATAAAGCGAACTTGCTGCAGCGACGACAGTGAAAAACATATAAACAAATTAAAGCAAAACAATATTCATCATTCAAATATATAAATCAACTTACGTCTCGTTGAGATTAACATCGCCGAAGGAATTGGAGTTGGTCGATTAGCCAGAAACAGTCTGGGACTCGGGCTTCTTTGCCACTTTCAAAGCCTAAAACCGTCAAAATCAATATCATCCAAAACAACAAAATCGCCAATACCAACCCAAGAAACCCTAAAACCACACGGAATTATAAGTAAATACCAGCTTTTACCTTCTTCCTTCTCCTGTCGCGGTCGTTGTTGTCACGGTGTCGCATGCTGCAACTGCTAGAGTGTTGCGGCGGCGGGGATGTGTCACGGTGGGGTAGCGGAGGAGGTGGCCGGAGAAGGACGGGAGAGTTGGCAACAGGAAGAGAGGGAAGAGAGAGAACATGGAGAAAAGAGAGAGAAAGAAAAGCCGCAGTGGGAGAAAGAGAATTGGAGTTAGGGTTTTTACATTATATGACTTTTAGCGACGGATTTTGGCTGTCGGTCAAGGTCCGTCGCTAAAAGTCATAAAATTTTAAAAAATATACTTTTACCGACTTATATAATCCGTTGGTAAATAATTTTTAATTTTTTTTTCTCAAGAGCCAAAAATTTTGACAAAAGATAAAAAGAATTGTAAATAATTTTTAACGACGGATTTTCCGTCGGTAATAATCCGTCGATAAAAGTCCATCCTAAAGATATCCACCGATGACATTCTGTCAGAGTATATCTTTAGCAACGGACTCTTTACCGACAGATAAATCCGTCGATAAAGGTCATTTTTAGCGACGGATTTTTGTCCATCGCTAAAAATCCGTTAGTAAAGACAAAATTTCTTCTAGTGATCCAACTCGTGGGGTAAAGTGTAAGAATGCGAAGGAGAACATACAGGGCATGGACACAGGGGGGTCGATGCCTCACGACGTCGTCCGACACAAGAATGTCGCTGAGTAACCGAACTTTGAGGCGGATAAGGTCTGTGCTTGGAAGTACACTCAAACGCACGTGAATAAGAAGGATAAGGACGGCACATCGGGTAGGGGACTTCGATTCAGATATTTTCTGGCAGATCGATGCAAGTTACAATTTAATTTTTTTGTGTTAAAATTTCGTATGAACATATTAGAGGTCTGGGTACCAGTCTAGATAGTCATCAACATCCATGAGTACGGATATAAGTACCGAGGGATTGAAGCGGTGGTTGGATATATCGGGGGATTGTTAATTGGCCAAAAAGCCTAGTACACGACTGCACGTGCCATGGTAGGAGCGTCCCTACACCTTGTTGCTCATCCATAAACGTCTACCGCGGAGCAACAATTTTATGAGGATGATATCCGTCGCGTTGTTGAGGAGATGCTCAGGATGATCAGGGCAAGTGAGGATCACATACAAAACTATTATTTTATATAGTCAATATATACATGAACTAAACACAACTTAAAATTACTATCAAGATTAACGCATCAGTGCATTTACTTGCAAGACACCGTTGTTGGACATACCGAGCCACATCCAGATTGTAGTACTCCCATGAACGATGAAGATCAGTCGAATCCAGATCAGGGTCTCGCTGACATCCGAGTGCTTCAACTCCCGTGCCCTCTTAGACTTGTGCGGATCCCTTCCCTTGTTTGTATCTCCATCCCCGTGCCCTTCTGGACTTGTGCCCCTCCTCTCCCCTACTTTATCTATATCCTGCTCCCGTTCCCTCCTGAATTCTATATACATTTTATTTTTTAATTAGTGTGTACACACACACACACACACACAAACACACACATATATATATATATATATATATAATAATTACTGATGGATAAGCAGTTATTTAAGCCTAATAAGGATTGAGAAGTGATTGTTGGATTAAGAATTTGAATTACAGGTTTGGTTATTAAAAAAATTAAAAAATTAAAATTTAGTTTGACGTGCTAAAAGTCTTTAATTAAAGAGTACATAAAACTTTAGCGATGGAAAAGTCCGTCGCTAAAGGTATTACCGACGGAGTTTTAGTGATGGATATTTCGTTGCTAAAAGTCATTTATTTTTAGCCTATGTTTTTTAGCGACGGATATCTCGTTGATAAAAGTCCATTGGTAATACTTTTAGCGACGGACTTTTCTATCCTTGAATATTTTATGAAATTAATAGTTTTTGGAAAAAGAAAATAGACTAAATACGGATGGAATTTCCGTAGGTAATTTAATTTATTGGTCTGTTGGTAAAAGTAAATTTTTTGGGGACGAATTTCTATATATCGTCGCCAAACTTTTGGCAACGGGGTTATAGTCAACGGACTTTTAGCGACGGGCGTTCGTCGCTAAATGTCTTTTGTGATAGATTTAGGCTTTTCAACGACAGAATTGTCCGTCGATAAAAGGTCGTTTCTTGTATTGTTAGAACCTTTAATGGGTCAAAAAGAAAAATTTTTGAGGAGGTTTTAGCTAGCCTGTACTGACGCGCTGTTATGTACTGTCGATTTTTTCGTCGCCTTGAAAGTTAAAGAGTGTACATAAATTTTGAGGTGGTAATCTAAAATTTTATAGCATATCGTTTGTGCAAAAAAGAGAACAAAGCATAAAGATGTTTAAAAAAGTTCATGTTGAGTTCCAACACTAAGACCTTTAATTCGAGTTCTAGTTAATCAAGTTCTGCAAGGAAATCGTTAGAAATTGACTATAACATTGGAAATATGAATTTATAGGCTTGTGATGAGTGCTTTTTTTCAATCTTTCTCATTTATATATTTTTTGTCCATGAGATCCACGTCTCCCTCCTAATATGCTACTCACTTTCTTATTTGTCTATCCCTGAGAGTTGTGTATATAACTAAAATTGAGTGTTCTTTTCAATCTTTTTCCTCTTTTTTTTTTTTTCGTCGGACCTAAGCCACTGCTCCTCATATGGTAATTCATTTCCTTATTTATCTCTAAAGAATTGAAAGTTGAAACTAAGTGTATACACATGCGTACATACTTGGTGACGAAGAGGGAATATGAAAACTTATGACGTGGACATAATACTTCCCATATATCAGTTTTGCTAATACTTCCCGCGCGGTCGCCCGCACTCTCTCCCACACCACCACCAACAATTACAACCTAAGCTGAGAGGACTAGAGGAATTGAAATTTGGTCTCACTTACGCGGCCGCCCCAGCCAGTTAGACCCACATCTACACTCTCACCACCACCACCATAAACAGGCAACGTTGAGTTGATATTCAGCTTCACGCGGCCTCCCCACACCCACACCCACACCATCATAACCACCAACACCTACAACCAAAGTTGCTGGAACCTTAGTTGAAATGCAGTCTCATGTTATGATGTCAGACCCCCGCAGCCAGCTCAACACCCACACCCATCACCACACTAAGAGATGGCTTGAGGTAATAAGCACGCCCACACAAGCCTAGAGCAAATGCGAACGACACATGAAGTTGGCTGGAAATTTTACTTCATTTACATGGACGCGCAAACGAAAGAGAATTAATCCTCTCTATAAATATCCACTCGTCCTCCATGAAAAGATTCACAAAACGCACTAACCAAGAGAGACGCAAAATTAAAGAACCAGGCAGCAAGCTAAGGAAAAACCGAGAGATGTCCGGAGCAAACTCACAGCAAGGGCATGACATGCGAGAGACTGGGCAGGTACCCAAAGGCAAGGCTGGCGGGAGCTTATTTCCAGCAAAGAGGAAGTCCGTTACGAAGATGGCGTTTGAGCGTATTGCAGAGACGAGTGCTTCAGTTGTAACCAGTATCAAGAACAAGAACAAAATCAATCCTGGTGATGATGGGTCTTCCTAATTTAGGCCTTTATGACTTTGTCTTGTGATTACCTTGAACTCCATATGACTTTGTCTTGTGGTGATAGTGCCTGTGTTGTTGCTGCTGTATAATTGTTTTGTGGGGTTGTTCATGTACTTTTTTTGCTTATTGTTTTGTGGTCATGTATGATTTTATAGTTATGTGGTAACGATTTCTATTTAGTTGTATATGGAGTATGCTGATTTCATTGAGCATACTTCCTATGGTTCCATTGGTGATGTTGTCTTTACCGTCAATACGGAATACGCATGATTTTTACTCTGTACTTTTCTTTATTGTTATTTGAGTTCTTACTATATTAATTGACATTCATGCCTAATCTTGTTCCATGTTCCCCAACAATGAACTAAGGATGCAACCAAGAGCAAGGTCTAAAAACATGAATCAAGTGCGAATAAGATCTACAAAACGCCAAAATATACACAAGTTCATTCCAAAAATATCAAGTGATAACGAACATGAATCAAGTGTTAAGATCAAAGAATTTTTTGAAAGAGAGAAACTTCAACTTCTCTCTAGGGTTTACTTTTCTTGAAACTAGTTTTCTTGCAACTTATCGATGATGAATGGCAACTGATCATGATCAAGGAAGTCAACCGTGAGATGAAACGAGACGGTACATTAGTGAGAATGACGTCGGGAATCCCTTCGCGATGCTCTTCTTGTCTACAAGGAGACGCCAAATATGTGTTTGCCAATAATTTTGTAAGAATCGAATGGCAATGAGCACATACAGCTAAGGAAACTAATAATTGAACCAGTCAAGGGAAAGGAAAACTGGTGTCTTTGGGATCTAAACAGAAATTGGATGTTGGAGATCTAAGACCGAAAATTTTTGTGGAAACAACCAGGAATTCTAATGAAGATCAGCCTCAAAGAAATGGTTGAAAAATTGAAACAACAAATGGAGGATATGGAATTAAGGACTACATTAAAAACGAATTTGAGGAATAATACGGTTCAAAATCTGGGTTCCCAAGAACTGACAAACTTGATTGCAAGAGAAGAGGTAGACAAATTGGGGGTGCTTGGGTTGTATGCGTAGGCTGACAACCGAAACAGCCACATAGGATAGATCGCAAAAAGAGGTGGAGATGAGTTTCGGCTCTTTTGAAAAGCCGTTAAAAATAAGACACAGAACAGAAAAAAAAGACTCAGGAATCGATCGCGTGAACAGTTGATCGGAACGGAAAAACACACAATCTGGGATTCAATCCCATGAGGCGATTGCATGCCACCATAACACGGCGAAATAGAGATTCTGTAAAAGAGAATGGCTTGAACTATATTCTGCCACAAGTGATAAATGGCCACAGAGGAGTTGATTACACAAATGAAGTTGTTGAGAATGAGGTCAAGATATGGGAGAACTCTGTGATTGCCTATGTTCTGGGTGCATGACCACTCGGCGCATTTTCGGTATGTCAACAGAATCTGCTAGATCACAACTACATGAAAATAAGCCATGGTTTTTTTATAGTAAAGAAGTCATTTTGAAGCCATATGGACAATTTCTATGTCTTTAGAAAAGGATGGCCTAAGTGTAATTCCTATATGGATTCAATTGCCATAACTACCCCTTCAGTTTGATCACCTCATTTGATAAGTCAAATTGTAAGTACAAGTGGCAATGCTTTGTTTATGGATGATATGGCATTAATGAAGGAAAGGCTAGTGTACGCTAGAGTGTGTGTTGAGGTGGGAGTTAACCAACAAATGATTGAAATCGTACTATGAAAGTCCTTAATGAGGCTATCCCATTAAAAGAGTAAAATATGAGTGGTTATTGTAACACTGCCAAGGCTTTAGGTCAAACAAGTGTTATTTACCCCTATATGGTACAGCTCAATGGGTCTAGATTCATCTATTTGCTTCGTTTCCTCCATTACTTCGGTTGCTTGTAGTTTTGATTTCCAGACTTGCTGGGCATGTATGATCTTATAACATTTTGCAGTTAGATGTCCATAGTTTTGGCACTTTTGGCACTGCATGCACTTGATATCGTAAAGCATGCAGCAAGCTCTTCGTACTGATCAACTATAATATCCCTACCTTAAATGTGAACACGAACTTTCAGATTATCCTCTCTCTTCTCTTTCACAACCAGCAGCGTGCGTTCCAACGAAACTATCACAAATGTTTTTCTAGGTGTGCAATACGTAAAAGTTGTGGTGACGAAAAATGGTGTTTTAATGTGGCAACCAAAAAAAAAAAATATAAACTCTAATTCTGAGTGGCAAATTCAGGATAGTATGTTTACTTTTCTTTTCAAAAGTGACATTAATGCCACTTACCATTTCAAATACATAAAACCCAGAAGGTACTATTGGAGCTTCCCTAAACTTGCCTTTTGCATTCAAACTTTGTTTATCATGCCCTTTGTGCAACTCAGGAAACTACGATGTTCCACGTATCAGTGCTTTCAAAGTATCCGTTCTCAACACTACTTCTTTGACAAGTTAGACCGACTAACTTACCTTTGGTGTTTCATCCATAGACCACGTCCAAAGCATGACATCACTAATTGCCCAAAGCATGACAAGTTAGACTGACTAACTTACCTTTAATCACTGAAAAAATGCTTTTCAACCAATTAGCTTAACGAGGTAAACTTTAATGTGATTCGCCGAGAAGGGGGATACCAACAATGACAAAAGTGGATGACATTGGTCCTTACACAGTGAGGGGGGTAAGTTGTATCAAAAAGCTTGGATATCGAAAAAAAAAAAAGGAAACTTAACACAGACACAACGCCTATCTTAATAAAATCCTAAAAGACTTTCAAGAAGTGAAAAATACTTTTGAATTTTTATTTCTTTTTGTTTTGATTAATCATCAACACCATCGGAATAAATCAGCAATTACAGACTAAGCGAAAACAACGAACATATTATCAATCAATAGAACAAGTCGAGAAAATTTTGGTTTGATAATATCACCCAAAAGAACAACGCTTACATTATCAATCAAAAGACCAAGCTAAGGATCCTGATCGGCATCGAGACATTCAATAGGACCACAAACACGCCTTGCCTCAAAGCAGGATGATTTGGTTCTAGACCTATGATTTCCATCCTCTGGTTGAGCGAAGAAGGGTCTAAAGCCCAAAGATATATCATGCTTATCTGGTGTGCCGGCAGGGCTTCTTGATTCACACCGGATCCTAAAAGAGGGCTTATCTTACTGTTGCAGCTAAAAACTGGATCGGGAACCACACCAGAAATCAGGCCTGCAAAAGAGAACACGGAGTGACCGCCGGGTGGGGTTCAGGCAGGGGAACGCTCCGATGCTTAAGTCAGAGATGGCTAACAATGTAGAACTCTGAAGAAGCAGTAAGACACAATGTGTGATTGTGTGTAAACTTGTTTTTACCTGAGGGGCTTGACCCCTTTATATAGTGGTAGAAGAAGGAGTCCTAGTAGGACTGGGCTTTGGTCAATTCTATTCAGAATCTCATTAGGATCCTAAAGGATCCTATATCAATCTCTGCTGATAGAGTTATAGCTTCTTTAGGATTCTGCCCAGTGATTGGTATGGTAAGTGCCATATCAGTAATGAGCCAGCATGGGTTACGTGTCACAACTGCCACGTGTCGTCCGTAGATTGGAGGGATATTTTTAGCTATATCATATGCCCCCTGCTTTTACCAGCGTTAATAAAGCAGGTGGAAGCACACTCTTTTCACTGGTGATAGCGAAATATGCCAAAAAACGTTTGTCTGACATTTCAAATATTCAAAGAGTGCTCTGTTCGGACAAGGTGGTTCTGCTTGGGCAGAGTTTTTTTTCTGTTTGGACCATGTCTTGCTCGGACTATGGGCCTGTTCGGATTTTTCTGCTCGGACTATGGACCATGTTCTGCTCGGACGTTGGGCTCGGACCACGATCTGCTCGGATCTGGTCTGACCATGGCCTGCTCGGACCACGATCTGCTCGGATTTTTTCTGGTCTGACCATGGCCTTCTCGGATTATGGCCCGAGCTGAGAAGCCCCAACATTTTCCCTGCTCGGACGTTGGGCTCGGACCATGATCTGCTCGGACCTACTGTGCGGACGCGGGCCTGATGGTGGAGAGGCCCAATCAAATGAACCCTTTGTTGAAAAAGTAAAGAACTCCTTATTGCTCATGTGTCCGAACAAATTCGAACCTTGACCTTGCGCGCGGAATGAGAACAAATTGCCACCGAGCTGGTCGGCCTCGTATGTCTAATCCGAGCAGAAAATATAGTTGTACTATCACTTGAGAACTTGAAAAGTCCATAACTTTTTGCTCGGATATGCGTTTGAGGTGAATTTTTTTTTTTTTTGATTTTGGATAGTTTTCCGAGCTCTATCCATAGAAAACCTCCTTTTCTCCAAAAGAGTTCAGTTGAAATCTCTACCTAAGAAAACTCCATTGACCTCCACTCAATTTTTTCTCTAGTCAAACTCTTTAGAGTTTTACCCATGGGCTCTTGAGAGCACAAAGAAAATAGAGTTAGGATGTCTGCACGGGCGACGAGTTCGGACATGATTCTGCTCGGGCAGAGTGTTCGAACTGGATTCTGTTCGGACAGAATTCTGCTCGGCTGTTGTCACTCTGCTCAGGTAGAGTGTTCGGACGGGATTCTGTTCGGACGGGATTCTGCTCCACCGTTGTCACTCTGCTTGGGCAGAGTGTTCGGACGGGATTCTGTTTGGGCAGAATTCTGTTCAGCCACGGTCACTCTGCTCGGGCAGAGTGTTCGGACGGGATTCTGTTCGGACATAATTCTGTTCGGCCATTGTCACTCTGCTTGGGCAGAGTGTTCGGACGAGATTATGCTCGGGGAGAATTCTGTTCGGCCACGGTCACTCTGTTCGGGCAAAGTGTTCGGACACGATTCTATTCGGACGACTCTTCCTTTATTGCAGAGATGGCTAGCGGAAGTGGAAAATTGCCCCAAGGAGGTTTTCTTGGCGTTCTTCAGAGGGCCAAGGGGAAGCAAAAAGAGAAGCGGCCAACTGTGGAGTTACCCCCTGCTCCTAAGAGGACTAGAGTAACTCCTCCAGAACGTTCTCCACGCATCTTGGAGTAAGTGTCCATTGATGACGATCCGATCTTTTGACCGCGGTGGACACTTTGGCATGATGACCTTGGGATGCCGGATAGCCAGGTCTTGGAGCAGCATCTTCTTCATGGAATTCTACCTCGAGACAAGGAGGTCTTCCAAACTCAGACACACGAGACCTTTGCCTGCTCCTTTGCCCAGGCTGTCTATACGGTAATGTCCTTTGTCTCAACTAAGTTTCTGTTTTATTTTCAACTTTCATTTAGCTGATGGTTCGAACCTTCATTCCAGATGTACGCTAGTGGATCTGAGATGCTTTCTCGCTTTGAGATGGCGAGACAGGTGGCAGCAGATGAGGCTCAATAGAAGAGGAAAGCTATAAAGAAGGCACAAGAAGCTTCTCATCTTGCTGAAGAGCTGAGCAAGCAAGGGGCAGATCATCTTGCTCAGATTGCGACTCTAGAAAAGAGGCTGGAGCGAGTCAAGAGGAAGGCAGCAGAAGAGGTAACCAAGGCTCGTGACCAAGGCATCCGCGACTTCTTGGATGGAAACCCTGGGGACGAATGGCTCAAGAAACGTGCGGATAACGACCTTGAGATTTACGAGCTTGGTTTTGCGAAGGGCAAGGAGATGTTTGCGGAGTGCTTTCTTGATATCCCCTTGGATGACTTTGTTCTGCCTGCGGTGATATCTCCGTCTGGAGAGACTGTTCTGCCATCAGAGGCAGGTGATGCCCCCGAGCCTTAGATTTTAGCCTTTGTATCTAGGCTTTTTTCTTTATACAGACAGAGAATTTTGATGCCCGTTCAAGGGCTTATTGTAAAACTCTTTATCTTTTATTTATGCTTTACTATGTGTGTCTCATGGTTTATCTTTACCATTCACACAGTATTATTAATTTTTACTTTGGCTCAAACCCTTTATTCGTCACTTAAAGAGTTGGCAAAGAAGTCGAGCACCCTCGCTCGGCCTAAATTTTGAAGAAGCAAAAGCTTGTGTGGAGTGACGGTGCCCCCATTAACTTTTGTTTCTTCACGGATTCAGATCTGTAGCTAATCCGTTTGGCCTACTCTTGTATTTTTATAAAACCCAAGAGTGTTCGGCCATCACTCTGTTTAGACAGAATGTTTTGCATAAGTTGGTCACTCTGTTCGGGTAGAGTGTTCGGCCATCATTCTGTTCGAACAGAACGTTTTGGCAAAGTTGATCACTCTGTTCGGGCAGAGTGTTCGGCCATCACTCTGTTCGGGCAAAGCGTTTTGGCAAAGTTGATCACTCTGTTCGGGTAGAGTGTTCGGCCATCATTCTGTTCGGACATAATGTTTTGGCAAAGTTGATCACTCTGTTCGAGCAGAGTGTTCGGCCATCACTCTATTTAGACAGAACGTTTTGGCAAAGTTGATCACTCTGTTCGGGCAGAGTGTTTGATCATCACTCTGTTCGAACAGAATGTTTTTGGCTACATTGATCACTCTGTTCGGGCAGAGTGTTCGGCCATCACTCTGTTCGGATAGAATGTTTTGGCTAAGACCACAATAATACTGAGAGCAAAAATAACTTTATTGCTCGAGCAAAAGATAAAGTTTACATTGGATTGCTTAACAACCCATTTATTTGAAATTATCTTTTGTGGAGTGACGGTGCCCTCATTAACTTTTGTTTCTTCATAGATTCAGATCTGTAGCTAATCCGTTTGGCCTACTCTTGTATTTTTATAAAACCCAAGAGTGTTCGGCCATCACTCTGTTTAGATAGAATGTTTTGCATAAGTTGGTTACTCTGTTCGGGGCAGAGTGTTCGGCCATCATTCTGTTCGGACAGAACGTTTTGGCAAAGTTGATCACTCTGTTCGGGCAGAGTGTTCGGCCATCACTCTGTTCGGGCAAAGCGTTTTGGCAAAGTTGATCACTCTGTTCGGGCAGAGTGTTCGGCCATCATTCTGTTCGGACATAATGTTTTGGCGAAGTTGATCACTCTGTTCGGGCAGAGTGTTCGGCCATCACTCTATTCGGACAGAACGTTTTGGCAAAGTTGATCACTCTGTTCGGGCCGAGTGTTCGGCCATCACTCTGTTCGGGCAGAGTGTTTGATCATCACTCTGTTCGGACAGAATGTTTTTTACTACATTGATCACTCTGTTCGGGCAGAGTGTTCGGCCACCACTCTGTTCGGACAGAATATTTTGGCTAAGACCACAATAATACTGAGAGCAAAAATAACTTTATTGCTTGAGCAAGAGATAAAGTTTACATTGGATTGCTTAACAACCCATTTATTTGTAATTATTTTTCTAAAGACAATTTTTAAAAGATTGGGGTTTTGATAAGATCTAGGCCCTTATCCCCCTGAAAAAAGAAGTGTCTTGCCTTGAGGCAAGATGCTACTGCGCGACGCGTTGTTTTATAACAACGGATCGTTCATGGGCTTGAGTCTGAACTTCTTCTATCAAATCAAGATTTCCTCTGAGTCCAATTTCTTTGCCTTCTTTGGTCTGGTCCCCTTTCCCCTCTCCAATCCCGTGTTCCGTGGGGAACTTTATCTTGAGGTGATAAGTTGACACTACAGCTTGTAACTGATTGAGTGCTGGTCGTCCTAATATGGCATTGTATGCTGAGCGGACCTTGACCACCACAAAATCAAGTATGAAGTTAGCTTGTGCCGGAGGTGTGCCAATCGCAACTGGGAGTGCGATAATACCTTCGGCTGCAACTGGATGATTAGAGAATCCATACAATGGAGTATCCATCTTTCGAAGACGGTCTGCTAGAATGTTCATCTTCTTGAATGCATCGTGAAATAAGATTTCTGCAGAACTTCCGTTATCTATCAAGACACGTTTTACATCAAAGTTCCCAGCTCTAATTGTGATGACTAATGGGTCATCATGACGAGTTTGTATGTCCTTTGAATCTTCATCGGAGAAGGTGATCGCTGCTACGGGTACCGTCTTTGATTTCTTATCTGGGGGCTGACTCGTTATGTATACTTCTCTGGCGTATGCTTTTCGAGCCCGTCCTGATGAACCTCCTGCGGTTAATCCCCCAGATATAGTGTTGATTATACCTGTATTCTCTTCCCGATCTTCTCTTTCTTCTATGGCCGGAGGTGTCTGTTGTCTTTCTTCTCTAGGAGCTACAAACTTTCTCAACTGGCCACGCTTGATAAGGGCCTCAATTGCTCGTTTAAGCGACCCACAATTGTCAGTTGTGTGGCCATGATCGTTGTGAAAGTGACACCATAAATCTTTGTTCCGTTTATTTGGTCGAGATTTCAGCTTGTCCGGCCACTGGAGAGCCTTATTGTCCTTGATCTCGTGAAGAATCTGTGATGGTTTTGCATTGAGGGGTGTCAGATTTTCCCAAGCTAACGGTTCTTTCGGACGCCGTTCATCACGCTTAGAATGTTTTGTCAGCTTTCCTCCTTGGGGAGGAGTTAATTCCAGAGACTGTTTCTTCTGTTCTTCCTTCCCTTCTCCACGCCATCCTCTGTGTGTCTCCATGTATTCTTCTGCTTGAATATATTTGTTAGCCTTCTCGAGAAGGGCTTTCATATTACCTGGAGGACTTTTGTTCACAGAGAATGCGAACTTGGATGTGGGTCGAAGGCCTCGGAGGAATGCAGTATACTTCACAGACTCGTCCAAGTCATCGATTTCCAAGGTGGCTGAGTTGAATCGTACGAGAAAGCATGCCAAGGACTCGTTTTTCTCTTGCACAACGTTCAGCAGACTCGCCGAGTTCTTTCTTCGGGAGCGACTGCTTACAAAGTGTTTTTGAAAGAGATCTGATAATTGGCCGAAGGAGTAGATGGACCATGGTTGTAGAGATTTGAACCATGCATGTGCAGCTTTCCTTAGAGTGGTAGGAAAGGCTCTGCACATGACAGCGTCTGAAACCTGGAGGAGTAGCATGTTTGTTTGAAACTGGTAAACATGTTCTCCCGGATCTCCAGTCCCGTCGTAGAGGTCACATTGAGGCATTCGAAAATTGAGAGGTAGCTTTGCCTTCTCGATGGCCTTCGACAACGGATATCCAGATTCATCCCTTTGGCGAGATCGTTTTGGAGAATGATATCTAGGGACCACCTTCCAGGAGTCCCGTTCTTGGGAACGAGACTCAGGCGTCCTCTTCTTGTGGATAGATCTTCGAGGGGTCTCAACTCTGCCAGCCTGTGCAGGAGAGGAGTTAGTACTGTCTTCGACTGAAGAATCGCGACGGTAGCATGATCCACTCCTGGTTATGTGATCTCCGCTCTTATCTTTGGGATTGTAAGTTGGATCGGACGTTGATTGGTATTTGCGGACGTAACTTGATCTGGATGTGAGACGAAGACGAAGGTCGCCGGGGTCAAGATGAGAATTATGAGTGGACGGAGGAGCCACTGCCATGTCGAGCTTTTGATGAAGAGTGTTCACGACATCTTTCAATTCGTGGATCTCCTTCGTAAGGTCGTCATGGGGTGTTTTGAATAGCTGACGGTTTAGGCGATGACGAAGATCCCCGTTTTTCATAGTAGACGTCGGAGAGTGATTTCTTTGAGGTCTAGCTTCTGATTCGGGAGTTGTAGATGTTATGTTAACGTGTGCATCTTCAGCAGAATCGGCATGATGACGTGAAGGTGTCGAACGGTGGTCACGACTGATTCGACGAGAGCTGTTCGTTCGGGCATGACGGTGTGGAGAACGACTATGTGAAGAGTCGCTAGAAGAAGAATGATTGGCCATGTTCCCTGTAGTGGTCCCACAGATGGCGCCAATCTGTTGCAGCTAAAAACTGGATCGGGAACCACACCAGAAATCAGGCCTGCAAAAGAGAACACGGAGAGACCGCCGGGTGGGGTTCCGGCGGGGGAACGCTCTGATGCTTAAGTCAGAGATGGCTAACAATGTAGAACTCTGAAGAAGCAGTAAGACACAATGTGTGATTGTGTGTAAACTTGTTTTTACCTGAGGGGCTTGACCCCTTTATATAGTGGTAGAAGAAGGAGTCCTAGTAGGACTGGGCTTTGGTCAATTCTATTCAGAATCTCATTAGGATCCTAGAGGATCCCATATCAATCTCTGCTGATAGAGTTATAGCTTCTTTAGGATTCTGCCCGGTGATTGGTATGGTAAGTGCCATATCAGTAATGAGCCAGTATGGGTTATGTTTCACAACTGCCACGTGTCGTCCGTAGATTGGAGGGATATTTTTAGCTATATCACTTACCATTGTCAATGAGATCTTGAATATCGTCCCTTCATGCGAGGCACTTTTGTATGTGGCCTCCAAGTCCTTGGTGATATTCGCATCGAGCATTGACGCCATACACTGTTGGTATGATTGCAAGTATAGGAGTACGTGGTAGCTTGTCGATAAATGTCTCTCTCCAGTCGTGGCTCAAACAATTTTACCATAGGGGCATGCAGAGTGGTGGTTGGCTCCCATGAAACCACCTCTTGAGATCTAACCACATTGACATTATTGTTTATGAACACCTTCGCGTCAGTGTTGGGATTCTTAGGACCATTCTCGTAACCCTCGGCTTCTTATTCTTGGCTATTGTTAATGGTGTCCTTCATTTGCGAGAGAGAACCCATCAATGCCTTTAAAGTGGTTTGCGAGTGATCAAAGATTTACTCGCGATATACAGGAAGAAGCTTGTTTTTTACCATGTCCACTTGCTCCTCCTCCGAGGGCGGTTAACCATCTGAGCGGCCTTGATTCTTAAACCTATGATGAATGCAGATATTGATTCTACTAGTTCTTGCTTGGTAGTGTTTAAGTCTCTGTGAGTAGTGTTGAGGTTAACGTTATACTAGTACTCATTCATAATTCTTGTACCATATCTTCCCACGTTCGGGCTCGAGAGTCGTCAAGGGCGAGGAACCATCAAGCAGCCGTCCCTTTCAAAGACTGGTGTAACAGCTTGACTAACTCTTATCATTTACTCCATGAAGAGCTAACACATGCATATGCATCTTGATATAGATCTTAGAGTCGAAACTCCATCAAACTTATTCGTGTCTTGCATCTTGAAGTTATCATCAAGGTCCAAGCTAAGGGTATTGAATATGTTTTCATCCAAGCAATCTGCAACTTAAGTGCTGCCAATTTTTGTTTCCATTCCAGGGTAATGGTCTTTCCTTTATCATCAGATTCGTATGGCCAATCCTCCACGAGTTTGGGATCTTTCATTTTCTTATCTTCTCTATGTTCCACTTCGTGTTCCTCTCTGAGTTCTCTGTTTTGCTCTTTTGATGAGTAATTCTACATCTGAGGCAGTCTTTGCCCGTTAACTGAGCTACCAGGGTGGTAAAGCTGGCTAGGAAATCCTTTTGTAACTTATCGAAGATTCGGGCAAGGTCATTAACATGGAGATACTATTTGGCTATAGGGATGCGCGAGAGTTTTCGGGATTGGTCATGATGCCAGACTTTCGTTCCAATGCGATGGTTTGTTTCCTTCTTAGAGGGAAAAGCAAGGAAAATTATTTTGACTTTTTTGAACATTTTTGAACATCCAACTTCCTTTCTTTTGATTTGCTTTTTTTTTTATTTCTTTACACTAAGAATTGAAGGGAAGGAAAAAATGTATCAAGATAGGAAACTAGCACTTAGATAAGACCACACAATCAGGGAGTGCAAATAAGCACACCGCAGCATCATAAAAATCATATTGGTTTAGACCTTGTGAGAAACATTGGTTCTAATGAACCAACTATTTTAGGGTTTACCTGCCGGTTTATCCTTGCAATAAATACGGTTTTTGATGAACCAGTTTGTAAGAGATTACCAATAAGT
Source organism: Escallonia herrerae (assembly GCA_033070095.1). Classification (NCBI taxonomy): domain Eukaryota; kingdom Viridiplantae; phylum Streptophyta; class Magnoliopsida; order Escalloniales; family Escalloniaceae; genus Escallonia; species Escallonia herrerae. The sequence goes on along the minus strand of JAVXUP010000003.1, from coordinate 1,596,101 downwards.
TGAGCCTTGTATGAAACATAGGTTTTAATGAACCTTTAGGTTTAGGGTTCACGAACAGGTTTGGCCTTGCAAGAAATATGGGTTCTGACGAACTGGCCGGTTTGGCCTGTAACATCTCGAAATTTTCGGAACGTTAACACTCGATCAATCAATCTCTTGATCATTAAAATTTTGAAACTTAAACAAAATAAATACTACCAATCTGTCAGAACAACTAGTCATCAATTAATGTATTACTCTAAGTACACATATGATTGATAAACTAGATTTAAACTTGATAATGAGCTAGCAGAGTTCACCCACGCAGGGGTTCTAAAGACCAATACAACAACTAAATACTAATATTCGCGCTCGGCTCTAAACCCAATCCCGCAGAATCTACTAGCGACCATTACCTGCGGAAAGGAAGTCAAAGGGGAGTGAGCTTTCGAGAGCTCAATAAGGTCGCTCGAACGAAAAAATTACAAAATAATTTACAGATGCAATTCAATGAAAATTTTTCAAAAGAGTTTCGAAGGAATCATAACTAATTCGATCAGTTGTCAATATGATTTTCACATATGATGCAAACAATCAATCACAGATACATCGGCTAGTCCAACGAGGCACTAGTCCACACCAAATACACCGGCTATTCCTTTAAGGTACTGGCCCACCAAATCCGCAAAACACACCAATTGTAGAATCTCATGTCAATGTGCAGAATGACAGCAATCGATAACACAATGAATATATTGATGCACAACGAGAAAGAAATACTGAGCATCGAATAAGATTTCAAATAAACATGTAAGGCTCAAAACAGGGCATTAAAGGCAAACAATGCACATTTTAACTATCACGGAGTCCAAAGAAAATTCGATAAGAATACAGAAAAATATTTATGAGGAAAAATAGATGAAACTGAATTTCGGATAGAAATTCCTTACCTCAGTCCAAGTTATGCACTGCTAAACAGTCTCGATCCAAATCCTTTGAATTAACCTAGGTCGGGCAAATTATTTATCAGAATAAACTCTAATCTCAAAGTACTATGAACCCAATGCTAATTTCTTAAACGTTGTTTGCCCTGACACTCTTAAAATAACTCAAATCATAATGGCTCCCACGTACATCCAAACCTAGCTAGGAACCCCACGTACTCCTTAAGGCCTTATGATATCTCCAAATTCATAATAAATCCTTATGAAGTACTTTCAGACCTTAAAACATTATCAGAAGTTAGAATATGAATTTTCTAAATTTGATTACTTTTGAATTAAAAATAATTTTTTTAAAATACCAGAAAAGCCCAAAAATATCCATTAATATTTATATGTAAAAAAAAACCCCATAATTTTCATTATGGCCTTATAATATGTAAGAAAAAAAACTGAAATCAGGCCAAAAACAACAATAAAACTATTATTAAATAATTCATTTTACCCAAACAAATGTGATACAAAAATCTTATCAAATCAACTCTAAAAAATATGGAATTAAAACTGTAACATCTTAGAATCACATAAACACTACCCAAAAATGTTCAGAATTAAATAATTATTTTAAGTAGTTGAAACGGATTTTAGTGGTTTCAAACTTGCGTAAAATATAAACAACTGAAACGATGTCATAAAAATCTGAAACTTTCTCATAAATTCTAAAATGAAAGTATCAACATGACTATAAGAACATTTGGCCGGTAAAGTGGCCGGAGGCCACCCCACGCTTCACCATGTGTGTACTGTTCATTGTCTTCTTCAGCGTGAACAGTAACCCAAAAAACACAGCAACCCCAAATTTCTGATTTTCTCCATTTTTGCTTCATTTTTTTCTCACTTTCCTTGCTCTAATTCGTTCCTATAACACCCTAATACATTCTATAACATCAATATATGATCGATGATCAAATTAACGGAGTTTTAAGAGAAGAAAAACATGTATATAAAAGTATATATATATATATATATATATATAGAGAGAGAGAGAGAGAGAGAGAGAGAGACATGTGGAATGGTTTTATGGGGTGCTTACCTTATGGAATTCTCCTCAGAAACGCAATCTTCAATTCTCCCACTCTAATTTGGATCCAAATCTCTTTCTCTTCTCTCTCTTTTTTCTTTTTCTCTCTCTACTCTCTCTATTCTCTTTGCCGATTTTCAGAAGAGTATGGAGAAAAGAATTAGGGTCGGCTGCTCTATAGTATTTTATATATATAAAAACCAAAAAATGAAAAATTAGCAAAACCCCCTAGAGGTTAGTGTTTAGGTAATTTTTAAAGTTTACCCAAAACTTTCTAACATTACGAAAAGACCCATAGTACCATTTACGATAAATTAATGTAGTAGAATAATTTAACGGGTTGTAACATAACCTTGCTTCCCTAATCGTCACTAAAAGATTGCCCAAAAAAATTCGGTCACACTAATCGTCACTAAACACTTCAATCAATATAACTTATAACTGTTAACGTTAGATTGTAAGTTATGATTTCTAAAATAAATTTTCAGCTCCACTAATCTCCAACACTTCATTTAAAACAAATGTCGTAAAGTTGACAAGAAATATTGTTGCTCACCAAATTTTTCGCTAAAGGTCAAAAAAAAAAATATTTGTTGTTTTTTTTATACAGTAAACCAACCTCATATTTTGGGGTGTTACATGGCCTTACCAAAAATAATGGTTTTAATGAACCTACCGACTTGAGATTTATCGTCGATTGGTCAGAATAACATTTTTTGGAATTACATGGGTGACCACAGGAAGATTGTCCTAGTTGACTACAGATGGTTTTATTGGGCTATTTCTAGGGGTAAAACTGGCCAAAGTGGTATGTGCCGACCATCCCTCCGGTTTATCAATTTGGTAAATCAGTTTGCTGGTCAGAAGCCCCTTTTCCGCAATCTTCCTTTAGTGAGAATACTAACCGATTTGTGGCACACGAGCCTTTTTCCCAACTGAAATGCCATATTATTGGCAGATATTCTCCCAAAAAAGGTAGACCACATAAATGGTTAGGTGTGTGGTTTTCTTCAACTGTGAGAGTAAGGTTACTCCCTCCACTTGACTTGAACCATATACCTCTCACCCATAACTCATGTAGTTAATAATTGGTGATTACCGGTACGTTTACACAAGTCATTTTATATACCAAGGTATAAGGAGGATCTCAATACGAGGTGTTGGAGGTTAGAGTATAGTTGAATTTGCCTCAATAACTAGGAAGTCCAAGGTTTTAAGAGTTGCCTTCAAATGGGTGGGTTTAGGACAATCATGTACGTGTGTGAGTCACAGAATTAAAGAAGCACAATTAGGATAGTTAATACACATTGTACATGTTACATAAAGCAAAGTAAAACACAAAAATAATAAATAAAACAAAAGCAGTAAGAAATAAAGGAAAAACCCTTGGACCACTATAACATACCCAACTAGGATTCTAATCTACCAAAATCTTAGATGATGGGTCCAGGGACTAAGTTATACTACGAATGTGTTAGGCACCGACCATAACCTAACGGTCTCTACTTTGTTTTTGTGATTTCTGTCCGCTTAACACATAAGACATAGATATGCACCTATGCATACATAAATTAATTCTAAAATAGTTGTGTGACTTTGGTTTGAATTTGATAATCGGCGTCAAATGACCTATGTATCCGCTCAGACAAACTAGGATCAAAACAACCTTAGTTCGACCGCTCCCAAGGGGAGGTGACCTAGATCTCGGTCATCGACTGTAATGATGAATATGACTCCTCTAGTCAAATGGACTTAGAACTTTAATCGTCTACTCTTTTAGTTTTCTATAATTCTAAATAAAATAGAAGACAATAGAGATCTGATCTTGAGGGGGGAGGGGGGGAGAACAATCTAGACTTTTCAAATCTAGAAACTGAAATGCCCAAAAGGAGAGTAAGAATCGTACTTTGGTACGGATTGTCCAATTTCTTGATTCAAGAATCAATTAGGCATTGAAACCAAGAACGATAATATTCCTAACTAGAAAATGCTATTTTGGGCCTGTAGACAACCTCAAATGGATCCGACTCTTTTAAAAAGCTATAGCTCTCGAGGGCTACACTATTTAGGCTTTTAAATGGCCTAAATTTGGTATCATACTAGTAAGTTTGGGCTGGCCGAAAACATAGAATGAATATGTATAATTTAATAAAAAACACATTATTTGAACCTGAATATGACCTTAAGTTGATTCGGCTTCTTCTAAATAATTTTCCCTCTCAAAAGGATACATGATTTAGGCTTTTGAATCACCTATATTGAGTAACCTATATTGAGTCTTGTATAAGAAGATTAAAGTCCAACAGTGAAAACCTATAAATAAAATTTGCCCAATTAATAAAAACCCAATTATGTTCTTGAAGACAATCTTGAATACATTTGACTTCTTTTGCAAAGTTCTAGCTTTTGAGAAGATACAAAACTAAGGCTTTTGAGTCATCTAAATCGAGTATAACATGAGCAAGTTATGGCCGGTCAAATTTTGAGTGCGTGCTTGATGAATTGGTACATAGAATAACTTTTTATAGAATTTTCATGAATAGGATCAAAGCTTATTCCAAGTTGATCGGTTAATTCATTAAGAAAGGGGAGTTAGCACTACTGGGGGCTCCCTATGCCAAATCCGAGAAGTCAAGATTGCTAGGGTTTTCTCTATTTCTAGTGTTTTTGATACACTACAAGAAAAGACATCTTTTGCGTCGGATTTTTAGCGACGGAATATATTCTGTCGCTAAAATGAGTTTTATCGTCGGAAATCTCCGTCAGCAAAACTCTGTGGTAAAATAATATTTAAGCGACGGATTATTCTGTCGCTAAAAACTCCGTCGACAAAAATAGACCTTCACCGACAGACTTTTAGTGACGGAATAACTGCGTCGCTAAAAATCTATTTAACTCTCAGATCTGGTTTTCTCTCTCACTGCTTTTCTTCTCGAAAATCCCAAAACCATTTCTAGCGATTGTGCCACCGCCGTTCTCACATCCTGCCTCACCTTCGGTGCCACCGAAAGCCTCGACACCGGCGGTGACCTCCCTTGACACCGGCGGCGACCTCCCTCGACACCGGTGGTGACTTCCCTCGACCCCGGCGGTGACCTCCCTGGACAACGGCGGTGACTTCCCTCGACGCCGGCGGTGACCTCCCTCAACACCGGCGACTCCCATCAGGTAATTGTTTTTTATAGTGTTTAATATCACTACCCATTGGTTCTTGCGAATGACCCTACGATTGTACCCGTTTTGCACTGTTATTTTTTTATTTGCTCTTCTTGTGCGTTTAATAAAACAGCAGAGAACCTTTATCTCAACGACGACGACAACGTTTCTAGTTTTGGGTTTTGTTTTCTACGAGCTCGCCAGTTTTGCTTTAGATTATCAGCATTCCTCGTTGCTTTGAAAGATTGAATCTGCAATTAGAATCATGCCATCAGAGTTACCAAAAAGCCTGGTACAACTACAGAACACCATACCCATCTCCTCCTGTTAGGAGATCCTCATGCCCTTAGCACGAATGTAGATGAATACCAAGTTAAGGTTTTAAACTCAAAATTGAACTTCTTTTTCAGAATGGAAACAAATATCGTTGTCAAGAATGCATCTAGAATACAACAGGATCCAGAATCAAACCCAACGTACCAAGCTTCTTCTTCTTCTCTGGATTAATCACCGAAGAACTTGACCTGAATGATTTATCTCATGCAAGGTCACATGTCGAGTTTCTTAGGGAACTAGTTATTTGTCAGATGAACCAATCGTAGGGTCATGAGGTGTTTCACCTCCCTCACCTTCATGGTCTTTTCATTGAAAATGAAGGTGAGGGAGCTTCCAAGCGAATATAGTCACAGATAACTCCTTGGAAAGGACTGGTATTCTTTGCTTGTGTCAAAAATATGGTATTTTCCCCTTGCATAAACTGAGCAGCCGGCATCTCAGTTTGTGAAAGGCTGGTTCTTGCTGAGGACCTCTTACCTAAGTTGTTTGACTTAAGTACCTACAAAGGCTGGTTCTTGTTGATAATAATCTCACAGGCACAATTCTAGAAGAGTTGATGACCTCCCAGCACTTACTGAAGTAGATGTGTCAAACAACTTAGGTAAGAGGTCTAAAAATAAGATAGCAGTGATCGTGTTGTCTGTGATGAGGGGTGTCTTTCTTATTTTCTTGATTGGTGTGACGGCTTTCTGTCTCTACACATAAGCAAAAGTGGTTTACCGAGTACAGAGCCCGGCTCCCATGGTGGTTCACCCTTGTCATTGAGGAGGTGATAATGAGAGTGTCAAGATCACAGTTGCAGGATCACATGTTAGTTTTGGTGCGGTCGACGAAACCCAAACAATTCCTGACATTGAAAATAGCCATATCCAAATGGTTGAAGCAGGGAACATGGTCGTTTTCTTCCAAGTCCTGAAAAACGTGATGAATAATTTCAGTCAAGAAAATATACTGGGGCAGGGGGGTTTTGGCATGGTGAGATCTCTCCAGTGGCGATCCCAAAGCTATGTTGGATTCGTAACTTGACAAAACATTAGCATCGTACAATATAAGTTACGAAACTTTCTTGCAGATGCTCATATTGCTGCCTCAGACAATGCGTCGTGCCACTCGTTGTCATCATCTAGTAGCCCAATCTTTATGCAAGCTGATTTATACGTCGGATGCAGAACTCCATTAACAGTTGTGATGTCATCCCAATACTAGCAACCTCGAACCTTATGCAAAAGCATTCTGAGATAGTAGCACTCACCAGAGTTTGGGTGTGCGTAAGGAAGCCGACCAAGGCAGTGTTTATTTTTTCTTTTTTCCCATCTTTTTCTATTACCATTTGTCTTCCACACCCACTCAGATGGGAAATTGACGTAAGTCAAAGCCCTTGCCTCTGGATATCTTCTGTTGGCTTCGAACCACTTTGTTAACATGGTATTGTGTATGCTCGGTCGATCAATGACTTAGTAAAGATGATCGTTATCGTTAAATGTCATGAATTGTTGGTTTGGGAGATGGTATTGAATTCGCATGATAGCTGGGTATTGTTTTTATGGCTCAAACTCGAATATCCTCCAACATGCTTCAATAGCTGACACATACCGACAATCTAAATAATGTGTTGCCTCATCTATAACGCCACCATGTCGTTGTCCTCCACCATCTTGAATCGTAGCATTATCTTGAATGAGCGTCCTTGCACGATCATGACCTTTAGTAACATATTTGAACAGATACTTTACCACCTTCTCCTGCACACAGCGTTCGACATTTATATGCGCATCAAAGCAGACAATGCAATCACGATTGTACGGGACGACCCATCTATTGTCTAATGTGTGTCCATTTACTACAACCTTCCTCCCATCATTTCTACACCTGTACGATACAAATCCATTCTCATCTATTGTCGTCTCATTGCAAAATCTCTTTGGGTAGTTCTTCGAGCATCTGCCGTTGACCATGCATGTAGCGTTTGGATTCATAGCACCACAAGGGCCATGTATCATGCATCGAACAATAGTTTCATAAGCCAGTGGGTTAGTATCTTTATCAGGTATTTCAGCACATATGATATCGTCAATGTCTTCAGTGGTCATTGGTTTATCTCCTAGGGCCAGAGTAAGTATTATATGGGAGTGTGGGAGTCCACATTTTTGGAATTCTGTGACAGAAATATCTATTTACACGCACAAGATCATCTCAACATATGCAGTTTATAGACTTTATACATCCTAAAGGAAGGTTGTAGTAGAAGGACGGTGGGCGTAAAGTACCTGCATTTACTGTCCCGAATATCTTTTTCTTCTTCAAATGATCCATTACTTGCCTTTGTTTAATTCTAAAAACTCGGCAACTATATCGGGTCTATCTCCTGCACGCTGACCTTCTATCCGTCCAAGGTCCTGCTGTATTTCTAGCCAGCTAGAATTAGTTGTGAATGTAATGAAAAGATCTGGATATCCCAGAGTTCTACATATTGCCATCGCGTCTTGGTAATGCCGCACCATGTTTCGTGGCCCACCATAGAAAGAAGATGGTAGAATAAATCTCCGTCCTACAGTTGCTGCTTCAACGTCTCCAACTACAATTGCTTCCTCTACACCCTGATATAAGTCAGCCATCAACTCCTTCTGATGGGTCCTAATGTAGAACAATCTGCTCTGTTCAATTGCTGCATAGCAATCAACAACAAATTGTTGGAACAACCGTCCTCCTTGGAGGAGCGTCTTCCGTTCACCTTCTCTATGTTGTAGTCGAAAAGCGTAAAACTCTCTCATCGACACCCATTCTCGTGTGGTGCTTGTTTCAGAAGTCCGTGGTATACCCGTACGCCAACCATCTGTTCCGTATGGAAATAATAACGGGTACTGCAAAGGCATGTAAGATGGATGTGCTTCATGAATGCGCCTGAGCGTCCCATCACTTTTGTAGACAACAACGTCACGATGTGATACAGATCCACTATCGTCGCCCATAATTAGTGCTGCAACTTCTGCAGCTGTCGGCGTCACATACTGTCTTTCACCTCTAGAGTGTATCAACTGAACATGCAAATTTGGTACATTGTGTCGACTCATCACATCTCGAACACTTCGAAACACTTTTACGTATGGATTAATCTCATTCAACATCGTTTGTAATCCATCCAATGTGACCTCATTCACTCTCGAATCATCAACACCTCTACTATTTACTACACTCAAGCGATTATGTAGCTCATGCTCAGTGTCATAAATGTAGAGTTGAGCAAATTTAGGTCTTTGACCATCTGGCGGAAGCAATGATCCGATTCTATGATAGTTTTCACCGCTAATCCTGAATGCATATGGGCCCCCTCCATCTAAAACCGAGTGATCTACTTTCCATCCCATTGATGTGAATGATAGCATAGAATTGTAGGCCCTTACATTTTCCATAAAAGTTGGACTACGAAATTGAGCCGACAAAAACTCAGGCATTGGTGGTAGCAATGGTAAAATCACTTCCCCGCCTCGACAGCACAATTGGAATTTTGGATTAGTCATGGTGCTTTGAGTTGTCTTTTTCTGAATCCACATGAGTGCGTGACACGCAGAACATGTAGAGTATCTTTGAGCAAACACTGCGCGTTCCGTGACTCGCCATCTTCTAGAGCGTGTTGTTGAGGTTACTATAATTTTTCTTAAAATTCACCTTAGTATTTTCACCAAAAATGGATATAAAATTATTATTTCGTCCACTCCATTTTTTTGGGAAAAATATTGGTGGGTAAGGGTGAGAAGGAGAAAAAAATGTCCGTGTTCATTTCATATGTGTGTGTGCACGCGGACAGATGCATGCGGTGTGGTTTTATTTTTCTTGTTTTGGGGTGAAGGGGGTGTTGTGGTCTGTCCATGGCTATTTTTGTTGTATGGTGGAGGGTGGGCTGGTATTTCATAAACCAACAAATTTGGTACCATATGTTACAACAAATTATGATCAAAACTGGCATTAATTACAACGACTGAGATGTTTAGTACCTCTTTTATAAGAACAAATTGATGTGGTGAAGAAGAAATCTTTTTAGGAAGTAGTTCTTACATGCATACCATTTGTGGGAGCGAAGCTAGAGTTGTCGACCGAAGTTGCCCCCTCTGTCCGGTTGCGATGCGACACAACCTCACCACCACCTTGCATTTCCATGTAATGCTGAGCGTCTGGACCTAAACCATAGAGAAGTTAAAGTTAACAATTTTCGGTTTAAAAATGAGAAAAAAACTGATAGTTTAAGCTAATCACTCAATAACGTTAACAAATCTACGCTTATTGTCATTTCTATGTTGTTTTGAAATTACCATTTGAAACCTGAGCAATTCCTTGCATGGTTGTTGCACTCTGATAGTCTACATCTTGGATAACTTGTTCCGGATTTACATCCGAAGTCGAACATGCTTGGTTGGTACGTGACACCCTTTGCAATTGGGGAACATCAGTATGAGTTCGGCGCGCTCGTTTGACACGCAAGAGAGAGACATGCAAATTCCTTGCTTGTCTCTCCATCTCCATAATTGATGCTCTAATCATTGGTTGCCCATGGTCTTCATTTCGTTGAAGCAGTATTTGTCTCCTCCTTCTTAATCTTGCTAGCTTGCTCCTAAGTTTCTTGTCCTCTGTCAATGCATCCATTTTGGAATAAGAGTATACATAAAAATTGTTTTTTTGTTGATGTTTTTATTTTTTAAAGTAGATGATAATGCCGTGGGATGCCACCTTTCTATGTAATAGCTATTTATTAGAGGAGGAGAGGATGATTTTTAGACAAAAAATTTGGTCGCTTAAATGTTTGTATGTATTTAATACATCTTATGTAATCGTTGTTGACTTTTGCATTAACCCTTTTTTCCCCATTCCTCGCTACTGTGCATGTATAGTTGACACAACACATTTATTTGTATATATTTATCATGAAAAGTTGTGATGCTATCATTTCTTAACAGATGTTAATTATATTTGTCTTTTTCATTGCACAAAAAAATCTCGCTACAATTTTTAATTATTATTTATATTTGGAAGGTAAAGAAGGTGCCAACAAAATCAAAATCTATATTAGATAGATTTGAGTGAAACTTCAACACATACACTTCTAGTGAAATAAATAATAAGTTAAAAAATACGTCTATATAGTATAGATAGATTTCAGGTTATTGCAAACTAACAATTTGTTTTCCTTCCATGAAAGATATTTATGTTTTGAATTTTAGGTAAGTTTTATTTGCAACTGAAGTTGAAAATGTATGCCAAGGAAAGTTTAAAAAGAATTTGATCCGTTTACACTTTTTAGTGGCAGTTAATGCTACTAAAAAATGGATGTTGAAGTTGTTATGATCGGTTAGTTTTACAAAGACCAAAAGCATTTTAGATTGTTTTTTCCATTTCGGTCATGTTGAAATCGTTTTTGAGTGTCCCAAGAAAGCAAAAAAAAAATTTGGAAAGTAAAGATAAATTCACCTACTTTTTCTTTCCTTAAGCGAAAAGTAAAAATATTTGGGTCTGTTTAAAAGTTTTTTTAGTGGCATTTAATTCTACTAAAAGATGGATGGCAAAGTTGTTATGATGGGTTAATTGTACAAAAAACGAAGGCATTTTAGAATGTTTTTTCCTTTTCGGTCATGTTAAAATCGTTTTCGATTGTCCCAGGTAAGGAAACAAATATTGGAAAGTAAAGATAAATTCACCTACTTTCCTTTCCTTAACCTAAAAGTAAAAATATTTGGGTCCCTTTAAGAGTTTTTTGGATGATGAAGTAGGGGATTTCAAAAGTGCTAACTTCAATTTCTTTATTAAAAACTACGTTATTGCTCAAGTCTATATACCTGCAATTCCACCAGTCGACCTAAATCCTAATCTCTCACCCATGTACCTACCCTATTCCATCCGTCTTTTCAAGGGCATTCTATTCCATCACTTAGGCTCTCTATAAGAATTTCCGATTTAGACGAACATGTGAATGACCCAGTAAGTACTATTTTGTTTATTAGAGAATGAAGTCAAAACAGATTTCTCCCTTTGTTTAAATCGAAATCGCCACATTCTAATGCATGCTACCGTACTGAAATGAAAAAAGAGAATCCAATGTATATCTATTCCACGATTGAATTATGTACTGTAGTGTTGTAATTTTTTTGGGGGGATAACATCAACCTTACCCACAACTGCTACCCACAAACAGAATGGACAACAAACACCCACCACCGGCTACCACCAGTCACATTTTTTTCACCCACGATCCCAGGCTACCCCTACAGACCCAGCAGTGCAAGCATACATCCCACAGCCCACGGCTCCCCCCTCCACTCACAACACGCAGACACACAGGCTGTGTTTTTTTTTCCCCAACCCCACCACCTTACCACCCCACTGCAGAAGCACACCCACGGAAACAGTTAGATACGGATTCTGGTAAAGAAAGGTGCAACTCCTTTCTAATGAAAAAAAAAGGTTGTGCATCAAAATTTGTACAAATATTGAAATGGGTAGAGACTGGTTTCCAATTATCGGCGGTGATATTAACAAAATACGAAGAAAGCAAAAGAGGGAGAGTTTGGTAGCAAAAGTTTTGCATGGTGGTTGCCTTGCATGAACGAATGACATCAAACACTATTGAATATATGAGAGTGAATGAATATACCTCAAGATGTTCCTGTGTGCAAGGAACTCCCCTTAACCCGCAAGGAAAATGGAAATTTAGTTAAGTGCCCCGAATAGGAAAGAAATGGTATAGAAAAGCAAATGGTGTAAAAGTAAGCACTACTTTTGGTTTGTGCTCAAGATGTTCCTGTGTGCAAGGAACTCCCTTTAACCTTCCAAATGGTGTAAAGATGTAAAGATGTGAAAACCATAAGATGTGAAGACCAAATGGTATAGATGTACCTATGTTCAGGTTTGCTTGCAAATGCTTCCTTTGCTTCCTGTTTCTACCAAGGAGCTTCGTCGAAGTGCAAGAAAAATACCTAGCATGGGAAAACAAATGATGGAGAAAAGCAAATGGTGTAAACAGCAAGAAAAATACCCAGAATGGGAAAACATATGATGGAGAAAAGCAAATGGTGTAAACAATATCTATGCCATTTACCATATATCCTCGGCTGTAGTTTCTTAAACTAAGCACTACTTCTTTTGCTTTCTGTTTGTACCGGAAAGTGATGAATTATTCTGTTTCTCTTGGTATATTACAGGTTTGCTTTGTTAGGGAAGGTGATGAAGTGGTGTCTAAGAAAATACTGGTAGGAAGATCATGGAAGTGGGAAACGTGGGTGTGTGGTGGAAGTTTGCATGGGTAGTGGCCTAAAAATTTGGGAGCTAAGTCCCCGTGCTACGCACGGGGTAACACCAAGACTACTCAAACATTTGTGATTGAGTATGAATGATAAAAAGACGCCATTGTGGAAAAAAAAAAAGGAGGATTACTCAACTCATCCTCATGCAAAGGGATGGTTCAACAATGTTTGATCTTTTTGATAAAAAGTTGATACCGAATATGGTCATGTATTCATGAAAATCGTCTAACCAAGATAGTAAATTATAATTGTATCCCAAGCCGGAAATGTATTTTTGCTTATATTTTTGTTATATGTTTCACTAGCTCTGCGTGAACATATCTATCATCTGGGAAAACATTAACTATCAGTAGGGGACTCAAAATTTCTTCCTTTTTATATTGTTCTGTTGGCACGTATATTTTGGATTTGGAATGCAGCTTTGTGGCTGTTTCCAGAGTTATGCCCTGGTTGATGGCGGACCTGTTTTGGGATTCAATTTCACCCTTCCTTGGTTTCGTGTTTCTTGAGGCCTTTCTCTAATTATCCTTTTTGGGTGGTCTTTGAAAAGCTTATTTATTTCTAGCTAAGTGCATGGATAACATAAGTACTTGTAAACTAACTCCTTTGCCTTTAGTAAACAAAAAAGATCTCCTACTAATACCCATTGCATTTTTTAAGGTTTTTACCAATCCAATAGAAACAACACCTTACAGAATAAATAGAAAGTGCAAGCAACGGTTACGACGTACATGTCAAATTTGCCGTTCTACCGCTCTCGCTTTTTTCCTTCTCGCTTCTGCGAACCGATGGCTTAAATAGTATAGTAGCGTACACGTTAAACAACAGGAGAATCTGTGCACAGGGTGTAAACTTTTGCCATTCGACCCAAACATAACAACTCAAAAACTCGTGAATTGGTGCTAGTAATGTGCACAGGAGACTCATTATGTACAAGCTGGGAACCAGAAACAGCTGGTTAGGGGAGGGGAGAAGAGTACAAGCCGGGCGCGGGGGCCGGGGGGGGGGGAAGCTAGGACCAGGCATGAGAAGAGGCTCATCAGGGGTTGCAGAGCCTCGGATCTGGATCCTGCTGATTCGGGGCCGGCTCGGCATGTCTAGCTGCGGTACCCTACTGATCCTGCTCCCTGATCGTCCTCAACACCACCGTAGTAATGCGCGCGATCTCCTCGTCGGCCAACGGATGCCAAGGAGTAGGTGTTTGTGGAGGGGCAGTGGGGGGTGAGGACGCTCCTATCACGGCACAAGCAGTCCGACTAGGCAGGCCACGTATGCGGCCTTTCGGCCGATTGACGACCTCCGTCATATCCAGCCATCGCTTCAACGCCCCAGTACTCGCACCCGTACTAGTGGACGCTGATGGCTCCTCGGACCCCTCCTCGGACCCCCTAAGCTGTTCATACGAGGGCTGTAAAAAATAGTGATATAAAGATATGTTAGGGCATTAATTAACGCAACAGACATTGAGGATAGAAAGACAAAAATTAACAACTTAAACAAATTGACTCACATCGATCCGCTGGGCAATATCTGAAATATAGTCGCCCGCTCGGTGCGCCTTGTCCTTGTCCTTCTTCCGCACGTGCGTCTGATTATAGTCAGAGCTACGACCTCATCGTCCTCCAGATCCAGGTGCTGGACCGCATTCTTGTGTCGGACGATGTCGTGTGGCACCGACCCCCCTGTGTGCGTCGGATCTTTGTTCTGTCTGTTCTCAGCCCCGCACTTACTCTTGGCGTCCCAACCTGGATCCGCAGCCCACCGATCTATCATCGTCATCCATACAGTCTGAGATATCCAATGTAGGGGATATCTCGTCATCTCCGTCATCGGGGCACCCTCGGGCAGCATCTTCTTCGCCCCTGTCCCTTGCGTCGTGGAGCCATCGGCGGTAATTTTTGCTGATGTAAGCAAAGAAGGCCTGCTGCCCCAGTGCCTGCTGCTCAGGCGAGTCAAACGTGAACCCCTCCTGTAAGGCATTCAATAACACAAATTAACTACACAAAACAAACTCTAATTAAACAAATACTATCGCTGAAAAAAATACTTCACCGTACCAGCCACTCCTCCCATAGGGATTCCCTCGCGGTGACATCCCAGTCCTTCCAGTACAGGCGTGGCTCGAAGAATCGGCCCTTCACAAGAACGCCGATCTTCGTCCTCGCCTGATTCTTCAGGATCCTGCCAAAGAAGTAAATAAATAAATTAATACAATTCAAATATAAATTAACACCCCAAAAATTTAAATATAAGGCATGATGTGATATTTGTTTTACTTACATGCCCTCCTGGGTGAGCGTAACTCTCTGTTTACGCTGGGGGTCGATGCGTACCCCGCATGTTGGACCACGGCCTCATCGAGATCCTATAAAACACCAACATTAATACATTTCAAATATACTTTAAATATAAGGCTAGCGAAAATATACTAAACACCGTTATCAACTATACATGTGGTAGAACCCACGGAAGAAGGAGAATCAACGCGCGTGTGGGATGAATCTGCATTGGGCTGGGGCGACGGTGATGGCTGGGGCCCCATCTACTGTACACGATCACTCTATGCCTCTTCATCAGTGGGTAATGACGAGGTGGGACCCACCGGGGAGGAAGCAGCTCGGCGTCCAACCCGGCCACAAATAGCCCATATCCTATCCATATCTGACTACGAATAGATAAATTACAAATACATGAACACATTAAAAATAATAATTTGGCAGAAATCATCATCGGCACTATATATATATGAACGGAGGTGCAAAAACACATCCTCCGTTAACAATCTCAATTCTCAATGCACAGTCAACAATCTCAATTCCCAATACCTCATATAGGGTGTCGGTATGGTGTCCGACATCTCCGGACACGTCTGAAGACATTGATTTATTTTTTAAATGCCAGACGCCGCCGTGTCCATCATCCCCTGAAGAGGTGTCGGACACCCCCTGAAGAGGTGCCCACAAGTATAAAGCCAAATTATGACATTTCGGTGTTGGTGTCGATCGGACGCGGTGTCCGTGACCTACCGACACTTTGACACCTCATCGACACATCCAGAAACGTGTCGAACACTTCCGAAAACGTGTCGGACACCTCTGGACACGTGTCCGACACCTACCAACACGTACTAACACTTCCGGACACTTCCGAAGTCATT
This sequence comes from Escallonia herrerae, assembly GCA_033070095.1. Lineage (NCBI taxonomy): Eukaryota > Viridiplantae > Streptophyta > Magnoliopsida > Escalloniales > Escalloniaceae > Escallonia > Escallonia herrerae. Next base: position 1,580,162 of record JAVXUP010000003.1, on the reverse strand, counting down.
GATTTATTTTTTAAATGCCGGATAACGTGTCTGTCACCCCTTCAAGAGGTGTCCACACATATAAAGCAAAAATGTAACATTTTTCGGTGTCGGTGTCAATCGGACGGGGTGTCCGTGACCGACCAACACCTCATTGACACATCCAGACACGTGTCGAACGTCTCCGGACACGTGTCCAACACCTCATATAGGGTGTTCGAAGACATTGATTTATTTTTTAATTGTCAGATAGTCGGACACTGTGCCGGACACCCATTGAAGAGGTGTCCACAAGTATAAAGCTGAAATATGTTGTTTCGGTGTCAGCGTCGATCGGACGCGGCATCCGTGTCTGTGCTACCTAATGGGGACCTCAATGCAATTGGGTCCTATCCTCCGTCAACAATCTCAATTCTCAATTCTAAAATGCCCAATGCAATAAAAATTAATAAAAATCACACATTCAATCCAATTGGGTCCCATCCTCCGTCAACAATCTCAATTCTCAATTCTCAAATGCTCAATGCAATAAAAATCACACATTCAATCCAATTGGGTCCCATCCTCCGTCAACAATCTCAAATGCTCAATGCACAATTAACAATCTAAAATCATCAATTAACAACCTAAAATCATCAATTAATAATCGCATTTACTTCAAATGCACAGCTAATAACCTAAAATCATCGATTAACAACCTAAAATCATCTATCGATTGGATTAGGGCATTCAATTAGGGGTTCAAATAGTTTAATTCAGGGTTCGGTTCAATTAGGGGTTCAAGTAGTTTAATTAGGGTTCGATTGCATTAATTTAGGGTTCAATTTCGTGGTCGGTTGAATTGGGGCATTCAATTAGGGGGTTCAATAAGTTCAATTTAGGGTTCGGTTGGATTAGGGCATTCAATTTAAGGTTCAATTAGGGGTTCAATTCGATTAAGGCATTCAATTTAGGGTTTAATTAGGATTCAATTACGTCAATTTATTGTTCAATTAGGGGGTTCTATTAGTTCAATTTAGGGTTCGGTTGAATTGGGGCATTCAATTTAGGGTTCAATTAGTTCAATTTAGAGTTCGATTGGATTAGGGCATTCAATTTAGGGTTTAATTAGGGGTTCAATTTAGGGTTCGACCCCGGATTAGAGCATTCAATTTAGGGTTTAATTAGGGTTCAATTACTTCAATTTAGGGTTCAATTATGGTTCAATTAGTTCAATTGAGGGGACGGTTGAATTGGGACATTCAATTTAGGGTTCAATTAGGGGGTTCAATTAGGGGGTTCAATTCAATTTAGGGTTCGGTCGGATTAGGGCATTCAATTAGGGGGTTCAATAAGTTTAATTTAGGGTTCGGTCGGATTAGGGCATTCAATTTAGGGTTCAATTTAGGGTTCGGTTAGATTAGGGCATTCAAGTTAGGGTTCAATTAGTTTAATTTAGGGTTTGATTTGATTAGGGCATTTAATTTAGGGTTTAATTAGGGTTCAATTATTCAATTTAGGGTTCAATTAGGCCAAATGCTTCATAATCAACAAATTCAGAAGATAAAATAGTTACCAAACGTCCAAATTAACAACAACATAAGATTATACATGGCAGAGAAGACAAATTCGAATATGGCCAAATGCTTGATAATCAACTTTAAAAAATAAACAACAAGATTAATTTAGGGCAATTGACATACAGATCTCGAGGTGGGTACGACGACGGCAGCGTTGGTGATGCGTTGGCAGTGGTTGGCTTTGTCGCGCGGCGCAAGTGGAGGGCTTTGTGGCACGGCGGTAGTGGAAGGTTTGGTGGTGCGGCATCGGGTGGGGGACATGGGTATCACCGGAGGTGGGTCGCCGTAGAGAGGGGTCGCCGGAGGTGAGTCGCCGTAGAGAGGGGTGAGAGAAGAATTTTGGAGAGAGAAACGGGGAGAGAGAAACAAACCCGATGTGGGTTTATATCGAGGATCTTTAGCGACAGAATAATACCGTTGCTAAAAATCCGTCGGTGAAGGTCTTACTTTTATCTACGGACTTTTTAGCGACGGTTTTATTCCATCGTTTAAATAATTTAAAAAACCTTCTGAAAATACTAATTTTCTAAAAAAAATTTGACGACGATAACTCCTTCGCTAAAAGTCCGTCTGCAAATACGTTTACCGATGGGGCTTCTGTCGGTAATAGTATTAAACGACGGATTTTTAACGACGGGATATTTCGTCGATTTAAGGCCTTTTTAGCGACGGAATACCTTCGGTCACTCAAAATCCGTCGGAAAATACATATTTTCTTGTGGTGATGGGGATCGAGAAGGAATGAGTACTCACTTCTTTTTTAATGTTACATGAAAATAAGTAAGGATCTGTTACATTCACTTCATGCCTTGGAAAATAGTGAAATTCATTTCATAAAACAAGACATGATTTAATTTAACGCAGATTAGCTGGGTTGTCCACTGGATTTCAGTCAATAGCCCATGCAATAAAGTACATTCCAATTTCGCCTTCGGCATCAGATAGTCTCCACCGTAAATTTTTCAAATTGATACGCCTTAACCCGGCAAGTGCTTTCTACATAAAGATCAAAGCACACGTTCTTTTTAATCACCAACTGGCAGCCAAATCATAAAGCCTTCACATGGCTTTCATGGACTCAAGTCCCATTCATCAGCATCACACTGCCAATGAAGATATCCCAAAAACCACACACAATTAATAGGGGAAGAACATATGAGAAAAGCTCTATACCAATATCATTACTTTAACGTGGATATAGAAATGCTCAAGTCGTTTAGCACTTTTTACAATCAGATGGCACGCATTCATCAAAATCTGAACCGACACTACTAATGAAAATAAACCATATCACACGGTATATGCATAAAAATGTTACAGACGCAAATAAGAAACTACTTCCCCGAATCATACAATAAGTTCGTTTTCATTAGTGGTGTGGCGCCAGTGCCTGCGCTTTGCATTGTACCTGTAAAAACAAACGCAAAATAAGCATCCATTTATGGAAATGAAATCATGGGTTTTTTGGAGGGAGAAAAAGGGTATAGTACCTGATGGTGTTATCGGTGCGCATTTATGATCCACCCACTCGGTCGAGTCTTATGTCCAGCCTCCATCAATCAGCCCACCAACGGCCGCAGTCGATCGATTCCTGCCACCAGGCCCAACCATGCCGCCACGGCGATTCGCCAAAAGCACGCCAATGACCACCCATCTTAGGCCTCAATCGATCGGCCCACCCACGACAGCCGTCACTCGTGAATCTCCACCAGGCCTCCATCTGTGCCGCCCCGCCTATCTTCTACAGCCCAGCACTGCCAGCCACCCACGATCCCCGAGTCTAGACGTCCATCCCCAGCCAATCGCCCAACCACCGCCAATCGCATAACCACTCTATAATTGCAGAGTTGTTAAGGGAAAAGGAAATGCAGAGAAGGGGAAAGGGAAGGGGAAATGCAGAACAGAAAATGGACCCCCATCCCTCCACCTTAGCACCCACACCACTAAAAATCCCCACCCAGCCCAACCTGCCTAACCGTCCACCATGGTAGCCATGATGACTGCAATTCTATTGGTCTGTGGGAAGATGATTAAGGGCGGCGTGAAAAAACAAATAGAAGAAGTGAAGGCCTTAGGTTTTCTTTAAGAGAAAAATTGGAGCAGTTAGGCGAAACGTGGGGTTTGTGGCTAAAGTGTAAGGCCTTAGACCTGGGCGTGGGAGTAGTTAGAATATTTAGCCAATGAAGATATGACAACTAATATTTTATTATGTAAAAAATTCAAAAATCTGATAAAATTAGATTGATAGTTTGGAAGGCATAGACACTATCAATCGAATCCTATTATACTAGCTAAAACCCCGTGCTATGCACGGGCATATTGCTTTATATTTCCACCCTTTACTATTTTGTACTGTTAGACAATTACTATAAGCCAAAGTAGTCAAAGCATACAAATCTGTAACGAAAAGTAATCAAAGTATATTAACCGAGAAATGGTTAATATTCACTGAGTATACAAAAGGGATCAAAATGTCACATAAATATATCCACGCTCTCTTTGATTGCACGTGGAACTTAATCCTATTGCAGAAAATCGCTTACAAAAATCAATCATGCTAACTAAAAGGAGGGTAGAATGTACAGTAGAAAATCATGCCATACCATCTTTGTCTTTATGTCCATTACTCATAAAAGGGGTGTTATTATAATCATGTAATGGTTTGCCCTTAGATTATCTTATGTTTTTAAGACTTCTATGAGAGAGTGAGCATGACAAAGTGGGAGTTCGGAATTTGCATTACAATCTACTGGTGAATATGGACTCATAAAGTGGTGATGCTATGAAAATGAAGCCATAATAGTAACTCTCGTAAAACATTATATTGTGTGTTTGTTTTCTCCGCTAACTTTTCTTCTTTTTGTTGCTCGATGCTCTGTTAGCTTATAACAACATGCAATTGTCTCTAGAGAAAGAAAAATGGTGAATGCTATAATCTCTTATTTGACTGCTATTGTACAAAAATGTTGTGCCAACTCTTTATAGCTACAGTAAACATTTCAACTAAATTATATAAACAACTTTGTCGATTATAGGAATAGGTTGTGACCGTGGTTACATAACAACATTTTCCATCGTAAACTTAGTTTTAAGTTGTTTGTTTAACAATATACCAATTTCCGAGAGATGTATTATTGATTGCTAAATCAGTTCAATGTAATAAAGCCTAAATGTAAATATATAAATGACATCAGTCCTATATATAACATGCCATGAGCATGCTGCAACACCCACAAACAGGCCTATATATAATCTTCACACACACCCCAAACAACGTACACCAGCCCCTTCACCCACCTGTCCCTCAATACCTGCTCACCCCTCTTTGACACAGCCAACACCCCCCACCCCCACCCCATACCCCCAAAGCAAAACAAACCACCTACCCCCTCACCACCGCCCCACAAAACCGCTACCTGCAGGTAGCTACTGCCTTACTAATTAGCAGCCAACCATCTACCCGCAACCCAACAGCACCCATCGCCCCACCTTCTCTCTCACACATAGTTACCTCATAACACCCCCTGCCCCAAAGCACCCCACCCCCCATCTTCGCTCTCACACACAGGAACCACCCACCAGCCCAGCCCCAACCACCACACTAAAACACAATTCCTCCCCACACACGACAGCCCCACCCTTCTCCCCCAACGCCTGCATGTCTTCTTTAACACACACACAGCCACCCAAAACCCACCCCGAACCCCACCCCCCATGCACCACCCCACCACCCCGCTATCGACAGCCCACCCCCACGACCCCCACGAACATGACCCCCCCAATTCCCCCTACCCCACGACCCCCACAATATAGGGCAGCCCCAAAACAGGAAGGGCCCCCACTCCCAAACCCCCAACAAAACCCCACAACCCCATGACCCCTAACAACATGGACAACACAACCGTCGTACCCCACCAACCCCTCCCCCCACCTTCTCTCTCACACACATGAACCACCCACTAACCCAGTCCACCCACCTCTCCAAAACATGGCAGCCCACAGCAAAGGACACACCCCATGCACCACCCCACCACCCTTCTACCGATAACCCTTCCCCACGATCCCCACCACCACAACCACGACTCCCATCCCCTACCCCATGACCCCACCAACACGGGCAGCCTCATGTACAGGACACAAACACCCCACCCCAAAACCCCCATCCACCCCATTACCCCTAATAACATGGACAACACAACTGCCGTACCCCATCACTCTCTCCCCCTACCTTCTCTCTCACACACAGGAACGACCCACCAGCCCAGCCCACCCACCTATCCAAAATACGGCAGCCCACAGCAAGGGACACACCCCATGCACAATGTTTTACACTAAAGCAAAAGCACAACATAGGCAGAAAGATATCTGGTCCTAATATTGAATGTATGACAGTGAATGAACACACCTCAAGATGTTCGTGTGCAAGGAACTCCCTTTAACCTGCAAGAAAAAGTAATAGTCTAAGCCATGAACATTCATCATTCCAAAATTTAGTAGTCTTAAGCAATGGACATAACCTTGACAATGTGGTAGTACTTTGGATGTGTTTTTGGGTTTTTCCTGATTTGCTTGTGTGGTTTGGTGCTGCTCTATGAAATGGGTCAGCAGATCAGTGGAGACCATGACGGCCATGAGGATGAAGAAGTTGAAAATGCCATGGAAGAACGTAACCTGCAAGAAAATAGAAACGTAGTCATGTAAAGTTTTGCATGGTGGTTGTCTTGCATGAATGAAAGACATCAAAGTATCTCTTACACGGTATGCTAGCATAGAAAAGCGAAAACACAATAGCCAAGAAGATGAAGAAGTGGAATTTGAATGTATGAGAGTGAATGTTAACCTGCAAGGAGACAAAAATTTAGCCTGAGGAACAAAAACTGTCATCCGCAACCAATGACAAAAAAGAAATCACATACGTTGCAGCAATTGCAGAGAAGACTTAGCCTGAGGAGTCCAGAAATGGAATGCTGCGTTTGCTTTTTGTTTCTACCAAGAAGCTCACTTAAACTGCAAGAAAAAAGAAGTCACCCTCGGCTCATTTTGCTTCTCTGTTGGTTTGCCTTGTTAGGGAAGGAGATGAAGTGTTGGGTAGCAAAACAGTGGCAAGGATATCATGGAAGTGGGAGACATTGCTTTGTTAGGGAAGGAGATGAAGTGCTGGCTAACAAAAGAGTGGCAGGGAGATGAGGGAAGTGGAGACGTGGGGTTAGTGGAATTTTGCATGGGAGTTAAGCTGTTTTTTTGACCAATGATTTAGTGACACGTAATTAAGTTGGTATAAAATAAGTCAAAAATTCTAAAAAATTGGATTTGGTGTTTGATGGGCTAGGAACCTATCAATCGAATCCTATTATATATATATATATATATATATATATATATATATATAGATTTTCCACATTGGGATTACCAAAACAATTGGGATCCCTAAAGAAGTTTTTAACTCTACCATAGTTATGAATATTATATCAGAGTGTACTAATTTTTTTCTGTAAAATGGTACGTACAATATCGGTACATTTTGTGCCATCTCGGATTTTTTTTATCAATTATATACATACATAATTCTGATTCATTAGCTAAGTAAAGGTATATACATGTATTTCCTCTCTCACATCTCTATAATAAATTATTTCTCTTCACAGTACTTGAATTTTTTTTTCAACTAAGCTGTTTGTTCTCGAATAAGTTGTACAACTTCTTATCTGAAATGGTGACATGTGACATTAAAAGATAAAAATAAATTACAGAAAGAGAGAAGAGAGAAAAAAAAAGAGATAGAACAACTTATTTTTAATGTCAGTAATAATCCTCAAAGAACTGCTTTCCTAATCCCACAATTTACAATTGCCACCATCTTTCTTTCATGGCTTTTGAATGCGTGACAAATCCTAAAAACAGGAGAATACTTATTTGCACTCTCTCTCTCTCTCTCTCTCTCTTAACTTTGATCTTTCTTTTCGTGGATAACTTTGGAAAAAAAAATTTGAGATTGCATAGTTTATACAATGACTGCAATTAATATTACTAGTTAAAGAGATAACAAAATCACACATCTGCAAGAATAATTTTCTCTTAAAGATTTTCCCATTTGATATGTACAACAAACAATATCTTTTGAAAAATCTACCTATTTGATCCACATATATGCTGTGTACCTTGTAGCTAGTTTAGTATGAATTGAATCTGTTTTCCCCAATAAATGGTGACAAGTGTTAACAACAAGATATAGGCCTTTGTGATTTCTCCTTCTAGCACGTGAATTGAATCTGTTTATAATTCAGTCCACCTCCATGTCATTCAAAACTAAACTTCTACCAGAAGATTGGGATACACGTGCTAGAAGGAGAAATCACAAAGGCCTATATCTTGTTGTTAACACTTGTCACCATTTATTGGGGAAAACTTTCACTACATTCAGTACATTAGGTGGGTTTCATAGGCACCTGACATATAAGCCTGGCAATTAAAGCCTAAAAACTACGTCCTACCCATTAAAACAAAATTAATTACGCGCTTTGGTTCAACATAATCAGCAGGAATAGCTCAGTTGGTTGGAACGTGTGGTTATTAATCAAAAGGTTGGAGGTTCAAGCCTTCCTTCTAGTGTTTTCCTAAATATATGCATTTGCCTTTTCTTTTTTTTTTGATGAGATATAAAAATATATACCAAGTGAGGAAGAAGATACGGAAGGTAAAGTGGTTGACAACCCCACCCACCAGGGTAGGAAACAAAACATTGTAAGCAGATGGCAATTACAGTCAGTGGACAAAATAACACAAAATAGAGCGGCCAGAACGTAAAACGCCACATGAGTAAGTCCAATTTGGCTCCGATCAAGAAGATGGACGACAGGCTATACAGTGCAAGCCAACCTGTGGAGAACTTGAAACTGAATGGCAAGTAAGAGACACCAAAGCTGACGACAAGGACATAACACCTGCTGTACATAGGGCAATATGCAACGAATGCATGTTCCGGCAACCTAAGACCAACTAGGAGAATAATTGTACATCTGCAATTGGCCAGACCTCGCTATTCTGGCTCTGATAGCCACAATTCAAGGAAGAGAATAAGAATATGAGATGAGAAAATTGTGCCTTAGTTAGCCAATGAATAACACATATAATAGCAGTCTCAGAAGCATGAATTGAAGCAAATCCACTACCGTACAAACCATAGTGCTAGCACCCATAGGTTCCCACTCAAGATTGTATATCAACAGACCAATGCCAAATTGACCCACAGTATCAGTGGACTTGACTGAAACCGAACAGAATATGGGAGTAGTTGGAAATAAGCACTAACAAGTGGGGGAGAAATGTTTAGGATAAATAGGGGGTAAAAATGTGCAAACTGGGTGACCGGGACGAAAGATCGAGGATGTCTTGTACGCTCTCCCTTTTTGATCTTCTGGAAACAAGTAGAGTATGTAGTAGTAGATGAGAGATTCCGAAAAATGGAGAGAGCAGTAAACAAGATATGATTAGGCAAAAATTGTTCCCCCCTAAACACTAAAGCATTACGCCCAATCCAAATATGCCAGAGGATTGTGATTCGCTGCATGAATCTCTTCGTAACACGCCGATTATAAAAAAAGTGACTGAGTGAAACCATGCACCAACCTGGCTTGTAAGGAAGAAGAGTCACGGTTTGAATAAGTGTAGTCACTGGCAGTTTGCCTAACAGCTTGGCTCTAGCACAATGTAGAAACAGATGAAAATATGTTTCCATAGACACCGAACAAAGGGGGCAGGCAATCCTAACAGGACAGTTCCTTTTGGCGAGCTATGTGCGGAGGGGCATATTTTCGTGTATCAGCTGTCAAAGGAAGTATTTGAATTTATCGGGGATAGGAAGTTTCCAAAGTTTCTTCCAAACACCCGAAGGTACGTCTGAAACCAACTAAACTTTGCTTTAAAGGACAAAAGATTGGTAGCTTTATGTACTGAGAATGTACCATTAGCCACATGAGGCCAGAAATAGGAGTCTTGAAGATTATGAGCAGATATGTCCAGCTTAAGGATTAATGAGACAATATCTCAAGGAAAAATGTTGAAAAATAAGTTAAGATTCCAAGCGCGAGGGTATGGAAGCAATAGATGACAAATCCGGAGGTGTGAAGTGGTAGGAGTAGCATAGTCACGCAACCGCTCAAGAGCAATATATGGTTACCACCAATCCATCCATACAGAAATAGATCGCCCATCCCTAATATGCCATTGAAGGCCCTGTTTTAATGATCGTTGCCCCGCCGGCAGACTGCGCTAGATCCAAGAGCCACTACAAGGTTGACGAATATGCAAGAAGGCAGATAAGGAGTAGTAGTGACCTTTTAAGACCCGGCTTAAAAGAGAATGTGGTTGGGTCCAAAAGTTTCCAAGCTTGCTTTGTTAGGAATGCCTGATTAAACAGTCAAAAAAATTGAAAGCCAAGGCCGCCCCGGTTCTTAGGCAAACAGATTAAAGGCCACGAAATCCAATGAATCGATTTATGATTGGTCTCACCCGACCACCATAAGCGAGTCGGATTTGGTCTAACTGGGAACATACATGAACTGGCAAGCTGTAGGCGGACATGTAGTGAACCACAACAGAGGAAAGAACAGTCGAAATTTAGAAACAGTAATTATTTGGGTTGCCTCAGTTTTAATAGTAGATCAAAAAATATTGCAAAGTTGTTTTTGCTCTTAATCCTGTTATGCCATAAATATATTTTCTATATATGTCACTGCTCGAGAATAACGTAGTTTAAATTACTCTTGTTTTGTGTAAAATTAGAAAAATATCACCAATACTCCAACGCGTCGATCCAATTATGTTGCTTAAAATCACGTCATCAAAATTCCTTTTGTGACATAGTAACATAAATAGTTTCTCAAAAAATGTACAAGGTACTAAAGAAAGTACATTTCTAATTTTGGGGGAGAAAATAGTGTTTTGATAATATCTAAGAGCACGGATTTGCACCCGTGGTGCTTGTTGGCAAAGGCTGCAATCTCTGTATTTAGTCATCTACAATTCTTGCTAGATCAACTCAATGGAAATATACATGTGATGCTAATATATTATTGTAAAGATTTATTGCTGAAAATGTTTCTCAAAATATCACTTACTACAATTTTGTTGGTAATAATAAAAACAATACAAAACGGCTGTTTGGCAATCTAAGGATCTGTACGCTTACGAGATTTTTTTCTGTATTCTATATTCTGTTTTTGGTTTCCAGAATTTAGTATTCAGTTCTAAAATCGTATTATGTACTTTTACTTTTTTCCGTATCTACTTTTTTAATTTTTTCTGTACGTTTATCATTTTCATTTTCATTTTCACCAACTTGTTTCTAAACCAATTCATTAATGGACCCCACTATTTCCGTTTCTAGGAAGACCTGGTGAAATGAGTGGTCTAGTTTGGTGAGTGTTTGTTGAAACATGGTGGTAGATATGAGGGAGAAGAGTTCGAGGAAAAAGGTGAAAACACCCTTTGGGTGTTTTCAGCTTTTTTGACACTATTTGAAAATTTTATCCAAAACGGAACCGAAAAAACGTAAACGTACACGAAAAAAAGGCATCTTTTTCATCATCATTACAAAAATGAAAACTGAAAAACATAAACGTACAGCTTCTAACTAATTACCCAATCAACTTAATATTTAGAGCAAAAAACTGTTTACATCAGCATAGCTGAATCTACAGGTTTACAAGTATCTAATTCAAGAACAGTTTATCGCTAATTATTGTAACGATAAGTATTTATTTAAGAGGGTTGAACCCTTATGTGCAACTACCGTGGCAGCAAGAACTTTTCCTTCAAAGTTTAAATTTTAGTAGTTTCTAACATGGAGAAATGGTGACAGGTCTGAAAAAGAGTTTCTTTATCAAGTTTTTTGGGAAGCCATCAGAGCTGGAGCAACCACGATTGATTGTACGGATACCGTTGGATGCAAATATCCAACTGAATGGGAAGAGTTCATTGCTGATATGTAGGGCTGTAAATGAATCGAGCCGTTCACGAACGGCTCGTGGTTCATTCTCTGAAAAACTCATTCATGTTCGTTCATATAATATACGAACCGAACATGAACAAGTTTTTAGGAGCCGAACATGAACACTCCAAAATATTCACAAATTTGTTTGCGAATAACTCATTTAATTAATAAATTAATTATTATATATTTAAGAATTAATATATACATAAACTATATAAATTAAAATTTAAACCTGGAGGCCAGACTTTAAAATTAAGTAGCCCAAAACCCCAACCCACTTATAAAAATAAAGCCCAACCCCTAAATTTATTTTATGAAGCCCAAGATTAAACCCTAACTATATATAAACTAAAAGTCTAAAACCTAAACTTAAAAATCTCTCATGTCTTCAGACCTCGTCTCTTCCTCCCCATCTCATTCTCTCACTCTCACACACAGATCCTACAACAGCCCCCTCTCTCGATCTCTCACACATACAAATCATCGCACACAGCCCCCCGTATCTCTCTCTCTCTCTCTCTCCCTCTCCCTATCTTCATAGACAGTAATCAAGTTATCCGTCTTTGCCGCCATCTTTGCCCGTCGCCGGATTCAACACGCATCGCCGAATTCAACCTGTGTAGCCTGATTCAAGCATATTTTCGAGTTGTAAAGCCAAGGGCTTGAAGAGGGAGCTGATTCATAAAGATTCATCGCCGATTGATCGATCGATCGATCGAGATTTTGTTTTATAGCTTTTTTTATTTTGCATCCCTCATTGTATCTCTGTTCTTGTTTTTTATTTATTATTGGAGAATAGCTTGATTGTTTGAACAATTTGGGTATTTTGAGTTAATTTAGGGATTTGATTGAAGATGAACACGAATGCGGAAACTCGAGTTTGTCTCGTATTTTAAACGAGTTGAATAAGGCGAGCCCGAGTTTAACCGTCACGAACTCGAGCCGAGTTCGAACAAAAATATTTTGGCTCTTGATGAACTCGAGCCGAGCTCGAACATGCTGAAACTTAAACGAACCGAGTTTGAACACACTCATGTTCGGCTCGAACTCGGTTCGTATACAGCCCTAGTGATATGAAAGCCAATATTCCTAGAGCAGAGAATGTTATCATATCAACTCACTGCCATAATGATCTTGGTCTTGCCAATGCCAAGACGTTAGCTGTAAGTCATCGGCTATGTTCCTTGTCTATTTTCATGCTTTCAAAGACCAATTAAAAATCGATTGGAAGATTCACCGAAAGATGTGTATCCCAAAATTTTGCGCCTCCATCTTGAAAAATATACATAGAACAAACTTTGGTTCTTATCCGGATTATAGAAATCTTCCTCCAACTCTATATATAGCGACAATTAATAATTACTAAATATTTTGAGTGACTTTTCTTCTAACACTTTTAGGGATAATTATTAACAGCACTTTTTTAGCTTCACTAAATAAAAGTCACTAGAAATATTTAGAGACGATTGATTGTCGTTATGTAGGGGGTAGGAGAAAGATTCCTCCAATTGGGGTAGCAGCCAAATGTTTTTCCATATACATACATTAGAATAATCTGGTACTTCTGCACTAATTAAAAAAAAGTCGTTGAATGTAATTTAATAATAAAATTGTTACAGTAGAGATCCTGTAGAATCAATGATCTTTATCCCTTTTGCATGGATACGGATCCTCTACAGCAATTTTATTGACCAAATATTGTCGCTAAAAATTATGGTGACAACGCTAAAAATACATTTATGGATATTTTTCTATTACAACAAAAGTCTTGTACAACAAAAGATCTTCATCCTTTTTGCATTCACTCAAATTATGCTTTATCCCCGTTCATTGATTTATACATCGCTCATGGGCAAGTGTTGCATCTCTTTTGGGGATTTTAGTTACCCTTCCTCTCGAGAAAAAGTCCAACAACACCGAGTACATTGAGAATTAATTGACACCGAAGAGCAAAGCAGATTATAGCTGAAAGTGAAAAGTATCTTACAAAGAACTAAATCAGTTTAATCCTCACTAATTTTTCAAATTCAGGCGGTGAATGCTGGCGCCAGGCAAGTGGAGGTCATAATTCTTCGAGTCGGCTCTGACTTTGAACGACACCTCTTTCTAAACTGCATTGGTCTAATTCTTTTCCAGGGATACGTGGGAAGCCTCGCAAAGGTTCAACCTCATATTGTGTGTGTCTTCGAGTCGGTCTTTAGTAATGTGGTCTTTTCCCGTATTTCCACCATAAAAATGCCTAGTCTTTCTTTTTCGATGATGTTCGCTCGCATACGAGCTCCCTCACCGAGGGGCTTTGTAGGCATCTCGATTTTTGTAGTTTTATTTTATATTTTTAATCATTTATCTTGGGCTTTATTAATTAATAAAGTTTATTATTTAATGTTGGGTGTAAGCATGATAATAAGTAATAGGCTTTATTTATTTAATTCAGCTTAGTAAGTCCAGTCCAGTAGTCTGTCAGTTAGTCCAGTCAGTTTAGCCCAAATTAATTAGGCCCGCTCCATTGGATAACAAGCCTAGTTAGTTAAGGTTAACCCAAGTTAGGTTAGAGTCAAGAATGTAGGTTTGACTTGGAGACTTGAGGATCACTTTGAGATACAAAGTGATTGGTGTGAACATGAGAAGCGTTAATCAAGATATTACCTATTTTAGGACATGATAATGCCTAAAACTTGTCATAAAGTATATAGAAATTCAGGAATAAACCGGCCGGTTAGTTGACTTTTGTTAGTCTGCAATTTTTATTAAATATTATGTCTTATCATCAAATCACATATTGATATGGTCATCTTTACCCTTTCTAGTATCCCAGACAACTATAAATGGGGCCCTTAGCCTTCATTTTTTAGGACAAGCATTTTCTCCATAGAGCTTTTATACCATTTCTTTCATAAAAGTGGTAGATCATCTCTAAGAAGAATTTAGCACTTCATATTCACTTATTTATACACAAGTCACATGCATCATGGATTCATCATAAGGAATTCCCAAGTCTGCTAGGCCAGCACAGTCAAGAGGTAATTTTATTAGCTTTCTAATGTAGAAAATCACGTAGATTATCTCCCTATCCCGTAGTCACCTTTCTATTCAAAATACAAAAAAAGTCTTTTACATTTTCTGAAGTCCCGAATTGTAAACTACATCCCGTAGGACTAGTGTCTAATTATGGTGGTTTTGATTCCTATTAGGCCAATCAGATACGTAGGCTACTTGACCACAATTGTTAAATCCAAGCCAAAATAAAAATAAATAATAAAAATTTGGTTAGGGTGAGTCTTGTCATATATTCAATATTTGTTTAGGCCAAAATCATTAAAAACAAAGTAGAGACCGAAAAGGCACGGCGGGCGCCTAACACCTTCGTGTTGCCTAACTTAGTCTCCGGACCCATCTCTTGGTTTTGATAGAGCAGTTGTCTTCTTGGACCCCTTTAGAATCACTTTTTAGGTTTTTCTTATTTTCCCTCAATTAAATAAGATGGCGACTCCTAAAATCCTTCTTAGGGATTTTTCCGAGGCGGTGCGCCGCAGGCATAGCTTTGAAACTTATCGTCCATGCTTTTGTTTGCTTGAAGAATCCATAAGATGTTAAAGTCATCATGGCATGGTAGCTAAAGGCAACCAAAAGTTTGCAAGTCTTGCACTCGGCTCTTGATCATGAACAGGGGGAACGACGGAAGATGCAGAGAAAAGAGAAGAGTTTTGGTCCTGACTGTCAAGTGGATTGTGACTGCTTATGTCCCCATAAGTTTTATTATAAGAACGTAATGCTCAAGGTATAAGAGGTAGCCAGGGTTTGAGCACTAAAGGGTCAAAGAAAGGTGCCAATTGGAGGTTGCTCTGGGTGACATTTGCAGACTGTTGATGTCTGGTTACTTCAGAGGCTTAAAGGGAGATAAAACAAACATGAGAATGAGCAGCCAGAACTAAGGCCTAAGGCAAGCTGCAAAACTGTTATTAGTTTCATTATCTGGAAAGAGAGGTAGAGCATACTGAAAAACAAGAGAAGCACGTTTCAACCTTATACAACAATCATTAGCTGAGGAGGAGATTTTAATGAAAAGGACATATCAAATGGATGCAGCTAGGAGACTGAAACACTGCTTTCTTCTTGAATTAAGTACAAGCCAATAGAGTTAGAAACAAAATTCTGAGTATTGCACCTAATGGGACTGGGCTTGACAGTGAAGACCGTGCAACAAGAAGCCATGAGGAACTTACTGGGTTCCTTATCAGCCACAATTTCACGCCAGAAACATCAAAGAGCAAAAGAATAGACGAAGATTTGTGTCCCGAGTTAAGGAGAAAGAAAGGATAGAATTTAATTTCATAATATAGACTAAGACCCCTTGTGAGGTGTAGACTATCAGATGAAGTGGCCAAAGCGTGAATTCCTATCACTACCTTTGATATTAAAGTAGCTATCTATGTTCATAATAACCCAAAGAAAGCATCAGGTCTGAATGGCTTTTCTTCAGGTTTCTTTCAGAAGAACTGGGACATAGTAAGTGACGACATCACCACAGCAGTCTATGGTTTTTCCACAGAGGGTTAGTACTGAAATAATGGAACTTTACCGTCCTTCCTTACTCTACTTCCAAAGGTCCAAAACCCGTAAGAAATGAAGGATACTATATCCTATTGCCTGCTTTAACATAATTTAAAAAATCATCTCCAAACTATGGTTACTAGACTGAAAGCTGATATGCCAAACCTGGTTGATAAAAGATAATCTGCCTCTGTTCATGGGAGCAGCATTGTTGTCACATCCTAAGAAAACAAAGTTTTTCGAGTCGCCGTCTTATTTTTTTATAATTAATTTAAACAATTAATAGAGAACACAAGAAAAACCTACTTCGACTCTAAATGTCAAATAAAGCCTTCTAAACTTAAGGAACCGGAGATTCGGATTTAGAGAGTAATTCATATGATGGGAATGTGTTAGGATAACACCCCATCAGACCCTATACGGTCTCTGCTTGTTTTTATTTGACTTTTAACCAAAATAAAATAATATGAAAGCAAAACCTAAATTAAAACTAATTTTGGTTTGAACTAGAACATCAGGTGTTGAATTAGAGTTGTCAAACGGGCCGGGCGGCCCGCGGGCTGGCCCCTCCAGGCCCCGTGAATGAACAGTGACGGCCCGCTATTTTAGAGCTTAGGGCCTGGGCTTGGACCAGGCCAGAAATTCCGCGAAAAAGCCCGGGCTTGGCCCAGCCCGAACCGAAGCCCAGAATTGGCCCAGGTTTATTTCCTATAGAATGTAGCACCCACTCCGATTAAATCAGGAAACAATAATGAAGGGCAACCACTCTCACGCAATTGTTTTGACAAAAGGATGGATGGGTATTAACTATTAAGCGTTTTATGACATTCTCAAACAATTTTTGCATCTTATGTGAGGAGATGATTATGTTGAGTTTAAAATGCATCACATTTTATGAGCATATGGAACAATCACTTGATAAATTGCTCATAAGATTTTTGTCTTCCATTGCTCTCACTTTCTCTACATTTACACATGTGCTGGAAATATGTGTACCTCACTTGGTACTGGAGAGGGTATCCAAACAAAACAAGAGTTTTAGTATTTCTGAAAATGTAAGCCAAGCTGGTATTCTTTCTTATTCTTGGAAGTGGCATCTAAAAAATTTCCAACCTGCTTTAAATTATTTGTAATTACAAAACATGAACTGAGCGGAATATAGCCTAAAAGAAAATGGATTAAGGTCAGCCATTAGCCAAGAATATGTCCACCAAAAGGTGATGCAAAGCATGACATCTGATGAAGAGTTGAACTAGTACAGCATAAACTGGACGAATCACAAAAGAAAGTCTCAACTTCTGCCACTATTCTACTTAAGAAACAAAGTATTAAGAAGGAATTTACAGATCTCATAAGCTAATTTACAGGTGCCGGGCAGCCTTTTATGTACAGAAAGCTGTAAAATGTTAATCAACCATCTCAGGTCTTGACTGAATTGTTACGTTGAAACTCTCAGTGAAATGTCAAAAGATCTTCTCCACATAAAGCTTTTTAATAGTTTGACAAGGTGACAATTTGGTATAATTGAAGAATACAGGAAAGATAGATGATCGCTCAGTAATTACAAGCACAAATGAGTGTGGATGATTGCATAGAACCCATTTCACTACAAGAAAAAAGGCCTTTTGCGACGGATTTTCAACGACGGAAGTTATTCCATCGCTAACTCATCTTTCACCGACGGAAAGTATTGTCGGTAAAACGTCCGTCGTTAATTACTATTAGCGTCGGAATCAGACGTCGCAAAAAGTTTTTAGTGACGGAATTTTGCCGACGGTCTTTTAGCGAGGAAAGTTCCGTCGCTAAAACTTTTTTAGAATTTTTTTATTTCCAAGGGTTTAATAAAACACTTTTAGCGATGGCATAACTCCGTCGCTAAAACGTCCGTTGGTAAAAGTGCGACCTTCATCGACGGATTTTTAGCGACGGATTCATTCCGTCGCTAAAAGTGTTTAATAAATCCCCCGATCTGGTTCTCTCCCTCCCCATTTCTCTCTTCGAAAATTTTGAGTTATCACCGCCGGCGATCCCACGGTGCCCCACCTCCACTGCCGTTCTCATCTTCATTGTGCCCCACCGCCGGCAACACCTCATCCTCCCCCTGCCGCGTCACCAAGCCTCCATTGTCGCCGCACCACCAACACTACCACCGCTCCTCACTCCGACGAAGCACAAACCGACGGATGCCCTCACGGCGACCTCTGCACCGGCAGCACCGGTCTGAGTTCTGAAGACCTCCGTCCTCCAGTCACTCTACCAGTCCACCGGCGCTAACATGCCACATTCTCCCAAATCCCAATCTTCTTCGGTCTTCACCACTGGCAGAGCAATCGGCGACAAAGGTATGTTCCGATTCACCTTAATCCTACCATTATAATTGCTATGCAATTTGATAACTCTTACCTTTTGCTGAGATCATAATAATCTTCTCAATAAAAATACATATGTGCTGGCCCTATTTATGGGTGAGTTTTTTTATTGGTGTTAGTGTTGTGGTGGAATAATACGTAAACTATGCAAACATACCCATATACCTAAACCCTAAACCTTGAATCTTGGACGAAGATGTTCAGTTAGGACCAGAAAACATAATCTGATCTTCCATCATCACCAACTAATTCATACTATACTAAACATAGCATAATTAACTCAGCGGGTGCAAACATACCCATGTACCTAAATTGAATGCCCCAAATCAACCGAACCCTAAATTGAATGTCCCAAATCAACCGAACCCTAAATTGAACTAATAGAACCCCCTAATTGAACCCTAAATTAAAGTAATTGAACCATAATTAAATCCTAAATTGAATGCCCTAATCGAATTGAACCCTAAATTAAACTAATTGAATGCCCTGATCCAACCGAACCCTAAATTGAAATAATTGAACCCCCCCCTAATTGAACCCTAAATTGAATGCCCCAAATCAACCGAACCCTAAATTGAATCAATAGAACCCCCTAATTGAACCCTAAATTGAAGTAATTGAACCCTAATTAAACCCCAAAATTGAATGCCCTAATCTAATCGAACCCTAAATTGAATGCCCTAATCCAACTGAAACCTAAATTGAACCCTAAATTGAATGCCCCAAATCAACCGAACCCTAAATTGATTCAATAGAACCCCCTAATTGAACCCTAAATTGATGTAATTAAACCCTAATTAAACCCTAAATTGAATGCCCGTGATCGAACCTAACCCTAAATTAAACTAATTGAACCCAAAATTGAATGCCCTAATATAATCGAACCCTAAATTGAAATAATTCAAGCGCATCAGATATGTGCATTTTGAACAATTTTTTCCTATTTGAACATTGATAATTTGTTTAATAATTTTAGGTTGTTAATTGTGTATTTGAGAATTGTGATTATTGATCCGACACAAGAACGCGGTCGAGCACCCGGATCTGGAGGACGATGAGGTCGTAGCTCTGACGTATAATCAGACGCACGTGCGGAAGAAGGACAAGGACGAGACGCACCGGGCGAGCGACTATATTTCAGATATTGCCCGGCGGATCGATGTGAGTCAATTTATTTAAGTTAATGTTTTTTCTTTCTATCCTCAATGTTTGTTTCGTTAATTAATGCCCTAACATATCGTTAAACCACTATTTTTGCAGGCCTCGTATGAACAGCTAAGGGGGTCCGAGCAGCAGTCCGGACAGCCATCAGCGTCCACTAGTACGGCTGCGAGTACTGGGGGGTTGAAGCGATGGCTGGATACGCTGGAGGTCGTGAATCGGCCGAAAGGCCGCATACGCGGCCTGCCTAGCACGACTGCTCGTGTCGTGATAGGAGCGTCCTCACCCCCTGCTGCCCCTCCACAGACACCGGCTCCTCGGCCTCAGTTGGACTACGAGGAGATCCAGCGCATTGCTACAGTGGTGTGCCGGATGATCAGGGAGCAGGGCACTGTTGGACAGGCCGCCCCGGCCCCGGATCAACAGGATCCAGATCCGGGACTCGGGAACCCTGATGAGCCCCTTCCCGTGCCCGTTCCTAGCTTCCCCCCCCCCCCCGTGCCCGGCTTGTACTCTTCTCCCCTCTCCTAACCGGCTATATCCGGTTCCCGGCTTGTACATATATGAACTTTTTTTATTATAAATATTTTTTATAATTGATTATATATATTTCTTTCTGTATTGATTATTGCGCGTTGTTGTTGAGATTTGAAAATTGTATTACAGGTCTGGGTAATTGAAAAATAAAAAAAAATTTCAAAACAAAAATTGACTTTTGGCGACGGAATAATTATTTAGAGACGGAATATTCCGTCGCGAATTATATTTTTTAGGGATGGAATATTCCGTCTCGAAAATATAAATCTGTCACTAAACAATATAATTCGCAACGGAATATCCGTTGCTAATTAAAAATAAATCCGTCGGAAAAATGACATATTTAGCGACGGATTTAAAACATTCCGTCGCTAAACTATTAGTGACGGGCTTTATACGAGGAATTTTTAGCGACGGTGAATCCGTCGCTAATTCTTTTAGTGATGGATTTTGGGCTTTTAGCGACGGATTTCCCAGTCGCAAAAACCCTATTTTCTTGTAGTGTTTGTGTGTCCTACTAATATTTCATATTTTCCTTTTAATTGCACAGTCTGCCTACTAAACCTTCATAACATTTCACCACAGGCTACCTGACACCTTATTCCGGTGCTTGTTTAAGATGGTTTTGATTACACGAGGCAATTATCAATTTTAAGATCATTTCAAGTTTATGAACAATCAAAGTGGACCAACACATATGATTAGCACTGAAGCCAACTAGTGTAAACTTGATGATATCTTTCTGATAGGTCATTAACGAATTTAGACTAACTTTGCACTCCTAACTTAAAGTCAAAACCAGAACTCAATATTTCAGAATTCAATTGGACTAAGTACTCAAAAAAGGTCACATGAATGCCAGGTAATTGCGTTACCTTGCCATTCAGTTGCAGAAGTTCGCCCTCAACCCACTTTGGATTTCGAAAACCAAATTTTGTTATCCTTCCTTGCCCTTTTTAGCTTCCAACCTGAAATGAAAAGGTTTGGCAATCAGTGCTTATGGAACTTTGAAAGTAAATATCCAAATTGGAAGCAAGATCTACCCAACACCTTTAAGACCACTGAAAAACTCATGCACACACATCTAGTACATACAGAGAGAAAGAAACTAAGTTGCAGTTAGAATTACCACTCCTAGATCATCTAGATATGTTCCCCGGCTGGAGAGGCGATTCCATTTCCCAATTTTAGCACGAAATGTCACCTGAAAGAGCAGAAGGTGCATTGGGCCCGGGCCCGGCCCAAGCCCGACCCTAAATGTTGGGCCTAGGGCCTGGGCTTGGACTGGGCCAAGATTTCCCCCATTCTGGCCCAGCCCGACTTGTTTGGCAGCCCCACTGGCCCGGCCCAAGCCCGTTTTGCTGGGCCTAGGGCCTGGGCTTGGACTGGGCCAAGATTTCCCCCATTCTGGCCCAGCCCGACTTGTTTGGCAGCCCCACTGGCCCGGCCCAAGCCCGTTTTGCTAGAGGCCAGATGGGCTTGGGCTGGGCCGGCCCAAGCCAGCCCATTTTGACACCTCTAGGTTGAATGGCCTACATACCAGATCGGACAAATCAGGATCAATACTTTACTTTACTTTGAATTTATTTGAAGAAGTCCTAGCGGGTTCATCATTCCACATCTGTCCAGAAGATGAGTGAAAGCACCCCTAGCTTATATATGTAAGCCCACAAATAGTGAGGATGTGAGTGTAATATCCCAAATTTTGAGAGCGGATTAAAATAACCAATTAAATTTAGAAAAATAAACAGGCAATAATTTTGAGTGATACTCGAGTATTAGTAGAGTATCGAAACTTAAAAGAATTTGGGACAAAAGTGTAATTTTTGAAACTTTCAAGGCCATTTTGTAAGATGGAAAATTTGGAGGGCTATTTTGCAATTTTGGAGAACTTGAAACTTATGTGTCAAACTGTGGGAAAATTTGCTCTAAGAAAATGACACATCCTACTTATTTTTTCAATGACTAATCTGATCTCTTTTTTTTATTATTTTAATTAACAGGGAGTTGGAGCTAAATTAAAAGAAAAGAGAAGAGAAAGGAAATTTGGGCAAAACAAAACCAAAAGAAAAAAGAAAAAAACAAGAGAACATTGACTAAGACAGAGAACAAAGAAGAAAAAAGAAAGGAACGGAGAGGGAAAAAGGGGAATTTGGGAAAAGGAAAAATCAGAGAGGATTATGGATTTTGGAAGAATTCTCGAAGAATAATTCTTCTACCCCTTACTGCATGCTTTAGTGTGTGTTTTTGGTGTGTCCAGTGTGTGCACATATAAACTGCTGTGTATTTTAGGTGCTCTGTGTGTGTGTGTGTTCTTGCCAAAAAAGGGTAGGGGAGGCAGCAACATGGATGCTTCTATGTGAATCGAGTGTGTGCTTGTGTGTACTATCGAGGTCTGTGTGTGTGGGTTTTAGTCAATGTGGGTTAGTGTGTGTTTCAGTGTGTCAGTGAGTGTGTGTGTGTGTGTGTGATTTTGCATATTAAGTGTATAATGGTGTAGTAGTTTATGTGTTTAGGTGTATATATATATATATATATATATATATATATATGTGTGTGTGTGTGTGTGTGTGTGTGTGTGTGTGTGTTTTGAGGGTGTTTGGAAGAGGTCGTGGGTGTGTAAAACAAGTGTGTGTGCTCGGTAGGAAGGTAGAAGACAAGTGTGTGTTTTAAGGTGAGTTAGTGGGTGTGATAATTTGAACAGTACTTGTAATTATCACAAAAGGTAGAAACTATTTAGGAAGATTTTAATTCGAATTTTTGTAGATAGTTAGGGCAAAAATTAGACAAAGTCCAAAACAGTGACCTGCAATATTTTTACAAGATGTACGCTTTAGAATGCTTTGAAATTCATTATCAATGCTCAGTACTCGTTGAGTATTTATTTGTTCATTGTATTATCGATTATTGCATTCTGCATATTGACATGAACTAGTGTATTGAGGAGTTATAAGAATGGTCTGTATCGGGGGTGATATAAGGATGGTTTGTTATTGCGGAAGATGCTAGTACCTTAATGGTCTAGCTAGTGTTCATATGCATATGTAACCACATTATTAGTGGGCTGCCTATGTGGCTTTGCTAAGTATTTCCCTGCACTGCCTGTGTGGCTTTGCATCCACTCATGTTCAATGTCATCTGCATTGTTTCAGTGTGATTAAAATTGTTTGTCTCTATATATGGTTTTAGGGATTGAGTATAATCTTTTCCCTTATCATTTTTGAAGTGAATCTGATCATAATCGTTTGTTTTCCTTCTTCTGGTTTTTTGAGCGACCTTATGGAGATCCCAAAAGCTCACCTCTTTTTCTGTTCCCTCCTACAGGTAATAACCAATAATGAATTACATTGGGTATGGATTACAGCCGAACGAGGGAAAGAGAGTTTAGGCTTTAGTCTTAGTTATTAGAACCCCTGCGTGGGTCGGTGTTGCTATTTAGAATTTTTTACTTGGACTTGATGTTTCAAGTATGATAGTACATTTAGAATATTATCTTATTCGATGGTTTAGTTGCTCTTACCGGCTGACAGTATAAAATTGGTTGAGTTTGAGGGTATCATTGTCTTAGTGTAAACAATAGGGTGCGTGCTAACGTTCTGGAAATTCCAGGATGTTACAAAAAGAGAATATAAGGTTACATGTTTGAAACTAGTTTCCAAATTCATTTGCTTTCTTTTGATTGGAAGTTACCAAATTATATATGTAACCGCATCATGACATAAGTTGTAAAGTAAGGTAGCGTTTTAAAATCACTTTCAGCTTTGGTTTCCTGTTTTCAAAAAACTAAAAATAAAAAACTAAACCAGTTTAATTTCTATTTTTTACAAAAACGAATGGGTGTTTGATTACCCAGTTTTTTCTTTTTGTGTATTTAATTACCCAGTTTTTATTTTGAATTTTTTCTTTAGTGGTGGTTTGCGGTGGCGGTGGTGGAGCGTGGAGGTGGTTAGCGGCGGCCGACAGCGGTGGCTGCCGGCTGCCTGCAGTGGCTACCGGTGGCCGGCGACGGTCAATGGGCGGTGGGGGGTGGCGGTGGCTGTGGCGATGGGTGGATGATGGTGGTGATAGTTTCAAAAATAAACCCAAAACTCCTAAATGTGAGTTTTAAAAAACAGCCTTGTTTTAAAAATTGATTTTCAAAACTAAAAGAAAAAAAAAACTGTGTGCCAACGAGTTTTTTTTCTTTGGTTTACAAAATTTCCATAGCAATCAACCACCATGATATCTTTTGTATATATTTACTTTCACAAGGCCAATATCCAAATATAATTTTTAGCTTACTATCAAGTGAAAGCAATTTTGTCTGAATGCATATTTTGGCGAAGAAGTTTAGAATAACGTGCATTAGCTCAAAATAATAAAAATGATATGCGGGTTACACATCACACATGCATCACTCGTGCCTTCCCAATAGTACTACTTATTATAAAATAAAATGAATTACTGAGTTGGTATAACACCGTTTTAGTGTGAAACTGAAACTCATTCAAGTAATGGCAAGTGGTGCATCTTGACAATGCGACTTGACATTATCACCCAGAGCTTAAAACTGTTGAAGAAAAGAAAGCAATAATAACGAATGTGTAAACTAGGTAATTTTCACTTTTTTATAACTTCTTTTTTCTCTAATTGTGTACAAGCATAGCGTGTGATACGGATATTGGTTTAACATATAAATAAAGCTGACACAACTTTTGTTGCTACAAGGTTGTTTTAGTGTTATATTTATACTATATATAAAGATAATACTCTTTTTCGTGTTTTCATTACTACCTACCTAAAATATTGACTTGGCATCATAATTTTTTTTCTAAGTAACACAAAACATAACATCTAAATATTAAATAACTACCTAAGAGGACATGTTTGGTTCTTAAAATTTGAATATTACTCCAAAAATTGTAGTCAAAATACATGCTTGATATTATGAAAAACATTTCATTTTGCACACGAAAGACGTGTGCCACGATAAATGGCAAAAAACACAAAAGCTTAGATATTAATAAGTACTTATATAACATGCCTGAGTTTTATAATTTAAAATTTATTTCACCGAATGCAATAATAAACACTTATACGTGATACTTAATTTTTTAAACAAAATTTATAGTATTAACTTAATTGTTGCACATGTATGCCATGGTGACTCGTTATGTATAAAACCAACGTTGCTTTTGGTATAGCAAGGTAGTTTTGATGTTACATTCATATTTTTGAGACAAGTGTCAGCTATTAGAGAGCCAAAAATCGCATGTTTGAAACTATTAATCTTTTATTGGAGGTTGGAAATTATTTATATTGTTTTACTATCAAATGAGATCAACTTAATCTTTGACAAATACATATTGAGAAATTTTGTAATCATGTGCTTAGGCTGGATGATTAAAATGCATGCTAGGTGAATTACACATCGCACATGCACCGCATGTGACTCGCCACATGTAAAAGATGCCACTCAATAACTATGAACTAAGAATTTAAAATTTTTAACAAAGCAAGAATAGTAATCATCATAAAAAATATATAACTTTCAGTTCTTTATAACTTTCTCTTTTCTCTTACTCTCTGCATGTATCACATGCGCCCTAGCTACCGGTTGTTATTATTATTTAGTAAAAAAGGATACCCTTCTGGTCAATATATTTCGGAGATAATCAACAAAAGAATCCACAAGCTATATATATAATATATATGCCACTTGGTTTTTTTTTAACACTTTTTCTGAACAATTTCGTAAAAGATGGTCGATATACTTTTTTGGAGATAATAATAATAATAATAAACAAAAGATTCCACAAACCGCCTAAATCTCTAAAAGTACCGCGCTAGTAGTAATATGATAGCCCTTCGATATTCTCCAACCAAATCTCACGTTTATTACATTTTTTGACTTCAGAACTGAATTTTGTAATTCAACTCGTTTTGCTTTTTTTTTTTGGAATAAAAGAGAATTCAAGTCGAAGACTTGTGTTGTGTGTTTGGAGAATGAAAGAAATGGAACGTTAGTTACTTTTGAAGCAACTATATTTTTCACATGTGCTGGTGGCATTACATGATGGCTGTCATGTGCAAGTTATAGTCGTAGTATAAGTGGTGGTTTAATGGAACTGATCGTGAAAGTGATCAAGGTGGTGGTGGCATGGCATTCAGAATAGGGTTGGTCATGGTCTAGTGGTAGTAACATCGGCAATAGTGGTGATGCTCATTGGACGCCAATACAAATAGTCTTTGTGAAAGTAATGATAGTGACATATGGAAGCAGCAACGGTAGTGGTGGTTGTATGGCATTGGTGGGGTGGCGGTGTAGTGGTTGGGCGACCTAGTGATCGTAACTGTGATAGTGGTGCTGATGTTATAATGGTGTGATCGAGTGACAGTTTTGGCGACAGACGATGGTGGCGGCAACAACAACGGTGGTGGTGTGGCATAGTGGATAGTGGTAATGGTGTGGCATCAATGGTGGTGGTGGAGTGGTATAGTAATGGTAACGACGGTAGTGGTGGTTGTATTAGAACATCAATAATGGTAAGTTGGTGAAGATAGAGATACAGGCAGTGGTGGTGATGAGAATCAGTTGGTTGCAATGGTGGAGACACAACGAGATTAGTGGTAATGCAAGTGATGATGACGGACAGCATCAGCAGGGTGTTGATGACAATTGTTTGGTGGCAGTAACAACGATGGTGGTTTAATAATGACGATATTAATGCTAATGGTGGTCTTCATAGTGATATAACACACTAGTGGCATGATTGAGGCGGTGGTTGTTTTGTGATGATGACAATGTGGTGGCGGGCGGCGAGTGTAGTGGTCTACTGAATGTGGAAGTGATGACAACAATTGTGGTGACAGTAGTAGTGGTGATGGTGGAGTGAATTGGTATGGCAACGATGACAATGAAGAAGGTGGTGACAGTGCTAGTAGGTTAATAGGAGAGATTAAGAAAACGGTGGTTTAATTTAATTAATTGCTATATTCGTTCAAGTAAGACCAAATTCCATGAAATCTGTTTCATCCAACATTACAGAAAAACAAATCTTGTTTAATCCATTGAAACAAAATGCATTTTTTTTAATATTTCAAACAACTAATCTTGAGTAATGAAATAAAATCACATCAATGTCGTGGTTGTTCAAATCCACCCGAATCTATGTTTTCTTACTTTCAACTCAGCATAAAATTTTCATATTTCTTCAAGAAGAACCGTATGTATACCTCCTCCCTCCCACTCTACATCTAGTTTCCATACAATGGACGAAGAACAAGTTATTCCAATATGTTGGAGAATAAATATGTATTATTCTCCTCGAAACCCTTATAATCATTTATGGAATTAGTAAAGTTATACATATACTACGGGTCTTTGTAAACTTTGGTTAAGTTACAAAACGTTTAAAGTTCTTTTTCTTTTTAATTTTAAATCTTTGGAGACACAGTTTGTGTACCGTAGTCTATTGTACGCATCGAGGTCGTTTCTTTTATGCGACTATATATCCAACTTCTGAGATTCTTAAGATAAAAAACTGAGGCAACATATATATATATATATATATATATATATATATATATATATATATGTTGCTATATATGTTGGAATTGTTGCAAGAAACAGGCAAGAACAACTCTAAAAATATAATATAAAACAGCTGGTTGAGCGCGCGGACTAGGTCGCTTTCTTAAGACGATTCGCGCCCCTTTGGAGAATTACCACCGGTGCAACAAGGTTATTGACGCGTCGCCTCCGGGATACAACAGCCCAGCTTTCACTGTTGCTTCACTCGTAATTTTGCACAAACGAATGAAGCAGAAGCTTCACTCGATATCTTACCAAAATGCCCACAAGTCTAAGTGTTTAGCAATCAGAAAAGAGAGTTTTAGAGTTGTGTATTGAAAAGTGAGGAAGAGGTCTCCTTTTATAGGTGAAGAAAAATAACTGTTGAAAATCTGTTACAAAAAATAAATCCGAAATTTATTTCAGAAATAAAGTGCTGCAGTAAAAAATATGACTGTTGTGTATTAAAAGAAAATGTGACTGTTGCCCATCCGTAAATTTCATAAACTCATATCTCCCCCACTTGTCCTTCCCCCCTTGCGCGTGCGAGTCTTAAACTCAAGCGCATCTTACTTAAAGGCCAAGGAGTGTCACTTTATATACTCCTTAAAGTTCTTTATAATAGCCAATGTGGGACAAAAACTTTTCAAAAGTTTAAGTATGTAAGAAAATTTTCCCTTTCCATTTTCAAGTAACGTGGGACTAAAGTACTTTATAATTTTACTCAAAACTTCAATGCTTTTTCAAAACCAATCTTGAAAACAAAGAAAATTTTTTGTTAAAATACTCCAACAATCCCCCACTTATTTTAATAAAAAATTCACAACTTAGACAGTGGGCAAAAGGTGAGAGTCTCATGCATTGTGAAAGTAGCTCTGCCTTGAAACCTTCACTTAGTGTTTCAGTCTTCCCGTATTAGAGCCAAAGTGGACTCAGCCTTGAAACGATGGCTACTTAAGGATACGTAGAAGACGTCACACACATGAAACTCAAGGTATCCTATACCAAGCTTCATAAGCCAGCACGTTATGGCCATGTGCTTTATCCCAGTTTTCATGAGTGCTCTAGAGAATTAGCCTAATTCTCATAGGAAGCGGCCTCACTTCCACACACATATAGGTGAGTCTATCAAGGATGCTCTCGTAACTATTACATCCCACCCGTATGGGCTATAGAACTCATTAAGAGATTACCATGAATCTCAACCTCCAATATCGTTACGAGAAACATGTACTTACACCATAGGGAAGGACATTGTCATAAGACTAAAGTAGTACATGTACAACACCAGTCACTCTATAATTCGTTGGTCTCCTTACCTAGTTCTTGGGATCTCCAGTCCCTAGGAGGTTGTATCCTTATAGGTGACTTATACATTCTTGGGCTTAAGTCACATCCCCCTCGATGTATACCAGATCTTTTCTCTAGCTAGAGCTTTTGTAAGTGGATCAGCGAGATTATCGCCTGATCTCACATAATTAATATTGATCGCACCTTTGCTAAGGTATGATCTCACAGTACTGTGTTTTCTTCTAACTGATCTGGATTTTCCATTATAATACTTACTTTGCACTCTGCCAATGGCTGCAGTGCTATCACAGTGAATCAAGACAGATGGCACTGGTTTTTCCCACATAGGCATCTCAAACAATAGATCTCGTAGCCAACCTGCTTCTTCACTTGCCGAAGCCAAGGCAATTAGTTCGGCTTCCATGGTGGATTTGGCAATTATCTGTTGCTTCTTAGATCTCCAACATACAGCTCCACCACCTAATGTAAACACATAGCCTGTTGTTGACATGGAATCTCCAGATTGAGAATTACAATTTGCATCACTAAAACCTTCAAGAACAGCTGGTTGCCTTTGATACATCAACCCATGGTTAATAGTTCTTTTAAGATAACCCATAACATGATACATGGCATTCCAATGTTCAAGACTAGGTTTACTTGTAAATCTACTAAGAACACCAACAACGTATGCAATATCAGGCCTTGTGCAATCAGTTGCATATCTAAGACTGCCAATTATACTTGCATATTCTTTTTGATTCATAACATTAACATCAACATCAAACTTAGTAGGATATAAATGATTTTGAGGATCAAAAGGAGTGCATGCAGTTTTGCAATCAAAATATGTGTATTTCCTCAAAATTTTCTCAACATAATGAGCTTGATCAAGAAATATGCCATCACGAGTTCTAGTAATTTTCATACCTAGAATCACATCAGCTTCACCCAAATCTTTCATTTCAAAATTCTTTTTTAACAAAGATTTGGTGAATTCAATAATTTTCATGCTAGTGCCAAAAATTAAAAGATCATCCACATACAAGCAAATGATAACATGCTCACTATTTTCAGATTTATAGTAGATGCATTTGTCACTTTCATTTGCATTAAAACCACTAGCTAGAACACATTGATCGAATTTATCATGTCATTGCTTGGGAGCCTATTTCAACCCATATAAGGATTTAGTTAACTTGCACACCTTGCTCTCATGCCCTGGTTGTATGTAACCTTCTGGTTGGTCCATATAAATCTCTTCTTCCAATTCTCCATTTAAGACGGCTGTTTTAACATCCATTTGGTGAATCTCTAAGTTATGGATCGCTGCTATAGCAATTAAAAGCCTAATGGATGTTATTCTAGTGACTGGTGAGAAAGTATCAAAAATTCAATATCAACTCGTTGTTTAAACCCCTTTGCAACCAACCTTGCTTTAAACTTGTCAACTGTACCATCAGGTTTAAGCTTCTTCCTTAGAATCCATTTATAACCTATGGATTTACAACTCGGAGGTAAGTCAACTAACTTCCATGTTCTATTAGCCATTAGAGACTCTATTTCATCATTTATAGCTTCTTTCCAAAGGTCAGAGTCTGGTGAAGATAAAGCTTCTTCTAGGGTAATAGGACTTCCCTTAACATTATATACAAGGTAGTCAGGGCCAAAGTCTTTCTCTACCCTTGCACGTTTGCTCCTTCTATGTTCTTCATTTCTTACGCTAAGAGTTTGTGAGGAACTTGATTCTTGACTAGGTTGAGATGATTCTATGGTTTCGGTTTCTTCACCCCCACTATCTTTGGATTTATAAGGAAACTTATCTTCATGAAATATCACATCCATAGATTCAACCACAACATTGTTCTTAAGATCAAGACACCTATAAGCTTTACTATTTAGAGCATAACCCACAAAAACACAACGTGATGCTCTAATTCCCAATTTGGGAATTTTAGGGTCAGAAATCCTCACAAAGGCTAAGCAACTCCAAACTCTAAGGGGCTGTACGTTTATGTTTTTCAGTTTTCATTTTTGTAATGATGATGAAAAAGATGCCTTTTTTCGTGTATGTTTACGTTTTTTCGGTTCCGTTTTGGATAAAATTTCCAAATAGTGTCAAAAAAGCTGAAAACACCCAAAGGGTGTTTTCACCTTTTTCTCGAACTGTATTCTCCTAATCAGAACACCACCTCTTCCCCCTCATATCTACCACCCTGTTTCAACAAACACTAACCAAACTAGACCACCCATTTCACTGGGTCTTCCTAGAAATGGAAATAGTGGGGTCCATTAATGAATTGATTTAGAAAAAAATTGGTAAAAACGAAAATGAAAATGATAAACGTACAGAAAAAATTGAAAAAGTAGATACGGAAAAAAGTAAAAGTACACAATACGATTTTAGAACTGAATACTAAATTCTGAAAACCAAAAATAGAATATAGAATACAGAAAAAAAATCTTGTAAGCGTACGGGCCCTAAGGTGTTCTAAATTTGGTTTTCTATTTCTCCACAACTCATAAGGAGTTTTGAGGATTTTCTTTCTAGGTGTTCTATTAAGGGCATAGTTTGCAGTCAAGAGAGCTTCACCCCAAAGATTCTTAGGTGCACCAGAGCTAGCAAGCATGGCATTAGTTAAATTGATCAAGGTTCTATTTTTCCTTTCAGCCACGCCATTAGAGGCTGGCGAATAAGGAGGGGTAATTTCATGAACTATCCCTAAAGATTGGATATATGTGATAAGGCCTAAGGAGTCATATTCCATGCCTCTATCATTTCTCAATTTTTTTATCTTCCTATCAAAACAATTTTCTACTTCCTTGATAAACACAGTAAGCATTTCAAAAGCATCACTTTTATTTTTCATGAGATAAACATAACAATATCTAGAAAAATAATCAATAAAATTGATAAAATACCTTTTTCCACCACGTGTCAAAATGCCTTCAAATTCACATATATCTGAATGAACTAACTCTAATAATTCAGAATTTCTTTCGACTTTGTGGTGAGGTTGTTTAGTGATTTTGGTCATGCTACAAAATTCACATTTCTCAAGTTCATTATGCAACTTAGGCAAAAGTCCTACATGACTCATATCTTTAAGGTATTTGCCATTTATGTGACAAAGACGAGCATGCCAAGTATTCACACAAGACACAATATAAACGGAAGTAGAAGTGTTATTCATTTCAACATTGAGTTTAAACATACCATCACATGCATTGCCTTTACCAACAAACATACCGTTCTTTGACAGAATAAATTGATCGGACTCGAAAGTCTGCTTGAATCTGCCTTGTTGAGGAGATAACCGGACATCAAGTTCTTCCTAATATCCGGAGTGTGTAGCACATCCTTAAGGGTCAAAATTCTGCCCGAGGTAAACTTAAAACAACATCTCCCATGCCTAAGACTTTTGTGAAATGAGAATCACCAAGCAAAACATTCTTGTCTTTTTCTACTGGAACATAGTTTTGAAACCAATTTTTATCATGACAAACATGTCTTGAAGCTCCGGAGTCGGCCCACCATCCTTCTTCACTTCCAACCAAATTTATTTCCAAAATCATAGCAACAAGTGGTTCTTCGGTAACATTAGCTTGTGGCGTTGAACCGAATTTCCTATAACGACAATTTCTAGCATGGTGCCCTTGTTTTCCACAAATAAAACATGCACCATTTGCAAAACCTTCATTTGCAAAATTATTGTTGCTCGAATTGTTATTTAAATTTTTATTTTTCTTGTTGCTATTTCCACGGTTGGAAGATTGGCCTTGATTCCACTTCTTCGAGGCAAAGGAAGAATGTTGATTTTTCAAACCTTTATTTTTCATATGCTTGCCTCTAGCATTCAAAAAATTATTTTGCCTTTGAAAGTTATTTTGACCCTTAGGAGCGCTATTACTCGACGTTAGGAAGTTTACCTTAGCACCATTACCATTGGCATTACCGTTACCTTGGTGGCTATTGGCATGGTTGGCATGTGTGTTGTTGGCAAGAGCTTTGTTCTTCTTGTCTTGCTTTCTAGCTTCCTCCTCAATTTGAAGCCGCGCCATGAGGTTGACAATCGACAGTTCCGATTGCTTGTGACGTAGGCCTTTTTGGAACTCTTTCCATGAATTTGACAAATCGTCTATGATGGCAGCCACTTGCATTTGTTCGTCTACTTTGATTCCTTCGGAGATGATTTCGTGTACAATCATCTGACGGTCGTGCATCTGAGCTACAACAAACACGTTCTCCGACATCTTGTAGTTGAAAAAACGGCTGCATGCGTACTTCTTTTTTCCGGCTTCTTCGGTGTCATATTTTTGCTGCAACGCTTTCCATATTCTCTTGGTAGAATTGTAGGTATGAGAATAATAATCATAAAGCTCATCCGAAAGACAATTGAGCAAATAATTACGACAATCTTCTTCATCGTTTTTCCACTTCGTTGCATACTTTTCATGCTCCGCCAACTCCTCCTCACTCATATTTTTTGTATCTACCTTCTTTGGATTTTTGGCAGTTAAAATCCACACTACCTTCATCAATTTAAGATAGAACAATACCTTGCTAGCCCACCTTTTGAAGTTTTGACCACCAAAACGGAATGGCTTATTCAAGTCATTCGAGTTGGAAGTAGGAGCAGCAGAAGTCATGGTGGAATCCGCCATCGAGGAATCGTCTTAAATTGTTGCAAGAAACAGGCTAGAACAACTCCAAAAATATAATATAAAATAGCTGGCTGAGGCGCGAACTAGGTCGCTCTCTTAAGACGATTCGCGCCCCTTCGGAGAATTACCACCGGTGCAGCAAGGTTATTGACGTGTCGCCTCCGGGATACAACATCCCAGCTTTCACTGTTGCTTCACTCGTAATTTTGCACAAACGAATGAAGCAGAAGCTTCACTCGATACCTTACCAAA
Organism: Escallonia herrerae; assembly: GCA_033070095.1. Taxonomy (NCBI): domain Eukaryota; kingdom Viridiplantae; phylum Streptophyta; class Magnoliopsida; order Escalloniales; family Escalloniaceae; genus Escallonia; species Escallonia herrerae. Next base: position 1,546,256 of record JAVXUP010000003.1, on the reverse strand, counting down.
ATGCCCACAAGTCTAAGTGTTTAGCAATCAGAAAAGAAAGTTTTAAAGTTGTGTATTGAAAAGTGAGGAAGAGGTCTCCTTTTATAGGTGAAGAAAAATAGCTGTTGGAAATCTGTTACAAAAAATAAATCTGAAATTTATTTCAGAAATAAAGTGCTGTAATAAAAAATATGACTGTTGTGTAATAAAAGGGCCGGAATACTGCCATAGAGCATCCTTAAATTTCAGCGTATCTCCCCCACTTGTCCTTCCCCCTTGCGCGTGCGAGTCTTAAACTCAAGCGCATCTTACTTAAAGGTCAAGGAGTGTCATTTTATATACTCCTTAAAGTTCTTTACAATAGCCAATATAGGACAAAAACTTTTCAAAAGTTTAAGTATGTAAGAAAATTTTCTCTTTCCATTTTCAAGCAATGTGGGATTAAAGTACTTTATAATTTTACTCAAAATTTCAATACTTTTTCAAAACCAATCTTGAAAACAAAGAAAATTTTTGGTTAAAATACTCCAACAATATATATAGTCAAATCTAAGAACTTCATTAAATTGGTGGATAGCACACACAAAAAACGTAGTCTATACACACAAAAACTCATTTTCTTTCTCCTCATCCATAATATATACTCATACTCATAATATGTGTCACAAGTTAAATAGAACAATTAATTGAAACGGAATGAGTATTATATATGACTCAATCCAATTTTTGGCACACTACAATTCAAGGAACGTTTTTTCCCGGTCAACACCGCAGGAGATACGCGTTCTTCATGGAATTATACAGTTTGACGAACACTAAGGTGGATGATTTGCAGTTTGGGATTCTTTACATCTTTAATTTTAAGCTGGGAAGCTTGAATATAAGTGGGTTAGGTCACAATCCACCATTTGCCTTTACTCTGGATGGAACTTCTCTTTATATAAAGAAGTAATAAATCAGCGTATCACAGCCATTTGGCATGCTTCTAAGATTGTACCTGCTAGTGTTATTCTGTTCCATATAAAGAAACTAGTAAATGCAAAAGAAAGGTAATGATATGTTGGGTATGTTTGCTGCCAAAAGCATCTAACATTGCATTATTCCTTATTGAATAAGATTTAAATTTAATTTTTTCCATTTCTCTATATTCTTCTTCGGCCCCTTCTTATCCTTAAAAAATAAACTTTAGTAAAGCTTTTAGTAACGAAAACAACATGAGTTCATATTAGAGTGTGCGAATAGCCACTCCCTTTAATTATCACAGGTTTTTTTTGCTCTGGCATTAAAAGCTTGAGTCATCATTTTATTGTCACTTAAAAATGAGTAGGATACTGCAGTTTCTAAATCTTTAGTGAGCAAAGTACCACTAATAGTCAATAATCGATGCCTTAAGGTTACGAGATCTATAATGCTACTAAAATAATGAATCTACTTTCTCACGTTTTTTGCTGGCAATGATAGATCAAATTCGTGAACTTATTATTATTTGTTTCCATTAATTTTGGAGTAGATCATCATACTTGGTGTCCGAGTAGTAGTACAATCCTAAGGAAATGATTGGAAATGATTGGAGTAGTAGTACAATCCTAAGGAAATTCGTCCTAGTTGTCGCTCAATTACCTAATGACACCCTTCCTCTATGAGTAACCAAATCGTATCTTATTGCTAAAGAAGATCATAAATGATTGGAAAAGTACCTTCACCGGATAAGGTTCATTCCTTAGTTATACATCTCTATTATAGTAAATTTGGTAATAAAAAATTTACAATGAAAGTGTTTTGTCGTTGTTGTTAAACTTCGTAATGGCGATCTTTTGTTACTTGCATTAAGTGACATTTCTTTATCACAGCAGAGGTACTACCTTCACCTACATTAAAAAAGAAAATTGTTTTTTTTGAATCGGACGATGAGTTAATAGTAGATTGAACTATTCTGTAGTTTATATAGGTTAAAGTTAAAACGGAGGCATGTATGCTGCTTTAACTATTCTTATATATATATATATATATATATATATATATATATATATAATCGAAGAATTTCATTGAATTGGCGGATAGAACACACAAAAAACGTATATCTAGCCTATACACACAAAAAACTCATTTTCTTTTTCCTCATCTATAATAATATGTGTGACAAGTTAAATAGAATAATTAATTGAAACGGAATGAGTATTATATATGACTCAATCCAATTTTTGGCACACTACAATTCAAGGAACGTTTTTTCCCGGTCAACACCGCAGGAGATACGCGTTCTTCATGGAATCATACAGTTTGACGAACACTAAGGTGGATGATTTGCAGTTTGGGATTCTTTACATCTTTAATTTTAAGCTGGGAAGCTTGAATATAAGTGGGTTAGTTCCACCATTTGGCATGCTTTTAGTAACGACAACAACATGAGTTCATATTAGAGTGTGCGAATAGCCAGTCCCTTTAATTATCACAGTTTTTTTTTTTTGGCTATTGCATTAAAAGCTCGAGTCATCATTTTATTGTCACTTAAAAATGAGTCGGATACAGCAGTTTCTGTATTTTTAGTGAGCAAAGTGCCACTAATAGTCAATAATCGATGCCTTAGGGTTACGAGATCTATAATGCTACTAAGATATTGAATCTAGTTTCACACGTTTTTTGGTGGCAATAATAGATCAAATTCCTGAACTTTCTTTCTATTTTTATTTTATTTTGTAGTAGATCAATATACTTGATGTCCGAGCAGTTAAACAATCCTGAAGAAATACTACCCGCCGTCCTATTTGTCGCTTAATTACCTAACGGTACCCTTCCACTGTGAGTAACCAAATCATATCTTATTGCTAAAGAATATCATAAATGATTGGAAAAGATACCTTCACCGGATAAGGTTCATTCCTTAGGTATACATCTCAACTATAGTAAATTTAGTAATAAAAGATTTACAATGAAAGTATTTTGTCGTTATTGCTAAACTTCATAATGACGATCTTTTGTCGCTTACTTGCATTAAGTGACATTTCTTTATCACAGCAGAAGTGCTACCTTCAACTACATTAAAAAGAAAGTTGTTTTTTTTTTTTTGAATTGGACGAACAGTTAAAAGTAGATTGAACTATTTTGTTGTTTATACAGGCAGAAGCTAAATATATTCTGCAATATGTTTTTGGCAGCTATTATTCGTTACAGAATCTTTCATTTTGTTCATAACGCAATACTAATGAAGGAATCTTGTTGTCTTGCAAAGAAAATTACCTCAAAATATTTAATTTTCCAAGAATTACAGTCCTGCACAAAATTTTAGCAATATTTGAGGGAAAACTTGGGAAAATAGATCCTTCAATACATACCCTCGTAAGAACACTGCACTTAATTTCTCAACGATCAGACTGAAAATTATTTTACACTTAAAAATGAAAAAGAAGGATTTGTTCACGAGGGATCTTTAATTGCGGGTTCTAGGGAGGTGATTTTTTGAACACTATCGAACTTAAGGCCTCAAAATTAAATAGAGCAAAAGTTTAGTAATAAATTTCCAATGCAACGTTTTCAAAAAAGTTCTTAAAAGTATTGGATTCCAAAAGATGGAACACGTGATAGAAAGTCAAATTTGTCGGGTATCACAGAAGTGCGTCATATGGTTTTCGCAAAGAGAGCTTCTTGCATACCAACAACACCCACAATTATTAGTGGCGTGGCGGAATTTTTTCAATCAATTTAAAAAAAAAGTTATTGTACCTTTTTGCTACTTCGAAAGAAAAGAGAGGTGATATTTGAGTTCCGTAATTTATGATTTAAGCCCCATAATATCTGCTAAAGTCACTAAGTTGTCACTGTAAGTCTTCTAAATCGCCTCTACATACACAAATAAATTACAAGAAGGTTTAACGTAACTTTCCTAAGTGCTACAAGCCCTTTCTCCAATTTCTTAGTGGTAATATATTTTCCGGCTACCGCCTTAAAATGTGGACGTAAACGAAATCCTTTAGCAGAATGTAATGAAAAACGCGTACGTTTTATCGCTCTACAAGCCAAATATTGTAAGAAAATGGACTTAACATGCTTTAGCACTCTCCTTTACATTCAAGGAAGGTTCTGGTATCATACTAGTTTACTATCTTAAGCGGTCAAATCATTGATCCAAGCTATCTCATTGTTTCAAAGATAAATATTGCCATGCTTAATGATTTAGCCGTGTGATTTTTGTATCTGACGATGTTTTTAAAATTTTTGTCAATACAGAATCTATAAAATAGAGGAGGACACTTGTGGTTACCCCTTGTCTTATCAAAGTGCTTCGAATCATTACTATTTGACTTGGATCTGTTCTAAAAGAGTCGAGGTATCCAAGCAAAATCCCCAGTATATTAAAGAGTGTTTTAGAACTGTTTCAGCTCCTTAGTCACATTTGGCCTTGGAACATTCATTACGAGTAGCAACTATTATATTGTCCGGGACCAAGTTCAAGATTGTTAAATGTAATGAATGATAATTAAATGCATCTTTTAGCCCTAAATGATCGGGACTAATAGTTCAAAAGTGTACAAAATTTACTCCACTGTCCGTAAAATTCTTTTTACGGACTTATTTTGGCCATATTAGGACATATTTTGACAACGGGTAAGTTATTCTCCTTGGTCTTCCCATCTAAACGGTTAAGCACCCTTTATCAGCTACGTTGAGATAATTTCGAATACAGAACCCGCACAAACACGTCCCACGTGCAGCAAAAAATGCAGGACAACAATTTTTGTCTGCGAGGAAAGTGTTCTACAGTCTATATATATATAGCTCCTCGAACGAGACGGTCCTGAAAGTAAACGAGTGCAGGGAGAGCGAGAGATCAGTGATGGCAGATAAAGGGGTGAGCGAATTCAACATGGAGGAGGAGAACGCCCCACATCAGGGAGTGGTCAAAAGAGAGACCCCGGCGAGGCCAAGCTTCAGAGCCAAAGTTGGGAGCCTCTTTCCCAAAAAGAAGAAGCTGGTCAAGACTATGATGGGCGAGCTCATAGGTAAAGCCGTTGCTTGCCCAACCAACAAGGACGAGAACAAAGAAAAGGTCAATCCTAACTAGTGATGCTGTATCTACCTGATATACCACCATCATGTGTTTTACCCTATCTTCCTCTCCCGCACTCAGATATTTATGTATATATGCAGGGCATAATCATTTATTAGTGATCTTGTTATGCTAATCACACTCCGCTCATAGTATTTTCTTCGGATAACCAGATACCCATATAGCGGTATCTAGTGCTAGATCGATTGCACATGGAAAGTTCATTAGCAAATATAAGCAAGTGCCGCCAGATGCACATATAGTTTGCAAGCAGCCACAGGCAAGCTTTTGATAGCGATGGTGTAAAATGTTGTACCCGGAACTGAACTACTTGTTGTTGTAGAAACTTAGGGTATTTGGAAAATATTCTGATTGAATTAAATGTATTTTTCAGGGTACAATTTATAGAACATAAGAGTAGTATACTATGGCTATAAACTAGCTACAAAATAGAGATAAGAATACAAGATATAGATAAGGGAGAAGAGTCCTATATGAATAATACAAATGTGCTAACACCCCCCCCTCAAGTTGATGGTGAAATGCGATGAAGCCGAAGCTTGTGCCGCAAGGCATGAAAAGGACGAGTACCAAGGGGCTTTGTCATGATATCCACCAATTGATCAGCACTAGAAATAAAACGAACGACCAAAGTTCCCAACTTAACTTGCTCCCGAACAAAGTGATAGTCAAGCTCCACATGCTTGGTGCGAGCATGAAAAATAGGATTGCTAAACAAATAAATTGCACCAATATTGTCACACCACAATAAGGCAGGTAGAGCCTTGAGAACACCAAGTTCATACAATAAAGAATCAATCCACATAATTTCGGTAGTGGCATTTGCAATCGCCTTATACTTACTTTCAGTAGAGCTTCGGGCCACCGTGGGCTGCTTCTTAGAAGACCAAGAAATAAGATTCTTGCCCAAATAAACCAAGTATCCTCCCGTAGAACGACGATCGTCAGGACACCCAGCCCAATCACTATCTGAAAAACATTGTAACTGAAGAGATGAATGCTTTGTAATGAATAAGCCCATAGCCGAAGTCCCACGTAGGTAACGAAGTAAGCGCTTTGCCGCTTGCCAATGGACATCAGTTGCACAATGCATAAATTGAGTGAGCTTATTAACAGCAAAAGCTATGTCGGGCCGTGTGAGAGTGAGATACTGAAGAGCCCCGACGACTTGCCGATATTGTTCAGGATGAGGCAAGTAAACACCCATGGTTTTACTCAAAGGTGGTGAGACGGCTAAAGGAGTGGAGCACGGCTTGAAGGTACCCATGTGGGTTTCCTTAAGCAAGTCTTCAATATACTTTTCTTGGTTAAGAAGAATGCCATCTGAAAGCTGTTTAACTTGTATCCCCAAAAAATAGTGAAGAGGTCCAAGATCACGGACCGGAAAAGCCAATTTAACGTGGTGAAGAAACCACTCCATCTTCGCATGATCAGAACAGGTAAGGACTATATCATCGACATAGACTAAGATATAAAATTGAATACGGCCCGTGAGAAGAATGAATAAAGAACTATCAGCTTTGGATGGAACAAAACCCAATCGAACAAGGAAATTAGAGAGACGATGAAACCAAGCCCGTCGGGCTTGTTTTAAGCCATAAAGAGAACATTGAAGCTTGCAAACATGAATGGGAAAATCCTTGTGAGCATAACCCATTGGCTGCTTCATATAAATTTCATCTGCCAAATATCCATGCAAGAAAGCATTGGATATATCAATTTGACGAATAGGCCAATTCTGAACAGTGGCCAAGGTAAGAACAGTGCGAATGGTTGTGAACTTTACGACGGGAGAGAAAGTCTCCTGATAATAACACCTGATTGCTGAGCATACCCTTTGGCCACCAAACGAGCCTTGTAGCGATCAATCCTACCATCTGAAATTTTTTTTATACAAAAGACCCATCTATTCCCAATAATATTTTTGTGTGAAGGGCGAGGAACCAACTGCCATGTCTAATTTTGAAGGAGTGCATTTAATTCATGCTGCATAGCATCACGCCACTCTTGACATTTTTTAGCTTGAGTTACGGTTTTGGGTTCTATGTATAGAAAGTTGGGGCTAGTTTGAGCAAGGTTGGCTTGTCTTTTGTTCATGGTTGAGGGGCGTAGAGTCATGGTATGTGTGCGGGGTGGAGAGATGGGATCAATAGGTGGGGATGAGTTTGAAAAGTTGGTGAGGTCAACAACTAAATTTAAGCCTTCAAGTGAGGAAGATAATTGTGGCTGGCGGTGGGATAAAATAGGAGAATGAGATGAAGGAGAATGTGGGGATGTGGTAGAAAGTGTTTGGGTGAGGTTAGGAGTGAAGGTGGAAGAAGGAGTTTTGGTGTTAGTAGGGGATGAGGTGGACGAATGAGAAGGAGAAGCTGGGGATGGAGAAAGAATAGGAGAAGGAGATTGAGGAGAAGAAGTGGGAGAAAGAGACAAACCTGATATTGATGGACTGTCCAAGTGAGAGACGGAATGAGAGAGGCTCAACCAAGGAGTAGACACAGCAGCAGATGGAGATGATTGGTGGGCAGCATCATACGGAAAATCATGCTCATGAAATTGGGCATGCCTAGCTAAATAAATTCGACCTTTGGATTTATCAAAATAGCGATACGCAGAATGGGTGGGACTATGGCCAAGATAAATGCATTTTTGAGTACGGAATTGAAATTTTTGAGAGTTATAAGGTCCAACCATGGAAAAATGGCACAGCCAAAAGGTTTGAAAGCTAAATAATTTGGGGGCTTTTGAAAAAGTAATTAATAAGGCGATTGATTTTTTATGACATTACTGAGTAGAACATTGATAATTATGGCACTTTGTTCCAAAGAATAGTTTCAAAATTTAAATGGCAAATGGGCATGAGCAAGAAGCGTTAACGCAGTGTTGACAAGATGTCGAATTTTTCATTCGGCAACACCATTTTGCTCATGGGTATAAGGACATGCAATGCGATGAGTAATACCTTTGAGCTGGAAATGGTGGTGTAATTTTTGAAACTCCCCGCCGCAATCAGAATGAAAAGCTTTGATATGAGTGCCAAATTGCCTTTCAATTAACTTTTCAAAGTTCAAGTAAACCGAGTAAACATCACACTTATTCTTCAAAAAATAGACCCACGTAAAACGGGAATAATGATCAACAAATAACACAAAATAACGATGTCCTAAATGAGATAAAACAGGGGCAGGTCCCCAAACATCAGAATGAATAATATCAAAAGGTTTTGAACTACGATGATCAATAGAAGCTAGTGGCAATCGAGACATCTTGCCTATTAAACAACTAGAACAAGGAGAGATAGTTGATGAAGAACTAACTACAAAATTATTCCTTACCAAAGAATTTAATTTTTGAATATTGGAGTGCCCTAGCCGCATGTGCCAATCATCAAGAGATGGTACCAAAGCTGCCATAGCTACCTTCAGTTGACGCAACGAGTAAATTCCAGCTTCACTTGGCCCTTCCATCAACACCTTCTTGGTGCGCTGATCCTTGATCACAAAATGGTCAGGCCAAAATTCAAAGAAACAAGAGTTATCAGTTGTAAATCCTTGAACGGAAAGAAGGTTTTTAACAATTTTTGGAAAGCATAGAACATTACATAAATCAAGCGTGCGAGTGTTAGAGTGAATAGAGGCATTACCAGTATGAGTTATTTGCAATCCTTGGCCATTTCCAACATAGAGTTGATCATTACCCATATACTCATTTACAACATTCAAAGCATTGACATCAGGGGTAAGATGATAATTGGCTGCAGTATCGGGAAACCAATTGAGAGGTGGCGCAACATTAGAATAATTTGCAGAAGTATTGAGATTGCGGTTCAAAAAATTATTGTTGCGAGGAGACTGATTTTGCTGCCTTGGAACATAGCGACTACGACAAGTGAGAGCAATATGGTTAGTCAAACCACAAATTTGGCAAGGACCCCGATTGTGCCGCCCATAGTTGTTGCAGGGCTGGTTATTGTATTGTGAGTTGGTACGAGGCCTAAAAGTGGAAGAGAATGGTGGTGTAGGAAGAAGGGGCGGTGAGCCTTTGAGAACGATGTTTGCCATGGGAGTCAAGGAGTGCTTGAGCAGAATTTCATGAGCCACCAACTAACCATGCAGCTCATAAAAGGAAACAGGTTCTTGGCAAAGATTGAAAGCTGTAATTATGCTATGATAATCGGAACCAATGTTGCGGTAAATAATTGCATTAAATTCAGCAGGAGATACCGGTTTTCCAGCAACGCTAAGCTCATCAGATAAGGACTTAGCATTGTGCAAATATTCAGAGATGGACAAGTTGTTCTTCTTCAGCTCTTGTAATTCAATGTAGAGTTGTAGTTGACTATTTTGTGAGACTGAACCAAAGGAGTGAGCCAATGCAGTCCAAACTTCTTGGGAAGTAGAGAGGCCAATAATATATGGAAAGATTTCTTCGGTAAGGGAGGGGAATAACCATGATAAAAGAAGTTGATCCTTCTTGAACCGAGCTTCATATTCCGGATTAGGAATAAGCAAATTTTCAACAGTAGGTGAGACAACAGTTTTGGGAGGAGGAGATGAGGCACCATCGATGTGTCCATGAAGATTTTGGTAAAATTCAAGATGGGTAGAAATTGAGTTTTCCAAGCTAGGTAATTCTTGGAGGTAAGTTTAACAGAACAAGTGTGAGTGGAGGTGACCAAAGAAGGACCAGTGGCAGCAACAATGGAGGTTGAAGAAGATGACGCCATAGTGAACAAAAAAGGATTTAGATGATCGGTATAGGCTCTGATACCATGTAGAAACTTAGGGTATTTAGAAAATATTCTTATTGTATTAAATGTATTTTCCAGAGTACAATTTATAGAACATAAGAGTAGTATACTATGGCTATAAACTAGCTACAAAATAGAGATAAGAATAGAAGATATAGATAAGGGAGAAGAGTCCTATATGAATAATACAAATGTGCTAACAGTTGTACCTTCTGAAGTCACAAGTGTAAATACACTTTATTATTCTAATAGTATGTGAAAATCTCACTTGAGGATTCATGATTTTAATTTTTACACCCCAAGATCTGGAGTTTCAATCTTGCCATTTGTAAGTATTTTCGTCCAAATCCCAAACTCTATTTCTAAACCATCCCAAACTCTATTTCTAAACCATCAGGTGCAAATGCGTCAACCTAGGTTTGGTGTTCACTGTTGCTGTTTCCATTTCCATTTTTCTCCCTCTTTTCACACCAAAAACTCGTCATAGGTACATGTATATATGCGTGTGTATACACATATAGATGCTTCTGAACCTTTGTACAAAAAGTCGAGAAACCTAGAGAAGGAGGAAGATGAAAAGTGATGCAGTCTACTGATACCGTGGTGGGAGGATAGAACCGCGACCTCTTGGACACCCAAGGTAAGACCCAAAATTTTACTTATTTCATCATTTTGAACCCTAATGATAGTTCATTTATCAATGTTGCAGGGTAAAGATTGTGGAATTTTTGGATGGAATGACCTTGAGATGTGAACAAGATCAAAGGAAGTTATACCTGGGTTGCTGTGGAAGCTCAATGCTTGGAGAAGAAGCATAAAGCAGAAAGAAGGGCCTTTGTAGCTGTCATCTTCGTTTCTTGGATATTTGTATTGGGTTAGCTGTCATCTTGGTTTCTTGGATATTTGTATTGGGTCAAGTACGTAAAATTGGAGAAGACGACCAAAAAAGTGGATTTATAAGAGCTAGTGTATGTGCTTGATTTACTATTTTGGGATCAAAATAGGGCTTATAGTATTTTAGACTATCTGCAAATGAAATGAAATGAAAATATGCATGTTGTTGTGAAATGATAAAAGCATGTGCAGAAACTAAATTGAAAAACAGAGGGCCACTTTTGAAATGCCAAAATAATGATAAGAACAGAGGACCACTACTGGTCCTCTCCATTTAGGATACATGGAAACACATCCTCATGACAAATGCAGAAATGAACCAGGCCAATTCATAAATGCAAACCTTACCAACCCTGCCAATTCACGAATGCAAACCTAATCAACCCTACCCAACAACATCCTCATCACAGATGCAGCCAAACAAATCCACTGGCAGTCAATGCCAACCAATAAATGCAAAACAGTGTGATTTTCCAACCAAAACTAAACAACTAACAAAATGATTACATTAAGTGACAATATCCCAAAAGGACTACGTTCTATAAAACATTTGTTCACAGAGATGCTAATGTCATATTGTTTAAACCAAAAGTGTACAGCAGAAAGCTTCACTTTGTCTGAGCTTTAAACAAAGCTTCACTTGGCTGTACGTAAGCTTTAAAGCTTCAAAAGTGCTACACATAACTTTAAAAACCCTTACTTCCACACAAACTTCAGCTCTTGCCCATCTTTTTGCTTTAAATTGTTGCTCCACCCATTGCAATAGCTTCTAGTTCAGAAAGGTTCCTTTCAGCCTCTGCATAGTGGTTGAGGAAACTGCACAAAGGATGGATGTGAATCAGCAGCAGGTCCTAATGTCTCTGGGTTGCTCGGCAGTAGAGGTCCCAAAATTATCTATAAATGCATGTGCACCACAAGAAAATATGTATTTTGCGACGGAGTTTTTGCGACGGAAGGTATTCCGTCGCTAAACATGTCTTTAAGCGACGGAATATACCGTCGTTAAAACTCCATTGCAAAATACTATTACCGACGGAAGACACCGTCGGTAATAGTATTTTGCAACGGAGTTTTAACGGCGGACTTTAGCGACGGAATTACCGTCGCTAAATATTTTTTATAAAATTAGTAATTTTGAGTTTTTTTTTAAAATTATTTAAACGACGGAATAAAACCGTCGCTAAAAATTCTGTCGCAAAAGTCTTTATAATAAGACATTCACCGACGGAGTTTTAGCGACGGACTTATTCCGTCGCTAAAGATCCTCCATTTAAATTCAGATCTGATTTCTTTCTCTCTCCCCGTTCTTTCTCTCCCCGTTCTCTCTCTGAAAATCTGCTCCCAACCACCGCCGTTCTCACCTCCGGCGACCCTTCTCTACGGCGACCCAGCTCCGGCGACACTCCCGTCCCCCACCCGACGCCGCGCCACCAAGCCTTGCACTCCAGTCGTGCCACAAAGCCTCCACTGTCGCCGCCGCGCAAGGAAACCACCACTGCCACCGCACCACCAATGCCGGGGCCGTCGTACCCACCTCAAGATTTGTATGTCAATTGCCCTAAATTATCTGAATTTTTTGTTAATTTGTCTTCAATTTAAGTTACATGCCCTAAATTATCTGAATTATTTAGATTTGTATGTCAATTTAGGTTCAATTTTTTGTTAATTTGTCAATAGAGCCCCCTAATTGAACCCTAAATTGAAGTAATTGAATCCTAAATTGAATGCCCTAATTGAATCGAACCCTAAATTAAACTAATTGAACCCCTAATTAAACCCTAAATTGATTGCCCCAATCTAACCGAACCCTAATTGAACCCTAAATTGAATGCCTCAAATCAACCGAACCCTAAATTGAATCAATAGAGCCCCCTAATTGAACCCTAAATTGAAGTAATTGAATCTTAAATTGAATGCCCTAATTGAATCGAACCCTAAATTAAACTAATTGAACCCCTAATTAAACCCTAAATTGATTGCCCCAATCTAACCGAACCCTAATTGAACCCTAAATTGAATGCCTCAAATCAACCGAACCCTAAATTAAACTAATTGAACCCCTAATTAAACCCTAAATTGATTGCCCCAATCTAACCGAACCCTAATTGAACCCTAAATTGAATGCCTCAAATCAACCGAACCCTAAATTGAATCAATAGAACCTCCTAATTGAACCCTAAATTGAATGCCCTAATTGAATCGAACCCTAATTTGAACTAATTGAACCCCTAATTAAACCCTAAATTGATTGCCCCAATCTAACTGAACCCTAATTGAACCCTAAATTGAATGCCCTAATCCAAGCGAACCCTAAATTGAACTAATTGAACCCTAAATTGAATGCCTCAAATCAACTGAACCCTAAATTGAATCAATAGAACTCCCTAATTGAACCCTAAATTGAATGACCTAATACAATCGAACCCTAAATTGCAATAATTCAAGCGCATCGGATATGTGAATTTTGAACATTTTTTTCCCATTTGAACATTGATCATTTGTTTGATAATTTTAGGTTGTTAATTGTGCGTTTTAGAATTGTGATTATTGATCGATGATTTTAGGTTACTAGCTGTGCATTTAAAGTAATTGCGATTATTAATTGATGATTTTAGATTGTTAATTGTGCATTGAGCATTTGTGAGATATTGAGATTATTGACGGAGGATGGGACCCAATTGGATTGAATGTGTGGTTTTTGTTAATTTTATTGCATTGAGCATTTGAGAATTGAGAATTGAGGTTGTTGACGGAGAATGGGACCCAATTAGATTGAGATACCTGTTAGTTAGCGCAGACACGGACAGCACGTCTGATCGACGGTGTCCGACATTTAAAAAACAAATTAACGTATGCCGATATGTCTGGAGGTACGTGTCGGTGGGCGTCGGACACGTGTCCGGAGGCTTCAGACACGTGTCCAAAGGCGTCGGACACGTGTCGGTATGTGTCGGACACGTGTCTGGAGGTGTCAGACACGTATCGGACACCATATCGACACCCTATATGAGGTGTCGGAATTGAGATTATTGACGGAGGATGGGACCCAATTGGATTGAGATACCTGTTAGTTAGCGCAGACACGGACAGCACGTCTGATCGACAGTGTCCGACATTTAAAAAACAAATTAACGTATGCCGATGTGTCTGGAGGTGCGTGTCGGTGGGCGTCGGACACGTGTCCGGAGGCTTCGTGGACGTGTCCAAAGGCGTCGGACACGTGTCGGTATGTGTCGGACACGTGTCCGGAGGTGTCAGACACGCGGCACAATTAAGCCTAATTAGCCCTAACATAACCCAATTAGCCCTAATTAGGCCTAATTAGCCCTAATTAGGACTAATCAGTACTACTCGGCACAATTAAACCCTAATTAGGACTACATAACTCTAATTAGTCATAATCAACCCTAGTCAGCTATAATTATCCGAAACTATCCCTCATTAACCTTAATTAGCCCTAACATAACCCAATTAAGCCCAATTAGCCCTAATTCGGACTAATCATCACTACTCGGCACAATTAAACCCTAATTAGGACTAAATAACCCTAATTAGTCCTAATCAACCCTAATCAGCTATAATTAATAATCGTAATTAACCCTAATAACCCAGTTAGCCCTAATTAGCCCTTGTACATCCCATAATTACTCCATGTTGCCCAGAGATGGTTTAATTACTCGTTGTTTACAAACCCTGCCTTCTTTATATTAATTGTTGTTCCATTGGCAACGAGATGGTTCAACTCGTTGCCAACGAGTTCTATTTAATGTGGAATTGGTAACATATGCAACGATCATTCTGTAGTTTTGATATTTTGAAAAGATTCTTGCATATCTTATCAATTTCTGAACACATGCATGCATAGAAACCCTTAGTTCCCGTTCAAAGGTACTCATTACAAGGTAATGCCTTGTAATGAGCCTTTGGATGTCCAGTTTGGACAGTTTGGAAAAGCTAATTGTTTATAAAACAGTATTTTGACTCATGCTTTATGTTCTATGTCGTGGATATTTGGTACACGTTCTCGTGTGTTTCTCTGGGTGCATACAGATCTGGTGTTCTAACATCCGTCAAACCTTCCTGAGCAAGGTTAGATGAATGTTAGAACACCTAATCGATGTGGTGTACTTGGAGAAATGCGGGGAGGTGCTGCCGAATTTTTCACAGACATCGGACTAAGCATGAGTTATTCACTGTTTTATAAACATGTGCTTTTCTGAATGGGATAGGACCACTACCTGTGTCAAGAGTGGAGGGAAAATATGTAGACATGTTGTAACATTCATGCATTGATATTTACATCGGCAATGCCTAATCACTGGTCATTATTGAAGGTGGTATACAGTACGATAATTCAGTCGTCATGTCAATCGATCGAAGTTAGATGAAAAGGAAGAATGCTGAAGATTTTGAGTGTCGCGTTGACGAATTTCTCGACTTCGCTTATGCGCATCCTGCACATGTTGACCTTGATAAGATAAGGTGTCCGTGCGGTAGATGTGAGTTGTTGCACTGGAGAAAAAGAATTGAAGTAAAATGGCATCTAGTCGGTACGGTTTTATGGGTGGATACACAAGGTGGACGCAGCACGGAGAAACGATAGTATTGTCGTCCAACCTGGCTAGTCAAACTGAAGTTAGGGAGGAGGCACGATATGATTTTCGAGATATGATTATGGATGCTGGGCATGCTAATGTTGACTGGGGTAACGACAGTCCACAACCGCCGAACGAGGGGGCTCATCAGTTTTATGAGTTATTGAGAGCTGCGGAAGAGCCGCTGTGGGATGGAGCTCCGAAACACACACGGCTGTATGCGGTTAGCAGGTTATTACAGTTGAAATCAGACCACGGGCTGAGTGAGAAAGGTTTTAACGAGTTTGTTACCTTCATCAAAGAAATACTGCCCGAAAGTGAAAAGCTACCGCCGTCGTACTATGACGCGAAGAAGATGATGAGGAAACTTGGGTTGAGCTATCACCGGATAGATGCGTGCAATAACGATTGTGTATTATTCTGGAAAGAGAATAAGGATTTGTCATTATGTCCGATATGTGATCATTCGAGGTACAAACCGGACAAAGGGAAGAAGAAAAACATTGCATGGAAGATATTGTGATATTTCCCGATCACACCACGGCTTCAGAGAATGAACTACTCCTCCAGTACAGCTGAACATATGAGGGCTTACCGTGAGACTCGCAGCAACGATGCCGATGTGCTGACACACCCAGCTGATGGAGAGGCTTGGAAGGAGTTTGACCGCAGGCATCCAGTCTTTGCTCAGGAAGTTCGGAATGTTAGACTTGGTCTGGCAACCGATGGGTTTAGGTTTAACGTAAGAGATGATGACCGAACAAAACAAACCCAAAACAGTGGAGTCTTGGTCAACGGCGACTGTTATGCCGAGAATTACATGGATTTTTACGGAGAGCTAGATGAGATTGTTGAGCTAACATATTTGGGTTCCCAAAACCGCCTGGTAATGTTCAAGTGTACGTGGTTCGATGTCACATGCAGTAGAGGAATCCGTGTTAGCTCTCAAGGGATTGTAGATGTCAATGTCAAGTCAAGACTTGCATCAGACGAGCCCTTTGTGTTTGCTAGTCAAGCTGTACAAGTCTTTTACGCGGAGGACGTCGCCAATCCCAAATCTCATTGGTATACAACTATCAAGTCTAAGAAATTGCCCGTGACATATGACAGTGAGCTAGACTCCTTTCAAGCCGACCAACCACGTGTCTTGTTCCCTGTTGAGGTCAACAACGAGGAGGACGATCTTCCTCTTCCAACAACACTTCTTGTGGGAGAAGAAGTCGTAGATGATGACGCGGAAGATGTTGAAAGTGTTGGAGATGATGTGACCGAGTCTACTGATGAAGAGGATGAATTAGAAGATGAAGAGGACGACGAGTCCCACGAAGAAGAGGGCGACGACGAAAGTGATGAAGATGATTCGCAAACTGAAAATGATTGACTTGTAATGTTGTAACATCACGGGAAAAATGTAGTAACATTTTAGAACTTGGTGTTTATTGATGTGTTTTTGCACATCCGTTCATATATATATATATATATATATATATATATATATATATATATATATATATATATATATATATATATATATATATATATATATATATATATATATATATATATATATATATATATATATATATATATATATATATATATATATATATATATATATATATATATAGTGCCGATGATGATGTATGCCTAAATTATTATTTTTCACGTGTTAATGTCTTTGTATATAATCTATATGAAGTCAGATATGGATAGGATACGGGCTATTCGTGGCCGGGGTGGACGCCGAGCTGCTTCCTCCCCGGTTAGTCCCACCTCGTCATTGCCTACTGATGACGAGGCACAGAGTGATCGCGGACAGCCATCGGGGGCCCAGCCCCAGCCGTCGCCGTCACCGTCACCCCAGCCATCGCCGTCGCCCCAGCCCCAGCCGTCGCCCCAGCACCAGCTCGAGCCGTCGCCCCAGCCCGACGCAGATTCATCCCACACGCGCGTGCATTCTCCATCTTCCGTGGGTTCTACCTCAGGTATAGTTGATAACGGTGTTTCGTACATTTTCGCTAGCCTTATATTTGAACTGTATTAATGTCTGTGTTTTGTAGGATCTCGACGAGGCCGTGGTCCGACACGCGGGGTACGCATCGACCCCCAGCGTAAACAGAGAGTTACGCTCACGCAGGAGGGCCTGTAAGTACTAAAAATATCACCCCATGCCTTATGTTTAAAATTTTGGGGTGTTAATTTATATTTGAACTGTATTAATTAATTTAATTACTTCTTTGGCAGGATCCTGGAGAATATTGCGAGGACGAAGATCGGCGTTCTTGTGAAGGGCCGATTCTTCGAGCCACGCCTGTACTGGAAGGACTGGGATGCCGCTGCGAGGGAGGCCCTATGGGAGGAGTGGCTGGTACGGTGAAGTATTTTTTTCAGCGTTAGTAAATGTTAAATTACAGTTTGTTTTATGTTGTTAATTTGTGTTATTGAATGCCTTACAGGAGGGGTTCACGTTTGACACGCCTCAGCAGCAGGTACTGGGGCAGCAGGCTTTCTTTGCCTACATCGGCAAGAATTACCGCCGATGGCTCCACGATGCACGGGACCGGGCGAAGAAGGCGCTGCCCGCGGGTGCCCCGATGACGGACATGGCGAGATATCCCCCACATTGGATATCTCACCGTGTATGGGGGGAGATGATAGATCGGTGGGCTACGGATCCAGGTTGGGACGCCAAGAGTAAGAGCGGGACTGAGAACAGACAGAACAAAGATCCGACGCACACGGGGGGTCGGTGCCACACGACATCGTCCGACACAAGAACGCGGTCGAGCACCCGGATCTGGAGGACGATGAGGTCGTAGCTCTGACGTATAATCAGACGCACGTGCGGAAGAAGGACAAGGACGAGACGCACCGGGCGGGCGACTATATTTCAGATATTGCCCGGCGGATCGATGTGAGTCAATTTATTTAAGTTAATGTTTTTTCTTTCTATCCTCAATGTCTGTTTCGTTAATTAATGCCCTAACATATTGTTAAACCACTATTTTTGCAGGCCTCGTATGAACAGCTACGGGGGTCCGAGCAGCAGTCCGGACAGCCATCAGCGTCCACTAGTACGGCTGCGAGTACTGGGGGGTTGAAGCGATGGCTGGATACGCCGGAGGTCGTGAATCGGCCGAAAGGCCGCATACGCGGCCTGCCTAGCACGACTGCTCGTGCCGTGATAAGAGCGTCCTCACCCCCTGCTGCCCCTCCACAGACACCGGCTCCTCGGCCTCAGTTGGACGACGAGGAGATCCAGCGCATTGCTACAGTGGTGTGCCGGATGATCAGGGAGCAGGGCACTGTTGGACAGGCCGCCCCGGCCCCGGATCAGCAGGATCCAGATCTGGGACTCGGGAACCCCTGATGAGCCCCTTCCCGTGCCCGTTCCTAGCTTCCCCCCCCCCCCCCCCGTGCCCGCCTTGTACTCTTCTCCCCTCTCTTAACCGGCTATATCCGGTTCCCGGCTTGTACATATATGAATTTTTTTTATAATTGATTATATATATTTCTTTCTGTATTGATTATTGTGCGTTGTTGTTGAGATTTGAAAATTGTATTACAGGTTTGGGTAATTGAAAAATAAAAAAAAAATTTCAAAAAAAAAATTGACTTTTGGCGACGGATTAATTCCGTCGCTAAAGTATTCCTACAATCACTTATTTAGCGACGGAATATTCCGTCGCTAAATAAGCTTTTTAGCGACGGAATATTCCGTCTCAAAAATATAAATCCGTCTCTAAAGAATATAATTCGCGACGGAATATCCGTCGCTAATTAAAATAAATCCGTCGGTAAAAATGACATATTTAGCGGCGGATTTAAAAATTCCGTTGCTAAACTATTAGTGACGGGCTTTTATACGAGGGATATTTAGCGACGGTGAATCCGTCGCTAATTCTTTTAGAGACGGATTTTTGGTTTTTAGCGACGGATTACCCCGTCGCTAAAACCCTGTTTTCTTGTAGTGGTGTACACAAAAATTTCGTGTCTTAATCTGCAAGACAAGAAATAATGCAACAAAATTCAATTTATCAAATTTAAACTAAAGGTTACACCACTCTGTGATTTTTACACAATAAATGTAAATCATCTAATTCGATCTCCGGTTTGGTCACGATTCAAGGGCTGAAATAGCTTGATCTTGAAACCAATTTGGACTTCTTCAATCTTCGCGCTTGAAAGATCGTTGAAGTAGTGCTTGCTCGAGGACTTCGAAGCTTTATCCGAACAAGTATGGCGATCCTTGACTTGTAGAATCACTGATGTTAAAGGCGAATTCCTCTTCAATTTGAGGCGAAAGAGAAATCGATCTTCATAACTTGGAAGTGCTCGATTGAAGAACGACACTACGTTAGTGCGTGTTGTTCTTCAAATGAAGCACAACCTGGGAGACGACAGCGTTTCGGCGGAGCTTAAGCTTTTATCGCAGAGACCCTCTGTGTTCCCTTCCTCTCTACCTCAAGTCCTCTATTTATAAGCAAGGTGGTAGGCTTATTTTTGGAAATCCCATAATTTGAGCTTTGATTTTGTAATTAAGGAGATTTTTGTCCCCTTAATTATCTGATCTCCTCAATTAAATGGATATTTGTCTCCACTTAATTTAGGAATGATTTTAGTCAAATTTGACTTTTCTGGTAGCAAGACCATGGGTTGGATCATGTATTGCTATTGGAATAGTCTTACCAACTTGTCTTTGACTTCGAGCCTGTTGTCTTGTTTGACTCCACGTCAACATTCGATCCATGCTTTTTGGCGACGTTGAATATTTGACCAGTCAACAAAAATATTGTATTATTGACTGGTACAAATTTTTGGTGTCTACAGCATGAACCTACACATAAAGTTTAATGGCAAGTTAATGTCCAATGAAACTGCACATTAGAAGATGTATTTGTAGTCTGCCTGAGATGCATTGAATGATGCAGCTGAAGTTTCACTGGAGGTTGTTGAGGTATTCGTTTGAGCGTACATTACAAAAGAAAAGTTCATTACAAATCAAAATGAAACTAATGGTAATCATAATTAAATTTTACAAGAAGACTAAGTAAATACTAACTGGGAATTTCTGTCTGCTCATGTGCATAGCTGCTCTACAACTCGCTGCTTTGCTTCCTAATGCTACATCATCATCTTCATCAGCTGCTGGTGCTTGGCTTGCCCCTTGTGTGCATGCTTCCCATATTAGTGTTGCTGCTGTTGCTTCTTATGATGGTGTAACTGCTGTTTCTTATGGTGATGCTGCTACTGCTGGTTCTTGTGGGGTTGTTGCTGCTCTTGCTACTTTAGCTGATCTCTGCAAGCAACTTCTTCTTTTGTGCCTCACTCTCCAACAAAGCGAACATCTATTGTGTCTGTTAGATCTAGGAATTTCGTTTGAGTTTGATGGCTCATCTGCACTCCTCCTCTCAAGCTTTCTAGGTCTGCTAGGTTGCCTGTGAAAGTCTAGTGGCAAGAGTGAGGGCATGCCAGAGCTTAGCTACTTACTAGGAGCATCCATAGGGCTTATGATGGGTTCATATGCTTTCTTGAAGGTGAATATCTAGCAGCAAGTATTAACATAAGTCTTCAGCAACTCACCTCTGAAATTCAGACAAGAAATTGCATGGTCGCACCATCTACGTGTGCAAATGTGGTCTCAATATTAACCCCATACCTATTATCCCACATGCAACTGACCTCAAACTTGTCTCTCCCAGAATGTGCTGGAATAGAACTTCCCGAGTCAACTTCCCATAACGAGTTTTGTATCCTTCGACATATATCTTCACCCCAGTTTGAAGCCACATTCCTTTGTTTCTGGACCCTATTCATCAACTAACCTTAATTCTTTCTACCATTGTCAATATTGGTTGATCTCTTGATTCAAGAATTATGAGGTCGAAGGGTTCACACATGCTGTTGCATATCTTATAACACTTAGGGAATATGTTGAATTGGGATCTTGACCACTGATGAGGAGGTTTCTGAATCAACCACTTGAATTCATGTTCATTTAGATTCTTAAGTTCTTCCTGTGAATGCCAAAACTTAAATATTTCAGTAGTCATAGCAGCTCTCACCAACAGATCATGCAAGTTCTTAACTTTCAATCTAGCTCACTTATAATTACCACGCAGGTGCCTCACATGTGCAGAACCTATGGTCACTATTTCAGAGTGGAATTTAACGCAGGCATTAAACATTTTTTAATCACTGATAAATGTCCATGCACTTTGGTTACCGTGCCTATATCATCTTTCAACAATGCTAAGAAACACTCTTATGAATCGTTGCACTCTAATTCAGCTACAACATATGCTAAGGGGTACATTGGTTGTTAGGACCCACTTTAATTTTAACATTTGCATATGATCGGGCTCTTTAAGGTGTGGCAACCATCAAGCATAGTAACATGCCTGTAGGCAGCCTTAAAGCCAAGCTTTAGTGACCCTAAACAGCAATAAAACCAGTCAAACTTTGCCCTGTAGCCATGCTACCATCACTACACAAGTTGTCCAAGGGTTCAATCTTTTTAACTCTGCAGCATAGTCCCAATACCTTAAAAGTTGCTCCATAGCCTTTCTCCTTGTCTAGTACACCCGAGCCCCATAAATACTCATCATCTCTCAACATAGTAGCTTGAAGACAGTCACGGGCATCTAAGGGTTTGTCCTAGAAACATCAAGTTACCTCTTGGACATCCACCTAGAAGTCACATACTTACCTTTAATAGAACTATTGCATGTATGCTCATCAACCAATTTTTTTTTCTTTTTATCTTGTAGTAGACTATCCTTCTGAACGTTGAAATCACTAGAACAAAAATGGTCTTTAGCAATGATTTTTTCTTCACTAAAGACTCCAAATCCTTCGGGAAAGACTTTTACAGACGGAGTTTCCATCGGTAAAAGTTCATGGGTAAAAACCCTATCGCTAAAAGATTAGCGATAGAATTATGTGACTCGTCAGAAAATGTTACTTTTACCGACATAATCTCTAACAACATTAATTTCGTCGTTAAAAGTCTGTCTATGAAAATATTAATTTATTTGGAGAACTTTTAGCCATAGAATTTCCATTGGTTATTTTTTGTACATTCAAACTTGTTCCAAACAATTAACCTTGATCAACTAATCCAGTAACAATTTAATTTTTTAAACTAGGATTCATCCTCTATCAAATTTCAAGTAATACAAATAAGATTTAGATCAACCATGATAACGATAAAATCCTAAATAGAAAAATAAAACATAAAAAACATAAACCCTTTTACCCAAACAGTTGACTCAATTAGCCACTAAACCCTCGTGTTCTTCTGATCAATCCAAGGAGATACGTAAGGAATCGAACACAGCCCATAACAATTTGATAGAATTTTGATAAAGTTGGATTTTTTTGAAATCAAAGTTCTGAAAATAAAGACCCAAACAGAGAAGCAAGAAAGAATAAATGAATATATAGGACATTAGAAGACATGAACTAACAAAATGAAGTGGCTTATGCAGATGTATGAAGTGTAGAAAATCGTTGTTTCTTCAGAAAAGCCATACATATGGCAGAGTCTGGGGTAATTCTGGAATAAAACAAATTTTGACTGAGGTTTAGCTAGAGAAAATTATCGTTATTAGTTTGAAATGGTTCATCTTAGAATTAGACTTAAGCAACCTCTTCAAGGAAGTCTCTTGTACGAACCCCTATGAGTGACGTAACATGTCACAACTTATTGTTTTGATGGAATAGAGTGTGACTGGCCCAGGTCCATATGACAACCTCTTAGAGTATTGTCAGGCTTCACTCACTAAAACCAAACAAATAGCAACAGAAACGAAAATTTTAACAAATTCAGTTATAAACTTCATTTTTAGTTTCATTACAAATCCCTCATATAGCGAAATTTATGAAATAATCCCAAAAATCAGCAAATACAGTCTTTGAAATTCACAACATTTCTCTTATAATTACACCAAAGTCATTGAGGTTATGGTAAAATTACACGTGTCTATATTAGTTTGGATAAATAGTAGTAATGTCCCTTGTCTAAACTCATTATATTACCTAGGACTTGTAAGGTAAATCTGAAATGCCATCATTTAATTAAAATGGCATTCTTTAATGTATATGTATCTCACTGTATGAAGAGATTTCTGCAAACTTGTCTTCTGTTGACTCTAATCGAAGTGGCAACTTGATCTATGCCTAAACAAACAAATTATTAAGCAATAGAATAATGTTGGCCAACGAAGATTTTGCATCCTCACTTGGATTTTTCAGTGCAATTGCAGCTAGAACTTGCGATGGCAATTCCATATTGGGAATGCATAGAGAGTGGTGAACTAGTGGGAAAAAATGACATAGCACAGTCCTTTGACGACAGCAACAGCGAAGGCTCGCAGCTGTGTTGGTGTTGCCCTAGTGGCCGATGGATGATGGTCGACAATGTAGCCATAATGGACGATGGTTGACAACATAGCCAAAGATGAGATCGCCATATGCCAGTGTTTTTACTTCTATCGTCTTTAAATCCGCAGAGATAAATTGAAATCTATTGAGATCCTCTTATGGTTATTGTTGTTTGGGTGTGGTTTAGCGATGGTTGGTATTGGGTTCTGGTTGGCGGCATTACTGCGATGGTGTGGTGCTTGGTGGTGTTTGTTGGTAGGTGTGTGGGTGGTGCTGTGATTTTCATATAGGTGGTTATAGGTTGTACAATGATGGTTGTTGGTTTCTATGTGGTGGTGCAATGGTTAGAGAGATGGTTATTTAGTGGTTGTAGGTTGTTTAGGGGTGGTGGTCGCCGGTCATTGGGTGGTGGTCGGCAGTCATTGGCTGGTCTATGGTGGTTTGACGGGTTTTGTGGAGTTAGTTGGGTTTTTAGAGATTTCCCAAACAGTAACTGGAAATTTTTTTTGACATGAGCAGTAATTTTACAACTCACTTATTAAGTCATTTATTAAGTTGGATTATGTATATAGTTAAATGGACACCCATTTATAACCCGCTTAAACTTGCGGGCTAGTGGGTTTTAAAATAAGTAACTCAATTATTAAATGAGTGAGTTTTAAGTGTCCGGGTTTGGAAGGGTAAACGAGTTTAGGTCTTAATTGTCACCCCTAGTTGGTGCAATGTTCATTCCTTTCAAATTAGACAACTCTATTTGAAATCTAGCATGACTCAACAATAAAGGAATCTGGACTACGTGATAACAAAAATATTGGAGTTTGCACGGATGATGGACCCGACAATGCACCTGACGATCGTGACGGAGGTCTGTTTACCAAAAGATAAATTTTACTAATGGTACAAATGGCTTGTGGAGCAAGTTAGAGAAGCTGCAAGTTTTTCTAAAGGACTTGCGTGAAACTATCAGGGAAAGGCCTAAGGGATATAGGTAGGTTGTACTCAATACTTTCTGGAGTGATGTCGAAAGTTATATTTTGAGGTAGTGAACTAGGTCCGTCATTCATGAAAGAGTTTTTGGTTAGTTCATGACTTCATGGTGTAGTTGCTTGCCTTGCTCCCATGTTATCCATGGACATTGCCTCATAAAGTGGCTAAGAGTGCGTGACAACTTCCCGCGTTGTCAATTAAAGGTATTGACTGGGCAGGGCGAGGGACGGGGCGGGGGGCGGGGAGGGAAGGGTTGTATTGTTATTGAAGTCTTACATAAACAAGTCTAAAACCACGTAAGCCAACCCAAGATCCTTCATTCTACCCCAAAAGAATGTACTTTTGTCATAATAAAGCTATCCACCGGCAATGGTTTGTGGTTCATGGTGCTTTATAAATGCATTCCAGTAGTTAAAGAATGCTTTTTTTATGAGTTTTTTGCTCTGCATTATGAAATCCCTGCACTGCAATTGAATGAATTGCCCCCGAGGAATGGTAGAATTGAATAGCTTGTAAAATGCACATAAATTGTATAAGCTTTATCGGCCATAAAGCCAATCCGTACCAATGTAACTCAGCTTCCCAGCAACATGAATGGATCAAAAAACTTCTGAAGTCGAATCTAAGTCTTCCTAAAACATCGTCTGAAGCCTCCAAATCATTCAATGCATTAGTTGCAAAGTAAAAGCTACATTCAAACTCTGAAGGTAGTGCAGAGCATCCCATGCTGTTGGCATGTAAAATTTTGTTATTAGTTGTGATCAATAGATGGTGGACGCTTGGATAAAGGCCAGCGGTGGAAAGTTGAGCTTAATCTGCCATAAATGTTGACTAGGAAATAGTTTACGGCGGGATCAGTTAATGATGAAGCAGTTTTATGACAATTCAAGTTTGCAAAACGTGGGCCATATTGTCGAGAAGACTGACACGCGGACAATCCACATTGGGAGTAAGTTACCAGGATCAACATAGCTGTCGACAGAAAGATCGATAGCAACGGTTGAAAGTAGTTTTTAAAATCAAATTGAAAGATTGGAGCAAACAATTTTCAGCAGAAGCTTCGAAAAAAAGGTAGAAGGAGGGACAAGGACAATCAACACTCGACTCAAACAATTGACTTGTCAAGTTTTTTTTTTCTTTTTCCAAACACATTATGTTTTATGCAGTGTTTCTGCCTTCTACCGATATGGGCTTTTGTTTTATTTATGTTAATCGACTCATTGGTACAAGTTACTGTTTACTGTGGGCGTGCCATTTGGAACTTGATTATTCAACCAATTAAGATTTCCATTTTAGTCATTCTCTTTTAATTGGAAGTCTTTCATTTTAGAAAAGTCCTCACATAAGAGGCCAAAAAGAACACCGCACTAATTGCAGTTTCAACCGATTGAAAATATTGGCATGCCCGATAGGACTCTTTCATCTAAAAGGGAAGCATGCCTAGTACAAAGAATCATGGAAGGATCACTACAAGAAAACATGCTTTTAGCGACAGGGAAATCCGTCGCTAAAAGCCCAAAATCCGTCGCTAAAAGAATTAGCGACGGATTCACCGTCGCTAAAAATCCCTCGTATAAAAGCCCATCACTAATAGTTTAGCGACGAAATATTTTAAATCTGTCGCTAAATATGTCATTTTTTCAGACGGATTTATTTTTAATTAGCGACGGATATTCCGTCGCTAATTATATTTTTAGAATTTTAATTTATTTTCTTTTTTGTCAAATTAGCGACGGATAAAATATTTTAGCGACGGAATATTCCGTCGCTAAATAACTGATTGTAGGAATACTTTTAGCGACGGAATTAATCCGTCGCCAAAAGTCAATTTTTTATTTGAATTTTTTTTTATTTTTCAATTACCCAGAACTGTAATACAATTTTCAATTCTCAACAACAACGCGCAATAATCAATACAGAAAGAAATATATATAATCAATTATAAAAAATATTTATTATAAAAAAAACTCATATGTACAAGTCAGGAACTGGATACAGCCGGTTAGGAGAGGGGAGAAGAGTACAAGTCGGGCGCGGGGGGCGGGGGAAAGCTAGGAACGGGCACGGGAAGGGGCTCATTAGGGGTTGCCGAGTCCCGGATCTGGATCCTGCTGATCCGAGGCCGGCTCGGCCTGTCCAGCAGTGCCCTGCTCCCTGATCATCCTCACCACCACGGTAGCAATGCGCTGGATCTCCTCGTCGTCCAACTGAGGACGAGGAGCCGGTGTCTGTGGAGGGGCAGCAGGGGGTGAGGACGCTTCTATCACGGCACGAGCAGTAGTGCTAGGCAGGCCGCGTATGTGGCCTTTCGGCCGATTCACGACCTCTGGCGTATCCAGCCATCGCTTCAACCCCCCAGTACTCACAACTGTACTAGTGGACGATGATGGCTGTCCGGACTGCTGCTCGGACCCCCTTAGCTGTTCATTCGAGGCCTGTAAAAATAGTGGTTTAATGATATGTTAGGGCATTAATTAACGAAACGGACATTGAGGATAGAAAGGAAAAACATTAACAACTTAAATAAATTGACTCACATCGATCCGCCGGGCAATATCTAAAATATAGTCGCCTGCCCGGTGCGTCTCATCCTTGTCTTTCTTCTGCACGTGCGTCTGAGTATAGGTCAGAGCTATGACCTCATCCTCCTCCAGATCCGGGTGCTCGACCGCGTTCATGTGTCAGACGATGTCGTGTGGCACCGACCCCCCCGTGTGCGTCGGATCTCTGTTCTGTCTGTTCTCAGCCCCGCTCTTACTCTTGGCGTCCCAACCTGGATCCGCAGCCCACCGATCTATCATCTCCCCCCATACACAGTGAGATATCCAATGTGGGGGATATCTCGTCATGTCTGTCATCGGGGCACCCGCGGGCAGCGCCTTCTTCGCCCGGTCCCCTGCATCGTGGAGCCATCGGCGGTAATTCTTGTCGATGTAGGCAAAGAAAGCCTGCTGTCCCAGTACCTGCTGTTGAGGCGTGTCAAACGTGAACCCCTCCTGTAAGGCATTCAATAACACAAATTAACAACATCAAACAAACTGTAATTAAACATTTACTAACGCTGAAAAATACTTCACCGTACCAACCACTCCTCCCATAAGGCCTCCCTCGCAGCGGCATCCCAGTCCTTCCAGTACAGGCGTGGCTCAAAAAATTGGCCCTTCACAAGAACGCCGATCTTCGTCCTCGCCTGAGACTCCAGGATCCTGCCAAAGAAGTAAATAAATAAATTAATATAGTTCAAATATAAATTAACAGCCCAAAATTTTAAATATAAGGCATGAGGTGATATTTTTAGTACTTACAGGCCCTCCTGCGTGAGCGTAACTCTCTGTTTACGCTGGGGGTCGATACGTACCCCGCGTGTCGGACCACGGCCTGGTCGAGATCCTACAAAACACAGACATTAATACAGTTCAAATATAAGGCTAGCGAGAATGTATAAAACACCGTTATCAACTATACCTGAGGTAGAACCCACGGAAGATGGAGAATGCACGCCAGTGTGGGATGAATCTGCGTCGGGCTGGGGCTGGGGCGACGAGTCCTAATTACGGTTATTTAGTCCTAATTAGGGTTTAATTGTGTCGAGTAGTGTTGATTAGTCCTAATTAGCGCTAATTAGGCTTAATTGGGTTATGTTAGTGCAAATTCGACTAATTAGGCTAACTATAATCAATATGCGCGTAATTGGGTTCATTTTTTGCTAATTTGGGGTAATTACAGCTACTTTGATTTTCATTAAGTTCTTAGGGTTAATTAAAACTAATTAGGCTCGTTAGAGCTAATTAATTAGGGTTAATTGATTTATTAAAATATTTATTTTTTAAATGTCAGACACCGTCGATCAGACGTGGTGTCCGTGTCTGCACTAACTAACAGGTATCTCAATCTAATTGGGTCCCATCCTCCGTCAACAATCTCAATTCTCAATTCTCAAATGCCGCCCAATGCAATAAAAATTAACAAAAATCACACATTCAATCCAATTGGGTCCCATCCTCCGTCAATAATCTCAATATCTCAAATGCTCAATGCACAATTAACAATCTAAAATCATCAATTAACAACATAAAATCATCAATTAATAATCGCAATTACTTCAAATGCACAGCTAATAACCTAAAATCATCAATTAACAATTTAAAATCACATATCAATAATCATAATTCTCAAATACAACCTAAAATTATCAAACAAATTATCAATGTTCAAATAGGAAAAAATTGTTCAAAATGCACATATCTGATGCGCTTGAATTATTTCAATTTAGGGTTCGATTATATTAGGGCATTCAATTTAGGGTTCAATTAGTTTAATTTAGGGTTCGGTTCGATCACGAGCATTCAATTTAGGGTTTAATTAGGGTTCAATTACATCAATTTAGGGTTCAATTAGGGGGTTATATTGAATCAATTTAGGGTTCGATTGATTTGGGGCATTCAATTTAGGGTTCAATTTAGGTTTCAGTTGGATTAGGGCATTCAATTTAGGGTTCAATTAGGGGTTAATTTAGGGTTCGATTCGAATAGGGCATTCAATTTAGGGTTCGATTCGAT
The DNA here is from genome assembly GCA_033070095.1 of Escallonia herrerae. NCBI lineage: Eukaryota > Viridiplantae > Streptophyta > Magnoliopsida > Escalloniales > Escalloniaceae > Escallonia > Escallonia herrerae. The sequence continues at coordinate 1,517,045 of JAVXUP010000003.1, read as the reverse complement.
TAGGGCATTCAATTTTAGGTTTTAATTAGGGTTTAATTACTTCAATTTAGGGTTCAATTAGGGGGTTCTATTGATTCAATTTAGGGTTCGGTTGATTTGGGGCATTCAATTTAGGGTTCAATTAGGGGGGTTCAATTATTTCAATTTGGGGTTCGGTTGGATCAGGGCATTCAATTAGGGGTTCAATTACAATTAATTGGTTCAATTAGGTTGAATCGGGATTCATTACAATTAATTGGTTAAGTCAGGGTTAATCAGGTTTAACTGGGTTTAATTCGTTCAATTAGGGTTACACGGGGTTAATTACTGTTAATTGGTTAGTTTAGGCCGAATCAGGGTTCATTACAATTAATTGGTTCAGTTAGGGTTAATCAGGTTTAATTGGGGTTAATTCGTTCAATTAAGGTTACGCGGGGTTAATTACTGTTTATTGGTTAGATTAGGGATAATTACGATTTGATTAGGAATAATTGGGAACAAATTAAGGATAGTTAGGGTTTATCCGGGCTAATTATGCTTTAATTAGGGTTTAGGGTTTAAGATTAACAGGTTCAAACAGGTTTAATTGGAGCTAATTACGGTTAATTGGTTCAATTAGGGCTAATCAGGGCTAATTAGGGTTTATTGGTTCAATTAGGGTAAATCGGGATTAATTAGGGCTAATTGGTTAGATTAGATTGAATCGGGGTTCATTACAATTAATTGGTTCAGTTAGGGTTAATCAGGTTTAATTGGGGTTAATTCGTTCAATTAGGGTTACGCGGGATTAATTACTGTTAATTGGTTAGATTAGGGATAATTACGATTTGATTAGGGTTAATTTGGTTCAATTAGGGTTACTTGGGGAACAAATTAGGGATAATTAGGGTTTAATCATTAAAATTACATTACAACAAATTAAATACAATACAATACACTACAAAAAATTAAATTTAATTACATTACAACAAATTAAATTCAATTACATTATAGCAAATCAAATACAATTACATTACAATAGATTAAATACAATTACATTATAACAATAGATTTAATGCGATAAATAATTTCTAGCATAGAATTACATTATAGCAATAGATTAATTTCTAGCATACAATTACATTATAACAACAGATTAATTCAATATGATAAATAATTTCTAACCGGGAAAAAAAGTGAGTTCAGGCAGTGGTGGTGCGAGGCGGATGACGACAGTGGCGTACGGAAGGCAGCGACAGAGGTTGGTGGTGCGGCGGAGGTAGAGGAACTGTGGCGATAGTGGTGCGACTGTGAGGTGGTTGTGGGAGTAGTGGGGTAGCTGCGGGGCGGCGAGGTGGCAATGGGGACGGCAGATCTGAGGGGAGATGGAAGGGCGGTGTGGTGGTGGCGGGGGGGTCTGTCGCCGGTGTGGGGGGCTGGTGGGGAAGGACGGAGGCAGGGGCCTGTCGCCGGCGTGGGGGCTGGTGGGGAGGGACGGAGGGGGAGGCCTGTCGTCGGCGTGGGGGGCTGCTGGGGAGGAAAGACGGGGGAGAGAGAGAGAGAGAGAGAGAGAAATCTGGGTATTTAAGAACACATTTAGCGACAGACATGTCCCGACGCTAAAGATCCGTCGGTAAAACCATTTAGCGACGGTTTATACCGTCGTTAAACGTCCGTCGGGAATGGTTTTACCGACTGATTAATCCGTCGGTAAAATATTTTTTTGGACAACGTTTTTACCCACGGAAATTCCGTCGCTGAAAATACCTTTAGCGACGGAACAACTTCCGTCGCTAAAAGTCCATCGCTAAAACCCTTTTTTCTTGTAGTGGATCAACGGAACCAATCATGGCAGCGAAAACAATGTTTCTAATAGTAATGGAGAAGCAAGAACCTTCTTTACCACTAATGGTTCGAACAGAGTCGATGTTTCCAATGTGGGATATTCCAAAGGAGTCAATACTATTGAAAGTATTGATACAAATGCAGCAGTTGCGGTTGGTGCACTTAATGCACTCGATGGGAATGATCGGATGATGAATCAATTGGTGAATCAAGTTAACTCTTCGACTCATGTACTCACTAATATGATTTCTCAGATGATGACCGTATTGCAAAACCAAGCGATGAATTTTAGTAAGGTCGTGAAATCAAAAAAAAAAAGAAATCTTCTCTCTACGATGAGATAATAGAGGTAGGTATCTCCCTTATGAGATTGGAAAATGCCATATGACAGCCTAATGACTTGAGTACAAACCACCCTAATGAATCAGGATGTTTCAATCCAAAACTTGTTGATAGTGGTGATCCTGATCCCGGCAAAAGAAATTTGGCAAATGCTAATGGATCTAAACGGCCTATGACTTGGCCTAATAATATAAAAATATCTAGGAATAGGAATGGCCATGGTAGACAAGGCACCGACAATGCCAACACACCTCCACACAGTAGAGGAGTCGAAGAGCACGCCCGATTTGATAATCCAATGTTCAAAGAGAGCATTATATTGGTTAGGCCAAGTGGCTTTAAGGAGAGCGAAGTGATGGGATTAAGAATGGGAGTGCACCCACATCATGAGTTTAATCATGCGCTGTTGGACAAGGAGATATGCCAATTGATAGGCAGATCTATAGAAAACCATACCTTGCGGCCATCAATCAAATAGAAATCCCAATAGAGGTAAAAATATCCAAGTTAGCCTCTTTCACGGAGAAGGTAACCAGTCGACGATAAAACATACCGCTCAATTCACCTTCCAATGTGGAGAACTTGGGTAGAACGAATGGGTAAAATTAAAATAGTTTCAGTATTCATTAACGGGAGTGGCATTCTCATGGTTTGCCAATTTGCCTCGTAACTCTATATTTTCTTAGAGGGATATGGAAGATTTATTCCATGCCCAATTCTTAAAAATAAAGTTAGAAATTTCTCCTGTAGACTTAGCTAGGTTAAAGCAATCAGCGGGGGAAAATGCTGAACAGTTTTTGGAGAGGTTTAAAACATCTAAAAACAAATGCCACTTTCTAATGTCGGAGTCTAAATTAGCAAACCTGGCTTTGAACGGGTTATACTTGGAAATCTGAAAAAAGTTTGAGGGTATAGAATTTAGGAATGTCTTTCAACTTTCCTCTCTGGTGACTAGATACGAGACATTGTTGAGAGACTAACAAGTGAGAAAATATTTATCGATGGAAACTTATTTTATGGATGAATATTTTCAGGATTGTGTTGATATAGAAATTGATCTACCATCCAAGCAGCCAAACAAAGCCAATCTGTCACCCTTGATGAGGAAGTATTCGTTTGACATCAATTAAGGGGATCAAATTTTTTTTATCTACTAAAGATAATCTTCATTCATTTACAAAGTCCCTTCAGGGCCTCAAAAGACAAAAGAGCAAAATTCTGCAAGTGGCATAATGAGATTAGTCATAGTACTAACAATTGTGTTGTTTTTCACAATGCTGTGCAGAACCAAATCGAATCTGGGATGCTCAAGTTTGTGGAAAAAGGCAAATATGTGATGGAGGTCGATAGTGTTTTATTCCCGGAGATGGCTATAGATATCAACATGGTGCTCATCGGCTGCGGTCTTACAGATGAAGTAAGTGATGATAACAGTTCTGAACATGATAATTTTTAAAGGAAAAAGGCAATAGTGAAGTGCTCGTATTGTGGAGTGAAAGATAAAGGAAAAATCTTATGGGTTGATAAAGAAGAATCTAGTTCTAGTAAGAACTGTGTGTTCTTAAGACTTGGAACTTCGGGGTCGAAGATCGGACCAAGTGGTAAGCCAGTATGCCGAAGTTGTGGCTCATTGGTTGAGTGGTTAAAAAAGGTGTGGCAACGAGAAAGGAAGATGAAGAAGGCAATCCAGAGAAAGAGTGAGATTCACAGGCGGAATAAGGAAAGGCAAAAAAAGTTTTTTCCACCAAAAATAGAATATCAGCAACTACATTTGACATGTGAGGGAGTCTATCAAAACACTTCTAAAGCAAGTCAATTCAGAATGGATATGATGAAACCACAATTTTGGACTTTTGGCCCTCAGTCCGTGTTCAAAGGTGATCACAGTGGCAGCATTACTACATCGGTTCATAAACAAGAACCAAAAATGATAAAACGAAAGATGCCACAGGACAATCAATGGCACGCAGTTAGACAAAAAAAATTCCTCTTCTAGGGGCTATCAAAATTTAACTATGACCCAAAAGAGAAAGGTTCAAAGGAAATTTTCTGCCATTATGAGGCAAGAATTCCAAGGCAAGGAAATGCCAATGAATTGATAGAAGTGGACATGGACAAGAGAAGTTGATCTAAACAAAATATGAGAGAAGATTTAGTATAATCGACGGAGGAAAGCTGAAATCAAAGATATCAATAGAGATTTCTGATGGTCATTAGATGCCAAATATAACAGCAAAGCAATTGAGGATTAGTACTCCGAGTAGCCAAGTTAATACGGTTCTAAAGGAAACCGTGGTTAATCAAAGGGAGGAAGACATCCCATAACCCAACAAATCGGGAGCAAGAAGAAGTTTATTTTTCAAAAATCATGAAGTCACCATCGACTGCAATATGGATTTCTTATCTATGATGTTTAAAGCAAAAGAACGGAAGACTTCATGTAACAAAGGTGATGTGGAAGAAGGAAAATCTTTAGTATCGGGTAGCTTTTTAGAAGAAGAAAAAAAAGATAAGCCTGAAGATAGTTTGTGTGCAGTTTGAAAATAAGGGAAATGTCATTGATCAGGAGGACATAGTCATCTTGACTAGGCCAAATCCTCAAAAGACCAAACATATGAAACATTTGTTTATCAAAACACTAATGGATGGCCAACCTGTGGCTCGAGTGCTAGTCGATAATGGCGCAGCAACAAATATTTTGCCCACTCGAATGTGAAGAAAGATTTGTAATCCCTTAAGAGATTACGGTATGTAACTTTGTAGGATGGGTATCTAGGCCCAAAAGAGTAGTGCTCGTTGAACTAACAGTGGGGAAGAAAATAACATGTCACCCTTCTTTGTGATCAATTGGTCGTCTAGTTTCATTGCCCTACTTGGTATAGATTGGATTCATGTGAACGGATGTATTCCTTCTTTTCTCTATCAGGTATTAATATTCTGGAGAGAGAATGAAGTCAAGAACAAGGTTGAAGAGTCAGTTTGGGCAGATGATAGGCCATTCTTAGCTAATTCTAATTGTATCGAAGCAGGTTTCTATCATCACGGTGTACAACCTTTAGAGCTTTCATATGATGAGCTGTCAATGTGAGGGCAGAATCTTGGTCGGTTGAAGTCGCAATTGATCAGATTCAAATTGATAAAGATGAAATAATCAGTCCGGCTGGCAGAAGGTCTATTTCATGCACAAACCAGATAGTTTTCAATGAATAAACATTAACAAATGTGAGAACAAAAAGCAAAAGGAAGGAGAGTCTTGTGTTCAAAACAGTCGAGGAGTTGATGATGTTAAAATTTTGAAAATGCGACCAATGATGGTTGATGGTTCAAATGTTAGGATGCGTGAAAAAGAAGCAAGACAAGATGTTGTAACAACTATATTCTGGAATGTAGGATGGAAATTTTGTTCATCATTGATTGGGCAGAATGTGTGATAGATGATGACCGAGAACGCTTGGAAGGAATTAAGTTGAAAATTTTAAGATTAGCCCCAATGAAACTGGATGACCAAAAGGTGAAAGTTCAGGAATCGTTGATAGAAATCAATTTGGGGATAGAGGCTGATCCACGGCCTATGTTCATCAGTCCCCGGTTGCGAAACAACGTGCAGGAAGAAATAACAACATTGATGAAAGAGTATAAAAATTGCTTTGCTTCGAATTATGAAGACGCCAGGCTTAGACAGAAGGCTTGTCGATCATAGACTGCCAATCACACAAGATTTCAAACCTTTCATTCAAGACCCTATAATAAAGATGTCGATAGAAGTAACCTTATTGGTCAAAGAAGAAATCGAGAGGTTAGTCAAGCCAAACTTCATCAGACCTGCAAGATCGATATGTCGAATGGTTATCAAATATTGTTCTTATCTTAAAAAAGAATAGTAAGTTGCGAGTTTGCACTGATTTTAGAAACTTAAACACTGCCACTTCTAAGGACATTATGCGATGTCTCTAGTAGATTTGCTAGTTGATTTGATGTTAAAACATGCAGTTATGTCATTCATGGATAGTAATGCTGAGTATAATCAAATATCCATTGATTAAGATGACATTCATAAAACTGTATTTAAATGTCCAGGATTGATAAAAACATTTGAATAGGTAGTAATGCCCTTTGATTTAAAAAAAATGATGGCGTCGGTTTTTAGAGAGTTATGAATTTAATTTTTCATGATATGATTGAAAAATTTTTAGAAGTATACATTGATGATGTAGTGGTCAAATAGGGTGATCACTAAGAACATTTGAGGCGTAAAGGACGCTTTCGCTAGAATAAGGCAATATGGGTTAAAAATTAAAGTGTGCCTTTGGTGTCTCCATAGGAAATTTCTTGGGGTTCCTAGTTCATCAGAAGGGAGTTAAAATCGATAAGAATAAAGCAAAGGCCATACGTCGATTCGTTGCTAATTTGGCAGGAAAAACAAAAAAGTTTCTCAAATTTCTTAGGACTAAGATGGAATTCCAAGTATTGTATTGATAGGAACAAAACACCAACAGGCTTTTCAAGTGATCAAGGATTATTTGATCAAGCCTCCAGCTTTGATGCCACCAAGGACGTGAAAACCATTGAAGTTGTATATATCAGCGGCGGATTGTTCGCTTGGCAGCTTATTGTCCTAGGACAATGACTAAGTCTATGAGTAGTCGATTTACTAGTTTAGTAAAAGTTTGAATGTTATAGAACAAAAGTACTCTGATTTGGAGAAGCTGTGTTTAACTCCTATTCTACTATTGTCAAACTCAGACACTATTCGATGCCTTTCAAGTGTTAGTTATTGCACGAATTGATCTTTTATTTTACATACTAACAAGGCCGTCGTTAAGAGGTAAAATGGACAAATGGATGGTAGCTTTAATAGAGTATAGTTTAACGCACGTTTCTCAAAAGGATGTTAAAGGCTAAATATTGGCCGATTTCTTAGCAGATCATCCTAGTAAGGATGGAAAAGAAGATGAACTTTATATTGGTATTATTCCTTGAAAAAGGATGTTTGATGGATCAAAGACAAGTGATGGAGTTGATGCCAGAGTAATGTTGATATCACTTGTGGGATTTATCCATCAATTCATGTTTCAAATTACTCAAGATTGTTCAAATAATCAAACCAAGTACAAAGCCTTGATAATCGGTCTGGAAATGTTGTTGGAAATGCATGTAATGAACGTAAAAAATTTTGATGACTCTTAATTGGTTGTTAAACAGTTAGGTGGGGAGTTCAAATGTTGCGCAGCCAGGTTGTAGATGTACTTTAATTATGCTACATATATGTTTAAAAAACTTGATGATGTTACCATAACACACATTACTTGGATCGAGAATAGTGATATTGAAGTCATGGCGTAATTGGCATCAGGATTACGAATTCCCGGGAGAAGAAGGGGGGTGGGGGTGGTTACTGAATATTGGGTTAAGGTATCAAAGCAATTGGCGTCAACTAGTGAAAGGTACAAACAAATTGAAATGATTAGCCCAGTTGATATGGTCCAAGATAATTGGAGAAGCCCGATCATTCAGTTCCTGCAAAATCAGCAATCCAAAGTGGACGGAAAGGTAAAACTGCGGGTAGTAAAATACTTTAGGGCTAATTACACCTATGTCCCTGAGGTGAGGGTATAAGTACAGACAATGACAATAGTTTAGATAAACTACACTTATGTCCATTGACCAAACGGAATTTTAAAAACCCTAATGGTTTTAATGAAAAGACTTAACTGCCCCTAAGAAGGAACCTTATTTTTTTTTCCAATGTCATTACTTCAAATTAGGGTTTCTGGGTTTTCAATGCCATTACTCCAAATTAGGGTTTCAGAACCATAATTTGACGTCAAATTAGGGTTTCCAATGCCATTACTTCAAAGTAGGGTTCAAAACCCTAATTTGACTTCAAATTCAAATTAAGGTTCAAAACCTTTACTCTTCTTCACCAAAACCCTCACTCTTCTTCTCCACCACCACCACCATGTCGCCGCTGCCTATTTGACTGAAATCCATCACGCCATCACCGTCGTAGATCCTGGACAAGCTCACAGTCACCGTCGATGATCAAGTTTAGGATTGTATGCACCAAACAACGTCGCACCTTCAACACTAGTGGAGTCGGAGTTGACGATTTGTTGTAAATTGCTGACATTGGGGTTTGAACTGATGGTGTTTTTCTCCTCTGTTCGGATACTGTGGTGGCGATGATGTGGCTTGCTCAGTGAGGACATGTTCTAATTATGTGATGTTAGTAGAGTAGTAACCCCAGAAGCCGTGTCGATGGGTTATCGGAGAAGCGGGATTTCGAACGACCAGGAAACGATTACAAAGGCAAGCCATGGATCGAGGGTGGGAGATTTGTTGAAGTGGCGGTGAGGTAGGGCTTGGGTTATCGGTGACATGGGTCGAGGGACAGGGCTAGGCTGCCAGCAGCGTAGGGCGAGGGAGGGGGCTTGCGTTGCCGGCGGGGTTGGGTGAGGAAGTGGGCGGCAGATCTGGAGAAAAAGTTTGGAGAGCGAAACCTAATTTGAAAATTAGGGTTGGATATTGAAACCTTGATTTTCAAATTAGGGTTAGATATACTGTACAAGGGCAATATTGCCATTTTTAAAATACGTAATGATAAAAATTATACTTTTTGGACGGAACCCTGACGGATGGATACAAATGTTACCTTTTTAACGTTGTTGGTCACGGAATGTTACATTTTGAAACTTAGTGTCCTTGACTCTAATTATACCTTAACCTCAGGGACATATGTGAACTTAGCCCAATACTTTATGTTGAACAATGACTTATTCAAAAGAACGTGAGAAGTTTTAGCATTACTTTGTCTTGGACAGATTGAAGCTATGCAGGTATTGAAGTACATGAAGGTATTTATGGATCACATCAATCGGGTGTAAAAAAGAGGCGGTTGATCCGCAAACACGGTCACTATTTGCCAACTATAATGGAAGATTGCATAAAATATGCAATAGGTTGTCAGGCCTACCAAAAACATGGGAACATTCAGTGGGAACTGTGTGTTGATTTGCAATCAATAGTAAAACCATGGGAATTTCATGGTTGGGCGATGGATCTGATAGGGCAAATTCATCCTTATTTTTCCAAACAACATGGCTTCATTATTGTAGCAACTAATTACTTCACCAAGTGGACTAAAGCCAAAGCGATGAGGTTGGTTAGTCAGGAATATGTACTGAACGTCATCAAAGAAAACATAATATGTCAATTCGGTTTACCTCAAACAATCAATCGTTGATCAAGGTTCTATTTTCACTTTGGGGGGGGGGAGGAATGGTTGAATTTGCCAAAGACTACCAAGTCCACTATTCTAAATTCGACCCCATATTATGCTTAGGCTGAAGCTACCATCAAATCTATAAAGTATATCATGGACATAGTGAAGTATTGCTTATAGAAATGACAATGAAATCGTTTCGAGTGGCCATGAAAAATCATTTACCAGTGACAGATTATAACGAGGTTATGGCGATCAAACTAGAAGATTTAGATAAGCATCGATTAGATGCTTTAGATAAACTACAAGCACAAAAATTAAAGGTTGGAAAATCTTACAACAAAAAGGTGTTGCTAAAGTTATTTGCAGTAGGTGATTTAGTATGGAAAACTATCCCGCCCATCGGTAGTAATGACCTTAAATGCGGAAGATGGTCTCTAAGTTGGGAAGGTCCATTCCAAGTAAACAAAATCCTTAAAGGAGGGGCTTCTTCTTTTCTAAAGAAGTATTTTTTTTCTTTATGTGAGAGGGTATTGAGCCAATCGGTAGAGTAACATTGCACTAGCCTAACGGGCTAGGCTAGAGTTTCACAGCATAAATACGAACACAGACCAACTGCTATTGCGAAAGTGGAATGATCGAAAACCGCCGTAGCGCAAACATTCATGAAATGTCAAGGTACATAGGTAAAAGGAAATGCCAACTAAATTATAAAACCAAATTACTCCTTGAACATCGATTAGAAAATCTTCCACTGATCTTTTTCCTTGGGAGATAATTCAATCGACAAAGACAATTCATGATGCCACCCTCAAGCTATTGTACAAGAGTTTGGCTAGATCTGAAGCTCCCTGATAGATGGTGTTCTTCTTTTGTCTTAAAATATTCTCTTGTTGCTTGAGCTCCGCTATTCTTATTTCTAGGGTATTCATTTCTGCAACCATTTGTTGGATGTCACTCGATAGTTTTTCAGTGAGCAGTTGCTTTTCTTAAACTTGTTGAGATATGGTAGAAATTTCTCTCTCTCTCTCCCTCCCCCCTCTCCCCCGCGTTTCTGCCTTGATGCTCATGCCGTGATTCCATGAAGATAGCATGATAGCTATCTGTGGCTTTATATTGATCATGGCTTCTATCTAGGGCTTTGATAGTAAAGATGGATCACAACAAGGATATCAATCAACTCATTTAGTCTAGAATATAGCATTTGGTTGGTTGAAATGCTAGCGAGATCACGAGCTAGTAGCTCTCTAAAAGAAGTCGATGTAGCTTCAACAACTCAATTGCATGGGGTCACAATTGAGAAAATAGTAGCCATAATAGATAGAGGCAAAGGCAAAGGCTTGGATAGGATCTTGTAGTTGTTGGCATTTCAAGTTAATATCATCCGCAGTCGGCTGGGAAGTCAGAATTGATTAAGGAGACTCAACATAAGGAAGCATAGATGGTTAACGAGTTGGAATTACCTGAGAAAACTGAACTTATGAAGACAGAGAACAAATGATTGAAGTGGTTTGTTCTAACATGAAGGAAATATCCTTTATTGAGAAACCAAGGCAAAGACTCGTCTGAGAAAGATGATATCGATGTTACCGTAGTAATGGTTCTAGAAATCTTTTCTTTAGGAATGTTTGCAGTAGATGAAGGCCCAATCGTCTCCATGGGGGAAACTTAGGGGTGGTTAAATTGATCCCCGTAAGAGCCGATATCGCCATGTATATCACATGATATCGAATCATCCTGCAAAACATGTGATGATTAAGGTGAATAATTACATTAAGAAAATAAAGAAATATGGAGGTGGGGGCGTCACTAATTTGGTCGACAGATGCTCCAGACTTCCACCCTAGAAGGCATCTGAAGAAGATTTAGCATCTTGGGTAAGATGCTTAGTTGAATCAGCAACTGTTAAAAGAATCAGAGTCATCTTGCACTGATTGAGGTTCATCGGGTTGGTCTTGCTCTTAATCAGGATCGATGAATAGTCCATCCAAGTTCTGTAAGAGCTCAATAGTTATAACATAATTAACCATGAATGAAATAATGCATAGACAATAAAGGGAACCTTCAAAGGCCTCCTTCAGAGACTGCAGGGAGTTCTGGGAGCAAGAGTCTTCGCCTTTTAGGAGCAGTCGTTTTTTGTGTTGCTCGGCTCTAAGTATTAATCTCATGCTATTTATTCTAGGGATGTTATGGTCTCAACAGTTAAAGTTCTAGCAGCAGATAACTGCGCATTGAAAGATGGTGGCAGAGCTGTAGTAGACAACTCAACCATTAAGGCTTTCCCCCTGTCGACCAAAGCTTTTGGTACAGGATCGGAAGATGTTCCCTCACTTTGTTTAGAAGTAAAGAGAGTTGCTAGAATGGTAGAATGCCGGGCAACAAGCATGGACATTGATGGAACATACAGAGCTATTGACACATCGGGTAGATCCATTCTCAGATGAACTGCTTCAATATGATCTTTTAACATAAGATCAGCTAATTTAGAAGTTGGTTTCTTCGATAGTTTGTGTGTTTTTCTAACTAAATGAGTAATACCCTTTTCCTCTATGTCTTCCTAAACAGTTTCTAATGCCAACTTTCTTGTACTATCAACGAGTGCGTCAATTTGAGCCGATTGACTTCTGGTCTGTGCAGAGACATGGCATTGGCCATGGACTTTGATTGTTGAGCTTCGGCCATCCGTTCTCTCTTCACCGAAACTTTTTAAGGATTTTTCTCTATGACAACCTTCCTTTTTCCTTTAGCGGTTGGGGTCTGACTTCTCCCCTCACTTGAGAAGAAGGATTAAAATTAGGCAAGCAATGTGAAGAAAAATAATTAAACAAAACACTTATGACCTGCTGCATTATCAATCAATACATTAATCAAATAAGTGGAGAGAGTGCAGACTTTGCTTTGATACCACAGCTCGAAACCACTCATACCCAAAAAAGTATCACTTAGAAGATTTCTAATTCTGAACGCTTGCATCGACTGATCAACATTATTTTGATCGATTACCCTAAGATGGTTCACTGTCGCTTTATCTAGCCTTTTCTTAGGCTCCACAAAATCATTCCTGATAAAGAAAGGAGTAAGATTTCCTTGGATGAGTCCAAACTAATGGAAGAATTGAGGAGTATACCTCTCGAAACTATAAATGGTTGAAAGAGTGTTACTTACTTGACCACCGATTTGCAAAAATCACCCACACAGAAACCTAACCTAGACACTTCTAGTAAATTCTTGCCGATTAGGCTCATATAGGATGTAAAAGAGGAAGTTAAATCCCTAAACCATGCAGGATCAAGAGCTCGAACTAGAAAGGGTTGAGGTCTAAGCATCTCAAAAAAGTCAAAAAAGAAATGGAGGCAAAGGTGTGGCGACGGATTTCACCTAAAGACAGTCGATGGCGAAAAGTAAGGTAAGGAGATGTACAAGAAGGATTGTTGGCCTAAGAAAATAGGCTTGGAGCCATAGTTGAACGAGCCAAAAAGGGCCACCTATGCTGCTGTTAATTTTATTATTGACCATACTGTACGTCGACCTATAGATGTTGCCTAAGACCAGGGGATAAGGGCATACTCCTTTTCGTGAGCCAAAACAATGGCTAGGTTAATGTATTCCTTGGTAAGTGACAGGCTAGCCCCCACAGAATACATGCTTTGACAACCATATCCACAAGAAGACAGCCAATTCGGTGTTACCTGGCTCATCCTTACATTTGCCACCCTTATACCATTGATTGAAGGTTTTCATGTATTTTGGGGGTCCCGAAGAGGAAGATTCAAGCACAATACTAGTAGGATTATGTTTGACTAGGACATTTACATGCTCACCAATCGGTAAAAGCTCGGTCAAAACAAAGATATCATAGACAGTGGGGTCCATCATCTTAGACCTAAACATGAAAGCATTGGTGGTGTGTGACGAGAATCAAAAGGTTGCACTCAACAGCCAACAATCAGGCTTTGCGTGAGTTTAACAATTCATAAATTCCCTGATCTCTCCATTGATCTGCATATTTGGCTGATAGTCGATCTACCCACAATTTTCAACCAGGATTGATAATCGTAGGCCATGACCTAATCAGTAGTCAAGTGGCCGACCAATTAACCCATGACAGATGAGGTTAGTAAAGCAAGAGAGGGTCTAAATCATCTAGAGGATACCCCTCTAAGGAAGAGGTCCCATCTCTGAAAGAAAGGCCTAGGATATAGGGTTTGAGGTCCCCAGGGATGTTCCTAACCCTAATTAAAATGTTGGAATCTATGTTTGCGATTTGGTCAGTAAGCAATCCTAATCCCCATCAAATGCCAGGCGACAAAGGAACACCAGTTCTTCATTACCTCTCGGGATTGGATTCTTTTTTCCCATGATCGGACGATCGATGAAAAAGTTACCGATAAATAGAAAAGAGGAAGAAAGGATGAAAACGAGGAGGTGAACTTAGGTGAAAAAGATTGATGGAAGAGGATTTAAATGGACTGTTAGAGTCCTACTTTCACTCGGTTGTACCTTAGTAATTGAGTAATGGTGGGTAACTGCAAAGACATAGAAGAGAAATCGAATTGACTCGCATGAACAAGTTCAGATAAGTCAAGAGGGGCAATGTTGGCATGTAAATTTTTTTGTTAGTTGTGACCAATGGATAGTGGACACTTGGACTAAGGCCAGCTGGCAGAAAGTTAAGCTTAATGTGTCATTAATGCTGATGAGGTGACAGTTTACGGTGGGATCAGATAATGATAAAGCAGTTTTATGACCGTTCAAGTTTATGTAGATCGTGGGGCCATAATGTCTAGAAGACTGGCACATGGACAATCCACATCAGAATTAAAGTACCAGGATCAACATAGCTATCAATAGGAAGATCAATAGCAACAGTTGCAAGCAGTTTAAGAGTGGTTCCGTTTGAAATCAAATTGGAATATTGAAGCGTACGGTTTTCGTCAGAAGCTTAGATAAGAAGGACGAACAAAAAAAAGGACACTCAACATTCAGCTCAAAGAAATGACTTGATTTCAAGTCTCGTTTTTTTTATTTTTCTCAAAACATTCTGTTTTATGCATTGTTTCTGCTTTCTACCAACAAGGGCTTTTGTTTTTTTTTTGTTTATGTCAATCAACTCATTGATACAAGCTACCATTTAATGCGGGTGTGCAGTCTGTAACTTGATTATTCAATTAGTCAAAATTTCCTTTTTAGTCATTCTCTTTTCATTAAAAGTTTCTCAATTTAGAGAAGTTCTCAGACAAGAGGCTGAAAAGAACATCATACTAATTGCAGTTTGCTATGGAGCGCTAACACATGCCGACATGCTTGGATTAGGGAGGCTTTCATGCACTTCAGGTCAAGTCTAAAGAGAGTGAACTCCCCAGCTAATAGCGTGTACATGCTTGGAGTCGTAGTTGAATATGCAATTTTCGGCAAATAGTTGAATTTGGGGAAAATTAGGAAAAAGTGAGTTTTGGGGTAAAATTTTTGGGGATGGTGGGTTTGTTTTGAAAACTTGTGAAAAAGTGGGGTATATTTTGAAAATCTCTGAAAAGGGGGTTAGTTGGAAAAAAATGGGTTTTTTGAAACCATATCTTTTCCCATCCCCAAAATACCCCTCCCCTTGTTTGTCCCACATCATACTTTTTGGATTGATTTTCTCAGCATTTTCTTCTCTTTCCAACCAAACTCTCTGGCTCCCTCTCTCTCCATGTCCATCTACCGATGACTCCTCAACGTCGTCCACTTTTCAGCAACGACACGGCAACGCGATCTACATCCCTCTATCCAAACCAAGTGTCTTTATCTCTCTCTCTCTCTCTCTTTCCCCTATTCCATCTGCAGGCGGCGACGACACCTCCACCTTCCGACAACGACGATCCATGGGTTTCAAAATCAATCTATAGTCGTCGACGACGACACCCATTCTCCCTATGGGTGCTGAAATCGATCCATTGGCAACGTCGACTCCCTCTCTCTCCTCCAAACCGAACCTTCCGGCGACAACATAGCTGGACAGCACCTTACGGCTGCATCACCTCCACCTTGATCACCCAAGTTTGGATTGTGCTATCTATTTGTGGATTGCTTGGGTAAGTTATATCATATTACATATTACTGAAATTTTCTACTTTGTCTTGTCTGTGAAACTTCTATATTTGGTTCTTATGAATGACCTTTAAGATTAGTGCATTTCATTTATTGTTTTCTACCATGAGAATCCCTTGTTAGGTGAATAATCCATCTTTGTTGAGTTAATTATCTTCTGCTCTGCACATTGATTTATGGAGACTCAAAATATTCGTTCCTATAATGTAATTAACCTACTAAGAGCCATCCATAGCAAAATGTTGCCCTCCATTGGAGTGAGGCTAGCTGACTCATTCCCATCAAGATGACGCCAACTTTTGAGGATTGATTTTTCTTCTCCGTAATGGGGTGGGTTATAAGGGGGATAGGGGTGATAGGTAGAGGCTTGTGTGTGTGTCAAGTTAGGGGGTTCAGTTCAATGTTTGAGATGGATTATTGAGGAGCAACTGTGGGTATTTATATGTGGATACTTACTGAACTTTTGATGACAAGTCTTTGTGGAAAATGCATTGCAGTGGTCACAGCATTTCCAACTAAAAATGACTTGCTTGCCAAAATCAGTAGTATTAGGTTGATTGAGAGTACTTTGAGTGACTTTATTTTATGTTTTTTAAATTGTACAGTTTTTTGACAAAATCATGCAGTTGGTACTTTGGCACTACAATTGGTTCGGTAAGAAACAAATGGGCACGCATGCAATGATAACTACACTTATGTTGAATTTCTTTGTAGTTTTTCTCGTGGCTTTTTCTTTATTTCATATGCAAATCTCTACTCTTTACAATATTTCATCACATACAACGAATACAAATCTTGTACTAGTACATCTATCTAATGTTGGACACAGATTCCACATCTCACTTAACTATCTATTTGTTGTATTATCCTTCAAAATTTTCCAGCTCAAGATGCAATTCTTGATCCTCCCCTTTATCTGCGCAATGATCATTCCTGTACTGCTATTTTGCTGAATAAAAAGCTTTAGGCAAAGTTCTATTTGCATTGGTTGCAAGAATATAAACGCCTTGATTTTCTGCACAAAATGCTAATAAGGTGGAGAAGTACATTGACACAAGTCGGTTTCTACAAGAATGCAAGTACAGATGTGCGGAGATTCTTGTCATTCCTACTACTTTTCTAGTTATCATTTATGCATCGGTTAGAATAGGAGAAACGACTTGGGGATCTGCACAAACCCAAAACCACCCTCGCAATAAATGTACCTGTATTTCTTACGCGTTAAACGACTCGTATCAATGACCTCCACTCATGCAGAGTTTGCGTGTCTTGAAGCATGTCTTTGTTCGCAAAATAATTAATCCCCTTGTTCAGAGATTAGGCCTTTAGCGTGTGACTGCTAGAATGGTGATCGCTAAATTAGGCCATTAGTGACTGCTTTTGTTACTGCTGTCATCACTAGTCGCTATACATGCCTGATATCTCTTGCTATAATATCGAAGAGTGCGTTTACTCCTGATTGAAGCTTACTTAAATAATTCATTCACCATTGCCTGTCTTGGACCAACTTAACTGTTACTGTACTATATTTTGAGTAATCTAGGTTAAACATGCATTTCATAGCGACTGCCATGTGCAATTACTATTGACTTTAGACTTGTAGCAGCCTCTTGTGTCCGGATTTTCATATCTTGGTTAGGTAAAAGGTGGTTGAAAATTGCTTCAAGCTTAGTCATCACCTTCACTTTTTTTGTAATTTATGTAATCCTCTGATAAATACTCAGAGCACGTCGAAAGCAATCCACTTAGTATTTTTGAGTATTGCCTGTACTTATTGTTGGCTAATAATTGCACAAGTTCAATTGTCCTTCTATAGGCTGATATGTGGGGTCGCAGATTTATGTATGGATATTACCGAAAATTACCTTTTTTGATAAACATACATTGGTTGTCTCAATGAATTTGTTAATTAAATTTTTTTGCTCCATGCAGCGTGGACTTGAGCCTAAAGTTGATGACCGCGCGGGCAAGAGGACGTAAGAGTCAAAAGAAAAGAAGGCTTATGAGGTGCGAGAGTGCCAAGACTTTTCGGCTTACTCCATCTTCTCTGTCTATACTCGCAGGAACGAGAAAGGATGGTGATTGCATAGGAAAGAATCCCTTGGTTATTGGTGATGACGATGGTTACGAGTATCATGCAGACGGAACAACTTCATGAGGTCATACATCGAGTCAATGAAGAAAGCACGACAGATACAGTAGCAAATAAATAAGTTTGTGTAGTGTATTGTATTTTTAGTTCCTATTAGTAGTGAAGAGAGTGTTAGGCATCATTCTTTTGGTTGAATAAACTTGGGAGACTTCTACTGTATTTAATTGTATGTGCCGTCATGTGTATGAAATTTGGTGGTGCCATTGCAATAACCGCTTTTTGTTTGATCCGATGAGTTCAGGTTGACAGTGTAATGATTTTTTTTATTGATTTTACCGAATCAAATGCAGAATTCAGGACTCTAAAAAAAATAAGGATTATTGACCGCAAAAATTAAATGCTAACAAAAAATCAGTGACCGCTTCTGTAGTCGCTTATCTGGTCAACGCGATTTCTAATTCAAAAATAATTAATTGGCAAAAGAGATTTAGCGACGGCTTTTTGGGACTTACTCATGGTTTCTTGGAGTGGGCGGACTTCACAATCTATGTGGTATTGTGCCCCACCATGTGCATACGAAAAGTAACCTTGGGGTGCTCGAACATAAGCTCTTCCCCTATCAAAAAAAAATATTAGTATTTTCTTCTGCACAGAAATGACCTGGGCATCGGCACGTACCGACAAGCACCTCCGGGCAAAGTACTTACTTGTGTCAGCTAAACCGTGTACAACCTTGGCGCGCAAGCTCAAACGACCTGACTATCCCGCAAGGTGCTCCACTTATGCATGGTTTAATTTGTCTTGAAGATTGTCTTCGTTCGTAAAACGAGCAAAGCACGTCAGGTTTTGGGACTTACTCATGGTTTCTTGGCATCGGCGGACTTCACAATCTATGTGGTATCGTGCCCCGCCATGTGCATACGAAAAGAAACCTTGAGGTGCTCGGACATAAGCCCTTCCCCAATAAAAAAATTGGTTATCTTTCATATGCACATGGCGGGGCACGACGCTACATAGATTGTGAAATCCGCCCACGCCAAGAAACCTTGAAGGATCCCAAAAAGTGATGCGCTTTCCCTGTGCGCGAACGAAGACAAGCTTCAACTATGATCTAACCATAATGGCACCACATGTATAGGATGCGGCCAGATGTACTATTTCCCATATTTCCCTCCAATCGAGACTTTTTTCCAAACCGAGAGACACTGACTCCACCAACACGCACACGCCCCGTAATTTCTGCATAAACGACTTGGGCATCAGCACAATTGGACACGCACTTTTGCAGAAATTGACTTGTCTTTCCACAGAAAATGACTGGTGTCACCACAAACCATTTGCGTCTACAACGTTCTTCTGGCTTGGTTGGTAAACACATCAACCACTCCACATCGGACTCCTTACGACCTCAACAACCATGCGTAGCTGGATCAAGATCCTCTGCTGTACAGCAGAGGTGCTGTACAGCATTTTGCGACAAAAGATTGTCATTCAAAGTGTTTTGTCGCTGTTACTAAAATTTATAGTGACAATTTTGTGTCGCTAAAAAATATTTAGCGACATTTTGTGGGTACAACACCTCTGCTGTACAGCAGAGGATCTTGATCCTGCGTAGCTAGGCCGATAAAAGTGCCCTAACGGAGAGGTGACGAAATGATATGCTTTGAGTTCCCATCGGAACGAAGCATACTGGCAACCCTCAATGATCCCAGCCGTGTAAGGGCAATGTGTGTGTGTGGTTCCTGCAAGTTTATCCCACGTATGTAGTGGTCCCATCGAGAAAAATGCAGACGCCGTGCACCCCGTAATTTTTGCATAAAATGACTTGGGCGTCAGCACAATCGGACACGCAATTTTACAAAAACTGACTTGTGTTTCCACAGAAAGTGACTGGTGTCACCACAAAATATGTGTTGCGGCTGTGTTGCAGTGGGTGGATTGGAGGGAAAATAGAAAAGAGGGGGAAACATTTGGTTAAAAATTACGACACATCCGATTTTTAGAACTATATCTTTGTGCCATGTAGGATTCCTTCGAAACATTTGTATCTGCCACGTAAGCTTCAACTTTGCACGTCGTAGTCCCCTACTTAGTTGGGCAAGACTTATATTGTATATTTGCACACACTTTGAGAAGTGTTTATATTATTGCTAAATTTGGAGCTTTTCACACACTCGCAACATTCGTTCTTCGAGGTAGCTAAAGGTAAGTTTCAGAGGAATCTAATTTTTTATTAGTTATACCGTTAAGTTCTAACATGTTACACTCAGTTTTAACTAAAAAGAGATTTGATTTCAATTGAAGATTAACTTGTGGCAAGCTAAGATTGAGTTGGAAGATAACAAAAGTAAATCTATGGTTAAATGAGTAAAACTAATTTTTCCCCCATTGATCAATAACAACGGAAAATTATAATAGTTATGGTAATGGTATTATGGAGCTTCCAGTGGTAGATGTCACAGTACGACGGTGGTGGGAACTGTAAAGATAACAATGATTGTGAACGTGATGGTGGTAATTGAATAGTTCAAGTGGCAGCACTGTTAATGAGACTGAGATACAAGCGATGGATGCAATGGTGTTGGCGTGTAGTTCGCGAGATGGTTGTACAAGAACCATAATCGTAGTAATGGTTGCAATAATGATGACAAAGTTGAGGGTAGTGGTAAACACAAGAGGGGGGTAACACAAAAGGAGGTGGTCGATGTGTAAATAGATTAGGTGACACAAGTCATTTTATGTAGAAACACAAGTCTGTTTATGCAAAGATGCTTGTCGGATTCTGCCGATGCTCAAGACGTTTTCTGCAGATGCAATACTAAATTTGCCTATGGGAAGAGCTTAAAGCACCTCTTAGTTTTGCCTCATGTACACATGGCAGGGCACAATACCACATAGGTTGTGAATTCCACCCACGCTAAGAAGTGAAGAATGATCCAAAAAAATGGTAGGTTTACATTGCACAAGTCAATTTTTGCAACAATGTAAGTCCTGATATGCAAAGATGCATGTCATTTTGTGCAGATATTCAAGTCGTTTCTTCTCTTGCAACCAATTCAATTGAAACTTTGCCCTATTTGCAAATGAAGACGTGGTTTTGGAGTTCTTAAAGCTCTTCCTTAGCAAATTGGGCAAGCGTGACTGTCAATGGTACTAAAATTCATGCTACAGCATAATGGCACCACAACAACTAATGGCCGCTACTATAGCTGACTTTTGTATAAGAAAAAAAATTAAAAACCATGGTCTATTTGAACTCATTCAGTAGTAAGTGAAAATTTACTAAAGTTTTAAATTCTTACACAAATCATACCATCTTCTTTACAATTAATCTAACTAATAAGACTAACATAGGTTGGATCAAATTAACAAATCCATTCAAACATAATAACAAAGAAAGCTTCCAATAGGCTTCTTCCCAGAGCTAGACGAAACCACCATGCACAAAACAAAGTTTCCTGGTCCATTTGTATTCATCCATGTATCTGCATCAATATCAACCTAAAAACAAATTTGAGCACATGTAAGGGATTAGTTTCAACTTGCTTAATTTGCGTTCCAGCATGTAAAGCAAAACTGTAGCCACGCAATCGACTTGCACTGAGCTGATTCATATCGCAAAAATTACACAGTGTTTCAGCACAAAAATATGAGTATAATACACCATAAAAGAAACATGATCCAATATTCTGCTAGGATGTTAATAGGAGACTGATAAGCAGAAGATTGCTTTTGGCATAATCACTTAGGCCAAATCAGTTGCTTTTGACATTTTAACACCTCGTTCTAAACGTCTATAGCACAAGGGCAGCAAAAAGAACATATGGTTAATTTTCTTATACTAAATACTAAGCTATAATATGACTACAAAAATTTCACTTTCACTCTTATGTAACTCCCCAAACCGAAACTACAATATATAATTTCAAAGGTAACCTTCCAAAAGTTTTTCCGGAGAGCGGGACATTTAGTGCGTATACCATCTTAGTACGGATTCATATGTCTGTATAGTGACGCTACTAAGATCGTCTTCCTTGCAATTTATTTCCACCATCTGTGTCATTTTCCATTTTAATGTCCTTGCCTTTTCTAGAATGATTGCATATTCAATACAAAAAGCACTAGCTTAGGAATCTCTCACTTGCAATCGAATCCTTTTTCATGCCTGCCTTTTCCATTAACAACATTCTCAAGTTATGAACACTAGCCTTGTTGTACAAGCTGCCCCCAATGCTTCAACAACAAATTAACTAATTAATGCTTCAACAATGAATCCCCTGTGTTACTATCTTCGAAGGGTGCCCCCAATGCTTACTAACTAACTAATTAACTAATTTTGCACACAAATCATGTACGAGGTGCCCCCAATGCTTCACTCACCTCCAATCATGTATGGGGGTACGATAGAAACCACTCTCGAGTCTTATCCCAAACCTCTCAAAGCTACTGCTTGAACTAATAATTTCCTTTAATTACAGCTCTACTATTTGCTAGACCATATACCTCACTTCAAGGATACATCGCCCTTAATAGGGTGAACTAAGAATCTGCAGAAGGAAAGAGCAAAAGCTGTGGTAGCTAGCAAAGCCTAAAATATCCAGCCAACCACCCGGATAAAGCTTAGGCTACCCAAAAGGTCAAAATCTAACATTTTTCGGATAATGTTTATGGCACACCATAATCACAACAGTGTGTCAAAAAGGTACAAAGTAATTTATTTAGTATGAATAGGAGACACTTATGTCATCAAATAGATGTCCAGAAAATTTCCTTGTACCAATAATTGTTGTGCCAAGTATCTCAATTAAAGGAAACTATTAATTTCCAGAGACATCAAATTTTCTGCTCACTCTCAGGAAGAAGTATACCAAGTGTACAGACATGCAAGTTAGTAACTATCGTCATCTATTTTCGGCTTTCGAAGGTAGTAATGCAAGCAATTTGTCAACACCTGCAATAATAGTATACTTACAACAACAAATTAACTAGGAGAATTGTCGTAGTGGTGCGGTTAGCTTAGTACATGAGCAAATGGTTGAAAATAACAGACAAATGCAGTGGTGCGGTTCGCTTAGTACAATCGTCGTATCCAATCGAACGACGAAAGAGTATTTGGAGACTGTTCGCCGTTGTCCAGTTAACTAGAACCAGGATGGCAAATGCCAAGAACATTATAGGAAAATTTTAAGTCTCCATAAATCAATGTGCGGAGCAGAAGATAATTAACTCAACAAAGATGGATTATTCACCTAACAAGAGATTCTCATGGTAGAAAACAATAAATGAATTGCACTAATAAAATATGTCGTCTCATCTGGACTGTTGTTGAAGACCAAAATTACATGACAAGAGGGAGAATATTCATGAGTTGAAGCTCAAAAAAATAAAGATTACTTTACACGAATATCTAGTTGTACATGCCAACAAAGGAAAATAAACTAGCATCTACCTGAACAAATTGAGAACGGTGCAAGTGGAAAATGAACTGAGGATATATTGAGAACCGTGGCGATAAAATAAAAGAATACGGACTGTCCTTCTGGTAATCACCAAACCGAGAGCATATCTGTATTAATGATTTATCCAGCCATCTTATAGGATCAAATTCCACCTGCAAACCAAAAGGCAGGATTTCGTTGAAAGATAGATAAAGCAGCTATGAATACGAGGCAATTTATCTGACATCCAAACCAAATATCGCGCACTTACAAGGACGTCACAACAGTTATCGAATGCCCAAATACACATCAGCAGCCTATTTCAAGGGACACTCCTATGTTGAACATGGTTTGTACTTTGTACGTCTAGTAACAAAATGGATAAGCTCATATCGTTTCTCTTTCATTTGATTACAGGTTCCCATTTTGAACACTCAGGTGTGCCAGTTTACTTGTCGCCGATAAACCAAACACGAGGACAGGCCAAGGGGAGATAGACTTAGAAACTTAATGATTGGATAAACTTATTCAGGATCTGACGAATCGCAGCATTCATTTTTCTCTCAATAACAGTCCACTCTCTGACTTTAACACGCAATTCAGGAGAGTTTAGATGCATAAGCATATAGCCCTCATAAAAAATGATGATTACCAAGTCCAGTACGACTACTTGATGTCTTGACAAGTGAATGAGCAAATATTGTACAGTTAAAATCTCTGTTTCGGCATTCAAAAACTTAGTTAAAAATATGCACATAGCTCAGAGAGGACAATTAATCAAGCAAGGCTTGAAAGTAGAACAAGGGACCATAATTTGATACATAGAGAACTCCTACGTGCGTAGAACACAAAGCAGAAAATTCCAGTAATATGTAATACAATATAGCTTACCCAAGCAATCCACAAATAAACAGCACAATCCAAACTTGGGTGATCAAGGCGGAGGTGATGCAGCCGAAAGGTGTTGTCCAGCTATGTCGTCGCCGAAAGGTTCGGTTTGGAGGAGAGAAAGGGAATCGACGTTGTCAATGGATCAATTTTAGCACCCATGGACAGAAAGGGTGTCGTCGTCGATGACTATAGATCGATTTTGAAACCCATGGATCATCGTTGTCGGAAGGTGGAGGTGTCGTCGCCGCCGGCAGATGGAATCGGGGAAAGAGAGAGAGATAGAGACACTTGGTTTGGAGAGAGGGATGTAGATCGCATCGCCGGAAAGAGGACGGCGTTGAGGAGTCGTCGGCAGATGGAAATGGAGAGAAAGGGAGCCAGAGAGTTTGGCTGGAAAGAGAAGAAAATGCTGAGAATATCAATCCAAAAAGTCTAATGAGGGGCAAACAAGGGGAGGGGTATTTTGGGGATGGGAAAAGATATGGTTTAAAAAAACCCATTTTTTTCCAACTAATCCCCTTTTTAAGAGATTTTCAAAATATACTCCACTTTTTCACAATTTCTCAATACAAACCCCTCATCTACAAATATTTAACTCTAAATCCCATCTTTTCCTAATTTTCCCTTGAATTTGCAATTGGCAAAAATGTTAAAAGCGTGTACATGCATTTAGTAGTCTAGTACTGAAGTCTCCAGCCAGACTCTCTAAGGCGCTATTAGACTGAGTGAATCGGATACGAGTGTAAGATGTGGAGTTCCAATTTTCAGGATTAGATGTTTATTATGGATCTTACCTCCATCTAATGAAGAAATTGAGGATCAAAGGTGACTTCACACTGGCTTTGAAATTGTTATTTTGGAAGTTCTGAAAACTTCATCCATGGTGATATGGAAGATTTTACCTCAACACTCTCCTCAATGATGTTCAATTAGCATTTTCCATCAACTCTCAAAGTATGAGATTGAGTTCGTTCTTCCATTACCCAATACAAGGCGATGGTTTCCACACGAAGCAGGCGGGTTCTTGCCAGATCACCGACCTAAACCAAAGGACTCAGAATTCAAACTCTTTCGTAACGAGGAACACAACCTTTCACTAAGAAATTGAGTCTAAAATTATTCTAGAGGCCTGCAATTTATTTGGTAATGCTTTTCTTATACCTAGATTGAGGATTGTACTGCCCCATTTTGCATGAGTTCTTTAGCAAAACGAAAGCTAACGCGTACAAACTGAAATTTTTACATGTCTGTGTTTGGTACAGAGGTGCTTCATAGTTTTTTTAAGGCATTCCGTTTGGGTTCCATTCATATAAGTTCCCTACAGCTGAAAATTCAAATCCCACTTTGGACATTTTTAGCAGACGCATGAACACTTAGAAATGCAAGTGAAAAGATTAATAGCCGACTATACAATAGAAAACCTCTATTTTTAGGAATAACACTAATAGCTGGCCAAGTACAATATCTATCAGAAAGACGCGATCAACTCCGCTCAATTCATAGCAACGGTTGATCCTATGATTACATTATTCCTAAGCTGCAGCAATATGCAGGTGACCTTTCAATCACGTTCAAAACTCTCTGCTCTACAGTGCAGATTGGAATATCGTCTCAGCAAGTTCCTGCAAAAGAATTGTTCTGATATTTGAAAACGAGAAGCAGCATTAAAGAAGTGCCAGCAAAAATGTAGATAACCTCATGCCAAAGGATGGATATAATCAGCTTAACAGAGCTGCATCTAAAATCATCGCCAGGACACATTTATATGAGAATAATCATCTAAACTTACGTGCTTATTACATATAGAACCGATAAACACATTTTTAACCTAGCACATAAGAAGTGGGTCCATGTAGCTTGCAGTCGAACATTAACAGGCATGTCTGACAAGCTGTTTATTCAAGTAAGAAGACGTAGCCCCGATAGGGCATCAAGACGGAAGAGGTATAGCAGCACAACTTATAAATGTTTAGAAACACTTCTATAAATCTGTCAGTAAGCAAAATTATTATAAAATCTTTTCCTTTTTCCTTGATATTTGTTACATCCAGAAGGGTTGCATCCCTGTACAATAAGAACTATGCAACCGCTTTTCTCAGATACATCTACCTAGAGTGTTCTGTTCCTCGGGTGCATTATGTTCCTTTTGTGCCAAAGACACTAAAATTTGCCTCAAAAAGACCGTATGCTTCTTCTCTACATGAGAAAGTCGGCATAAAATCAAGCAAGAACCCGGAATGGCTCGGAGAAATTCCTAGCTAAAAAGTACATCCCCAAGCTATACTCATTCTTCCTGCCGCCCAAGTGATGGAAAATAATTCCACCTAAAGCGGGGTTCATGCTCTTCAAAACTTATACATCACTTGGTTGATTTCTTCAGTATTTAAGTCTGTAGAATAGCGCAACTACAATAAGGTTGTAACAAAATTACAAAAACTTAGGAAAGGCATTGAAGACTCCACTTTCTGTACCGTACATCACACTGAACCATACCATTCATTGCCCACGAATCTAAACACTAGATATATGAGAGGCATCCAATCCTGCGCACTAATTCTCAAACTTATCTAACCCTTCCCCGCAGAGTATGCCCTTCTTCACCAAGGATCTCCAAATCATTTTCCCTTCTTGAGCTTTATATTTTGAAGCTCCTAAAATGCAAAGTGGGCACACTACTCCCAGATTTCCTAGTCACAGCTGATTAGAAAAAACAATGTGAGTAGGCAATATAATCATCTCCTGATTAAAGAGTTTCCTTTTCAGTACTCTTTCCACCAAGTTAATCCCCTCTTGAACCATCCCAACACCTTACCCCCATAAGCCTTTTCCTTAATGAAGCACACAATACAATACCCAAGTACTTGGTAGGAAGACCTCTAAAACAACTGCATTACCATATCCGCTGCATGTGAACTAGGAACCCTTTCCGGCATAAAAGAATATAGCAGCATAGCTAAGAAGAAATGAGTCACTGTCTTCCCAACTCCACAGATTTGCCTATAGCAAGACCGTGCACAACCTTTAGACTCTATGGACCCACAACAATACCGAAAGAACGCCATGATTAAACTGGCCAGCCTTGGCACCTTATCCACGTCCATCGCTCCCAGCGGCTGCCACGATCTCCTTTTCATCAAAAGGAAGTTCAAGGATCTGAGGTTCATCCTCCCCCAACAACCGAACTCCTTTTAAGGTTATGAGAATTCGCCGCCCCCGTGTGAAAACTTTGTAAAGCTGCTGCTCCCGGTTAACCACAGGACACGGGAATTCTCTCCGGAATCCCTTCGGAGATAGATTATCTCCCACTTCCGCCTATAATTAAGCCTGCAATCAAGCTTCTCGGACAAACTCCTAATCCCTAGGTCACAGAGTGAATTATGAAAGTGGTTATATGACCCAACATCTAGCAAAAGGGAACAGGAACGGTAGCAACAGCATCTCAAATTCGACCCACTTGAACTGCAACATTGGAGCAACCTGACAATGCAAGTTCCTAGAATTCGTGGAATAGAAAGCAGTATCAACTGATATTTATTTTTTCTTCACGTAATCCCTTCACGGGTTTACATAAATTACCTGCGCAAGGAGGGTAATTAGAGGCATTCCGCACATATCTCCATTTGGAAGCCTATAATTAACTAGTTATTTGCCAGCAATGTCAATGCAATTAGCACCATGGATATATAATCTGATGATGTGAAAGTAATTAGCACCACGAATATGTAATCTATGTTTTTTCTCCCAATTTTACCTGCTTAATCTTAATATTTTTTTTTGGGGCCCAACTTTTACCTTATCTTTTTCTTTTGGAAAACCTTCACAACTTTACATAAATTAGCTATGCAGGGAGTGTAATTAGCGGCACCTTCCACATACCACCCTTTTTGAACGTTATAATGACTAGTTATTTGCCAACACCATCTAGTTAATTTGCACCAAAAATATGCTATCTTGATGTTTTATGTATCCCAATTTTTACCTGTTTGGCAGAAAGAACTTCAGGCTCTCCCCATTCCATGGCCTTCCTCTCGAGCAATTCAAAATTGGCCTTTCCAGCCTATCGGAGAACACCAAATAGCAGCGCATAGGACACAGAAGATAGCACTTTTAACAATGCAAAGTGAAGGGTGCTGTAGAGCAGATTACCTCTACTTCGGCCCCAAGTTCGGTATCAAAGCTCTGATACCTCTTCTGGACAAGCTTAGCCAAAGAACCATCCTTTTTCAAAGCCAAGAATTCCATTAGTCGCAAAAGCAGAGAGAGAGGTTTAGAAAAGACAAAAAGTATATACGTAGAGAGAGAGAGAGAGTCACCTCGATCAGCTTGGCGACATCTCGGAGTCCACGAGCCAGGGTATCCATACCAGCAACATGAGCAATAAACAAGTCCTCAACATCCATGCACTCCCTTCGCCTGATAGAATCATAAATGACCATATATATTGTAAAAATTACTAACAGGTAGGAACATATTAGAACGGATCTAGAGGGGAAATTGCCATTTTTGGAGATATGGAGGGAGGGAAGAGAGATTATATTTTAAATCCCTAAATTCGAATATTGTGAATAGCTTTCTGCCAATATATCCCCCATAATCTACTGGTGCTATCTTGTTCTGCTTGTACTCTGGCTTCCCCCAACACCTCTCCTCGGAAACACAGCCCAAGCACGTGCATAATTCTGGATTTTGGATAGGATAAAGTTGGCCCGGTAGATTCAAAGTAACTACAGATTTTGCTTTGCCAGCATGGCAGAGATTCTCTCTACGAGTTTTGTAATAGCGTGTACCCACGATCGTTGCTTTTAAATTTGGGCTTTCCATGGTCCGTCTTTCTCCCAGCCCCTTTCTCTTACTGTAAGTTCGGTAGTGGCTGATGCGCTCTAGTTTTAGAATTTGAGCTCCACAAGTGTCACTAAAGGTCTTATATAGAGGGACTTATGATAACTTTAGAGTGAAATATGCACCACAGTATCACTTAGCAACTGCAACGTGGAACAACTTAATATTGAAAAACTAGCAGATTAATCGTAGTCAAATACCAATCTGAGGGTCACCAGTGTTGGCATCTATATTTCCCAGCAAACCATTAATTCTTGCGGTTTCAAGCTCATGGTGGCAGCTGTAAAGAAAACGTGTACACACATAAGCAAGCAGACTCATTTAAACTCTAAGTTTGAATCCCTAGATGATGCTGAAATCAAGTCCAAATTGAAATTTAAAACAGTAGAAAATGAGATTAAATGAAGTGTAACAACAACATCCGTATCCAAGTTTAATTAGGAGTTTATACTTCCATTGAATAAAAAGCTTGATTTGTTGATCAATCTCTCATCATCTTTGTAAAATATAGAACTCCTTAAATCATCTTTGTAAAATATAGAAACTAACATGTTCCATTACGTATAACATGATTCTCATTGTCATAAGACATGCTAAGCTGATAATACAAATTACTTCTTAGTGAATGAACAGAAGTTTGTATCGAGTCTGATAATAGATCTAGAACTCTAAACTCGCAGATCTCGCGCAGCTCTAGAGTTGAGTTGTCTTTTATTTAGCTTTCCGCACGGATAATGGATGGCCTTCCTTAGTTGCAATGTAAGCTTTGGGATTGGAGCTGGAGCGAGGTTCCAGCCTTCCAGGGTGGAAGCGTGACTAAACTTGAAGAACCCTGCAACTAAGGGCATCTCCACGCTACTATCATCTTTTTACCATGTAAACAAAGTCCAACACTGCTTGAGAAAATTGAAGGATTTTATTAAAGGCAGAACATCACAAACCTGTGACCTGATAGGGTGGCATGGTTGCATTCAATGTTCAGCTTAAACTCATCTGCAAAATTGAAAGGGCAACAGAAAGTTTAGAATAATTGACTACAGCAGTCATTGTTAGAACTTGGAGCAATCTGTATTTTCTAAGTAAGCTTCAATTTCTGATATCTTTTGCTGTCTGTTTGTATGTATTCTCTTCGATTAACTTACAACAGCTTAAACAAATTAAGAAAAAGTGTTGCCAAAATGTTCAGTCGTACAACTCATTTCGAAATGAAGAAAAACAAAAAGTAACAAGCAAAATTTTGTCCACAGTCTACTCCAGTTATCCTTTTTTTCAAATTTTATCTACTGGCTCCATTATTATGATTCCTGTTGCAATAATCTTGATGAACCT
Organism: Escallonia herrerae; assembly: GCA_033070095.1. Taxonomy (NCBI): domain Eukaryota; kingdom Viridiplantae; phylum Streptophyta; class Magnoliopsida; order Escalloniales; family Escalloniaceae; genus Escallonia; species Escallonia herrerae. Next base: position 1,487,002 of record JAVXUP010000003.1, on the reverse strand, counting down.
AACTGTTCTGGAAAATGTAATTAAAGCAACAGTGAATGGACCCAAGGATGATTTAACAAGTCTACCCCTTCGGCTTATAACTAACAGAATCACTGTCTATGCTTGCATTGTAAGTTTTTAAACAAGTGGGGGTATGTTGGGTTTTGTGAGTTGAGTTGTTTGAAAACAACTCACTCATTTGTCCCACATTACTTGGAAGTTGGTTTTGAAAAGGGTTTATAAGAGCAAAAGTGCTTTTACTTTAGACTTGGTGGTAAGACTAGAATGTGCTAGTCCCCATGCTACCCGCGTGTGGGTGCGCGAGTTTAGGCGCACTTAGAACGAGTGTGGGAGATAATAAGTCTACTTATGGTTGGGTTTTTACCTTAGCAAGAGGAGCAGTTTCTTGGGCAAGCAAGAAACAGACATGCATATCTCATTCCACTATAGAATCCGAATTTATTGCTCTTGCAATAAGTGGTAAGCAAGCAGAATGGATTAGAAACTTATTGTTAGATATAAAGTTATGGCCTAATCCTATGCCTCCTATTTCTGTTTACTGTGATAGTGAAGCCACTTTATCAAGGGCATAGAGTTGTACCTATAATGGTAAGTCTAGACATATAAGTCTACGACATGAATTTGTGAAACAATTGATACAAGATGGTGTTATAACAATTGTTTATGTGAAGTCAAGTAAAAACTTGGCAGATCCTCTTACAAAAGCTTTGTCAAGAGAGTTAGTAAGAATGACATCTTATGAGATGGGGCTGAAACCTATTGAATTAATCACCAGTAATGGTAACCCGGCCTAACACTAGAAAATGACTAGTCGTAAGGTTTAAAGGGTAAAAACAATTTACTGATGTGTGATTGTTAGTACTGATAATGTCGAGCCCCTAAAAAATGAAGTATTCAGTACTGTCCGTTACGATTTAGAGGTTGAGAGTTTTCTCTTAATGAAGTATGAGACTATTTTGTAATGTGTTCTAGTTGCAGAAACACATAGCATAACTTCACCTATATGAACTTAGAAGTGGTGCCGCTTCTTATGAAAATTTGGGTTTACTTTCGAGAGAGTTCATGAAAAAGCATACAGCACAACGCCATAATAGTGCTAAGTTGATTAAGAATTTCTCGTCGAAGCAAGAAATTTGTATGTGTGCAATAGCTCCGATTTTATAATAAAGAGTAGCTAGTTTAAAGCTAAAGCCACTAGTAACTCTTATAGAACTTTGAGCTATTCGCACTAACGAAAGGTTTAAATCGAAAGATACCTTTATGTATGCATATTAATTTCTCGTATGTCTTGGCTATAGTTATTTTTCGAACTGTTCGTTGTTTTTAAACAAGTGGGGGATTGTTGGGTTTTGTGAGTTGAGTTGTTTGAAAACAACTCACTCTTTTGTCCCACATTGCTTGGAAGGTGATTTTGAAAAGGGTTTATAAGAGAAAAAGTGCTTTTACTTTACACTTGATGGTAAAACTAGAGTGTGCTAGTCCCCATGCTACCCGCGTGCGGGTGCGCGAGTTTAGGCGGGTTTTGGCATGTTATTAGGCGCACTTAGCACGAGCGTCGGAGATAATAAGTCTACTTCTTGTTGGGTATTTACCTTAGCAGGAGGAGTAGCTTCTTGGGCAAGCAAGAAACAGACATGCATATCTCATTCCAGTATGGAATCCGAATTTATTGCTCTTGCAATAAGTGGTAAGGAAGCAGAATGGATTAGAAACTTATTGTTGGATATAAAGTTATGACCTAATCCTATGCTTCCTATTTCTGTTTACTGTGATAGTGAAGCCACTTTATCAAGGGCATAAAGTTGTACCAATAATGGTAAGTCTAGACATATAAGTCTGCGACATGAATTTGTGAGACAATTGATACAAGATGGTGTTATGACAATTGTCTATGTGAAGTCAAGTAAAAACTTTCCAGATCCTCTTACAAAAGCTTTGTCAAGAGAGTTAATAAGAATGACATCTTATGAGATGGGGCTGAAACTGATTGAATTAATCACCAGTAATGGTAACCGGACCTAACCCTAGGAAATGACTAGTCGTAAGGTTTAAAGGGTAAAAACAATTTACTGATGTGTGATTGTTAGTACTGATAATGTCGAGCCCCTAAAAAATAAAGTATTCAGTACTGTCCGTTACGATTTAGAGGTTGAGAGTTTTCTCTTAATGAAGTATGAGACTATTTTGTAATGTGTTCTAGTAGCTGAAACACATAGCATAACATCACCTATATGAACTTAGAAGTGGTGCCGCTTCTTATGAAAGTTTGGGTTTACTTTCTAGAGAGTTCATGAAATAGGATACAACACAACGCCATAATAGTGCTAAGTTGATTAAGAATTTCTCGTCAAAGCAAGAAATTTGTATGTGTGCAATAGCTCCGGTTTTATAATAAAGAGTAGCTAGTTTAAAGCTAAGGCCAATAGTAACTCTTATAAAACTTTGAGCTATTCGCACTAACGAAAGGTTTAAATTGAAATATACCTTTATGTTAATTTCTCGTTTGTCTTGGCTATAATTATTTTTCCAACTGTTCGTTGTTTTCAAACTAGTGGGGGATTGTTGGGTTTTGTGAGTTAAGTTGTTTGAAAACAACTCACTCTTTTGTCCCACATTGCTTGGAAGTTCGTTTTGAAAAGGGTTTATAAGAGCAAAAGTGCTTTTACTTTACACTTAGTGGTAAGACTAGAGTGTGCTAGTCCCCATGCTACCCGCGTGCGGGTGCGCGAGTTTAGGCGCGTTTTGGCGCATTATTCGGCGCACTTAGCACGAGTGTGGGAGATAATAAGTCTACTTCTGGTTGGGTATTTACCTTAGCTGGAGGAGCAGTTTCTTGGGCAAGCAAGATACAGACATGCATATCTCATTCCAGTTGGAATCCGAATTTATTGCTCTTGCAATAAGTGGTAAGGAAGCAGAATGGATTAGAAACTTATTGTTGGATATAAAGTTATGGCCTAATCCTATGCCTCCTATTTCTGTTTATCGTGATAGTGAAGCCACTTCATCAAAGGCATATAGTTGAACCTATAATGGTAAATCTGGACATATAAGTCGACGACATGAATTTGTGAGAATTGATACAAGATGGTGTTATAACAATTGTCAATCTGAAGTCAAGTAAAAACTTTGCAGATCCTCTTACAAAAGATTTGTCAAGAAAGTTAGTAAGAATGACATCTTATGAGATGGGGCTGAAACCTATTGAATTAATCACCAGTAATGGTAACCCGACCTAACACCTGGAAATGATTAGTCTTAAGGTTTAAAGGGTAAAAACAATTTACTGATGTGTGATTGTTAGTACTGATAATGTTGAGCCCCTAAAAAATGAAGTATTCAGTACTGTCCGTTACGATTTAGAGGTTGAGAGTTTTCTCTTAATGAAGTATGAGACTATTTTGTAATGTGTTCTAGTTGCAGAAACACATAGCATAACTTCGCCTATATGAACTTAGAAGTGGTGCCGCTTCTTATGAAATTTTGGGTTAACTTTCTAGAGAGTTCATGAAACAGGATACAGCACAAGGCCATAATAGTGCTAAGTTGATTAAGAATTTCTTGTCGAAGCAAGAAATTTGTATGTGTGCAATAGCTCCCGTTTTATAATAAAGAGTAGCTAGTTTAAAGCTAAGGCCAATAGTAACTCTTATAGAACTTTGAGCTATTCGCACTAACGAAAGGTTTAAATCGAAAGATACCTTTATGTATGCATATTAATTTCTCGTATCTCTTGGCTATAGTTTTTTTGAACTGTTCGTTGTTTTCAAACAAGAGGGGGATTGTTGGGTTTTGTGAGTTGAGTTGTTTGAAGACAACTCACTCTTTTGTCCCACATCGCTTGGAAGTTGGTTTTGAAAAAGGTTTATAAGAGCAAAAGTGCTTTTACTTTACACTTAGTGGTAAGACTAGAGTGTGCTAGTCCCCATGCTACCCGCGTACGGGTGCACGAGTTTAGGCGCGTTTTGGCGCATTATTAGGCGCACTTATAACGAGTGTGGGAGATAATAAGTCTACTTCTGGTTGGGTATTTACCTTAGCAGGAGGAGCAGTTTCTTGGGCAAGCAAGAAACAGACATGCATATCTCATTCCACTTGGAATCCGAATTTATTGCTCTTGCAATAAGTGGTAAGGAAGCAGAATGGATTAGAAACTTATTGTTGGATATAAAGTTATGGCCTAATCCTATGCCTCCTATTTCTGTTTATTGGGATAGTGAAGCCACTTTATCAAGGGCATATAGTTGAACCTTTAATGGTAAGTCTAGACATATAAGTCTACGACATGAATTTGTGAGACAATTGATACAAGATGGTGTTATAACAATTGTCTATGTGATGTCAAGTAAAAACTTTGCAGATCCTCTGACAAAAGATTTGTCAAGAGAGTTAGTAAGAATGACATCTTATGAGATGGGGCTGAAACGTATTGAATTAATCATAAGTAATGGTAACCTGACCTAACACTTGGAAATGACTAGTCGTAAGGTTTAAACGGTAAAAATAATTTACTGATGTGTGATTGTTAGTTCTGATAATGTCGAGCCCCAAAAAAATGAAGTATTCAGTACTGTCCGTTACGATTTAGAGGTTGAGAGTTTTCTCTTAATGAAGTATGAGACTATTTTTTAATGTGTTCTAGTAGCGGAAACACATAGCATAACTTCACCTATATGAACTTAGAAGTGGTGTCGCTTCTTATGAAAGTTTGGGTTTACTTTCTAGAGAGTTCATGAAACAGGATACAGCACAAGGCCATAATAGTGCTAAGTTGATTAAGAATTTCTTGTCGAAGCAAGAAATTTGTATGTGTGCAATAGCTCCGATTTTATAATAAAGAGTAGCTAGTTTAAAGCTAAGGCCACTAGTAACTCTTATAGAACTTTGAGTTATTCGCACTAACGAAAGGTTTAAATCGAAAGATACCTTTATGTATGCATATTAATTTCTCGTATGTCTTGGCTATAGTTATTTTTCGAACTGTTCATTGTTTTCAAACAAGAGGGGGATTGTTGGGTTTTGTGAGTTGAATTGTTTGAACACAACTCACTCTTTTGTCCCACATTGCTTCGACGTTGGTTTTGAAAAGGGTTTATAAGAGCAAAAGTGCTTTTACTTTACACTTAGTGGTAAGACGAGAGTGTGCTAGTCCCCATGCTACCCGCGTGCGGGTGCGCGAGTTTTGGCGCATTATTACGCACACTTAGCACGAGTGTGGGAGATAATAAGTCTACTTCTGGATTTGGTATTTACCTTAGCTGGTGGAGCAGTTTCTTGGTTAAGCAAGAAACAGACATGCATATATCATTCCACTTGGAATCCGAATTTATTGCTCTTCCAATAAGTGGTAAGGAAGCAGAATGGATTAGAAACTTATTGTTGGATATAAAGTTATGGCCTTATCCTATGCCTCCTATTTCTGTTTGTTGTGATAGTGAAGCCACTTTATCAAGGGCATATAGTTGAACCTATAATGGTAAGTCTAGACATATAAGTCTACGACATGAATTTTTGAGACAATTGATACAAGATGGTGTTATAACAATTGTCAATGTGAAGTCATGTAATAACTTTGCTGATCCTGTTACAAAAGATTTGTCAAGAGAGTTAGTAGGAATGACATCTTATGAGATGGGGCTGAAACCTATTGAATTAATCACGAGTAATGGTAACCCGACCTAACACCAGGAAATGACTTGTCGTAAGGTTTAAAGGGTAAAAACAATTTACTGAAGTGTGATTGTTAGTACTGATAATGTCGAGCCCCTAAAAAATGAAGTATTCAGTACTGTCCGTTACGATTTAGAGGTTGAGAGTTTTCTCTTAATGAAGTATGAGACTATTTTGTAATGTGTTCTAGTAGCGGAAACACATAGCATAACTTCACCTATATGAACTTAGAAGTGGTGCCGCTTCTTATGAAAGTTTGGGTTTACTTTCTAGAAAGTTCATGAAACAGGATACAACACAAGGCCATAATAGTGCTAAGTTGATTAAGAATTTCTCGTCGAAGCAAGAAATTTGAATGTGCGCAATAGCTCCGGTTTTATAATAAAGAGTAGCTAGTTTAAAGCTAAGGCCACTAGTAACTCTTATAGAACTTTGAGCTAAGGTTTAAATCAAAAGATACCTTTATGTATGCATATTAATTTCTCGTATGTCTTGGCTATAGTTATTTTTCGAACTGTACGTTGTTTTCAAACAAGAGGGGGATTGTTGGGTTCTGTGAGTTGAGTTGTTTGACAACAACTCACTCTTTTGTCCCACATTGCTTGGAAGTTGGTTTTGAAAAGGGTTTATAACATCAAAAGTGCTTTTACTTTACACTTAGTGGTAAGACTAGAGTGTGTGCTAGTCCCCATGCTACCCCCGTCCGGGTGCGCGAGTTTACGCGCGTTTTGACGCGTTATTAGGCGCACTGAGCACGAGTGTGGGAGATAATAAATCTACTTCTGGTTGGATAATTACCTTAGCAGGAGGAGCAGTTTCTTGGGCAAGCAAGAAACAGACATGCATATCTCATTCCACTTGGAATCCAAATTTATTGCTCTTGCAATAAGTGGTAAGCAAGCAGAATGGATTAGAAACTTATTGTTGGATATAAAGTTATGGCCTAATCCTATGCCTCCTATTTCTGTTTACTGTGATAGTAAAGCAAGTTTATCAAGGGCATATAGTTGTACCTATAATGGTAAGTCTAGACATATAAGTCTACGACATGAATTTGTGAGACAATTGATACAAGATGGTGTTATAACAATTGTCTATGTGAAGTCAAGAAAAAACTTTGCAGATCCTCTCACAAAAGATTTGTCAAGAGTGTTAGAAAGAATGACATCTTATGAGATGGGGCTGAAACCTAATGAATTAATCACCAGTAATGGTAACCCGACCTAACACTACGAAATGACTAGTCGTAAGGTTTAAAGGGTAAAAACAATTTACTGATGTGTGATTGTTAGTACTGATAATGTCGAGCCCCTAAAAAATGAAGTATTCAATACTGTCCGTTACGATTTAGAGGTTGAAAGTTTTCTCTTAATGTAGTATGAGACTATTTTGTAATGTGTTCTAGTTGCAGAAACACATAGCATAACTTCACCTATATGAACTTAGAAGTGGTGCCGCTTCTTATGAAAGTTTGGGTTTACTTTCTAAAGAGTTCATGAAACAGGATACAGCACAAGGCCATAATAGTGCTACGTTGATTAAGAATTTCTCGTCGAAGCAAGAAATTTCTATGTGTGCAATAGCTCCGGTTTTATAATAAAGAGTAGCTAGTTTAAAGCTAAGGCCACTAGTAACTCTTATAGAACTTTGAGCTATTCGCACTAACGAATGGTTTAAATGGAAAGGTATCTTTATGTATGCATATTAATTTCTCGTATGTCTTGGCAATAGTTATTTTTCGAACTGTTCGTTGTTTTCAAAACAAGTGGGGGATTGTTGGGTTTGGTGAGTTGAGTTGTTTGAAAACAACTCACTCTTTTGTCCCACATTCCTTGGAAGTTGGTTTTGAAAAGGGTTTATAATAGCAAAAGTACTTTTACTTTACACTTGGTGGTAAGACTAGAGTGTGCTAGTCCTCATGTCACCCACGTGCGGGTGCGCGAGTTTAGGCGCATTTTGGCGCGTTATTAGGCACACTTAGCACGGGTGTGGGAGATAATAAGTCTACTTTTGGTTGGGTATTTACCTTAGCAGGAGGAGCAGTTTCTTGGGCAAGCAAGAAACAGACATGCATATCCCATTCCACTTGTAATCCGAATTTATTGCTCTTGCAATAAGTGGTAAGGAAGCAGAATGGACTAGAAACTTATTGTTGGATATAAAGCTATGGCCTAATCCTATGCCTCCTATTTTTGTTTACTGTGATAGTGAAGCCACTTTATCAAGGGCATAGAGTTGTACCTATAATGGTAAGTCAAGACATATAAGTCTACGACATGAATTTGTGAGATAATTGAAACAAGATGGTGTTATAACAATTGTCTATATGAAGTCAAGTAAAAACTTGGCAAATCCTCTTACAAAAGCTTGGTCAAGAGAGTTAGTAAGAATGACTTCTTATGAGATGGGGCTGAAACCTATTGAATTAATCACCAGTAATGGTAACCCGACCTAACACTACGAAATGACTAGTCGTAAGGTTTAAAGGGTAAAAACAATCTACTGATGTGTGATTGTTAGTTCTGATAATGTCGAGCCCCTAAAAATGAAGTATTCAATACTGTCCGTTACGATTTAGAGGTTGAGAGTTTTCTCTTAATAAAGTATGAGACTATTTTGTAATGTGTTCTAGTTGCAGAAACACATAGCATAACTTCACCTATATGAACTTAGAAGTGGTGCCGCTTCTTATGAAAGTTTGGGTTTACTTTCTAGAGAGTTCATGAAACAGGATACAGCACAAGGCCATAATAGTGCTAAGTTGATTAAGAATTTCTCCTCGAAGCAAGAAATTTGTATGTGTGCAATAGCTCCGTTTTTATAATAAAGAGTAGCTAGTTTAAAGCTAAGACCACTAGTAACACTTATAGAACTTTGAGCTATTCGCACTAACGAATGGTTTAAATCGAAAGATACCTTTATGTTTGCATATTAATTTCTCTTATGTCTTCGCTATAGTTATTTTTCGAACTGTTCGTTGTTTTCAAACAAGTGGGCGATTGTTGGGTTTTGTGAGTTGTGTTGTTTGAAAACAACTCTCTCTTTTGTCCCACATTTCTTGGAAGTTGGTTTTGAAAAAGGTTTATAAGAGCAAAAGTGCTTTTACTTAACACTTGGTGTTAAGACTAGAGTGTGCTAGTCCCCATGCTACCCGCGTCCGGGTGCGCGAGTTTGGCCGCGTTTTGGCGCGTTATTAGGCGGACTTAGCACGAGTGTGGGAGATAATAAGCCTACTTCTAGTTGGGTATTTACCTTAGCAAGAGGAGCAGTTTCTTGGGCAAGCAAGAAACAGACATGCATATCTCATTCCACTTGGAATCCAAATTTATTGCTCTTGCAATAAGTGGTAAGGAAGCAGAATGGATTAGAAACTTATTGTTGGATATAAAGTTATGGCCTAATCCTATGCCTCCTATATCTGTTTACTGTGATAGTGAAGCCCCTTTATTAAAGGCATAGAGTTGTACCTATAATGGTAAGTCTTGACATATAAGTCTACGACATGAATTTGTGAGACAATTAATACAAGATGGTGTTATAACAATTTTCTATGTGAAGTCAAGTAAAAACTTGGCAGATCCTCTTACAAAAGCTTTGTCAAGAGAGTTAGTAAGAATGACATCTTATGAGATGGTGCTGAAACCTATTGAATTAATAACCAGTAATGGTAACCCGACCTTACACTTGGAAATGACTAGTCGTAAGGTTTAAAAGGTAAAAACAATTTAATGATGTGTGATTGTTAGTACTGATAATGTCGAGCCCCTAAAAAATGAAGTATTCAGTACTGTTCGTTACGATTTAGGGGTTGAGAGTTTTCTCTTAATGAAGTATGAGACTATTTTGTAATGTGTTCTAGTAGCGGAAACACATAGCATAAGTTCACCTATATGAACATAGATGTGGTGCCGCTTCTTATGAAAGTTTGGGTTTACTTTCTAGAGAGTTCATGAAACAGGATACAGCACAACGCCATAATAGTGCTAATTTGATTACGAATTTCTCGTCGAAGCAAGAAATTTGTATGTGCCCAATAGCTCCGGTTTTATAATAAAGAGTAGCTAGTTTAAAGCAAAGGCCACTAGTAACTCTTATAGAACTTTGAGCTATTCGCACTAACGAATGGTTTAAATCAAAAGATACCTTTATGTATGCGTATTAATTTCTCTTATGTCTTGGCTATAGTTATTTTTCGAACTGTTCGTTGTTTTCAAACAAGTGGGGGATTGTTGGGTTTTGTGAGTTGAGTTGTTTGAAAACAACTCACTCTTTTGTCCCACATTGCTTGAAAGTTGGTTTTAAAAAGGGTTTACAAGAGCGAAAGTGCTTTTACTTAACACTTGGTGTTAAGACTAGAGTGTGCTAGTCCCCATGCTACCCGCGTGCGGGTGCGCGAGTTTGGGCGCGTTATTAGGCGCACTTAGCACGAGTGTGGGAAATAATAAGTCTACTTCTGGTTGGGTATTTACCTTAGCTGGAGGAGCAGTTTCTTGGGCAAGCAAGAAACAGACATGCATATCTCATTCCACTTTGAATCCGAATTTATTGCTCTTGCAATAACTCGTAAGGAAGCAGAATGGATTAGAAACTTATTGTTGGATATGAAGTTATGGCCTAATCATATGCCTCCTATTTCTGTTTACTGTGATGGTCAAGCCACTTTCTCAAGGGCATATAGTTGAACCTATAATGGTAAGTCTAGACATAAAAGTCTACGACATGAATTTGTGAGACAATTGATACGAGATGGTGTTATAACAATTGTCTATGTGAAGTCAAGTAAAAACTTGGCAGATCCTCTTACAAAAGCTTTGTCAAGAGAGTTAGTAAGATCGACATCTTATGAGATGGGGCTGAAACCTATTGAATTAATCACCAGTAATGGTAACCCAACCTAACACTAGGAAATGACTAGGCGTAAGGGTTAAAGGGTAAAAACAACTTACATATGTGTGATTGTTAGTACTGATAATGTCGAGCCCTAAAAAATGAAGTATTCAGTACTGTCCGTTACGATTTAGAGGTTTAGAGTTTTGTCTTAATGAAGTATGAGACTATTTCGTTGTGTGTTCTAGTAGCGGAAACACATAGCATAACTTCACCCATATGAACTTAGAAGTGGTGCCGCTTCTTATGAAAGTTTGGGTTTACTTTCTAGAGAGTTCATGAAACAGGATACAGCACAAGGCCATAATAGTGCTAAGTTGATTATGAATTTCTCGTCGAAGCAAGAAATTTGTATGTGTGCAATAGGTCCGATTTTATAATAAAGAGTAGCTAGTTTAAAGCTAAGGCCACTAGTAACTCTTATAGAACTTTGAGCTATTCGCACTAACGAAAGGTTTAAATCGAAAGATACCTTTATGTATGCATATTAATTTCTCGTATGTCTTGGCTATAGTTATTTTTCGAACTGTTCGTTGTTTTCAAACAAGTGGGGGATTGATGGGTTTTGTGAGTTGAGTTGTTTGAAAACAACTCACTCTTTTGTCCCACATTGCTTGGAAGTTGGTTTTGAAAAGGGTTTATAAGAGCGAAAGTGCTTTTACTTTACACTTGGTGGTAAGACTAGAGTGTGCTAGTCCCCATGCTACCCGCGTGCGGGTGCGCGAGTTTTGGCGCATTTTGGCTCGTTATTAGGCGCACTGAGCACGAGTGTGGGAGATAATAAGTCTACTTCTGGTTGGGTATTTACCTTAGCAGGAGGAGCAGTTTCTTGGGCAAGCAAGAAACAGACATGCATATCTCATTCCACTTGGAATCCGAATTTATTGCTCTTGCAATAAGTCGTAAGGAAGCAGATTGCATTAGAAACTTATTGTTGGATATAAAGTTATGGGCTAATCCTGTGCCTCCTATTTCTGTTTAATGTGATAGTGAGGCCACTTAATCAAGGGCATATAGTTGAACCTAAAATGGTAAGTCTAGACATATAAGTCTACGACATGAATTTTTGAGACAATTGATACAAGATGGTGTTATAACATTTGTCTATGTGAAGTCAAGTAAAAACTTGGCAGATCCTCTTACAAAAGCTTTGTCAAGAGAGTTAGTAAGAATGACATCTTATGAGATGGGGCTGAAACCTATTGAATTAATCACCTGTAATGGTAACCCGACCTAACACTAGGAAATGACTAGTCGTAAGGTTTAAAGGGTAAAAACAATTTACTGATGTGTGATTGTTGATAATGTCGAGCCCCTAAAAAATGAAGTATTCAATACTGTCCGTTACGATTTAGAGGTTGAGAGTTTTCTCTTAATGAAGTATGAGACTGTTTTGTAATGTGTTCTAGTAGCGGAAACACATAGCATAACTTCACCTATATGAACTTAGAAGTGGTGCCGCTTCTTATGAATGTTTGGGTTTACTTTTTAGAGAGTTCATGAAACAGGATACCGCATAAGGCCATAATGGTGCTAAGTTGATTAAGAATTTCTCGTCGAAGCAAGAAATTTGTATGTGTGCAATAGCTCCGGTTTTATAATAAAGAGTAGCTAGTTTGAAGCTAAGGCCACTAGTAACTCTTATAGAACTTTGAGCTATTTGCACCAACGACAGGTTTAAATCGAAAGATACCTTTATGTATGCATATTAATTTCTCGTATGTCTTGGCTATAGTTATTTTTCAAATTGTTCGTTGTTTTCAAACAAGTGGGGGATTGTTGGTTTTGTGAGTTGAGTTGTTTGAAAACAACTCACTCTTTTGTTCCCCATTGCTTGGAAGTTGGTTTTGAAAAGGGTTTATAAGAGCAAAAGTGCTTTTACTTTACACTTAGGTGGAGCCGATCCTCAGGTGCTTTTCATCTCCTTTCAATGTTATGGAGACAAGTACTTCTTTAGGTTCGGCATGCCTTATAGCATTCTCGTCGCTTTGATCTTCGATGATGAACACCTCCTCAGCCTTGCAAGATGCCATGCCTTTCACTATCCCCACTTCATTAGAAGTAGAAAATTTCATGGAAAGGTGGTAAGTTGAGGCAACGGCTTGCAGCTTATTGAAGCTCGCTCGGCTTAATATTTCGTTATAAGCTGAGTTGACCTTGACCACAAGGAAGTCGATGGACTGGGTTGTTTGGACTGGCAAAGCTCCGGCAATTACGGTGAGCAAAATCATCCCTTCGACTGGTGCAGATGCTACTGTGAAGCCATACAGAGGTGAAGAGACTGGTCGAACTCGTTCTTTTGATATTCTCATTTGAGAAAATGCTTCTTCAAAGATGATATCCACAGAGCTTCCTGTGTCCACCAAGATGTTCTTGACGACGTATGCCTCTACTTGGAAAGTGATGACGAGAGCATCATCGCGTGGTAAAATTACTCCTCCGAGATCAGAATCATCAAACCCTATAGTGCGGCTCGCAGTTTTAGAGCATTTTACAGGACCTTGAGTCAAGTTGACTTGTCGAACGTAATCTTTTTGAGAAAATTTTGACATTCCCCCTGCACTAGGTCCTCCAGAGATAATGTTTATCACTGATGGATCTCTCGTAAGCACTTCATCTTGTCTCCTTTGATTTCCTCCTCGTCTTCAACCTTGTTGCCGATCGTTTATTTTAACAAACTACTTAAGATGCCCTTTTGCTATAAGACCCTCAATCTCACGCTAGAGGACCTTGCATTCTTCGGTCGTGGGACATGATCCTTATGGAAGTGGCAGTATAATTGGGCATCTCTCTTATCAGCAAGCATCTTCATTGGTTTGGGCCCCTTGAGGATGTTCTGGCCTTTGATTTGATTGAGGATGTATTCCCAAGAAGTGTTGAGAGGAGTGAACGGCTTAGAGAGGGTTATTCGTGAGCGGTTGTACTCATCTGGGGCTCGTCTTTCTGGGCAGTCTCACCTCTTCTACCCTGCATTCATTTCTTCTTGAGAGGTCACTGCATCCTCTTCAGCTCGAAGATACTTGTTTAGCGAGAAGGGTAATGGCGTTCTTGGCCTTACACCTCAAGCCATTGCTGTGAAAAACACTCACAGATCTAAGTGATCGATGATGAACTTTTCACTAGTAAAATGAGCATAGTATGATTTTAAGGAATCTTTCAGCTCTTGTACTATGCAGAAAAGGGTTGAGGAGTTCTTTCTTTGCACGCGGCTTGTCAAGAAATTTTTGCTAAAAGATTCTGCTAATTGAGCCCTGCAGGAGATGAAGCGGGGTGTGAGGTGTTGGAACCATACATGTGCAGCTCCTTTTAGCATCACAAGAAATGCTGGGCACATTATTTGATCTAGGACCAAATGTAGATTCATACCTAACGTAAAGCGGGCCAAGTGTTCCATAGGATATCCTGTGCCATCATATGGCTTGCATGGAGCCATTTTGAAGTTCGGCGGAGTAGGGAAGATATCAACTTCCTTTGTAAATGGTTGTTCGATGATGACTGGAGCGTTGGTGTATTGTTTTTGCACGGTTGCCACCAGAATGAATGTAATTGTCCTTCCTGGTGGAATGAGCTTCATAGTAGTTCTCGTCGTGTCTCCTGAACCATGGATTATGACGTTCATCATCGGAGTGTTCGTCTTCAACTTGCACCAACTGTTGGTGACGATTTGCTCTACTGGGCGTTTTAGAGTCCACAGGCCCTTGAAGGAAAGCTAATCGTTGATGAACGTATTGCCTTCGTGCATCAGTTATGTGTTTTGCTTTAGTAGGCCTGAGGGGGCTCTGGCAGCGTAGGTGGGTTTTGGATAGCGGCTTGTAACTTCTCGATGGATTGTTGCAGTTTGAATAACTGCCAGACAGTCAGCTTGGTTATCGATTGTTGGCGGAGTGACATGGACTGCAGCAACCATGGTTACTCCGGTAGTAGGAGGTTCGAAAGGGCCAAAAAGCTGGAGCGGAATCGAGGCAAAATTTGTAGGGGGTGAAGCTGGCGCTGTAACAGCCAGGGTGTCTGCAATTCTTTTAGCTTGATTAGGAGGTGGTTGAATGGTGGCTCCACCGTGGACTAAGTCATGAAGTAATGTTGACGATGAACTCGACGTGACTGCCCCATCTTGATTCATGGTTTGCGGATTGGGATTTTCAACCATGATCTATTCACGAGATCAGGTCTCACAAATGGCGCTAAAATATGGAGGATGAAATCCGGGACAAGCTTCAGTTGACTCGTGAATAGACCTGCGCAGCAAAAACAACACTGGTAACTCGCTGGAAATATTCCTGGAGAAAGAGCTCTGATGCTTAAGTCAGAAATTATCTTTGAGAGAATCTGAGAATATTATGATCAATCAGAAACTTACCTTTCTCTCTTTCGGACTTACTTTTTATAGAGCCCCCATTAATGGTAGCTATCCCTCCTTAATAGGGGTTATCCAGTAAATGGGAGGTTATTCTAATTACTGGTCAATTAAACCTAAATAATGGGTTGTTACCAGCCATAATGTGGAAGTGGGATAGTGGGGGAGTGGGTTATACCACTTTCCCACTTCTCCATGGTTCAAGGGGTAGTTTTGATTCTCCCAGATGATCATACGTGTTGTCATCTTTACTATGGTATTTTTTGCCCATATCATCCTCAAATCTGCCACCTCTCGTAACTCACAACCCAAGGCTCTGCCACACTATTACGAGACCACCATGTGCCCAACCAGCAGCCACACCACCAGAAGCCCTAGAAAATTTTCCACCATTACAGCAACATCCACCACCACTTAAACCAAAACATCCAACCTTTTTGTAGTAAACGTGGGGGAAAGGGGGATCCACTAGCGGGAAGGGGAAAGACAACCCTAGCAGAGGTAAAACCCATGCCTACAGACTCACCTCCTTCTCCAACCCGGTGTCGCCACCACGTCTACCAAACCAACCGAGATCCCACCTTAGCTACCTCACAGACCCACATCGGCAGAAAATCCGACCACCAATAACATACCAAGAAACCCATCCCAACTGCACATTCGACACTCTACCGCCAAAGATCTGACGTCTCACCCACCATGCTATGAACAGCCCACCCTATCATTGTAGATCTAGCCTAGGCAACATCAGGCACAACAAAAAAAGGAGAATAAAAACACAACACTCAAAAATTAACAACACAGAAAGGACCTATTCTACCTGCCACCACGCACCGGAGGAGACTGGCAATGACAGTGGAGGCACTCTGTGAGTTGGGGAGAGAAGAAGGATTTTTTTATCTCTTTCAAAAGTGAGAGTTCTGATCATGTAAGAAGCATAGAAGAAATAATTTACTCTGGTGTGTGCCATTATCATTGCCACAAACATACTATGGTATTTATTGCACATGTCAAAATTGGGTTTTATTAAGCTAAGAAATGGATGCTAAAGGCGATTTTGACCTCTCAATTATTAGAACCACAATGGTTTCTAGCCTACATAAGAGAACTACTTTCCTCTGCTGTATGTCATTATCACTGCCACAAAACATACCACGGTAGTTATCACACATGTCAAAGTTGGGTTTAATTAAGCTAAGAATGGATGCTAAATGTGGGTTTGACCTCTGAAAAATTATAACCACAATGGTTTCTAGCCCATATATGAAGGGACTAGCTCAAATCTACCATAGGGCATAAGCTGACAAGCTAAGAATGGATGCTAAATGCGGGTTTGACCTCTGAAAAATTATAACCACAATGGTTTCTAGCCCATATATGAAGGGACTAGCTCAAATCTACCGTAGGGCATAAGCTGACAGGCCACAATGCAATCTGAAGTGGCTTACACTAAAGAAAAAGGAAAACGTACTGGGCCTTCCAGCCCCTCTTGGTGACCAAAAAGGGGGCAAAGAAATAATAGGTAGCCAAGCCATAAATCACATTTAATGTCATGACTCTGAAATGACGTTATTCAAATAATTTATATGCATGAAATAATGATATGCTATGTTTTTTTTTTTTTTATAGAAGTTAGGAATATATACCAGGATATTTTTTTCTTGGGACCGTATATACATGAAGTAACTTAAAAGTAAAAGACAATTACTTGATGACATCCCCGTCCAGGTGAGCAACTAAAAAGAAAACTAAGATTAAAAAAAAGTATACACACTAACCAGCTAAAATAACAAATAACTACAAGATAATACTAATTAAGCCGGTGGTGGCGGCCGGAGGTGGCTGCCGGTGGTCGCCGGCGGTCGCCGGCGGCCGGAGGTGGTTGTCGGCAGTCTCCGGCGGTGGTCGCCGGCGGCCGGAGGTGGCTGCCGGCGGCCGGCAGTCTCCGGCGGTGGTCGCCTGAGGTGGCTGCCGGCGGTGGGAGGGTGGTGGTGGTGGTCGAAAAAAAAAAACCAAAAGTGAAAAAAAAAAACCAGTTTTTGGAGTTTTTTTTTTTACTCTGCAGTTTAAAAACTGATTTTTTAAATTGAAAAAAAAATGGTTACCAAACGCTCTTTTTTTTCAGTTTTTAAAACTGAAAAAAAAAAAGAGGGAAAAAATTTTTGTCAAACAGGATCGACACCAAAACTCAGTAAAGATACCCAAATGATGTTGCTTGAAATTTATTGTGAGTGTTGCTTAAAAGTAGTAGTATTTTCAAAGCGGTAGCTAGTTATTTTCAATGATCAACGACTCTTATGTGACTGAAAAATGTTAAGTCTGTTCGACTTACATTAGTATTATAATATTTTTATAATATCAAGCTTGACCTTTAGAATATAATTTATCTATTTTTTTAATAAATTTTAAATTATGAAGAGCAAAATAAAGTTATTAAATTAATATTTATTAAAAATAAAGTATGATAGATGATTGTTTTGAAATGTGAAAATCAAACATGGCCTTAAAGTGGTTATTTACTATTTAAGTTTTTATTTTTTTTGTTACCTTTAAAAATTCTCTTATTATGTCAAGTGTCATAAAATTAAGTTGATAATTATGTAACACCAAACCATATTTTCCTTTAATAACTACTCACTATGTTCCACATAATTTGATCAACTTTTCTTTTTGGGCCGTCCCACAAAAATTACTCATTTCCAAATTAAGAAAGATTCACTAGGTACTTATACATACTTACCCTTGTTACACTTTTTTATTCTTTATCTCTCTCTACATTTAAATCTCCATCAACTTATTTTCTCTCTCATTGCCCACTTTTTTATTCATTTTTCTCTCGACATTCAACATCAAAGGAGAAATGTAAGTCAAGCGGAGTACATGTGACCCTCCTTCCACCCTCAACAGCACGAGTTTGATCTTAAGCGGCCTGTTATAATTTTTATGACTCAGTTCTTAATGAGTCCATTCCGTCGAAGTGTTATTGTTTTGTAAGCTCTTTGTTCAACCTGATTAAATTTCAATATTCCTTCTTTGCCTAATCTGCTCAATAACATTGTTAGTCCTAAATGATATCAAACTTAGTTGTTATTTCTTGCCGAGTTCTTTTGAATGACTATATGATTGATCAGTTAAAAATTTCACCGCTGGCTATACTTTTCTACATGTAAAACCCCTGCATGAGAGTTGAAAATCACCCACTTCGACTGTCCACACCCACACCCATCGTACGTTAGCCGTGCTTATCCCTCAGTTTATTTATTGCAATATGTTTGTGAAATAAATAGCTAGTGGCTTCTTGTCTATATTTCCTTTTGATGTATTGCTCATTGCAAGTCCTTTAGGAGCAATCTTATTGACATTTATGTAACAGATTTTTCATACTATTCTCCAAGAAAAAAAAATTCTGCAAAAAATAGAGATAATCAATTTATAAGTTTACTAATGATACTGAAGATTTTGATTCTCAATAGCAACATGGTCGGCCGGATGAGCCGAGCTCTGAGAACTGTGGATATTGAATGCCTCAACAATTTGAAAAATCGAAGAAGCTTGATTTAGTGTATATATATAAGCTTAAACTTAAAATGTTAGTCATAAATTGATTGTTCAGACCTGAAGGTGTTCTGATGTGGACTATGTTGTTGTTAGTGAAGAGAATCAGTTATGGTTCTCTCTTTACATTTGCAGAGTTTCTTCGTCCGTGCTCGAATGCTGAAGTTGATTAGACAAGCTTTAAAAATTACTAGAAGAGCTCCTGCTGATAGTAGAGGTGAAGTTTTAAATTTTAACTAAACGTGTTCTAGATTTGCAGTTATAAAGTGAACGGTTAAAAATGCGTCAATATCTTTTTTTGCAAGTCTACGCCCTTGTATCAATTGTGACGGATCTTACAGCTGAATTGAGACATGATCAAATAAGAGATGGAAAGTAACCAAAATGGTAGTGAAAAACTGAGGATTCATTTATTGATGAGTGAACTATTAGAGAGATTTAAACCTTTGGATGAGATGCTTGATATGCAAGATCATTGATAACATAGCAAGACTTGTATCTTGCTAAATATTGGTAAAAACACCTTATCAATGTTCCACCAACAATTCTTCTCGAAACATGTTTGGAAAATGATCTACTTAGGTTTTGCAACTATAGCAAATAACAATAGAGTAAGAGAGGATGAATCTTTGTTGTAACGTAGCCACGGGTAGTTGAACCAAGGTTTAGAAACTCCAAATTCTACAATTGATAGCAATATCTTCACAAATTTCATTGGTTCAATTGGTCAGTTTTTCTTGCCTATAGCATTTTGGAAAGACATACTCGAGGGTCAATCCCAATCCACCATAGGCACCACCTTTCTTTTATTCAAGAGTCTTTTGTATGTGTCATTCAATATATCTAATGGAAGCCCCACAAGATCTATAGAGTTCTACCAAATTCACCACAAGAAAAAGGCTATTTAGCGACGGAAAAAAAATCTGTAGCTAAAAGTCGTTTCAGAGACGGCAAATATCGTTGGTAAAAGTCTGTCACTAAAAACTTTTACCGACGGTACAAACCGTCGGTAAAAATCTTTACTGACAGATTTTTACCGACAGGATTTTAGCGACGGATTTCCCGTGGCTAAAATATTTTTAAAATTTTCCTATTTTCAGCCATCTTTTTAAAAAAAATTTAGCGACGGATTGTTTCTGTCGGTAAACATTCCGTCACTAAAACTACACTTTTGCGACGGAATATACCGTTGCTAAAGTATCCGTCGCTAAAAGTCTTAACTTTAAGCAATGGACTTTTAGCGATGGAATGTTTTCCGTCGCTAAAAGTCCTGATATAAATATCTACTTTCCTTTCTTTTCTCTCTCCCCGTTTTCTCTCTCTCTTTCTCTCTCACTCATCGGCCGTTTCTTCCCTCGGCGATCCCCCCTCTGGTGAGACCCTCCCCCCACCCGCCCCATCCCATAGGTGACAGCCCCCATGACGTTGTGTCCCTCCATAGCTCCAGTGGCCCTCCACTGCCGCACCACCACCGTCGCCGCCAGTATGTCCATCTTACCCTAATTGTTTTTTAATGTTTGTGGTTTAATGCATGTGAGTTTGAATTCAATATAATGTGGTTAATTATTTTGTGTTTGAGTTTGAATTTATGCATGTAAGTTTGAGTTTGAATTTAATTTTACCTTAATTTTCATTAATTGAAGTTAATTTGTTGTAATGTATATTGTAATTTTACTCTAATTGTACATTGTTGCATGTTATAACTTTAATTAACATTAACTAAACTTAAACTAACCCTAATTGACCCTAGATAACTCTTAATTAAACCCTAATTAAAGTTTAAAAACTCAATTAACCCTAAAGAACTAAATTAACCCTAACTGGCCTAACAACCCTAATTAAACCCTAACTAATTAAACTCGATAAACCCTAACTAAACCTATTTAACCTAATTAGGGTTAAATGGGATTAATCCCGATAAACCTTAATTAAATCCTAATTAACACTAATAAGCCCTAATCAATATTAATTAGCCATAATCCATTCGAACCCTAAATTGAACTAATTGAACCTCCTAATGAATCCCTAAATTGAATGCCCCAATTCAACCGAACCTTAAATTGAACTAACAGAACCCCCTAATTGAACCCTAAATTGAATGCCTTGATCGAATCGAACTCTAAATTAAACTAATTGAACCTTAAATTGAATGCCCTAATCCAATTGAACGCTAAATTGAACTTATTTAACCCCCTAATTGAACCCTAAATTGAATGCCCCAATTCAACCGAGCACTAAATTGAAGTAATTGAACCATAATTGAACCCTAAATTGATGTAATTGAACCCTAATTAAACCCTAAATTGAATGGCCTAATCGAATTGAACCTTAAATTAAACTAATTGAACCCCTAATTCGACCCTAAATTGAAGTAATTAAACTCCCTAATTGAACCCTAAATTGAATTCCTTAATCAAATCGAACCCTAATTTAAACTAATTGAACCCTAAATTGAATGCCCCAATTCAACCGAGCACTAAATTGAAGTAATTGAATCATAATTGAACCCTAAATTGATTTTATTGAACCCTAATTAAACCCTAAATTGAATGGCCTAATCGAATCGAACCCTAAATTAAACTAATTGAACCCCTAATTGAATGCTCTAATCCAATCGAACCCTAAATTAAACTAATTGAACCCCCTAATTGAACCCTAAATTGAATGCCTCAATTCAACCGAACCCTAAATTGAACTAATAGAACCCCCTAATTGAACCTTAAATTACTTGCCCTAATTGAATCAAACACCAAATTGAAATAATTCAAGCGCATCGGATATGTGCATTTTGAACAATTTTTCCTATTTGAACATTAATCATTTGTTTGATAATTTTAGGTTGTTAACTATGCATTTGAGAATTGTGATTATTGATCGATGATTTTAGGTTATTAGCTGTGCATTTGAAGTAATTGAGATTATTAATTGATAATTTTAGATTGTTAATTGTGCATTGAGAATTTGAGATATTGAGATTGTTGACAGAGGATGGAACCCAATTGGATTGAATGTATGATTTTTATTGCATTGAGCATTTGAGAATTGAGATTGTTGACGGAGGATGGGACCCAATTGGATTGAGATCCCCATTAGATAGCACAGACATAGACACCGCATCCAATTGACGCCGACACCAAAATAACATATTTTAGCTTTATACTTGTGGACACCGGCTTCTTCAATGGGTGTCCGGCACCTCTTCAATGGGTCTGCGACACGGTGTTCGGCAATTAAAAAAATAAATTAATGTCTTTGAAAACCGCTGAGAGGTGTCGGACACGTGTTCGGATGTCTCGATGAGGTGTCAAAGTGTCGGTAGGTCACGGACACCTCGTCCGATCGACACCGACACCACTACAAGAAAAAAGGCTTTAAGCGATGGGTAAATCCGTCGCCAAAAGCTAAAAATCCGTCTCTAAAACTTTTAGCGAGGGATATACAGTCTCTAAAAGTC
This sequence comes from Escallonia herrerae, assembly GCA_033070095.1. NCBI lineage: Eukaryota > Viridiplantae > Streptophyta > Magnoliopsida > Escalloniales > Escalloniaceae > Escallonia > Escallonia herrerae. The sequence goes on along the minus strand of JAVXUP010000003.1, from coordinate 1,465,082 downwards.
TCTCGTATGAAAGCCCGTTACTAAAAGTTTGGCCACGGAATTTTCAAATCCGTCGTCTAATATCGCAATTTTTTTTACGGATTTATTTATTAATTAGCGACGGAATATCAGATGCTAATTATATTTTACGTATTTTAATTTATTTTCCGTTTTGTGAATTTAGCGACGGAATAATGTTTTGGCGACAGAATGTTCCGTCGCTAAATAAGACTTTTTGCGACGGAATATTTTGTCGCCAAACGTTAGTACAAGAAACACTTTTGGCGGCGGAATTAATCTGTCGCCAAAAGTAATAAACAAATTTAAATATTTTTTTATTTTTCTATTACCCATACCTGTAATGAAAATTTCAATTCTCAACAACGCACAATAATCAATACACAATTCTCAACAATGCACAATAATCAATACACAATTCTTAACAACGCACAATAATCAATACACAGAGAAATATATACAATCAATTACAAAAAATAGTCATGATGTACAAGGCGGGGGGAGGGGGGGACACGCTGGGACCGGGCGGGGGGAGGGGGGACAAGCTGGGACTGGGCGGGGGTAGACAAGCTGCGACCAGTTGGGGGGTGGGGGGAAAAGCTAGGACTGGGCACGAGAAGGGGCTCATTAGGGATTGTCGAGTCCCAGATCTGGATCCTGCTGATACGGGGCCAGCTCGGCATGTCCGACAGCAGTACCCTGCTGATCCTACTCCTTGATCAGCCTCAACACCACCGTAGCAATGCGCTGGATCTCCTCCTAGTCCAATGGATGCCGAGGAGCCGGTGTCTATGCAGGGGCAGAGAGGGGTGAGGACGCTCCTATCACGGTGCTAGCAGTCGTGCTAGGCAGGCCGCGCATGCGGCCTTTCGGCCAATTGACGACCTCCGGTGTATCCAGCCATCGCTTCAATGCCCCAGTACTCACACCCATACTAGTGGAGGCTGATGGCTATCCGGACTCCCTATGTTTTTCATACGAGGCCTGCAAAAACAGTGATTTAAATATATGTTAGGGCATTAATTAACGCAACAGACATTGAGGATAGTAAGAAAAAATTAACAACTTAATTAAACACATCGACTTACATCGATCCGCCGGGCAATATCTGAAACATAGTCGCTGGCCCGGTGCGCCTCGTCCTTGTCCTTCTTCCACACGTGTGTCTGGTTATACGTCAGAGCTACGACCTCATCCAGCTCCAGATCCGGGTTCTGAACAGCATTCATGTGTCGGACGATGTCATGTGGCACCGACCCCTTCGTGTGTGTCGGATCTCTATTCTGTCTATTCTCGGCCCCCTTCTTACTCTTGACGTCCCAGCCTGGATCCGCAGCCCACTGATCTATCATATCCCCCATACAGTCGGAGATATCCAATGTGGGGGATATGTCTTAGGGTTCAATTACTTCAATTTAGGGTTCGATTGGATTCTATTAGTTCAATTTAGGGTTCGGTTGAATTGGGGCATTCAATTTCGCATATCAATTAGGGGTTCAATTAGTTCAATTTAGGGTTCGATTTGATTAGGGCATTCAATTTATGGTTCAATTAGTTTAATTTAGGGTTCAATTGGATTAGGACATTCAATTTAGGGTTCGATTCAGGAGGTGTCCACAAGTATAAAGCCAAAATGTGATATTTTTCGTTGTCGGTGTAGATCGGACGCGGTGTCCGTGACCTACCAATACCTCAACACCTCATCGACACATCTAGACACGTGTCCGACACCTCCGGGAAACAATCCAATTGGGTCTCATCCTCCGTCAACAATCTCAATTCTCAAATGCTCAGTGTAATTAAAATTAATAAAAATCACACATTCAATCCAATTGAGTTCCTCCTCCTTCAACATTCTTAATTCTCAAATGCTCCCTATCATATCTAAAGTCTCAGTTCTCCATATTTTGTAATATACAAATGTAGGCATCAATTCCATCAGTAATTAAACAAACTAATCAATCAGTTACAAAATCAATTTCATCAATTCCATCAGCAATTAAAAATAATTGAAATTATAAGAAACATATCGACATTCCAGAAACAAATTAGGGCAAATTAGGACATAAATCAGAGCATCTAAAAATTAGGGCAAATGGCGCTTAAACATGCATTAAAGCAAATTAGGGTAAATAGACATACAAAGAGGTGGTGCGGCGACGGCGGCGTTGGTGGCGCGGCGAAAATGGAGGGCCTTGGTGGCGGGCAGTGGAGGGAATTGGTGGTGCTGAGTTGGTGGCACGCGGATATGGAGGGGCATGACGTGGGGGGGAGATGGGGGTGATGTCGCCGGAGGTGGGTTGCCAGAGAGGGAGACCGCCGGTAAAAAATCGCCGATGAGAGTGAGAGACAGAGAGAAAGACGAACCTGTTATATTTAAGGACTTTTAGCGACGAAAAAATACCGTTGCTAAAAGTCCATCGCAGAAAGTCCTATTTTAAAATTTTCACCGACGGATATGTTAGCGACGGTGTTTTTCCGTCGCTAAATTATTAGATATTATATTAAAAAAATTCTAGCGACGGTTACACCGTTGCTAATATTCTATCGATAAAAGTCGGTCGGCAAAAACTATTACCGACGATATATTCTGTTGGTAAAGATTTTGTGTCGACGGACTTTTACAGAAGGTGTTTTCCGTCGCTAAAAGGTCTTTTAGCGACGGATTCTTCTCCGTCTCTAAAAGTCCGTCGTAAAAAATAGTTTTTCTTGTCGTGCACCAAAAAATGTCACATTTTGGCTTTATACTTGTGGACACCTCTTCAAAGGGTGACGGACACCTCTTCAAGGGGTAACGGACACGGTGTCCGGCATTTAAAAATAAATCAATGACTTCGGACGTGTCCGGAGGTGTCCGACACGTGTCTGGAGGTGTCCGACACGTTTCCGGGGATACTTCCCGGTGGGTCCCACCTCGTCATTGCCCACTGATGACGAGGCACAGAGTGCTAGCGATGGGCAGATGGGGTTCCAGCCCCAAGCCCAGCCGTCTCCCCAGCCCGACACAGATTCATTCCACACGCGAGCTGATTCTCCTTCTTCTATGGGTTCTACCTCAGGTATAGTTGATAACGGTGTTTAGTACATTTTCGCTACCCTTATATTTAAAGTAAATTTGAACTCTATTAATGTCTGTGTTTTGTAAGATCTCGATGAGGTCGTGGCCCGACACGCGGGGTACGCATTGACCCAGCATAAATAGAGAGTTACGCTCACCCAGGAGGGCCTGTAAGTAAAAAAAATCACATCATGCCTTACATTTAAAATTTTAGGGTGTTAATTTTTATTTGAACTATATTAATTTATTTATTTACTTCTTTGGCAGGATCTTGGAGAATCAGACGAGGACGAAGATCGGGGTTCTTGTGAAGGGCCGATTCTTCGAGCCACGCCTGTACTGAAAGGACTGGGATGGCGCTGTGAGGAGTCCCTATAGGAGGAGTGGCTGGTACGATGAAGTATTTTTTTTCTTCGATAGTATTTGTTTAATTAGAGTTTGTTTTCTGTAGTTGATTTGTGTTATTGAATGCCTTACAGGAGGGGTTCACGTTTGACTCGCCTGATCAGCAGGCACTGGGGCGGCATGCCTTCTTTGCTTTCATCGACAAGAATTACCGTCGATGGCTCCATGACGCACGGGACCGGGCAAAGAAGATGCTGCCCGAGGGTGCCCCGATGACAGAGATGAAGACATATCCCCCACATTGGATATCTCCGACTGTATGGGAGGAGATGATAGATCGGTGGCTGCAGATCCAGGCTGGGACGCCAAGAGTAAGAGCGGGGCCATGAACAGACAGAACAAAGATCCGACACACTGGGGGGTCGGTGCCACACGACATCATCCGACACATGAATGCGGTCCAGAACCCGGATCTGGAGGAGGATGAGGTCGTAGCTCTGACTTATAATTAGACGCACGTGCGGAAGAAGGACAAGGACGAGGCACACTGGGCCGGCGACTATGTTTCGGATATTGCCCGCACGGATCGATGTGAGTCAATTCGTTTAACTTGTTAATTTTTTGTCTTTATATCCTCAATGACTGTTGCATTAATTAATGCCCTAACATATCTTTAAATCATTATTTTTCTAGGCCTCGTATGAACAGCTTAGGGGGTCCGAGCAGCAGTCCGGACAGCCATCAGCGTCCACTAGTACGGGTGCGAGTACTGGGGCGTTGAAGCGATGGCTGGATACGCCGGAGGTCGTTAATAGGCCAAAAGGCCGCATCCGTGGCCTGCCTAGCACTACTACTCGTGCCATGATAGGAGCGTCCTCACCCTCCGCTGCCCCTCCACAGACACCGGCTCCTCGGCATCCGTTGGACGAGGAGGAGATCCAGCGCATTGCTACGGTGGTGTTGAGGATGATCAGGGAGCATGATTAGTAGGGTACCCCTACTGGACATGCCGAGCCGGCCCCAGATCAGCAGGATCTAGATCTGGGACTCGACAACCCCTGATGAGCCCCTTCTCGTGCCCGGCCCCAGCTTGTACCCCCCCCCCCCGGCCTGCTTGTACTCTTCTCCCCTCCCCTAACCGGCTGTATCTGGTTGTTCATCATGAGTTTTTTTTATAATAAATATTTTTTATGATTGATTATATATATTTCTTTGTGTATTGATTATTGTGCGTTATTGTTGAGAATTGAAATATTTATTACAGGCTTAGGTAATAGAAAAATTTTAATTTTTGACTTTTGGCGACGGATTAATTCCGTTGCTAAAAGTGTCCTACTATCAGCTTTTTAGCGACGGCATTTTCCGTAGCCAAAAGGTTTATTTAGCGACGGAATGTTCCGTCTCTAAAAATAATTAGCGACTGATATTACGTCGCTAATTTTATAAAATAGAAACTAAATTAAAATACGTAAAACATAATTAGCGACGGATATTCTGTCGCTAATTAGTAAATAACTCCGTCGCTAAAAATGCAATATTAGACGACGGATTTGAAAATTTCGTCGCCAAACTTTTAGTTACGGGCTTTTACACGAGGGACTTTTAGCGACGGTAAATCCGTCGTAAAAACTATTAGCAACGGTAAATCCGTCGCAAAAACTATTACCGATGAATTTTGGGCTTTTAGCATCGGATTATCCCGTCGCTAAAAGCCTTTTTTCTTGTAGTGATTGACGCATGTTTCATGCATCCTGTGAGGTGGGTATCTCCAACAAATCTTGTTTGTCTTCGACATGTGGAATCTGTTATGAAATGCAGAAACAACAAAGTAATATATCAAAAAACAAAGAAATGAGAAATTAAAAAACCATACGCATAACACTAGAATTACAAGGTTCACCAATGTGGCTATGTCCTTGGAATATGACCAAATTTCTATTTTACTATTCAACAGTGTTACAACCAGAAACCTAGCCCCCACTCTCTGTTATCGTTTTCTCTCTTGACCCAAAAAACAATACAAAACCACTTATATATATAGAGCTAAGTGGTGACCTTCTCTAAATAACCAATGTGGGAGAAGACAACTTATATACTTAGGGCTAAGTTGCGACCTTCTCTCAAGAACCAATGTGGCATACCCACACAAAAAATCAGTTTTTGGGTCATCACCTCCATTGTAATAATGTCACTGGACTGAAATCAAGCTCTATATATAACAATCTCCCACTTGGAGACTAATACAACTCCAATGCTGAAACTCTCTACAAATGCTAGTCATACTTATCCAAGAAGCATCAACAAAGACTAATCAAAGTTGAGCACAGGCTCAACTTATGCATGTAAATTGCCTTCATTAACATGTCTTCGGGATTCTTGTTGCCTTCAATCTTCTCTTAGTTCAGTTTTCCATTCTCTAACAGAGGTCGTATAAAATGACACCTCAACTGAATATGCTTGGTCCTCAAATGAAATGTTGAGTTCTTGACAAAAAGTATTACGCTCTGACTATCGGTCCATAGCTTGTAATCCATTTGCCTATATCCCAGCTCTATCAACAATCGGTGAAGCCAAATTATTTCCTTGCTTGCTTCTATCACAGCAACATATTATGCTTTTGTTTTAGACAATGCATATAATATTTTGTAGCTTAGAGATCCAGCTCACTACCTTCCCTCTTATAGAAAAAACACATCCCGTGGTGATTCTCCCACTGTCTCAATCACCTGCATGATTTGAGTCCACATAGCCTCGCACATCTATGTTATCACCCTCAAAACATGAACAGAACTTGGATGTTCCTTTCAAGTACTTGAGAATCCACTTTATTGCTTGCCAATATTTCTTTCCTGGGTTTATCATGAATCTGCTCACAACTCTAACTGTATGTGCATTATTTGGCCTTGTATTGACCATGGTATACATGAGACTCCCCACAGTAGAGGAATACGGTACATGTGCCATGTATTCTTCATCTTTCTTGGTCTTGGGACTCAACTCTTTTGAAAGCTTGAAGTGGACTGCTAAAGGGGTCATCACAATAGAACCTAGATGTTCCTCTCGAGTACCTGAGAATCCACTTAACTGCTTGCCAATGTTCCTTTCCTGGGTTTGTCATGAATTTTCTCACAATTCCAATTATATGTGCAATATTCAGCCTTGTACTGACCATGGTATACATGAGACTCCTCACAGCAGAGGAATATGGTACATGTGCCATGTATTTATCATCTTTCCACGTCTTGGGATGCAACTCCTTTGAAAGCTTGAAGTGGACTGCTAAAGGAGTCGTCACAAGTTTAGAGGTATGCAAGTTAAGTCTCCTCAAAACCTTCTCAATGTACTCTTCTTGCGATAACCATAACTTTCTCTGTTTTATGTCCCTGGTTATTTTCATGCGAAGAAGTTATTTTGCCTCACCCAAATCCTTCATAAAGAAAGTACTTGCCAACTTCTTCTTGAGTTCGTTAATCCTTCCCATGCTTAAACCTGCTACAAGCATATCATCTACATATAGAGTTAAGATAATGAAATCCTCACTATCAAACTTCTTTAAATAAACACAGTGATTGGAGTGGCATCTAGTGATGTTTGTTTGCTTCATGAAATTGTCAAACTTCAAATACCATTGTCTAGGAGTTTCTTTAAGCCTTATAAACTCCTATTCAACCTGCAAACCATTCCCTCCTTACTTTTGACTTCAAAACCCTCTGGCTGATGTAAATAGATTTCTTCCTTCAAATCCCCATGGAGAAATGTTGGCTTAACATCCAGCTGCTCCAGATGTAAGTCCTTTATAGCCACATTGTTCTATATCGTACGAATTGAAATCATCTTCACAATAGGAGATAAGATTTCTTGGAAATCAATACCTTTCTTCTGTCGATACCTTTTCAAAACTAGGCTTACCTTGTATCTCTTTATTCTTCCTGCTTCATTTTTAATCATGTATACATATTTATTGTACAGAACATTCTTACATGCAGGGAGCTTTACAAAATCCCAAGTTTGGTTTTGCTCAAGTAAAGCCATCTCATCATTCATGGCTTGCTCCCACTGTAACCTGGATTCATCCCATATCGCTTCTTGATAACATTCTAACTCACCAGAACCAATATACAAAATATGATTAAGTGGAAGACAAAGTCTATCAGGAGCTTTCCTTACACAACTGCTTCTTCTGAGGTTAGGAGTTTTAGGCATCTGTTGTTGATCACTAGCTTCAATTTCAGTATCAGTTGTCTCATCAAGGACTTTTGAATTTTCTATCCTGGGTACCTGTCCATCTTTTGGCTTATCAAGTTCCATATATTTCCTGTTTTCTTTTCAATTTCGTGTTCTTGTAACTTGTGTTTATACAACTGTGATTCATTGAATATGACATCCATACTCCTGATGATTTTGTTATGTTTATAGTCCCACAATCGATAACAATATTCATCACCTCCATATCTAATAAATACACACTTACGAGATTTAGAGTCAAGTTTTTTCCTTTCCCCTTTATCAATATGAGCATAAACAATACATCCAAAAATTCTCAGAAAAGAATAATTTACTGGTTTACCTGATCATTCTTCTTCAAGAATACCACCGTTGAGAGCACTCACTGGATTTCTATTAATTAAATATACAGTAATATCAACAGCTGTTGCCTAGAACTGTAGAGGCAAATCAGCATGTATCCTCATGCACCTTACTTGTTCCATGATAGTTCTATTCATCCTCTCTACCAAGCCATTTTTTTGAGATGTCCCCCCATTATTTGATTTTAGGCATTTTATCTTGTTCCATGTTTCATTCTCAACAAGAGCTTTCCACTTCCTAAAAGTGTGATAAACATCAGATTTCTGACTGATGGCATAGATCCAGAATTTTCTACTAGCATCATCTATAAAAGAAACAAAGTAGAAGCTACCTCCAAGAGACTTCATGGTAGTAGGTACACAAACATCCGTGTGAACAAACTCCAGCGTTTCAGTCTTCTTCTTTTTACCATCCCTCTGAAAACTGACCCGCTTTTTATTTCCATAGGCATAACTCCCACAGAAATCCAACTGAATGTTCTTCATCCCTGGCAATGCATTCTTTGAGTGCATAATTCACATACCACTCTCACTCAAATGTCCCAACCTATGATGCCATAATGTGGTCCTCTGATTTTCTGTAGAAGCCAAAGATATAGAGTCGTTATAATTACCTGAAAGAGTATATAGGGTTTCTACTCTTTCACCTCTTGCTACCACCATCGACCCTTTAATCACCTTCTACTGTTTTTTGCCAAGTGCCACAAATTAGCCTTCGCAATCCAACCCGCTAACGGCTATAGGATGCTTCTGCAGTTTTGGAATATGTCTAACATCCTTCAGAACAAGGGTTCCTTTATTAGACAGTTTAATTTTAACTTTTGCCTTTCTAATAATGTTACACCGATATCCATTCCTGACAGTCACATGTCCATAATTACCGTGAACATAATCATAAAAATAATCCTTATGAGGTGTACAATGAATCGAGGCTCATGAGTCTACATACCACACTTTGGAATTATCATCCACTTCAGCAAAAAGACATAAATCGTCATATCTCTGCTTGTTTGAACTTACCATTTTTTTTCCCTTCATCATCACCTTGTCTTCCCCCAGCTCCATTTTTCTTCTTTGGTTCTATACAATCATTCTTCTTATGACCCTCTTTGTTACACTATGGTTCTCCCTTTGGACTTTGACTTGCCTCTTGATTTTGATCTTCCTCTTGTAGGAGTTCTTCCCTTGTTATTCTGCTTGTTGTTCTGTCTAGCTCTGGATTCCACAGACAAAGCAGTACTAGATGATATATCATCACCAATCATCTTTCTCCGCATTTCTTCATTCATCACAGAATTCAAAACATCATTAATTGTTAGTGTTTCAGAGATAGTAGAATTACTCACTGTCATCGCCAAGTTATTCCAACTATTTGGCAGTGAACACAGAAACAACAAAGCCCTAATGTCATCATCAAAGTTAATTTCGACAAATTCTAATGGATTTGTAACACCGCATTTAGATGATCAACAACATAACCATTTTCAGACATCCTCATATTAAACAATCTCTTGATAAGAAATACCTTATTCACAAAAGTTTTTTTTATACAATTTCTCTAATTCTTGCATCACAACACTAGTAGTTTCTCCTTGGAGATATTGAATGGTACTTGCGGTGTCAGGCTAAGCCTTACTATAGCCGACGCTTTTTTGTCCAAAATCGCTCACTCGTTCACATTCATCAGTTCAGGTTTCTCTCCCATTAGCGGCAGATACAGATTTTTCTGATACATGTAGTCTTCAACTTGCATCTTCCACCACTGAAAATTCATGCCATTAAACTTCTCAATCTTTCCTTTACCTTCTTCGGCCACTGCTCCCACTCAAAGGTAAAACCTACGTGAGTAAAACTCAACCCCAAGCTCTGGTACCATTTATTATGAAATGCAGCAACGAAGAAATATATTGAAGAACAAAGAAATTAAAAATTTAAAAACCAAATGCACATCACTAGAATTATGAGGGTCACCAATGTGGCTGTGTCCTCGAAGTATGACCAGATTTTGATTTCATTATTCAACAGTGTTACAACCAAAAACCTAGCCCCCACTCTCTGTTGTCATTTTATCTCTTGACCAAAAAACAATACAAGGCTACTTATGTATATTTAGAGCTAAGTGGTGACCTTCTTTAAATAACTAATGTGGGACCAGAAAACTTATATACTTAGGGCTAAGTTGTGACCTTCTCTCAATAACCAATGCGAAACACGCACACGAAAAATCAGTTTTCTGGTTAGTACCTCCATTGTAATAATGTCTCTGGACTGAAATCAGGCTCCACATATAACATAATCAACCTCCTTGTAATAACAGAAGCAAGGTTGCCTGTATCTAAACCTTTCTAGTTTTTGTGTAGCACTGCCCCACCTGTATCTAGTCTAGGTAGCTCTTCAAAGAAGGGGCAAAATGTAAAAGATAATGTTCCTTTTGACAGACATCAGCTTGCTATGTCAGGCCACAGATGGGAGTCTTGGGAATTGTGTTCCAGGTCAGGTCATGTTCTCACAGTTTCATACAACACAATCCATAATAAGGAGTACTAGTTCTCAAGTCAATTAACTCTTTTTAATAGATCACGATCTTCTACTGTATAGCATAGGTGCTGTATCAAAAAAAGTCGCTAAATATTTTTTAGAGACAACAAATGCTATACAACACCTTTGTTGTACAACCAAAGAGGTTAAAAGTGACAAAACACTTTCGGTGACAATCTTTTGTTGCTAATGCTACACAATACCTTTGTTGTATAGCAAAAAATCTTATTCATTTCATCTTCTTGGCAGCTACTAATGTTTGGTGAAATGATGACAAAAGTAAAAGGTGAATGCAGATGATCATTGACGATGTAGGAAATCAATGAAACAAGCATTTCTCTAAACTAGTAAAAATCATGTACTTTACACGTTATATGATGGTTTGAAATAAAGATATTAGCTTGCTTTGGAAATGAGAAAGAAAAAAGCAACAGGATATGCGTGTTGATGAAAAACATGATTGAAATTAATCAATACGACCATTGTAATTAAACTATAATGAGAAATCGGTTATTAACTGTCAATCAAAGACTTGAAGTATGAAAAGTTCATTGTACAAAACATGTCTTACTTTCAAACCTCGATATTTCACGCCAACAATCACCATAATTTTTTAATATTTATCATAATTATTTTTTTTGTCACGTCAAGTTGCCCTTAAAAAGAATCTTGGTTGTTCCACATTATATCTAGGTGATCATATATTTTTCTTGGGTGATCCCCAAAAATGATCAATTTTCAAATTAAGAAAGATTTTGTATGTGTTTCTACATATTTATCCTTCGTACACTTTTTTTTTTTTAATTCTACTTATCTCTATATTTAATTCTCCATCAACTCAAATTTTTTTATTGAACTACTTTGTTCCTCCCCCTTTCTTTCTTTTGGAATAGAATGGGAAACACATAAAATAAGACTCATATCCTAAATAAGCATGCAGTCAAATATAATCAAATAATTTGAGACGAAGGAAGTATAATTTTCATGTACCTCTTATTTTAAGATGAAAGCAAAGCAAATCTTTTTTCAAAATTTTCTATCTTATGTTTCAACTTCTGAGTACAATTTGTCTTAAACTATGCTTAATCCTAATTATACTTTCTTTTTTCTACTTTTCAATTAAAAAATCTATAGTGTACTCTGAATTTCTCTTGATAGTGTACTATAAAGCTCTCTCTTTTATTGTTATCTAGCATGGCATTGTTCATCTTAGTAGTACAATAAAGCTATTAATTTAGTTGTGCATGTAATTTAGCATATATTTGCCATAAGACTTTTATTTTGAACACAAACTTATAAAATAAAACCACACCACACCTAATCATCTAAAAAGTCTATACAAATGTGTGTCTGTGCGTGCCCATTATTCTACCAACACAAAATAACACATAAATTCATCATAAAAGTAAAAGAAAAAAAAAGAAGGCCTAGTCGAACTTGTAGATATTCTTACTCTTTCTTATGTCAATAAATTTACTTTGCAGTCATATGCAAAAATTAGTGGAGGGCAATAGCCGGTGCACCTTAAAAATATAAAATAAAATAAAAAGAACATAATATTTGGACTTAGGAACAGTTCTCTAAGGAGTAGCGAAAATTAAGGTGCTTATTTTATTGATTCTGATATTGGTAAGTTTTAAGATTATATTTTGATAGGGGTTTCCTTTAAAGTACGATTGGCTAAATTCACTCCCACATTTTTGTCACTTAAAGAGACATTAGTGAACTTTTAACCTCTCTAACAGTAAATTGTTTATATTTATCCATAAATATTGTATTTAAGCTCACCTTACCAAAAGTAAAAAATACCCTTAATTTTTGTAAACCTTTTATTTCTAAAGAGAGTATTTGTAACGAAAAATATTTAACCATTTTAATCCCTTGAGATTATTTTATACGTTGGGGACAGATCCTAATAATCATAGTCTTTTGTCACTAAAAGATACATTGATGAACCTCTTTAGGGTCAAAATATTTAAAGTTAGCCAAAACAATAGTAATTAGCCTAACCTTTTAAAAAGTCAAAATATTTAGAAAACTTTTAAACTTAAAAAGGTATTTTGAGAAGAAAAAAAATATTTAGTTATTTAACCCCTTCCATAACGAAGCTTGAGGGCTTTCAAGTTTAGAAAAAATTACTAATCATTTGAGTCGAAATAAATTTGATTCTTTATCAATTGGATTTCATTTAATCCTATCATTTATAAGCGTGAAATATACAAAGATAATAGTCATCTGCTAGGTTATCATATATATGATGTCTTAGAATACAGTGGATCATAGAAAGGCAATAATCCTATGAAGGATATATGTTGTCATGTAAATAAGGGTATTCCAATAACTCTAATACGAATATAGGATTATGTACTTGCCACGAACTCAAACTATAATTAGGTGCAAAATTGTATGATCTAGCAATTCTTATACATTTAAAATTTTTTAATTTTACAATAGTTTTCTTACACCAATATGTCTATAATTAAATCTATAATTAAACATCAGTTTTATGATAGTTTCAACGTAGGAATATGTTTGCATTGAAATATATATACCTGCACAATAATTAAAATTTGTAGCATACGTATCAACATAAATATATGAAATACAAAATTAGAAAAGGATTGAGTTTCTGACAAAATATTCAGTTTAGTTTAGGTAGATTGTGTTTATTCTTAAAGATTACAGAAAACACTGTAATCGGTAACTTGTTTTTATTAATAGAATTGATAGAGAAAATATAGTAGCTCTAAGGTATTTATCTTTAATGTGAATATTGGAGGCGGTAGATTTTGATTAAAAAATCGGTAATCAAATAACGTGTAGGAATTTGAGTGTGATTTTATAGGTTCTTTTAGAAAAAGAAAAAGATAGAAATTTAAGGAACGAGAACGCTGCCATACGCCACCTAAGGGGCCGTTTGACGGAGTTTCTTTTTGCTCTTTTTTTTCAGTTTTAAAAATTAGGAAAAAATAGGGTGTTTGGTAACTCTTTTTTTTCAATTTAAAAACCCACTTTTTAAATTGTAGAGTAAAAAAAAAAAAGAGGAAAAAGCTCTTTTTTTTTCACTTTAAATTTTTTTTTGAGACCTCCACCACAACGCACCCACCGCTGCCCGGCAGCCACCGACAACCACCTCCGACCGTCGGCAGCCACCACCGCTGGCCGGAGGCCACCTCCGGCCACCACCGCCGCCAAACAGCAACTACCGACAGCCACCTCCGGCCGGCGGCAACCACCACCGGGCGGCCACCTCCGGCAGCCACCACCACAGCCACCTTCGACCGCCGGCAGCCACCACCGGGCAGCGGTGGGCGGTGGCCACCACCGCTGGCCGGAGGCCACTCCGGCCACCACCGTCGGCAGCAACCTCTGGCAGCCACCGCCCACCGTCGCCAGACAGCAACCACCGACAGCCACCTCCGGCCGCCGGCAACCACCTCTGGCCACCACCGCCGCCGGCAACCACCTCCAGCCACCACCGCCGGCAGCGACTGCCGCGACAACTGCCGGCCACCACCATTGTCGACCACCGCTACGCCCCACCACTGCCACCGCAAACCACCACAAAAAAGAAAAGTCAAAATAAAAAGGGTTACCAAACATCCCAAAAAAAAAACTCAAAAAAAAGGAGTTATCAAACACCCACTTGTTTTTGTAAAAAAAATAAAATTAAGCTGCTCTTTAAAAACTACTCTTTAAAAATTGACCACTGAAAAAAAAAAATGTGTCAAACAGAGTTAGCAAATACTATCATGATTTTAACATGGCAATTAGAAATGAATCTATTTGAGCAGTAAACTCCATTGTAGCTTGTACATAGATACAGTGCTAATATCAATTAGTGTTCACTGAAATATGTGCTGAGCTATGAGCAATACATCATCCCGGTAACAACCGTACCGGAAACTACGTGTAAACGTTGTGTATCTAGCTAGCTGCAAACAATGTAGAGCGAAGTTGCGATTTCACTCATACGACGAGCATCCATTAATACACCAAAATTGACATGTTGAGAGGCACAGTTGATACATTTTCTATATGTACTTCGAAAGAGTTGTCTCACGCTCTTGATTTAACTCCGTCTATAATTTTATAACAGAAAAAGATCTTAGTCCACGAAACAAGACATTTAGCCAAACATGAAGGGAGGATATTACGCAATATATACGACAGTGAAACAATCTTTAGGTACTTGTTACATTTTGAACTCGAAATGAATTCCTGAATTCATATTGATGGTGTTCTTACTTCCTAGTAAGATTTTCTCCCGGATGGTGCAGGCTACTTGCTGTCTCAAGTGGTCAAGTATTTCTCTATAGTAGCAGTCAAGGTGGACTTGGGGACTGCACCAATCACACTTTCTTTCTTCTCTCCATCCTTGAAAAATAGCACGGTTGGGATGCTCCTGATTCCGTACTGTGATGCTATGTTTGGGCAGTCATCTGTGTTGAGCTTGTAACATGCAATCTTTCCGGCGTATTCTCTGGCCAGTTCGTCGACGACTGGTGCAATCATCCGGCACGGTCCGCACCACGGTGCCCAGAAGTCCACTAGAACCAGGGTGTCACTTGCAACCACTCGATCATTCCAGTTGCAATCCGTCACCACGTCAACTGCATTTTACAACAAGTGTTGACGATTTTTTATTACTTTCAAAGACATTGTTTTTTCTGCGGTTCATTATTTGCATGAAGAGCTTCAATTTTTGCTGTTAAAAGGGTGTTAGACGTTAACTTTTATCTTCGCGAATGTGTTAACATTCAGCAACAAAGAGTAACATATAGCAACTAAACTACCGCGGACGTCAATGAATAATGCCCCACGCTCTTAAATGTAATCGCAGGGAGACGGGGCTGTAAGAAGTTATGGAAAAGATGATACGTGCAACATGCTATTGCAAGCAAATGTTGGGATTTTAAAACAGCGGAGTCCGTGTGTATGGTATGTTGGGCCGATTACGAGTCACATTAAAATTGAAGACAACTTCGTATACAGCGAGCGAAAGAGGTAAGGATTCCACTTACACGCTTATTTAGAACATGAGTCAGTTTCACATTCTACGCCAAGAAAGAAGAGGAGGAAGAAAGTGGGCCAGAACATAGAAAATGAATTGGTAAATGATTAAATGTAAAGAAAAAAATTGAAGAAAAAAAGTCTGAGAAGAAGTAAATATAAAAAAAAAATACCTACGGAGTTCTTCCCAATTTAAAAATTGTCAACTTTTTTTAAACAGATCAAAAAGGAAATATGATTAGATTTTTTGAGACGGAAAGAGTACCATTCCTTAGATACGCTTGCACGCGCACGAGAGAGAGAGAGAGAGAGAGAGAGAGAGACCTTCATTGACAGAAGCTTTGCAGGCAATGGTAGAGAAGCTGCATCTGCGGTTGAACGAGAGAGCAAAAGATGAGGAAGAGACACTGGACCTGATCAACGCTTTACATGTCGACAGACTGACCTTTTCCTTGGAAGAGAATAGACGGTGAGACTGTAGAGCATTAGCTCTGACGGCGGAAATGGTGCTCAGTTGCAAACAGTTCTCCATTGCCATTTAACTACCTCTCTCTCTCTCTCTCTCTCTCTCTCTCTCTCTCTCTGTGTATGTGGGTGCGTGTGTTTTTGTGCGTATTATTTATTTACAGGGTAAGCGGAGTCTCGTAAGGAGTAATGGAAAAGATGAATGTGGCTCGAGGACCTGTGAGGAGTTTAGTTTCTTCCTCGAGAACTCAATTATTTTTTCCAAGTATTTGGTGTGTACTTATCTAGGTTGGGATATTGTTACAAGATTGTAAGGTGCTAAAAAGCAGTCGATTCTGTGGATGATATTAGTAGGACTCAACTGACCCAATAAATTGGAGAATCCAAGACAAAGGTGCATGTGGGTTTTTCTCTAGTGCCTTATTGACCCCATATTTATTATTGTTGTCTGAGTACGAGTTTCTCATCGATTGAAAGATTGGTAATGCCTGTAGGCCACTCTTTTTCTTTTTCCACCATGTAAAAACTAAAAAGCATACCAACAAAGCAAACAGAAGAAAAAGGTCTGATATATTTTGAACTTCTGCTGCTACGTCGAAATGGATTGTATAATGTAGAAACCTACCACCCATTCTGAGACACCCCAAAATGAAAATTTGAGCAATTAATGCGAGACGGAGGGAGTAGATTTTTCAGCGTGCTCATGGCCAAAAACGACAATTTCACCTGTCGTCGATTGATCTAGGGGACGTGAGAGCCTGGTTGCTGCAAATCGAGTAAACCCAAGAACAAAATATGAGACTCAAACCCATAACTACACAAGCAAAATAAGGGCATGCTGCCAGGTTCAGATATGAAATTCAATACACCGGGTATCATGTTAGTCGAACTATTGCGTAGGTCTGAAATAGTGTCGCCTCTTTCAACACACTTGCAATGTCTAGTAAACTCCTCTCTGGTATCCAATTACAAACAGCATACTACATATTCACAAATGTGAACCATCCCCTTATCCTTAACTCCGCGTGATCTTCAAAACTCTAAAGCTGCCCGGCTAAGCAGTGCAAAGACTTCCTGCTGAATTGGTGCCAAAACCTGACAAACAAGAAGAGTTTGAAAAGTTGTCAGCAACCCAGACGTCTTCACAATATAAACAGAATAACATGCTTCCACTTCAGAAGTGCACAAATTCTATCACATTTTGCAAGGATATGAGGAAATGGAGATGCATGCATTTTACTATTTCCGATGCCTGTTCTATGAGCTATGAAACATCATTAAACTCCCAGTTGGTTCAGCATTGGTAATTTCCTTAATTGATGATGTTCTTTTGCATGGATCATGCATAGGAAAGAAACGTTATCAACCAGAAGATACCATCCATGGATGACCATCAACAGGTTTCTTGTGAGCATAGCAATAATATTCTTCATTCTCTAGTTTTTTCAGATGACGCATTCAAAACCTCAGAATGATCAGCCTGGTTTCTTCTCCTTTCCCTGAAACTTCTACAACCATGAAAACTAGGTTCTGATGAGAACCCAGACACAATAATGTTTTCACACTTCACACTACTCACTCGATAGAGACAACACTAGCCAAGTTGCAGTAACAGGCATGAATTGGAAAGATCTCTTTGTAATGTTGAGTAGATGGTGCAAGCTAAGAAAGTATCCAAACCTCAAAAAGAATAATCCTTCAAATCTGCCTTTGAGTCGCCAATTTCCATGTCAGCCATGCATTCTTCTGCAGTAAGGGGAGGGAGTTGCCTAGTCTTCCGCCTTAAGTTGTGCTTGTGCCATTCAGTCTTAAAGTGATCCCTATACTGTTTAGCATCCCCCACAAGTGCATCGCATGTACTGCACCTGTTCTGCTTCACCTCCGCCTCAGCATTCCCATCTTTTGCAGAGATGGTCTGCTTCTGAATTTTCTCATTCAGTTGCAACAGAGATTCTGTAGATTCCTTGGGTAAGCTTGACGGTACGTCCTCATAGTCATCATAATGATCCACATGGGTGTCACCTTCCCCGTGCACGGAGACAGCAAGAATTTCCAACCTCCCTTGTAGACTTCTCAACATGGCATCACAGTCTCGAAAAAACCCTGGGTCCAGTTCACAGACCTGCACAGCAAGCAGAAAATCAAGTCTCCAGAAAGGGAAAGTGAAGAGACAATCAAACCTACAAACCTGCGATGAAGCCAGCTTTTTAAGGGAAAGTGAAGAAACAATCACCTACAAAATTTGCAGTGAAATATGGGAGAAGCGCATCGTTTTTCAGAAATTTTATCTTAAAATTCTTTTTGGAACATTTGTAGAAAATATTAATGTCATATCATGCCAGCCTATGTTACATGGACTCTTCAGATGCACGAAGTACCAGTGTCGGACACTCGACACCTAGATATGGGTACGGGATATGTGTCCAAGACATCTCTTAGGATATGCCAATGTGAACATTATCTTGTAATGGTCTTTTTAACACGTTATTGCTTTGAGACAAGTCCACAATTAAAACCATATGTGTCACATAAAACACAATTTTACTTATAAAAGTAAATAAAAAGTAACAATAAATAGCAATATTTTGCCGTGTCCCCGAGTCTACTGTTCCAGACGAATCGGACACTTGGACACGTATCCCACCCGGTCACTCATACCGAGTCCATGTAACATAGATGCTAGCACTGAAGAGTCACAAAGCTTCCAAACTCTGTAAAAATCATGGCTAATATTACAGTTTGACTGGCCAACACCCAAAATTCGTGGACACTCGTTTAGCACTAAATCTCGGTCCCATCAAAAATTAAAGGCCATTTAAGGGAAAACAAACAAAAAGTGAACTTTACATAACTTTGAATGGGCCTGAGCACTACACTCCCTCTGTCCCAGAATAAGATCACCTTTCTATTTTGTTATGTCCCAAAATAAGTGATCACTTTCTCAAGTTGGAATGCAAACTTAAGCAACCCCAGCTCCCTCCCTCCCGCCCTCCATGTTACACAGACTTGGTAAGAGTGTCCGAGTTGGAAACATGTCCAAGTGTTGGATTTTTCTAATTTATAAACCCAAGACATGGGGACACGGGAAAATATTCCTACTAGTTGTTACTTTAGTTATTCCTGAGTTCACATGGTGTTTTATGTAAAGCACATTGTTTTCTGTTATGTCCCAAAATAATTGATCACTTTCTCAAGTTAGAATGGCGAACTTAAGTAACAATCGAATAAATCCTTTAGGTGTAAACTGATTTTAGTTAGGGTCTCCCAGGCCTCTCTCCCTCCGTCTCTCTCAAATTATCTCTTCGATCACAATGGTTGCAAGCCACCTCCTACCACTACCACCACCATTCTGAACCAACACTGCCGCTGCCACCAATCTGCACCACCAACACGATCGCACCAATCTGAGCCACCACTCGTGGCCACTAACCTGAGTCACCACCATGACGCCACTAATCTGAGCAACTACGGCCCCCAACCCACCACCTTTCAATAATTACTCACAATTAACTTCCCCACCCACGCCTAAAATCCATAACCAGTCCCCCCCATACCCTCGTCGACCTCACATTTCCATGGCCAGATCTAGATACCACCTAACCTTGGCCACCTCCCTTCACTGGATCATTGCCCATTTTCGGCAGATATGGTTAAGCTTCATAAAGCCTCTGCAGATGGGCAGTGAGGCATGTGCGCGACTAGGCTTGGCCAGGAGTTGAGGCATCGCTGACTAGCGTTGATGTTATTGGTGAGGCAAGCTGGGTGCGATCAGGAGGAAAACTAACTTTTTTGATGAATTTTTTTTTTCTTTTCTGTTTTTTGATGAATGGGGAAGTTTCACAGATCGATGGCCATTGTTGAGGTGCTTTGGCAAGAACTTGCAACAAACAGCAACGTGAAGTGAATTAGTTAATCTCTAATTGGGCAGTCGATCAACAATGGTGAGAGTTCATCGAGATATTAATCATTACAGCTTCGATTGTGTCTACATATACACATCTATAGGGAGATGCTGCTTTTCGAGTTGCAGCTCAGCAATGTTGGGGTTGAGAGGGAGGGGATAAGGAAACTGGTACTAATGATGATTTTGACAAGGAGAGTGTCTTTATGTAACAACACACATATGAAAAGGAAATCAAAGGAAGGAACGGGAAACTGATAATTAATGGCAATTTTCGTAGCAAGTATGAAAAGTCAAAGCTACCACTTAATTGAAACACAGTTTGAGTACTATCCTCCTTCCAACCACCCCCCTTCCCCTCCTTTTTCCATCTTCCCTTCCCCAAGACACGGAAAAATATTCCTACTAGTGGCCACCACTAGTGGCCACTACCTGAGTCACCACCATGACGCCACTAATCTGAGCCACTACGGCCGCCAACCCACCACCTTTCAATAACCACTCACAATTAACTTCCCCACCCAGCCTAAAATCCATAACCAGTCCCCCCCCCCCTACCTTCGTCGACCTCGCATTTCCATGGCCAGATCTAAATACCACCTAACCTTGGCCACCTCCCTTCACTAGATCATTGCCCATTTTAGGCAGATATGGTTAAGCTTCATAAAGCCTCTTCAGATGGGCAGTGAGGCATGTGCACGACTAGGCTTGGCCAGGCATACGCCTAGGCATTGAGGCATCACTGACTAGGCGTTGATGTTATTGGTGAGGCAAGCTTGGTGCGACCAGGCGGAAAACTAACTTTTTTGATGAATTCTTTTTTTTGTTTTTCTTTTCCTGTTTTTCGATGAATGGAGAAGTTTCACAAATCGATGGCCATTCTTGAAGTGCTTTGGCAAGAACTTGCAACAAACAGTAATGTCAAGTAAATTAGCTAATCTCTAATTTGGCAGTCGATCGACAATGGCGAGAGTTTATCGCGATATTAATCATTACAGCTTCGATTGTGTCTGCATATACACATCTATAGGGAGATGCTCCTTTTCGAGTTGCAGCTCAGCAATGTTGGGGTTGAGAGGGAGGTGGAAGAGAAGGAGGGGATAAGGAAACTGGTGCTAATGATGATTTTGACAAGGAGAGAGTCTTTGTGCAACAACACACATATGAAAAGGAAATCAAAGGAAGGAACGGGAAACTGATAATTAATGGCAATTTTCGTAGCAAGTATGAAAAGTCAAAGCTAACACTTAATTGAAACACAGTTTGTGTACTATCCTCCTTCCACCCCCCCTTCCCCCCTCCCCCCCCCCCCCCCCACTTCCTCCCCCTTTTCCATCTTCCCTTCCCCGCCTGTCCTCTTTCAAGCAGGGAGCCTACGGTTGCAAGGGTCACCAACGTCTACCACCACAACTATCCTCGTTGCAAGCAAAGGACTTACAATGGCACCAGTCCACAACTTGCATCACTGGACCACAGAAACAACCTCGCCTCTTTCCCGGGTAATAGATGCTTTTCGAGTTTGAGGGAAAATTATCACAAATAGAAACAAGATCAAATTGGGAGGGGAAACCAAAAAAATCAGCCACCACCTACAGCAACGGTCTTTCCACTGCCAAAGAAGATATAAGCACACACAAGCGCGCACACACACACATATGTATATATATTACTGTACTGTAAGAGTTTAGTGTGTTCCACAATGATGTCGAAGGAATTTAAGGTCGCAACTTGTTTGCACGAAGCGAACTAATCATAGATTCGAGACGTAAATCCAAGGCACTATACCTAATTGGAAAATAAGAGATGTACAGAGCATAGCAAGTGGAAGTCAATAGATCCAAGCACGTATGGGGTGTCAGAAAATGGAACTTGGGTTCGAAACTAAAGCACAACAGTTGCACAGAGCATAGCAAGTAGAACTCAATGAATCCAAGCACGTATGGGCTATCAGCAAAGGGAACTGGGTTCAAAGCTAAAGCACAATGGTTGCACAAAAAAGGAGACCTTTAGATAATCTCAAAGATCACCAAAAAAAAATAACATTAGATCACAGAATGGAGTTCTAGGCAGATGAATTACCATAAATCAGACAACAAATCACCATAGTTACACTTTGGGTCGGGTCAACACACCCATATCCTTTACATGCTAGTGATTTGATAGCAAGCAGAATGAAATTTGCGAAACTATAAGGGGCCAAGGTGGCGCAACGATATATGATTGGTGGAGGGAGATACAAAGAGAAAACGGTATATCTAGAGAAAAGAAGTGGACAAAAGTTTCAAAGAAAATGTTGGATGACCTGAAATTGGGGTTATCTTCTACAAAGCATTAGATTCGAATTCCAAATTATTGGTGGATGTGCAGAGGATAGTCGCTGAAGCACGTGGTTTATGTTGAAAAGAAAAGTGAACAGATAAAAAGGAGTAAACTTTTGTACTCCCTGAGTGCCGCTTTAAGTTGTTGAAGGCAGATGTTACGACACCCCCGATCTATCAATGATCACAAAATTACTAATTGAGAGCATTTAAATCAGTGTTCATAGAACACAATGCATCAAGTTAAAACCTTAGGTCTTATACATTGCAAAGTGTAAACCTTATGGGGTTAAGTGTCACCCTGCTTCCAATTCGACTAGACGCACTGTAGAGGGCGAAAATCCACGTGCAAGCAAATTGCGCCAACAAATGCTCATCAAGCTAATCATAAAACCTCTCTCCACCATAAAAAGATATGTTAGGTCTGAGGGTTTCCTACATGGGAAACACCTATAAAAACAGAGAAAACGAAATAATAAGCTATTGGAGATATTTTTGTCTATAGAACAATAATGGGCATCACCGTGCGAAGAAGGCAAGGATCTAGTTTCATACTGGGTGTGATTATTTAGTATGCCAAGATAAATAATAAAGAACGATAGAATCGAGCAATCACATTAATACAAGTAAAATAAACGTTAAAAAATAGTGCTTGAATAAAGACGGGCCTTATAGCAGCATATCTCTACTACCTGGAATGAACAAAATTTTAAGAAAAGGAACACACTGACAACCTCACATGGGGCTGTTAAAAGAAAGACCCGTGAAAGAACTTGCAACTCAGTAACACACTAAAGAACTCGCAATTCAATACCTGTTCTCCATTCATGTGAAGAAGACCAGTGATGCAAGCAAGGTAACGGATCTAAGGTCCTCTTTCCTTGATTACAAACTACAGACATGAAAGGCTGTAATTCCAAAAGGAATAGGTAAGGAAAAAATTCCCCAGAGCAAATACTCAAACATGAAACACCAACCTTAGCCTCCCTAGGAAAAACCTACAATCTAGGGAAAACTCAACTTGAGTTACGCAGCAATGAATCATAGAACTTCAAAACTTGTGCACATACAATTTCAAGTCAAATTCAATGGTTGGATAAGTTTTCCTTCCTAAAAAAAGGCAGTTCCTAATTGCGGGTTCCAATAATTTTGTTAATATCAAGGCAAATTGCCATTGGAACCAACCAGGAGGGTATGGGTATAGAACATGACACTAACGCGATGATAAATTGTCGTCTTTGGTTTTCCTTTTGTCTTCCCCACATGCACTTTTCATGAGATCACTTCACCTTCCGCATGGTTAACGGTTATTAGGGCTAAGAAGACCACGAATACCCCCAAGTTTCGCAGTTCCTTACACGAAGGTTGTTACATGAACCCGTCAATTTTTCCTAGAATGGTCAATTCCTGGTTCTTGTTCTACAAAACTAAAGCTAAAGTTGCCATCATTCACATTCAAAGGCTAAATGCTTTTTACATATATTAAATGTGGTACATGAAGAAAGGGTTCAAAATTTGATTGCTCAAGAGGTGAAATTTCAGATGAGGGTATGCATGCATTTTTCCGGATAAATCTGTTCTTCTTTAATTTGTTTATAAGGTTGTCTAATATATAGGAATAGAGGAATAATTTCAACCTTTCTCTATTGGGGATAGTAGGTAGCTCTCTTATCCAAAAACCGCTGGCTAAAATCTATGCTTAAAAATATTGCAATTACTTGGTGCTTATAGTTATTCACAAGTCAAAAAAGCCTTCATCTCAAACTAGATGGCATTGGCTACACGCTCTTGCAGAACCAAACTCACATCCTCTTAGAAATTTCTATCAAACAAGCCCTTGTCATGACTTATATCCATGAAATTTTCTTAGTGCCATCCCAAACTCCTCAAGAATATACTCATTTCTGATTCTACCTTTGCCTGTGTATTGGCTCATCCACCTAGGCATTCACATTTTAACAACACTTCAACACAACAAACCTCAACTTTTCTCTTCAACTAGAGATAATTTGAGGTCGCAACTCCATATTATGTCTACAAGTCCCATCAACCCACTTTAGTTTACCTACCTGACTTCTACAATGATTTCAGCTAGAGAAAATGCGAGGAAAGTGAAAGCAGGTAATCAAGAAAAGACTAGTCGTTAAAGGAAGCGTAAAACTGAATGTACCAGTGGGTTTAAAAACCAATTCAACTTACAACAGATAGCTGACTTGCAGATTCATCTCTCGAAACAACGCTGGCATGCCACTCACTGAGTTTTGCAAAGACAGAAGAATTGTTCCGATCAGGAATAGTAAGTCGGAGTTTCATAGGAGACCTTTTTATAGGGAAGTGTTTCTGAAGCTCACGAATGACTTCTAAAGCCTGAAGATAATACAGGATCAATTAAAGTACGCGAAAGATAAGTCGGTATCCATATAAAACAATGGAACGTACTGATATAAGACTATGATTGGCCACTAGGAAAATAAACAGTACCAGATACACCAAGCAAAACAAGTTGGACTAATAAGTTAAATTTTGCAAATTAAGTTGTTGGCGACTTATTTAATATACAAGGACGCACAAACACAAACAAGAACATCTTTAAACAATTAGTAAAACATTGTTTATGAAACTACGGTACTAGGTAAAGCCAAGGAGGGCTTCATAATACAAGTTTAAGACTTTAAAAACATGGGGTAAGAAACTAACGTTAACCATTAGTAACTTCTAAAACCATTTACACCATCAAAACTTGTAACTTCCTCTCATCTCTTCCCATGCAGCCTTGGCAACTAGTTTCCTGATTTCTAAAAGTAACTGAAATTTAAAGGATTAGGATAGCTCATCAATATGCAGCAGAAAAAAACAAATCACCTGCTTCTTTGAGCTATTATGTGGATCAGCTGCAAAATGAATTTCATGCATTAAGCGTTCAATCATGCTAATAGTATAAGGACGTTGAGTTTCAGGATTGATAGTCTTTTGCATCACAATGGTAGCAATATCTCTAAATTGATTGGATAGCTGTGATTCCCGCTCCTTCCCAGCAACTTGTAGCTCTCCTTTCTCCAAAATCTGTTACCATATGGTTAGTCAATAACAAGAGTTCCCCAAGAAGTCATGGTCTACATGTAACAATAATTAGATTCCACTAACCTCCAAACATATTTTTGTCTGATCATCCATTCCGAAAGCTGCTTTTAAATCTTTCGACTTGGCAAGGACTCCCTTCGAAACATTTGAATAAACAGTCTGCGATTGCAATACCTCATCCAAATCTCTCTCTCTGATTCAGCAGTCACAGGAATTAGATTTCATAACAATACATTTGAAGTCTTTATGTACGTTACAAAGGTGTAGAGAGAACTTTAATAGTGCGACAAATTGGTAGTTCAGGAATAAAAGTAAGGCAAATCCTGGCAAGTAAATACACATGTCTTGCACTTTGCCAAACAAGTGTCAGGCGACCACATTGATATATGTTGTTTTGTACATCTACAGACTGTTGACAGACAATTATTCCCTGGGTGAACACATAAAAACACAAGCAAGCGTGCACTTTCTGCTAGAACATTCCCACACGTGTCTGTGGTGCAGCCTGTACATTCTATCATCTAGACGGTCTTCAACAATCAAGCTAAAAACTACTACCATGAATAGGAAATGGACAATGAAAGATTTTAGGGTCTTATCCAGCCAAGGAGAGTTAAAACCCTTGTTTTTTGAGCTCAGCAAAGTGAAGTAGTCTTCAGCTGACATAATCTTCATGCTCAAACTTGGTTAAAGCACAACAAGAAGATGGAGTTCGAACTGGTTTTGGGAATTATATGATATGCCACCTTGCTTTCCACAATAATGTTGTAGTAAGAGATAAGGGCATTTGTGCCACAATATAGAAACCGAAAGGACATTAATCTTAATAAACCTACTTTCGACATAAGCCTTTTTCTACTCCTGAAAGTCATGTAGCCTTCAAGAACCATTTTGTAAGGGTAGTGTTCCCAACCTATCTTCGTTGCACCTAAAGGCCCACTGGGGGTCCCGTTTTGCGCGACACGTCACCATGGTCAACGGCCAATTCCTCAAGGCACCATAAATGAATTTGGCGTGCCTTCCACCTTGAGGGGGTCGACCACCTTCCCCTTGAGGGGGTCGGCCACCTTGCCCCTTAGGGGGTCGACGTGCTTTCCACCTCTCATTCAACCAATACTTGCTCTCCCTTGGCCTTGCATTGTCCGCGACGCCCGCTCGCCATTTCCATACCATGTTGCCGACACTTCCCACACTCCGTCGCGCCCATGCACCGCACCACCGATACAGCCTTGTCCCATGGCTCACTACCGTGCCCCCCCCCCCCCCCCCGCACTATAACACTCTGGCGCGCCCATACGCCGCGTCACTGATACAATCGCACCCCCTGGCTCCCTGTCACCCTACCATGTTACCAGCACCTCACTTGTTGCGCCACTGATACAGTCGTGCCTCCTGGCTCTTTGTCACACTACCGTATCCCCCGACACTTTGACACTCCGCCACACCCATGCACCGCGCCGCACTGCTGATGCAGCCGGGCCCCCTGCCTCTCTGTCACACTACCATGCACCCAGCACAATACACACTCCGCCCGGCTGCTTATACAGTCCCGCCCCCAGCTCTCTGTCACACTTACATGCACCTTGCGTTGGTCCATCCTTTCACCACACCATGCGCACCTTGCCTTGGTCGTGGAACATGCTCCGACCCTCTCTCCAGAGTGTGCAGCATCCCGCGGAGATAGGCGACTCCTCCGAGACACTATCTCCGCCAGGGAGCTCTAAGTGCTCCGACATGAAGACTCCCTTTCTGCCAGGTAGACAGCTCCTCCGAGATGCTACCTTGACGCACTCCGAGTGCTCCGGCACAAGGACTCACCGGGGATAGGCGACTCCTCCGGGACACTATCTCTGCCAAGGAGCTTTTCAACTCCCCTTCTGCCAGGTAGACGGCTCATCTAGGATGCTAGCTCGGACCGTCGGGTAGACGGCTCTTTCGGAATGCTACCTTGACGCGCTCCAAGTACTCCGGCACAAGGACTCACCCACGGGGATAGGAGACTCCTCCGGGACACTATCTCTGTCACGGAGCTTTTCAACTCCCTTCCGTCAGGTAGACGGCTCCTCCGGGGTGCTATCTCGGCCCATCAGGTAGACGGCTCCTCCTGGATGCTACCTCGGCCCATCAGGTAGACGGCTCCTCCGGGATGCTACCTTGACGTGCTCCAAATGCTCCAACACAAGGACTCACTTGCGAGATAGGCGACTCCTCCAGGACCTATCTCCACCAGGGTGTCTGCGTGACTAGCCTATGTGCTCCAACACTGGGGGCTTTCATCGGCACCCCTAGGGACCATGGCCCCGGGTCATTCCGAGACGGGAGCAGGTCTCCGGAGGGCAGCACGCCTAGTTCGCTTGGTAGTTGGGCGTCAGATCTTCCCCACCACCGCTAGGCCTGTGGGACTCTACAAGGGCTTTGGACTGGTGACTAGATCAAAGGAGTTCATTGGCCACACCGGCGCTGTGGGAGCCAGTCTTTCCAGACAGACAGAGCAAAGTTGTGCTGGGTAGGCCGGCTGAATATGCGATCCGACAGTCCGTGGAGCACCGGCACCCGAGGATCCCTCGGTTACGTCACTCACGGGGGAGCGCCACATGTCGCGTGATGACATCATTATCTCAACCTCTGTAATAAGGGTCTTGAGAATTCATTTGGAGGACTTCAGATTTTCAGAACTCACTTTCTCACTCTAGAATTCTAGAGAGAGAAACATACAGGACCTTGACTCTGGACCTAAGTATCGGACTGTGAATGTCGTCATGTATCACCCAGCGCATCGCCCTTCGCAGCACTGCCACCCTCAAACTTTCTGTCTGGGAAGCCCTTGGTTTCTGCCCCTGCTCTATCCTTGCTGTGTCCCACATAAACATACTAGGCATCCGACTCGGACTGCATTCCTTGTGGCACCGCCACGTCGACTGCGAACCCACTTCCTTGACAACAGGTAGTTAACAAGACCTCTAGCTACCTATTCCGGGTAGGTTAGCTTACACTAGGTGAAAGCGAGTCCATTGTCTCAAGGGTACAGACATTTGTTTGAGCTCTTGTTCCTGGCTTGAAATCTATCCTCTTTGATCAAGTGACAAAGCTTTTAACCTTAAATGTTATTAGTTTTCTCTCACCTCCACAAGACATCCACATTTCTGGTAAGAGAAATCAAGGTCGTGTTCTCTATGTTCTCAAGAGGCGGCTTGCAAAACAATTTCTCTTTCACAATTATGTTCAAGTAAGTAATTAAAATGCAATTCACATATCTCAGGAACTTATTTAGAAGTATCCTTCTATTCACACAAATGGCTGTTCGCTAAACAACTTTAGTTCATGTTTCTGGTTAACAACATGCCAACGACTTAAACATATGATGCAAATTACAGTCTCTCATGTGCTTTCGATGCTTATGCACGTAGCTATAGCTCAAGTAACATTAGGCACCTCATTTATTGCAGACACATTCCAAGTCTCATCCGATTATTTGCCACAACATGCTAACAACTTAAACATATGATGCAAATTACAGTCTCTCATGTGCGTTTGATGCTCATGCACGTAACTACAGCTCAAGTAATATTATGCACCTCATTTATTGCAGACACATTCCTAGTCTCATCCGAGTATTTGCTTCTCAAGTATTAACAAAGTAAATGTGTGATAGAACGCAACGTATGAGGAATTTGTTTAAGATTCTGAATCATTTGCTTGCTTCTTTCGGAAACTAATCCTGGAACTCGTATAAATTGCTGAATCGCAGAGCATTTCATGATATCAACAGCTTAAATAGCTAAACGAAACTGCTCAACAATACTAATAGTTATACCGATCCTAAAATTCATTATTCCCGCACCTGAAGCACTCCGCACCTAATCTGATGCTAAAATTAGAACAATAAATGTCTATAGCTAGGGCAGTCAACAAGTAACAGCAAGTTACCGTGTTGAATCCATTTGTCCATAACTCGATATACAAACTTGCACGATTGCTAATTGATCATAATGTGTGTTCTGATAAGCAAAATTAGGCTTTAGTGTGTGTTTGCGCGCGCACGCGCGCGCGCGCGAGAGAGAGAGAGAGAGAGAGAGAGAGAGAGAGAGAGGGAGAAGGAATGACGGGCTTACACGCCGGAGCGCCAGGAGAGGACCTTGTTCTTGAAGCAAGCGATCTCGAAGCGAGCGCCGTGCCTCTTGAGCCGAACCACTGCAACGTTCGTCAGTCTCTTCTGCCCTACCGGCTGCACCAGCGTCCTCGACATCTGTGTGTGCGTGTGTTTTGTGTGGGTGTGTTTGTGTGTGAAATTTGACGGGTATTATTCTGAAATGTAGGCTTCCCTCCGGAATGTTCTCCTCAATGCTGTCACCGGGGAGAGAACACTGTGGCGAAACCTATTTTTTAAATTCCAATTAAACAGACACCAGCTTCTAATAACGTAATTTCTTTTCTGCTAATTTTTCCTTGCAATAAATATTTTCTCTTCATCTTTTCTACGGTCCAAAACTTTAATTTACAATATTATAACTTGCATTAAAATTTTTATTTTTCTAACTTTCTAGCATACATTTATTAAGAAAAATATAATTTGTTTATGCACGGCAGCACGGGCCTTTTCAAAACTTAAAAGTTAATAATATTAATTTTATTAAAAAAAAGATTTAAGCATCACGTAGAAGTGTTTATTGTCGCATTCGGTAAAATGAATCTTAAATTACAGAAAAATAAGTTAGTCATGCGTGTGCAAAATTAATTAGCATTATATTATCATCACATAAAACTTAGATTTAATTTTAACTATAGTTTTTAATGAATTTGGAATTGTTAAAACCAAATATGTGCAAAGATAAATTTAGCAATATGATATTTTTTTAATATCAAGTTTGGGCTTTAAAATTTATTTTAGGTCAAATTCCAAAATTGTATCCTCAACTTTACATTTTGTATAACATTAGTACCCAACTTTGAATGTGCATCAAAGGAGTACCTAACTTTGAAAAAACATACCAAATCAGTACCTCAGCTGATAGGCGATAGATGCCATTAAAAAGTCAGATGGGTAGGACTGTCAATAACAGAAAAATATATCTAAAAAACATGTGGCACTATCTTAACCAATCGATTTTTTTATCTTCCTTAATTAATTATTAAAAAAAAACTTTCTCCCCCCCCCCCCGGGGCATCTCACCTATCCAATTCCTTTCTGTTGTTTTAGTCTCTCTCTCTTTTTCTTTATTTTCTCTCTGTAGTCTATTCTTCTTTATTTGGGGGACACACACATAAACCCCCACACACATTGTCACACCTGTAGCACACCTAGGAAGTCCTACCATTTTGATTTTCAGTAGTTATCATATCACAGAATCTCCATCGATAACCCTTTGCAAGTTGTGAAACCAAATTACATGTTGCCACATTTAACTCAACCTTTGATTGCTTTCAAAACCCATTTATTTGAAAACCAAGTCTTGCAAAAGCACATTTGTTATATCCTACAAAAACCAAGAATGGCGCCAAACATCCAAATGCCCTCAACAAAAGCGGTGATCTCCCCAACTGCTTCCGTCGCATCGGTCGTGCTCATACGGTCCCAGGTGAAAGACTTCATCGCTGGCGAGCTTAAAGGGCTCTTGTTCAACAAAATCTACACCGTGACCGTGGCTGCTAGTTCACAAATCCACATGGAGTCGTCAGCTCTCCACGTGGACGAATCGACGTTGTAGATCTTGACAGCGAGGGGATCGTCTTCAAAATTGCACGTGCCGCAACGCTACGACAATTTGCTAGTCGATGATGACGACGATTGTCTTGTCCGGCTATCTAATTTTTTTTGTCCGACGGTCCTCTGTTCTTCATCTTCGACGTTGTCTCACTGCCGATCTTCCCTGCTCTCCTTTCCCCCATCCCCCATTCTGTGTGTGTGTGTGTGTGAGAGAGAGAGAGAGAGAGAGAGTTATGTGTGTGTGTGTGTGTGTGTAAATTAAAGAAGAGAGAGAGAGTAATTCTGCCAAAAGGATGGCCCACATGGCCACGTGGACAGCATATATATCCTTTTTTTCATAATGACAGTCCTAACCCCTCTGACTTTTTAACAACATCTGTTGTCCGTCAGCCAATGTACTAATTTGATACTTTTTTTAAAGTTAGGTATTTCTTTAATGCACTTTCAAATTTGGGTACTAAAGCTGTTAGAGGTAAGCATTTAAACCATTAAAAACCAATCCAACCGTATAAACTGAACCGACCAATCTGCTAATTCCAAACCAATCTAAAAATCAATCAGTTTGATTTTTTTTCCCAAGCCGTACATCGGTTTAGTCGGTTCGTTTGAATTTTTTTGAAACCGAATAAACCAAACTAACTGTATATAGTATAACATATTTATATTTTTACCTGACTCT
Organism: Escallonia herrerae; assembly: GCA_033070095.1. NCBI lineage: Eukaryota > Viridiplantae > Streptophyta > Magnoliopsida > Escalloniales > Escalloniaceae > Escallonia > Escallonia herrerae. The sequence goes on along the minus strand of JAVXUP010000003.1, from coordinate 1,433,397 downwards.
ACGCTAGTTATTTTACTAACCCCACTTATCTAACCAGTAACCAGTAACCACTCATATAAAATGGGAGTAAACCTAAATCCCTTGACCATAACGCAAAATTTTCACCATGTTATCAATTATGATATAAATTTCAGTTTTTTTAGAACTTATTATCATGTATAAGTTATTACTTTTTGAGCCTAAACTAGTCTATAATTGAATTTGTCCCAAACCGATCCGTTCAATCTGCAGAAACTGAACCGTTCAATGATGGTTCGATTTTTTTTTTTATAAACCGAGGTCAGTTGGTTCAGTTTGGAATTCAGCCTCCAAACCGAATCGTGCTTACCCCTAAAAGCTATACAAAATGTAAAGTTAAGACTACAGTTTTGGGATTTGCCCTTTTATTTTAACTTTAATTTTTTTGTAAAGCTTAAATTATGAAAACCAAACATAGCTTTATAGGTAGTTGTTTATCATTTAAGATTTGTATTTTGTGTCATTTTTAAAAAAATTCTTAAAACGCCACTAAGCACCATTCTGGATAGGTAGTTGGTAACACCAAAGAGGTGTTATACCAAAAGAAAATTTTCCTTTATATAAGAATATTGATATAGATGTATATACTACCGTACCATAACCGCGTCTACAGCCCTTTGACATAACGATGTATCGTTATCACGCTTGATGCTTAAAGTCAAACTAACGTTTGGCGCACAAAAATTGCTTGTGCAAAAGTTTAACATAATTTTACTTGGTAGATATATACAAAAAGTTATAAAAAAGTTACGATAGATAATCTTGTAAAGTAAAGGCGGACTCGAGAAAGAGAGGAAGAAAAAAATATTGGAGATGGTGAGAGAAAATCAAGAGAAAGAGAGTTATACGCAGTTAATAATTGATGGGAAGAGAGGTGGGTAATGGAGCTCAAAAGTATGAGAGCATGAAAAAGTAGGTAAAAATGTTAATTACCTTAACGTTAATTTTTCAGAGAAGTGGAAAAATAGTTTCAAAATTTGAAATAAAGGGTACAAGTGAAAGTTCAAAAAAGACTTCGATATGGTTGAGTGGAATCCATCAAAGTTTTCACCTTCGAAAGATGAGTACCATCTGAGATAATTATGATTAAGCAGTCACGTGGTATTGTATATTGTGAAGAGTCGTACTCCAATTAGGTTTGCAAGACTTTTTCAATTTAAGTCCTTATGTTTCGTATAGTAATAAAATTGTCAATATGATACCATGCTTGTTAAAAGATTTATAGGTGTGAGCATTATGGTTAAGGAGCACGAATCAAAGCTACTGATGGATAATTCGAGTTTGTCAATATTGAAACTGCCTTTGCTGCAACAATCGTGAGGACGGTATCGTTTGGTCTAATTAAAGTTAAGAAAACAAAAATCTGGTCTTAGTTAGGTTGGCTACAGTAACCTTGTCCCATTCAATTGAAAGAAAAACAAAACGATTTTATTGGGTGGAGAATTTTGGCAACTTTTACTTTATCAGATTTGTTATATTATTTTATTAGTATTATTCTGGTAGCTATTATTATTCTTCTTCTAGACTAGATAAGACTTTGTTTGAAAAAAAAATATTAATAATGAAGATAATGATGTTTCTTAATCCTTTGGCTAACAACGTTTTGCCTAAACAAAATAAGACAGCAAAACACTTGGAACTGGTGTCAAACAACTCAACAAATTTGTAATGCTGATGCAGTTTTCTCATGTTGATGCTTGTGATGCATGAACATATTTAAAATAGGATGGGAACATAATTGGAGTTTGATTTAGAACTTGTAAAAGCTATTAAAGGAAACAGTGTACAAGCCAAACCTTAGATAAATGTGTATAAGTTTTCTTTCTTTATTTTTTTTTTGAAATTATAATAATTATAGCTTATATGGCCGTCAGTACAGAGATTCAAACTCGAAACCTTAAGATTATTCCTCAAGGACATTGAGTATATGAAAATTTATGCCATGCTGACCGGTTGATTAGAAGGCAAATCTTGAATAGACTTATACGGGCTAGTACTCATCTATGCTGATTGGTACTATTTCCAGTTTTTAAACCAAATTCAATACGGTTTAGGATTCCCTCAAACCTTGGTATCATGTTAGAAATTGCTTTATAAAAGCGACATTTCAAGATGACTTTGACACAAAAATTGTCAAATGGCCCAACAACAAAACTTTGATATTAATTTTCTATCCTTCTCTGATTTTTACAAAAAAAAGTAGAATTAAATCATCTTTAGGGATGACACAGTCTATAGACGATAACGAGCATGAGATTGATAAGGACATCTTAAGAGAGGCGTGTAAATTTTGAAATCCCAAATATCACGTCTTCCGATTTAGTATAGATGAGTTACGCTTCGTATATGAGGAGTTTTAGATTGATAAGCATGCACCGACTTACTGCAAGATTTATTACTAATACATGTGTAGGGATTGCTTAATGTACAGCCATCCGTCGTTCTATTATAAATTCTTTAGAATAAAAGCTTGGCTCAGGTAGTTATTATGAAAATCATTTATTGCCAAAGCCGAAGCTTACATAGATAGAATGCGGCATTCTAGCGTACTCAGTTGCTTTTAACTATATGCCATATGGCTGCTCAATCACATTGATTGGTAGTTGACCCAAAAAAAGAATTCTTTCCAATCTTCGAAAATCCCTGCCTTAAAGTTTGATGGCTGATCAAGTATCAATGACAAACGTAATTTTTTCTTCAATATCAAAGAGTCAAGAAAGATCTATCAATATTGCAATCTTATGGATAACTCATGATCTCATCTTGATAACTAAGGAATATCACCGTGTATGTCTCAAAGGACTGAGTTTCTCATCTTTCTACATTACTTCTCAGGTTCTTCCACCATTTGGAAATAAACTAAGAGGGTGTTTGTGATTAATTTTGGAATGGTCAAATCTGATTTAATTCAAACGTAATTTAATCTAGATTAAATCAGGTATGTGAATGTTTGGTAAAACAGATTTAGAACTTTAATCTATCTCAAAAAGTTTAAAACTGATTAAATCCATAATCCTGAAAAGTGAGGATTATGAAATAATTATTTTTCTCATAATCAAGTTTGACCTTCTAATTTACCATACGATCCTCGTATTTGTAATGAAATGGCATCTCATACCCTTTAATTAATTTACAAAAGTTATTACACTATAATCACTAATGTGAGATCTTGGTGTTTTTAATTTAAAGTAAAAAAATAAATAATTTTTGTAGGTGAATGAAAATAAGTTTTGGATAATTCTTGTGTAATATAATTATTTACAAATGAAAATTATCTTAACATCACATTTCTTATTTATTAAGTGTCCTCTATGATCATTTTGTTGTAATGGAACCGATTTAAGCATTTCTTATCTAAACACTTTTATAACTTTAAGGTAGTTTATAACTACTGTTGCAAACAGTAAAGTTATTCTACTTAAAGATGAATTAAATCTAATTTTGAAAACTGATTAAGATTTAAGCGGAATTCTGCTTTTTAGAATCAAGTCCAAATGGGTTCTAACTATCCTAGTATCATGTAACATTTTCATAAATGTACGAGAGTTTAATACCCCACTTGATAAAGATAACATCACAAGGATCGAAGGTTCATCCTCACAAACATCTCGCAATTCATGCAGGGCTGATTACTAAGTGTTGGATCAAGCGCTTACCATTCGGCCAAAAGTTATAGCTGTTAGTAAGGGTACAAATTTATTTCCTTAAAGTTTCTCAGAACCACATCTAGCATAAGGGGCTGCACCCATCCCATAATAGGTGCCATGGGCAGGAATGTTAAGCCCATCAAATCCTAAGGAAGATGCTGACCAATTTTAAGGCTAACAATCTCCCCCTAGTGTCAGTCGGGGGATTCGAACCCATGACCTTGCTCTGATACCAGATTTTTAGCCTTAAAATTGGTCACCGTCTTCCTTAGGATTCGATGAGCTTAACATCCCTGCCTATGGCACCGATTATGGGATGGGTGCAACCCCTTATGCTAGATGCGGTTCTGAGAAACTTTAAGGAAATAAAATTGCACCCTTACTAACAGCTATAGCTTTTGGCCGAGTGGTAAGCGCTTGATATGATCCTCCATACGAGAAAGGCGTTGACTGAGCTGGCTATGGGCAAGATCCATTCGACTAAAATTAGCATGCATCTGCTGCTGCATCATGTCTAGGCGTGCTAGGATCGCCTCATATCTGGAAGCAGAAGGATCGGAAAAAGTGCACGCCTCATGTGCACCCGAAATGACCAACGGAGGTGGATCACGATCAGTCACGTCATCGGCATCTCCCCCAGCATCAGCAACATCATCATCACCATCGTCACCATCATCACCATCATCCTCATCCTCATCATCATCATCATCGACAATGACATCGTCCATGTCAGGTTCAGGTAAGAAGTGGTCACGATCATCTAAAAGGCCCTTCTTATGAAGGGTAGAGCAATCTAGTACGATGTGCCTAGTAACCTCAATATACTCACCCATTAGAGGTATGTCAAAGGCAATAAGAATGCGAGTGAGTAGGAGGCCATAAGGTATAGCTAAGGCAGGATGTGAGGCGCTCCTAATCATGTTTAACATGATGAGACGAGGGAGGTTAAGTGGTGTGCTTGAGCGAAAGAAAGTCAAGAGCTGAACGTCTAAGTAAGAGACGAGTGAAACAAGAAAGGGCATACGACTAATTATTGTCCTTATAGAATTGTTTATGTTAGAGGTAGAAAGAAGTGTGGGTTGTAAAATTTCAAGATTACATATGTAAGACTAACACCCAATGATTCAAGAATATATGGGTACCAAAAGTCACTACTTGATTTGTGTTTATAGGTATGTCTCAAAGCAAAATCTAGTAATAAGAAGTGGATTCTTGATAGTGGATGCTCAAGACATATGACTGGCAACATATCTCTTTTCACCTCAATCGATCTTAAACAAAGAGGAAAAATGACCTTTGGTGACAATGCACAAGGAAAAATCAAAGGTAAATGAACTATCGGTAAGGAACCACATTCAATTGAGAATGTGTTATATGTTGAAGGTTTGAAGCATAATTTGCTAAGTATTAGTCAATTTAGTGACAAAGGTTTTAGAGTAATTTTTGAAGCTTCTCATTATACTATACAATCCTTGAAGAATAATGAAACTATTTTGATAGGAGGTAGAGATGATAATGTTTACTCCATACAATTAAATGATTTAGCTAACCAAGAGTTAAGTGTCTTAGTGTTATTAGTGAGACATTTTGACTTTGCCATCGAAGACTTGGACACATGCATATGGAGCATTTGAAAGATATTTCGAGCAAAGAAATTGTGAGGGGACTCTCGAAAATCAAATATAATTATAGGTTGAATAATCGTAGAGTTAACATTAAGGTAAAGCTATGAAACTTCCATTGTTTTCTGATGATAATATTGAGTCGCTCTGGCCCCTGAATAAGTGAATTTGTGCTTACAATTCAAAGCTTTTTATGAGAAGACCTGAATCACAATACCTATTAAAAAAGTCAAAAGGGAGATTAGCTTGCCACGAGTAAAGGATTTAGAGATTTCTGAAGCTGCTTACAACATTATCAAATGTTCCAACCATTCTCAAACAGATGTTGACACAAAATATTGGATACAAAAATCTTGAATTGCCCCTAAAGTAATAAAGGAAAAGTTTTATTTGGACAAAAATCCCATTACGAGCCTTACATAAAACATTGGAAAAGGAGCAATAAAAAAGAATCAAGCTGAGAAATATCCAAGGTGATTGTGGCAAAGAGATTAGGACACTTCTTAAGTGAGAATCAAGCTTGATGACGGGATCCCAGGTTAAGTACATGTAAATATTGGCTTCTCTGGTTGCCTGAATTTTCAAATTATACTTATTTGACATATGATTACTATTTGATTCGAATTAAATGTTTATATGATATGAAATAATTCTTAGAAATTTGCTAAAAGTCAAAAAGAAAAAATTTAATGAAACCAAAGTCAAGCCTGTTTGGGGGTGATTATGGAATGATTAAACTAGGGATGCCAATCACAATCTAAATTCATTTATCCACCTAAATTTGCCCACTCAAAAGTGACCTAAACCCATCCATTTATACGATTAAGTATAAATAGGTAAAGAAAATTTGCAACCCACAAATTCATAGCGTTACATGGTTCATAGATGGGTGCCCATTCACCCTTTAAAGCCTTTTTAGCTTATTAAGTTTGCACAAACATTACTCTTAATAAATGGTTAACCTAATTTAATGTCCACTTCTTCTCTTTCTTCCCTTAGCAAAACAACCAACCCCCAAATTGCCCATTGCCATCCCCTCACTTAATGTCGTCGTCATCTCCACCCATCGGTGATTGACAAACCACCCATTATCACTGCCGTCGGTGTCTCACCACCCGTTGCAACTATCGTTTCATCACACCACCATGTCACTGTCATTCCCTCCTTAGCTGCCGATGCTGTGGCTTCATCACCACCACTGTCTACAGCGAGCCCTTACCTAATGATTCTGGCGAAGACATGGAGCCATCTTGGTTCATATCTAGAATTAGATCTACTGTTTGAGATATTTACGAGCACTACTACGAAAAACCCTGTTGTTCCTAAAAGAGCATTTTTAAGTACACGCTTGAGCGCTCCCAAATTGGATTGATATCCTTGTCCCAAGAAAATATCGGATCAGATACTTAAATAGTGCCTCTGTGTGGCGGTGCGATTGTGCATTGAATGGTAGTGGGGCAATAGTGTTTTGATTTGGTCGGGCGGGTAATATTGCAGGTCGATGGTTGTGCAAAGCGGTGGTCGTTATTGCGCATGTGATGGCAATGATAATATGGTAGGGTCGTGGTGGTGGATGTCGATATGATGACGATGGACTTTTGTTGTTCGTGTTGCATTACGGTGGCGGTGGTGATGGAGGTGGTTGTTATGAGTGTGGTGGTGGTGTTAGTGTTGGTTGATGAAAGATTAAGAGGAAGAGAGAGCCAAAACAAGTAAAATCAACCCATTAAAAGGATGACCGCAACTAACTAAACTTAAATGGGTTAGCTATCCACTTATATCCAAACCGTTTAACCCACACTCAAACCAACCCACCCACCCAATTTGTTATTCATAGGTCAAATCTAATTAAATTTGAATTAAATTAAATTGTTAAACATTTGACAAAAATACAAAACTGGTTATATATGCTTTCAAAAGTTAAAGAAACGATCAAATTGTAATGAAGAAAATGATTATTATGGATTAGTCACTTTTCATAATCACGTTTCACCATGTGAACTATCAATATGTGTTTATTAATTACCAAAATTTTAGTATAATTTGTTAAAATATCAAAACTTATCGATCATTGCGCTACATAGATTTATGTACATCTTATTTAAACTTTATTCATAATCTAAAGCTAATTTTACAAAAAAAAAAACCAGCTTGAAGCTACTGACATTATAATTAAAAATGTAAAATTTGCATTTGAAATCTGACTTGTCATATCGCTAAAACAAGTATGAATTTTATTAAAATAAAGCCCGTCTTAAGTGGTGGTACCACTTGCTCTTGCAATTGTACCTTCAAAAGTAATGTGTGCTTCGCCGGCTTACGTATGATTTTGGGCTTAAAGCTGCCTCGTAGCCACCACGATTCTTCCATGTTTTGGGAAGTCGGAAGGCAGCCGCAGCAGCAGCCACCGTGCAACCACAAAAAACCCATCGTACACCGGCCGGGGAACTCAGCTCCGTTTCTCTCTCTGCACAAATCAGTCTCCTGCAGTCAAATAATGAGCTCTATCCTCCGTAAATGCGAGTGCTCCCAACAAGACGATAACAGCAAAGGCAACCCTTTCTTCGATATCTATGGGCCAGAGGTAAAACTCGATGTTTCCATCTATTTAATTCCGGTTTTAGTCTTTTTCAGGTTAAATTCGTGTTGGGTTAATGACGAAAGAGTAAAGACTAATTCTTTTTGCTAATTCAAGTGTTAATTAGAAAGCCGGACTAGTTCATGTGGCGTGTGCTTGGACATCACATGAACTTATTCGGCTTTCTACTGTGGGAGGATTGGTGAAAAGTGTTCTTCCGTTGGAGAGACGTGCGTGATAATGCCTAATGGGCGGCCAGTGCAGGAGGCTTCCCTGTTTGAGAGGCTCTGGGGAGGGTTGATGTAGGCAGCCTTTCCCTAACTGTTGCGTTGATAATCCCTGACATTACCAGTAATAGTTGGGAGTTGTGTGGTTATGAATATATTTCTGCATCACATTAGTTTAAGCTTCTGCCTGGCATATTTTTTTCCTCTTTCCAGTTTGAGACGTGGGTTGTGACTGGGAGGTGACAAGTTCAATCTCTTCCACAATAGTGCGGGTAAGGCTAAATACATCAATCTTTCTTGAACCTTACTGGCCTGGCCTATTATGTTGTGCCTCCAATACCATGTGAAAGCATCCAGCTTAAAACCAGTTGGTGATGTGGGGAGAGGCCCATGTTAACTTACTAATTATTAGTTTGCCGGTGGGGGATTTATCTCAACATCCCCCCTCACGTATGGCAAGACTTCTTTTGAGTTGGCAAAACACGTGGATGAATTAACGTGGAAGCATCGAACCAAAAACCAATTGGCAATGTGTGGAGAGCCACAAGGCTAATTTTGTGAAGTGTTTATTAATGTTTACCCAATGTAGGATTGTATCTCAACGCCACAGACTCGCAATGGCGGGAGCCTTGTGCACTTAGGCTGCCCCTTTTTCCGTTTCAATATATACAACTTAGTAACAACTGGGATTTCCGGTGGGCTTTGAGTGCTTCTATTGCCTCTGATATCATCTAAGTAACAGATAAGGAACTATGTTTCTTTTAAGTTTAGCTTTGATTTGAATACTTTTAAGGAGTTTATACAGGTCGCCCGATAGGTTACATAGTAAAGTTCCACTCGAGAACTTTATCGTTACTTTTTTTTTGTAATTTTTATTCAGTTAAATGTCTTGTGCGGTTTTTAGTAAAACAGTGCTTAATAAGTAATAATGTCTAAACCCACATCACATTATGGTTAACTGAAACTTCTAGTATAGAAATTTGAAAAAGTAAAACTATGGCTTAAAAAAGTGATCTATCCGTGGAATATACTTACTGTCTATTGTGCGGCCGCACGGCTGATATAATTGTAAAACTAACTATATTTTTGGTTTTGATGCAGGCAAAAGCAAAAGTTGTTTTTAAGACTCCAGAAGCTAACTCAACTTTGAACTTGCAAGTATGTTTAGTTAATTTTTTTATACCTACCAATTAGTGAGGTGTGAAAATTAGGAATATCTAGAAGTGATTTATTTGTTGAAAACAGGATGTTCAAGGACTTGTCACCTGGGTGCTTGCTGAAGGATTCATGCCATCTTGGATTTTCATCAAAGTAAGTAATTTTTTATTCTTTTCTCCTTCTTTCTTTTATCATGGATGAAATTTGTCAGCTTATTTTCTTTCCTTGTTACTACATACGATTCTAAGGTGGCCACATTTGCAATTTTCTTAATTGCCAATGCCACTCCAAGAGTGCCCTTAGCAAATTGAGGAGGGGTGGTGGTGGTAGTAGAAGTTTCCTTGATTTACTGGAACCCCGGAATCTGATTATTTGGTAACTGGAGATGTCCTGCTTAGAAGCAAAAAACATTGTTGTTCTATATATCATGTATGATTAGGTATAAGCATGAATGAGGATGGCACGCACTGCTTGACAAAATGCAGGGCACATGATAGGATTAGGGTAGTGATACTTATCTTCCTATTCTTCATCGCTTGTGTTTATTAAATTGAACTTGTATCTGTACGCATTCTTTCATAAATGAAGTTATGCATGTGCTTCCTTGTTCACTGAATTAACTAACTTAAGACCGATGAAAAGACATGGTTGTTGTCCCAACTACTCATGATGGGATGAGTTCCAATATACTAATGATAATGGGTAATATCGGAGGTTTCGAGCTCCTGTTGGGTTCGGATGCAATTTGGGCCTGTAGACCCTGGTGAAGATGACATAGTCGAAGCCTAGTGCAGCAAGTGTAGGATGCAAATTGGGGGGAAATTGGTTCTTTTTCTTGGAATTATTTGGTTGGTCCAAAGGGTAGGGTGAAAGTCCCAAATTTTGGTTAGGCATTGGCAAGATTGGTACCATCAACCTCGTCTAGGCCCCTGTCACAAATTAATTGCGACCCTCTACATGAATCCTTTTCTTCCATGCTCCCCTATCGAAGTACATTCTCTGATAAATCCCTAGCTATCAAGTCTATTCGCACTACTTCTCCTCATGTTATTCTTGGTCCCCTTTTACCTCGTCTTACCCTAATATGTGGCACAATTCGCTTTCTTAGAGGGGCATATGTTGGCCTTTGTTGGATATGACTATTCCTTCCCCTGCGATGATCCCTTGTCTTTTCCACACCCCCATTTTGTTGCAGATATGTTCATTTCTTATGCTATCCCTTGTGCGACCGCACATTCACCTAAGCATTCACATTTCTACTGCACTTTTCTTATATCTATGGTGTTTCTTAGCTGCCCAGCATTCTGAACCAAACATATTGCTGGTGTTACTGCCCTCCTATGAAATATTGCCTTCACTATGAGAAGAATATCCTTTCTTTCTTTAAGCAAATTGAATGACAATGTAGAAACGACAAGCTCTCTATACACAGCAAGAAGTTTCCACAAAACCTAAATGGCTCCACCAAACCTAGTACGCCGTCCCCCCAGCAAAAAAGGGTAGGCAAAAACTTGCCTTCATCTTAGACAAAGGTTGCTCTACTGGCTCAAACGGTCACATTTTTCTTCTACGTCAAATACACCCAAACATGCATACAGGAATTAATGTGCTTTATCTTGTATGAAGACCTACTACGCAGCAATTTAACCAGACTGTGGCACATCACCCAAAACATATCACGAAGTCAGAAGACCATGTCCATGTTCCTTTTAGCTCCCGGGCAATGTGAAAGCAGGTGATTCACCAAGCCCTCGTCAGCTTTGCACATATACCACCAATTGACATGCACTCTTCTCTTCTGCAAGTTGCCCCCTGTCAGCACTGCATCCCTAGCTGCTTGTCAGGCAAAGAAAGCAGATTCTAGGAGGAGCCAAAGACTTCTATATCTGGCTCCGATGGAAAAAGCCTCCCTGTTTTGCAACCAGCATTTAATACGAGGGTTTCAATTTAAAATAGCCATTAGAATTGTCCCTTGCCCTTTCAAACCACCCCATCTTTCCCAATACCATGAATGCCTGCCGAGTACAAACAGCCCAAGAAACTAGTTCCGGAGTCCAACTCCCAATCATGGAAACTTCTCGTGAAAGTTGGATGCGGAGAGTAGCTGTCTCCATTGAATGCGCAAACATCAGCCTATGAAACTTTCTTATCACAATCAGTCCGAAAATACCAAGGGGAAGGATATATGCAGCTCCTCTTCCCTAAGCCAAATATCCGCCAACATCTAAATTGAGTACCATAAGCCACAGCAAAGCGAATATGTTTGATAGAAGTCCCCCACCCTTTGATGATCCTCACTCAAATAATTAAGCCATGCAGTCTTTTGATGTCGCTCACTGTAAAAGCCAAATTTCAAGCCTAGGGTTTTTTAATCTTGAAAGAGGCACAAAACTAAGCATCACAAGTTCCCTCGTTATTTTGTAAAATGCTGTTTAGGGAACGCAGGCTTTGGTGACTTAGAGTCTGTTACGCGGACGGCTGAGAGACCTCTTAGGGAAGGCCTGAGCTGTAGCCTGAGGACCCTGTTTAGATAACGCAGACTTCGGCGTGTTAAGGTCCGAAGTATGTACAGCTGGTAGAGGACTCATTTTGGGGAACCCTGAATCCTTAGCCTGAGAACCCTGTTTAGAGAATGCAGGCTTTGGCTTGAAGTCTTGAGTCTGAATCGCATTGGGTGCAACAATGTTTGGTGATGGGCTCAGAAGAGTCTCTTAGTCCTCACTTTAGGCTTGGGGTTCAATATTACCAAAGTGAAAGCAGGCCTGCAAATAAAAATTTTGTCCCTGTGAAAAATGGAAATTAGATATCATCTTTTTTTTTAATCACTTTAGGCATCTCGGAATGGCCCTCTGGCAGTGCCGGTGGTGATTTGAGTAGGAGGCAGCCACCAATGGCGGTGATCGGTACAAATGGTCCTGCAGCGATGGTTGGTTGAGGAAACCGGTGGTGTTTCATGTTCACTTCCTTAGCACCCAAACTAACAGAAAATGACACTGCTTAAATAGGCAGGGAGTCATAAAAAATTAGGGCTTGCGTGTTGAATCAGTTATGGAGGAGGGCAGTTCAGGCATGTACAGGTCCGACATAGAGGCCGTGCGAGGTGCAGAGCTGTCCAGCATTGATAAGTTTGGGCCAATTCGCCAGATGGACGACTCGCAGCTAGTCGGGGCTCCGGCAGCTGCCGCTGTCAGTGGCAGGGGAGGTGTTGCTGCACGAAGGTGGAGATGCGGTAGAGGCGGTGCTGCCGTCGCGGCTGCTCCAGCTTTGCCTTCACCGCCGGTTGGTGTGCCCATCGCTGGGATAGCCGCCGGTGGTCACTTATACTCCCGTCGCCACTCCAAAAGCGAGAGCACGCGTGCACTCTTCGTTGGTGCTATCGCTGGGGTTACCATTGTTGGGTGTTGCTCAGATTGCTGCCGGTGACTGCTTGTGTCCAAGTCACAAGCACATACACAGATATGCACACGTCCCCGCGCACACGTCGACAGGTCGAGGGGCAAGATCGGCCTCCACCGCCGTTCACATAGCCAGTTGCTGTTTATTTGCTGGTGCCTCCACAGCCACACACACTTGTGGAGACTTTGGTCGATGATTCTGATGTGTGTTTTCTTTCTATGCTTTTTTTTGACTAAAGATACCATGTAACAATATGTCATCATAGGAATAAACATGCATGAACAGTAGGATAAAGTTAATCAAACCTCAAAGTTAATTTCACAAATATCCAAAACAGAATCATTTTCTTGTGCTTCAATTATTTTCTAAAGATGGGAGGAGAAGCGTGTCTCACAAAGAGTGCCAAAACTCATACACGCCAGATTTCGAGTCTAGGGTTGTATTATTGAGAAAGGCACAAAACTAAGCATCACAAGTTCGCTCTAATTTTTTTACGGGGTTTGTTTGTTGAAGTCGGGAAAAACGCTCTTATTTAACCCTCCCATTAAAGAAAGTAAATGAAACAATAAACAAATATAAAAATCTTTCATATTGCATTTACATTGGTCAGGTCCGTAAAGGACTTGGTACATCATGAAATATAACTAAACTTACATGAAAAGGTTCACCTTTGATAATTCCATTTCCTTCCTCTGTTTTCGTCCTTTTTTCCTTCTTCTTTACAGCTTTGTCCTTTTCTCCCTTCTTCTCTGTTTCTTATTCCTCTCTCTCTTTTCTTGCTTTTCCACTCTCTGTGGGGTCTGTCTTTTTTTTCCGAATTTCCTCCCCCTTCTCCTGCTTCTCCTCCTTTTATCGGTTTAGAATCCTCCTTCTACCCAACCTTTCTCTTTAGATATCTTCTATGTCTGGGCTTAAGGGGTAAGATCAATGCATTAAAAAATCTCATCTCCTTTACGAGTTAACTTCCATATTATCTCAATATTTTCTGAAATTAATCACTTTTCATCTTTTTGTCATTCCTTATTTCTAGGCCCAAACAAAATATTGGTCTTTGGCTACCAAAATTTAGTTGCAGCACTCACATAACACTCCAGAGGCAAGCATTCGCTTTTGCCAACCTGCTCTAATTCTGTGGGTAGCATCCGCGTCAATTTCTCCTCTCCTTGTCCTTTATTGATCCCCGATACCAAAAGATACCTTAGGTACTTGTTGCCTATTTTCCCTCAGGCCTCCTAGTCTAATTAAGCTAGCATTCCAATTGCTCCATCATAGTCCCACTTAGCCTAAAGCCTTTCGGATTCTAACTACTTCGCCACAAATCTAACTTAACATTGGCAAGATTGGGCATTTTGGGAGATTTCTAACTTATTTTCTGTTGAGCTTCAGCTCCCGAAATTTCTGAAAACAAGTTCAGTTCTTGACACGGTCATAACTCCTTCATTGTATCAGGCTTTCAGCTATGCATATGGCTGAATTGTTGCAGGGAACCCCCTTCATTCCAGTCCTTAGTATCTTTGTTTTACCGGCAGTTTTTATCTTAAAGCAGGTACTCTTTTAATGTTGCGAACATAATAAATATTATAATCAACTGTCATTTAGGTCATATTGATGCATGATGGATCTTTTTCTTGAGTATGATGCTAAGAAACCTCAGGTTTCACATCTCATCTGATTCTTTTTTCTTCTGCACATGTCCTAATTTGCAACCCTCTTGATGTTTTCTCTTGAAACCCTCAACCTAGTGAAACGCCCAGAACAGCCCCTAAACATTTCTGTTCCTTGTTTTCTGTCGACCTCAAATTTCTATCCCTTTCAGGTCTCTTGAAGCTCATTATAGTTAGCCAAAAAGCACTTCACAACCAGAAGCTCTCTTTTCTGTCCTCTGTCACACTGGCCCCATAACAGCTCTACCCAGAATCAGAAAAGGTCTGGGACATTATCTCTTTATATTTTTCTGCCAGGTTTGGCTCAATAATGGAGTAGACAATGGGCAGCTGGGTGAGGCTTACCCAACTGCATGTTGTTTCTGCTGCCAGAAGCACATTGAAATATGACTGCTAATTCTATCCATGCATCTCCTCCGGTCATATTCACGTTATCTGCTTGAAACAAGATTTCAAAATGGTATATGTTTTGGATTGAGTGAGGCTGACATGGGTGCTGACCTTGCGGTTTATTCTACGCTGTCAACCTTTGTACTTCAGTTCATCTACATTACCTCATCTGCTGTAATCCTCTTACTTTGGGGACTGGGACATGTTATCTGCATCTATTTCCTTGGTTTTATAGTACTTATACTATGGGGACTGATACCTTTCATAATTTTTCGTGCATGAGATTGTTGTCAGTTTGCTACAAAAAGGTTCTTTGACGCTAGTGGAAAAACTAAATAGGATTTTCCCCAACGTGCAGAACAAGCCCCTGATTCCAAAAGTGGTTGTGCTTTATGTCCCTGGCCTCGATGCAGCTCTCTACTTGGCAGAGTCTAAAGTACTCAATAGTTTTAAAGAGTACTGTGGCATACCAAGGGCAGTTTTGGCTCTTAGGTTGGTGATGAATACACTTGTCATTGGAAAATAGGTTCTGTGCATACTTTGTTATCTAATGCTCTATGGTATTTGGTTCTTGTTTTATGCTAGTTGTGTATCATATGGAATGCAGACTATAGATGCTCTTCTTACATGCAAAGTAAAAAGAAAAAGGGATGGACCTGAGTCAATCGAAGGGTACATGATCACGGTATGACAAAGTAAAAAGGGATGCTCACAAATCTGAACAAGGTATGACAATTTTTCCAAAAGTCACGGTACATGATCAAAGATCCACTTGCATCTTGTGTTACTTAAAATTTTCAGCTAACTTTTGAGGCGTTTTTTCATGGGAGAAAAAAAATGCTTGTCCTCTTTAAAACTGTTGAGTACTTTAGGCTGTGCCATTTCCTTACGGTACTCTGGCATACCAAGGGCAGTTTTAAAGAACACTGCGGCATGCATTAATATCCTTCAGGCATTTTTTTGTAAATGCATGCCTGTTGTGTGGTGTCTTTAATTATTTGTTTTGGATTCTTGTTCAGCAGAAAACTCAGTGCCACCCCCCCCCCCCCCCCTCTTCTCTTCCCCGCGTTGCTGAATGTATATCACTCTGATATTAAAATTTCTGAGTTGAAGAAGGGTGAAATTGACTTGAACGGATAGGTGATGATCCGACGTGTAATGATAGTACTTAGTTATACTGGATGTTGTGAGGGTGAGCTGTGGAGCAACAGGAAAGTTGCTCCACCGTGGCCTGGATATCACGGGTGTGATTTGCGGAAACCACCTCTTCATGTATCCAGGTAGTGCCTGTGACATCTCTAGATCTTGCACTGGCAGGAGCCTCATGTACTGGGCTAGCCTTTTTTTTTTTCATGGACATTGTCGCATGTCTTGGGCTTGAAACTTCCTCAAAATGCATATTTGTTTGCGGCAGAAGCAAGTCAAGCACTACTGTGGTACCTGAGTGAAGTTCGGTTCTGTTTTACAAATCCGCACTTTCTTGTCCTGCAGTGTTTGTGTGCACAACCCATATCCTAAAGGCCATATTGCATTTTCTAACTATTTCAGCCTGGCCACTAATATAAAGTGGGGTGACATGGTGAACGAGAGCTGCAATACCTTGTTAAACAATCTTATCTTATGGTCTAGAAGCTTAAGCTGCAGAGGGTTATGTATATAATGCTTCAACACTAAGAATATGGGTCTGTAGAGTTTGGGGATGGCCAGAAGTCCTAGTTCATGCTCATGCAAACAAGTACCACACTTGACCTGCTGTTGGCGACATCTTTTGGTCAATGGGCCTGGTTGATTGCAATGTCCTTTTACCTACCACTTGGTGTATCTCTTGCTAGTGTGGGGTTCTTTGGCTACACTGAGAAGTCTTTGCCAATTCTGGAAAACAATATCTGATGTGCAGTCGACAAACGCAGTCGGAGAATCTTTTACTCATCGGCTAGATCCAAAATAGAATTAAGAATAGAGAGCTTTGGTGAAGGAAAAAGGAGCTAAAGGAGTTGAACAAAACCTAAGATTTGTCGTGCTGCATCAGTGCACTGTTTTGTCTAATGAACTGATAAGGATTTATCTTGTCTCTGTATGATGCCGAGTATTTCCTTTTATCATGTTGATGCATATGTTCTCTTCTTGCTTGTGCAGGTTTGGATAATCTAGCCTCCATTGACCTTAAGAAAGATCTGCCCTTTCCTATCACATACTACACACTTACAGCAACGGGACTGGAAGACAATGGATACTGTTATGATCAACCAGGTGAGAACACACAGAATGTTGATTTTTGTTCCCGGTTAGGTCTTTCTAGGATTGTTGTTTTAAAATTCATTTAGCGATGTCCTTTTCTACAGCTTCAGGTTTTCTTTCAACACTTCCTGCTCCTTTAGGAGTTCCTACTCATGAACTAGTGGCTCTTGATTGTGAGAAAATCCCTGTATGACATGTTTAAATCCCATCCCTCCCCCCCCCCCCCCCCCCCCCGCCGCTCCCCATCGCTCCCCCGCTTATAAATAAAACTCTTTGGGAGGGAAGGGACTCATATAGTCATGTTTTCTTCCTTAATATAGTTTATAGTACATCTGAAAAGAGTTGATCTATTAGTGACGAATCAATTCTCATTTGTTTTGGTCTTTTTCTTCCTGAATTGTAGTGCGTCACAAGTGAGGGGTTTGAGCTCACAAGAGTTACTCTCATCGATGTTAAAGGACAGGTATGGTTTAGTGAATCATTTCCTTCCTATCTAGCGAAAACGAAGTGGCTTATTTTACTTCCTCAATATGTTGCGTGTTTCGAATTTCTTTGATTCTTGTGTGTGTATGTGTAAGGACTTGTGTCTGTTAGAGTTATATGTTGAAATTAGAAATTGATCTATTGCATGGTTTGATTTTGTGTTTGAATTAATATGAAATAAGAGAAGAGGCCAATCTTGTGATATTTTACATGCCTATCCAAGTTGTAGTTTAGTTAGCAAGAGAATGCGCTGTAATTTCTTCTATGAATTTCAGATAGCTTTTTAGATGGAAAGACCTTGTGAATGCTATAAAAAGCGATGTTCCATAATAGTCATTGCACCTTGATCCTTTTCACCGCTTCACAAAAATCTAAGTCATTTCTTAAGAATGTTGCTTTCTTTGTTTCACCACCTATATCATCCTGCCATCATCATTAGTCACCAACATAAAAAGTAGGGTTTTGGCATTGTGAATCTTCCCCATGAGGTCCAGTTATACCCTTGAATACTTGTTAAATGTTAATAGAGAAGGGCAGCCCCTTACACAGGGCTTTTGTTATATCAGTATCTAGGGATGATACATGGCCTTACTCCCATATATACAGAGACCGTTTCCGAGATTCAAACCGATGACCACCAGGTCATCACGGAGCAGTTGCGTCAAGGCCTTCCTTCGTACTTATTTAAAATCCAATTTAACATCTATAATCCAATACTTTATCTGGCTTGTTATTCATGGTTTAAGCTTTACTTTTGCTAATCCCATTATTTTTTACAGGTTCTACTGGATAAATTGGTTAAACCATCAAATGTAATTACAGATTACAACACTAGGTAATTGTTTGCTAATTCTTTTGGCAAGTTTTTGTTAAAGTTGCCTTTTCCGGATGTTGTTTTACTTAATGTTGATAGTTTATATGTAGAGGAAGAAATTTTCTTAACCTATCTCCTGTTAATACTAGTGTCATCATCTCCCAACATTGATAATTTGTAATCTTAGACTCTTAGTTACTGATGAAATGAAGAAGGAAAGGAACAAAAGAAACATGCTTAAATTATTCTATTCCAAGAAAACTTTGAAGAAGTACACGCCCACGCCCGGACCTCCCATTTCCCCGGGGGTGGTCCTGGCAGGAAGGCAGTTTTTGAATTTTCTTACTGATTATCTAGTCTTGGATTACGCAGGTACAGTGGAATCACATTTGAGATGTTAGACGGGGTGACAACAACTCTTAAAGATATTCAGGTTCACTAGTAATGCATTTTCCTTTCTAATTTATTGGTTCATAAGTTCTTCGTGTTCATAACTTTGGCCAAATATACTACACGTTAATCTCCTAGTTGCTTGCTACATTCAGGAAGAATTTCTGCAACTGGTTTACAAAGAGACCATTTTGGTTGGGCACTCATTGGGGAATGACTTGTTGGCTTTGAAGATTTCTCATGATTTGGTGCTTGATACAGCAGTGTTATACAAGCATCCACGTGGTGGATCCTACAAAGTTGCACTCCGTGTGCTTGCTCGAAGGTTTCTTTCTAGGGAGATACAGGACGCAGGAAATGGGCATGATAGTGTTGAAGATGCAAGAACTGCTTTGGAACTAGCACTATTAAAAATCAGACATGGCAAGTGATACTTATCTTTGTTTAAGAAATATCCTTGTAGCATTGGCAGTTCAAATTGTTGATATTATTAGTTTTCACCTACTCTTTCACTTTTAAATATATAACACTTTTGTGTCAAGTCAGGTCTTTGAATGTCTTTGCATTTCATTTGGAGCAGGCAGGATATTGAGGTGATAGGGTCTTTTATCTGCCACTAGACAAAGGTACTGAGGATGGTTGTCCTGATGAGTTTTTTAAACAACAATTGTCGGAGTCAGAGTATATACTTTCATAATGGGTTAATTTTTGGTACCTGAATTTTCTTCTGTTACGTCAGGCCTATTTTAAATGGACTTGGTATGAGTGTCCGAGTCGGATATGTGTCCGAGTGTCAGATTCATCTAATTTTCAGACCCAAGACACGGGGACAAGGCAAAATATTTCTATCTATTACTCCCTTTTATTTACTCCTCAGATAACATGGTGCTTTCTGTGACGCATCTTATCTCAATTCATAGCAATAATGAATTAAAATAAACACTTTAACATAGTGTTTATTTTATCCATACCCATGTCCAAGTGTCGAGTGTGCGACACGGGTACTTCACTCATTTTGAAGAGTCCTTGCAAGATAGTGTCAGACCTTTCTGATCTCCAGCATGCTCTCAGGTACTCCTCTGTTCTAAAAATTTACTGGAGTAGATATATAGAACATTTTCATGGAAGTTCCTTTCCTAACAACCCTGGATACCACAACAATAGAACATTCAGCCCAAGGGCTTGATTCCCACTTCAGTTTTTGCAAGTAGGGAGCTATTCTCTGGTTCTGCTATCGAATCATTAGTGTTGTGCTTGGTCACTTCGTCTACTCAGTATCCCTATGTTAGCTAATTAGCTCCATAAGAAGATACTACCTAAATGAGGATAATTGTATTATGAGCTAGTCCTGTGCTAAAATTACTTGATTCATAGCATGTAATTAAAACAGAGAAAGGAGAATTTTGTAATGAAAGAGAAAAAGAAGATAAATTTGAGATAAAGGACTATTAGATGAGTGCTGCTCGAGTAACATGAAAATTTCCTTGCGTTCACAAAACGGCGGGTCTGCAGGAAGTGATCTATTTTCCCTTCTCCTCTGTGGTATACGTTAGTTTCTCTTAGATGTTGCTTGCTTTTATTAGCGCTGTAGGGGTTGTGTTGGATGGGGGAGGTGGACTGTAACACATCCATTGAAGTGTGGTAGCAAGCACAAATGTCTAGGATTGGCAGGTGGAATTTGGCACCATCTTCTTCTTCATGATTATACCTGTTATTTTTTTAGCTGAATCTCTTCTAACGTTCATCAGTTTGTTATCTATAATTTTTGGCATGGTATGATTCTCAACATTGTGTGCCTTTGCTTTGGTACTTCAAAAATAGGACCTGATTTTGGTGTGCCTCCATCATTCATGCGGAAGAAACTCCTTACAATTTTGGGTGACTGGCCAAACCTCCTCTGTTATTGATAACATCTCCGTCGTGAAGCGATATGCATCTGAGTCATCACATGCAATTCCAGTTTCTTCTGATGATGAAGCTCTTTCAAAGGCTATGAAAGAGGTAGAATCTTCTTTACTTGCTAACACACCTATATATTAACGGATAGGTGGGGATGGGGCTGCTTTTTAACTCATAAAATTGCTATCCTACATTTCCGCTGTCTTTATAGGTAAAAAATGACAAGGTGCAGTTCGTCTGGGCCCAATTCTCGGATTTAAATTCATATCTGAAGAAACAAGCCGAGGATTTTGAGAAGTTACATACGAAGCTTGCAGAGATGATAGCATTGCTTACATGTAACAAGAGTTCCACGAGCAGAAAAAGCATCAAGTACAATGTAACCTCCGAACTAAAGGACATTCTTGGTCGCTTGAATGCTCGAATCAGAAGCGTCTACTCCAGTTTACCTGCGAATGCGATGCTTATTATTTGCACGGGCCATGGGGACACTCCATATGTTCAAAGGTACATGTTCTTTACGACTGCATTATCGGATCAAAAGCGATATTTAGTTACTATCTTTGCCTAGTTTTAATGTTCCAAACATGTAGTGAATGTCCAAAAGTCGACTACTGGGAATGCATCTGGATGAAATTCGCATGTCCTCGTTAAGATTGTTTGTCTTTAGAGTTTACTTGAAGACAGGGAAGTCAACTTATACCTTATCATCTGGATTATGTTCCCAATTATGTTTATTTCATCATCCTTCCTCATCAACCCCCCCAGACCCCGAAAGGGTGGGATCCTCTGCATTGGGCTGCCCCTTTTTTCTCTGTGTCCCCATTTTGGTTAGTGACTTGCCCAACTGGTGAGTTACTGTTTCTAAGTTTTTTACGAAGTTTAAAGTCTCACGAAGTAGTAAAGAATTGGACGACTTGGTTTTACCTGAGAACTTTTCTGTGTCGGCTCGACTTGCTGCATCTTTTGATGCACGATCAAGTCGTGAAAGTAATACACTTCAGTTTCTGATTGTGAATTTAGATGCGAGAGGCAGGCAGGCTTGTGTAGCTCCAGTAGTAGTTTATGCTAATTTTGACTAAAAAAACAAATGTTTCATTGGATTTGTAGTCACTATACTGTTGTGGAGTAAGTGACGATCCAATGGTTCTTATTCACCAAAATGTCCTTGTTGGAACTCTGTAACGTGGAATCAATGAAATTGATATGAACAACAACTAGTAAACCTGATCGAGTCTCATGGCATCTTCTTGGAGATATTAGCTTTTGAAAGTTGATAACGTAGAACTAATGATACAGAATACCTATTTCCAGAGTAATATATGCTCCCTATGCCTTGATTGGTCGCAAAAAAACTGCATCAGTGACAAATATTACCTTTGTAGCGACAAATTAACGTATGGGACAAGCATTTAAGGTGTGGAAATAGATTTTCCGTTCATGAACTTACTGGATGTTCTAAACAGAATTCACATTAAAATGTTATAACTATTGTCTTGTTTCCTTCCATGTGCGCCGATGAAGATTGAGGAAAATGCTTAAGGAGCAAGTCGAATCCACCATATTGCGTGAGCAACTTGTAAAAGTCTTGGAGGAGTTACAAGCCCAAGCTGAAGTAGGTTTATGTTTTGTAGGTGTAAAGCATTGAGTGAAATTAGGGATTTGTCTTGCTCTTCCTGCTAAATTTGTTCGGGTAAGCAGTTAGGCATTATTAGTAATTTCACCATTGTTACTTGTACAAGTCGATGCAGCACTCGGAGGATATATCATTTATACAAGCAAAGGCGGAGATGATGTTGTCCAAGGTGTATCATATCATGTTCTCCTGTAACTCTTAGGGCCTGCTTTGATCGAGTTTTGTAAGTGGATGGTTGAAGTAGAGTGGACATTTGCCCTGTAAGGAGATCATTTTCTCCCTGCCTGGTCATTGTGTTGAAAAGAAAAGAATAGAAGGAAATGACAAACGTTAAAATTGTGCTCCAAAGTATTCCCATTGATGTCAGTCAGTTGCTGTGAACTAGTTGATTAATCGTTTTTGTTCCTAAGATTCTCCAGTTCTCGCCCCAATCGAAGGGGAAATAAAATCAAACAGCAGTTGGTACAAAGGAAATTTTATCAAAAGCTAGAAATTAAGGGGCTGTACGTTTAAGTTTTTCAGTTTTCATTTTTGTAATGATGATGAAAAAGATACTTTTTTCGTGTATGTTTACGTTTTTTCGGTTCCGTTTTGGATAAAATTTTTAAATAGTATCAAAAAAGCTAAAAATACTCAAAGGGTGTTTTCACCTTTTTCCTTGAACTGTATACCACCTCTTCTCCCTCATATCTACCACCCTGTTTCAATAAACACTTACCAAACTAGACCACCCATTTCACTGGGTCTTCTTAGAAATAGAAATAGTGGGGTCCATTAATGAATTAATTCAAAAAAAGTTGGTGAAAACGAAAATGAAAATGATAAACGTACAGAAAAAATTGAAAAAGTAGATACGAAAAAAAGTAAAAGTATACGATTTTAGAACTGAATACTAAATTCTGAAAATAAAAAACAGAATATAGAATACAGAAAAAAATCTTGTAAGCGTACGGCCTCTAAGTCTCTAGGAGCAACACAAAACCCCAAATGCATGAAAAAAGCTGCTGCAGAATCGCCCGCGACCTGCATATCTGCCATCATCTATGCGAAAAAACAGTACTGATTTCTCCGCTTGAAGAGACAGTTGGGGTGTCAACTAGTTGGGCTTGTCAAGTCCCTTGGGGTCGTGTACCGAGAGGCTAGCGACCAATTGACCCCTACATTTGGGATGAGGGACGTTTGACGGATGGGAGGGAACATCTCTTAAGCGAATCATGCGAGTGCGGCAAAATTCACCTGTCTTCAACCAAACTCGTGACCATTGTTTGTTAAAAGTTGCTTCAGTAACACTTCCATTCCGTTAACAAGAAATGGGTGTGATTTAACAAAAACATGCGTTGATCTTGCCCTACCCATGACATATCATTGCATTATATGATCTCTGTATTGCCGTTTTTACAATTTTATACGATCATCCATTCATTGTTGCCTGTTGGAGCCTTGCTCGGGTATTATGCTAGTTCACTAACAGCAAGCAACAATCCTTGAGCAAACAAACCAACCATGGAAACAAAGCGAACTCAATGCCGTAAAAAACATCAGTGCAAGACACCCAACCAAAAGAACCTCATTCTGAACCAGAATGCATGCCAACTGGTGGGTTAGGAAAATATTAGTCGGGTCTAGCACAGAGTACAGGCTTTTGCAAGGAAAGTTGGTATACTGCCATGGCTAAATCACACTGCAAATCACCCAAGAGAAGATCCCTAGGAAGGATACTGATGGGTCTGGTAATGTATCCATTGCATATTATTGGAAATTTGAGCAGGAGAAACTCTGGAATGATATATTTATAATTCTCGGTAGCTCACATCAGTGGGGACCTTCAGACAGCTCAAACGCCGGTCTCCCATCGTTTGCTCAACGAATAAACATTAGGTCAGGGACTAGGGATGATAACTCAATCTCTCTCAAGAGGTTATATCTATGGGAAGCTCTGACACCTCATTGTCAGACCCTCGCCAAGGGTTGTCCGGATAGATTCAACTAGGCTTTTGAACAAAAGACGCGAATTATTGGCC
Source organism: Escallonia herrerae (assembly GCA_033070095.1). Taxonomy (NCBI): domain Eukaryota; kingdom Viridiplantae; phylum Streptophyta; class Magnoliopsida; order Escalloniales; family Escalloniaceae; genus Escallonia; species Escallonia herrerae. The sequence continues at coordinate 1,409,216 of JAVXUP010000003.1, read as the reverse complement.
AAAGCAAATAGCCCATCTTGAACTCACGTAAGGTGTCTAATCTGGAGTAACCAAACACAAGTAATATACACAGAGATCTAAAGAGTAAATGACATGGGCACATCACAACTCTTCTGAAAGGAATTTGCATCGCATAGATCTCCTCAATTAGTTACATTAGCATCTAAATCAACACCGTTTATTTTCCATTAGATTATATATCATACTGTTCCTAGTTCAATTAAGCTAAAGTGTTACAACAAACAAACAAACAAACAAACAAACAAAGCTTGGATAGGCCAGACACCTCAAAGGTTTGCGTAATTACTACCTCCATGCTGAGGCAACAATCAAAACCCTTTCTTCCCACCCAAAATGCAGTGCATTCGTGTCCGCCCTCATCTTGTACCTGTCACAGTACTGCTTAATAAGTTTTCTAATTGTATCGTTCACGTTTGTGCTGATCGGGCATGGAGTAAAACCAGCCATCGTCATCCTCGCTCTCCATTTTCCAGCAACTTCATAACGCTCTATCCTCTCCTCGCCCTCACAAGCAACAATGTTAACTATGTCACGTGCCAGACAATGCTTTTCCACATTCATCCTATCCTGGCTATCTCTTGGGAGAGTTGCATCTAGAGAGTCGAACACAGCAGAATAGTAATTGTAGGCTTCAGTGAACCTTAGCAAAAATGGGGCAGTATTGGTGTTTACATCTTGTTCAACGACCGTTACCAGTTTTGGATTCAAGCCTTTAACCATCCGAAGAAGCTGGTCCCTTTGGTTTACTGTTGAAACACTCTCATCGGGCATGTGGTGAAGCTGGAAAGCAAAGTTCACCACAAGCGCTTCCCCAGGGCAAAAGTCCAGCATTGCTGTGGTGACTACTGCAGTGTCTGCTGCCACGGCTCGGAACTCAAAGGGCACCTCAAGCACCTCAGCAAGATTTTCAAGCCTTTGCCCGATGTGTTTCAGGCCTCCAACGGCACGTTGAACCGATTCAGGGTCATCAATCCCCGTTAGCCTCAATAGAGGAAGCTTACCCGGCTGATTAGCAAGTGTTTGGAGCAACGTTATATACTGACTTCCTTGATTTATATCGAAATCTATAATATGAACCCTCTTTTCATTTTTGAAGGCCTCTATAATTGCACCGTTTGCTGCCATAAATCCGAACCTGAAACATGGGCAAACCTCAAAGAGGACCTGCATTGCCGATAGCCGATCAGTGGAAGGGGGCACTTTGCATTTTAAAGCTTTGTAAAGACCTTTACCAGAGGTAGCCATTCGAGCTGTAAGAGCTTCCACCATGTACGCTGCAATCCTCTGAGAAGGTTCTCCTTGGATTGAGACACTCTGCCGGAGCTCATTAATCATGGTTGAAGCTTCCTCAATGTTTCCGTCTGAGATTGCAGTAGCACATTCGAAAAGCAACTGTCTAGGAGTATGACGTGCAGCTAGTGATGTTTCTTTACTGCTGCTGATGCTACTGATGTTAGAATCGGATGATGATGACTCCTTGGGTGAATCATGGAGCAGTACATCGTGGACAGGGTCCCCCCACTCATTATCAATCTCCATGTGCTGGTCAGGGCCAAAGACATCGTCCTCGTCATTATTATTATCGTCAAGAAGTGCCCTTTCGAGTTCTTGAAGCTTTAATCTCATTTTCTCCTCATCAGAGCTTATTGCTTCTGGACTGTGACTTTCCAAGTAGGCCGACTCAAAATTGGATGTATAGGCATCACAGTCTCTCATCGCTACGAAAGAGGGGCTAGATCTGTTTTGGGCTGCCATTAGCTCGTAAGAAGAGGCAGCTTGCGCGTGGAACGTATTTCCTTGGATGCTGGAACTTGAAGAGTGTACGAGTTCTTCAGATGGGGAATCAATGAAATACTTGGGATCATAGCTCTCTGTGCTATAAGAATCACTCTTATACGTCATCTTGTCCTTGTCAGAGTTGAATATTGATGTGGACAAGCCAGAGTCATTACTTGCATTAAGAGCATAGAGCTTACGGTTTCCATATGATGTAGCGGACCCAACTAAAGACATGATTTACCTTTGATCACTCAATTCTTCTCTTCTGTTCAGAGATGGCGAGATATACTCTCGATATTTGAGTCCTGTGTGACAAAACATAAAGAAGAAAACAACGTTAATGCTAATTCTCATTCCTTAGCAAATTGTCCAATAAACACTTTCAATGGGAACCATAACCAAGCACTGGTGGCTAATCACACATGTTTTCAGTTTAAAAGGTGTTTTGTGTGATGCACTTGGTTTTAATTGACAACTTGTCTTCTATCAAAGTAATAACTAATTAAACAAAAAACTATATATAGTATTGATAATGTTATATCCTATGAGATGTGTCGGACACATATCCCCCACCCATGTCCAAGTGTCGAGTGTCCGACATGGGTACTTCACGCAAACCGAAGAGTCCATGTAACATAGACGAGAGCCAGCTTCAACTTGCATTATCTTGTTATTCAAACATTCTGAGGTTAAAAGAACCAATATACGGTTTTCTTTGGTACATAAGATCAAAGTCACATCACGTCACTTCACAAACTACATCCCTCTGGGCTGATGTCTATTTCATATCCTCTAATTCTTCTTTTATAGTTTGAAGCAAGCTCCAGAACAGCTCTTGAGTGACGTGTAGAACTGAGATCTCAGAGAAATTTGTCCAAATAGACTAAGGTTCCTGCAACTAAAAACCATAGCCCAGATAGTCTTTAACACTCATTCCCAGAGATGCAGAACAACAAAGTTCTTATGGTATATAGCACATACGACCAGTTCTCGTCCCCATGCCTATAAGTAATTTATCCATCACAGATTGGACCATTGACTACAGATTTCTGTTTAAAACTAATAAATAGGATTCTATTATAAGCCTGATATATACAAAACCACCCACTGCATCACTAGAATCACAACTATACGAATTTGTAAAGATGTAGTGGCACATTCTGTACTACGAGGAAGATTCATAAGATAGGAAGAAGAAAAATGGGTCATTTGCTCAAATTAGACATTTTTCCTTCATGGTCAGTGTAACATAATAATTTGTTCTGCCAAGTGAAACTTAAGCCAACCTAACACTACCACCAAGCATCTAAAGGGTTAATTTATTTTACACAAATTTACTTTAAGCTTTCTATGACTGCAGGGCCGCATAATTTACTGACAGCAATACCTGCATAATACTCAAAGAAGAGCATCGCTGTGATGATGACATCAGAAGGGAACATTTAGGGGAATAAGATTAAATAGGCTTCTTTAAGGGACCTATCCATCTTTGCTTTCGTACAAAAATTGCACACCTTAGCATTTCAAAGCAGGTTCAAATTATCCTCTCAACTTCGCTACTAAAAAACTACAGTTACTTCCATGTATTTTCTTGAACAGCCAACTGAGGCAATTTGATTTGATTTACACTGGAGATAAACTAGTTTTGCAAGTTGCAAGTGTTTAGCCTTTTGTAGGATTAGGTGAATCTGCAAATGGTGCGAAGAATAGACTAGCAGTGGCTAATCAAGATTAAAGGAAGACAGCTTGATCAAAGTTCTTCATAAGGAGGTATAAGCAGAATTAGAAGCAAAGAAACTGGATACACATAGAAGCACTTGCTACTAACTCAAAAGAATCATATAAGGTTCAAAGTCAATGAACACACTAATCCTAAAGTAACAACCTTTTACTTGTTATCAAGCCGGACAAACTCTTCAGTTTGAAACCTTCTGATCTATTTAGGGTGGGAAATAGGGCTCTCAGACATCAAAATATGCTATATGCAGCATATTGACCATATACATGAAGTTTCAGCCATAGCAATACAAGAACATCAAGAAACTAAGAAAACGATCATTTTCTGTGGAACCCACTTGATAATCAGTTTCTGCAAGGCAATTTATGGACCAAGATATCAAGAAAAAATTGTGGAGAATTATTTAAACCAACATCAAAAGGATGAAATTGAAGAAACATGTAAGGATTAAGTATGAGACAGGAGGTAAGGGATATATCATATATCTATATATATACCTGAATAAAAGGGATTGACGTCGAGATGTATGCACAGAGACTATATCAGAAACAATAACCTGCAATTCAACATAAACCCAGAAGGAGATGAATCAAGGAAGAGAAAAGCTAAGGGGTTTGACCTCGAAATTCCAGTAAATAAAGACATATTATAAGAATCTATACCTTTTTGTGGTATATTTAACATTAGTATATTGCAAATTGGGAGGTTAGGTTGGTACAAAAGCAACATAACAAAACAAGTTAAAGGAGTCCAAGGAAGGACAAACTACGGAAGAAATAATTAAATACAAACCAAATCAGAAAGCACAGATGCATTTGTTGAAAGATTTCCAGCTACCCAATAAAGAAATATGGGAACACAACAGAATTTCTAAGATCCAGTTGCAAGACTATACCAAGAAAGACCCATCGACTCTGGAATCTGAGGAAGAAAAGGAGAAACTCACCTAAAAATTTTCCTGCACAGAAACTTCTGAGCTTCGGTGCGTAATTTCTTTAACTTTTACCTCGGTCACTGTTTGCCTACATGCTTATACCTACTTGTCTGACACAAGTTGTTGGCAGTACACGAATGTGTCTCAAAGTGCCCCATGCACCGTATGGGTATGTCCCCAAGTTAGCTTTACAAGCAATCCTGGCCATTGAATCTACCATTTGTTATCTATTGTTATACAAAAATTGTTTATTTTTCAAATAAAAAAGATTTTATAAATGTTTTTATATAATTATCTTTTTTTTAAACTTTTTTATTTTATTTCTCTCTCCACATTTAAATCTCATCAATTCATTTTCTCTATCCTAATCCACTTTCTTGCACTTTTTTATTCATCTCTCTCTCAACATTTGAAACTCCACACTAACTCATTTTCTCTCTCATGACTCACTTTCTTTCTCTCCTCTCTCAAAAGGATATAATGAGAACACACAATATATCACTTAATTTCTTAATCTACGTGTAAAAAGAGTTGATCAAACTATGTGAGACGGAAGGAGTATATGTATTCTTTTAAAGCGAACAACACTTGCACTCTTAGATTTTGCTTCGGCTTATATATATATACTCGCCACTGCATGTAAAGTGCATATTAACTTTCTTTTACTTTTATGCTTGCTTGAGCTCAGATTCAATTAATTTTTTGAAGCAAAGTCACACAAATTTGCAAAAGTGATAATTACAGTAATGTCCCTGAGGTTAGGATGAAATTATAGGCGTCTCTATTAATTTGGACAAATTACACTTATGTCCATTGACCAAACAGAATACGAAAATACATATCAATTTTGACGGAAAAAAACCTCATTGCCCAGCCTTGAGCTTGGGAAATTTTTTGAAATGCCATCCATCTCTCCCCATTATATCTTCATGCAATCACTACAAGAAAAAGGATTTTTAGCGACGGATATTTTCGTCGCTAAATCCCTAAATCCATCGCCAAATACTTTTAGCGACGGACACCCCGTCGCTAAAAGTTCGTTGCTTATAACCCCGTTACTAAAAGATTAGCGACGGAATTATGTCATCCGTCGGAAAAAAAATACTTTACCGACGGAATTATTTACTTTTAGCGACGGAAAATTCCATCGCTAAAAGTATTTTCTATATTTTTTTAAAAAAATCTGAATTTCTGAAGAAAAAGTTTTAAAAAATATTCAGGCAATTGACTAATTGATCGCAAGGGTCACCGGTCGTTGACACGTCGTCGCCGGCAGTGGGTTCTTGGCCAGTGGAGTCCTCGCCTCGCCGTCGTTATTCACCGATCACTTATACTTCCAGATCAGCGCGTCCACGGCTCCACTCGTTCCAGATTTGAGCTGAGCTCAATAGAGAGAGTCGACTGAAGGAGGCAGGAGCCCTGCTGTGTCCGCGTGTCGCCGTTGACCGTCGCAGGTGAGTGGCCGAGTGGGTGTGTGCCGTCTGGGTCTGGGGAGTGGGTGAGAGACTGGGCGTAGAGAGAGAGTCGCAGACTGAACTTTTTTTGAGAAGTTGAGGGGGTACATTAGCCCCCCCTCGTTCATACGTAGCTCCACCACTGTGTTTCGGCTAGAGGTAGAGGCAGCGGGGTAGGGGTGCGGCAGCAGGTTGGGTGTGTGGGAGGTGAGTGGTTATGATTTAGGGTTAGAGAGAGAGACTGAGAGAGAGAGAAGAAGGGAATGGTGTGAGTGGCGGGGAGAAAAGAACGAAGGGGTAGGGTTTTTTTAATTTTAAGGACTTTTAGCGACGGATTTTGGCCGTCTCCAAAAATCCGTTGTTAAAGATCATAAAAATTTTCAAAAATTTTGACTTTTACAGACGGATTTATTCCTTTGGCAAAAGTCCGTCGGTAAAAGTCATTTTCAAATTTTTTTGGCAAAAGAAAAAAAGGGAGAAAATCAAAAATAAAAATTAGCGACGGAAGATTCTGTCAATAAAAGTCTATTGATAAAGATCCGTCGCTAAAGATCTTTACCGACGAAAAATCCCTCGAAAAAGTTTTTTTAACAACGGACCTTTACTGAAGGAAAATTCGTCGGTAAAAGTGACTTTTAGCGACGGATTCAAATCAGTCGCTAAAAGTCAGTTGAAAAAAGTTATTTTTCTTGTAGTGAATTGCCACCGTAGCACCACCTCCATCGTGCCGAACCACCCAGCCCCACGCTCGCACACTCACCTCCCCTGTGAGCCATTACCTCGAAAAGCCGTTACGAGCCACTGCCACGATGCGTTGCCACGAGCCACTGTGCGACCCCCATTGCACCACCATCTCCACCTCTTTCTCACTCCATCTCCACCTTCTTTGCAGCTAATTTCTCGAATCCCCTCTCTCTAATAACGGATGCTGCATCAAAATGCCAAAGAGAAGAGACCCACTTGTAAGATATTCCAAACCAAGAAACAAAGCACCCCACAAATCGTCTTCGTATATGCACATACTCTCCGTATTGGAAGAAGAGGAATATGAGGCAACCTAAGACTTGTACGCCATCTTTACAAGCCTCAAGTAGGAGCTTTGTTTGTACTTCAACTACCCATCACCTTATCCTACCTCCGAACCTGACCCGGACAACCAAACGATGCCACTTTCAACCTCGGCCACCATTGGCGACTCAAAGGAAGAAAAAAAGAAGATGATGAAAATGTGAGGGTTATCAAACAACTTCGAGAGGTATCTGACGAAGAGCTTGGCATACCGCGAAGATCCAAGGATGGAAGTGATGACGACGACGCCGTCAAGGTTGAGGGACATCGGGGTTGGGGGGAAGGAAATGGACAACAGTGGGTTTGGGGGCAACCTAAGACTTGTAGGCCATCTTTATAACCCTCAAGTAAGAGCTTTGTTTGGACTTCGACAACCCATCACTCTGCCCTGCCTCCGGACCTGACCTGGACTACCAAACGACACCACTTTTAATGTCGGCTACTACTGGCGACTCAAAAAAGAAGATGATGAAAATGTGAGGGTTATTAAGCAACTTCTAGAGACATCTGATGGCGAGCTTGGCATACCGCAAAGATCCAAGGACAGAGGTGATGACGACGACGCCGTTGAAGTTGGGGGACATCAGGTTGGGGGGAAGGGAAGGGGCGACAATGGTTTTGGGGGAAAGGGAGGGGCTGCAACATGGTAAAGGGATGGAGGGCATCCATGGGTGGGGAAAGAAGGGGGCGGTGCTGGGTAGGGGAAGACTTAGAAAAGAGTAAGAAAATAGAATTTTAAAACCCTAAATTTGAAATTATGGTTCTAAATTACGTAGTGTATATCAAGGCTGGTATTGGCATTTTAGAAATACATATTGATGACATCAGCATAACTGTATATTTTTTAAACGGATCAATGACGATAGGACACGGGTGATACATTTTCAAAGTTATTGGTCATGGTCTGTTACAATTTAAAATTTAATGTACTTGATTGTAATTTTACCCTAACCTTAGAGACTTTACCGTAATTATCTCTTTGAAAAATGTAAAAGTGACGCGTGAGTATATAATATGGTACAAGTTTTTGTTGTGGGTCGATGACATGAGATCAACATTATTACGGCCAGTGAGAAGCATGGTAATAATTCATGACACTTCGTAATAGAGTCAAAGTTGCGGAGGTCATCCACCCAACTTTGGTCATGCAGTCTTATGAGTACATCTTTAGAGGGACACTGTCCCTTTCCGCGTTCTCCGCCTTCCACTTTTCGAAGGCGTGTGATTTCCCTAAATAGATTGTGTTCAGAAAAACAAGTCCCTAAATTCTTAATGTTACGAGTATTTGCAACAAGTAAAAATATAGCGTCTCAATCTAATAATGTTGTTTAGTTCTAACGTATTGACATGTCACATCATTAATGAGCGAGGATCGGTCTAAGAACAAGTCTGTAATTTAGATTAATTCGTCCTCGATCAACTTGGTGATTGATTATCTAATTCTCAAATAAATGGCGAGCTATGCGACAAGTAGTCGCTTCTTGACTAAAAAAGGACACATGGCTCATTCGCATAGGGTATAATATTTTAAGTGTGCAGCGTGTTGTCATGAGAAGAGATGATATATATATATATATATATATATATATATATATATATATATATATATGAGTAGATTATTGCAAACACGTACGATTGATGTAAAATGCTTATGTTGCTTGTTTTTATTGTGAGTATGAGTAGATCAGATAAAAGTAGTATTAATTTAAATAGTATTTAAAAGGTCTTATCATACTAGGGTACAAAAACTCTAAAGAAATTCACTAAGGGGCCGTTTGACGGAATTTTTTTTTGCTCTTTTTTTTCAGTTTTAAAAATTGGGAAAAAATGGGGTGTTTGGTAACTCTTTTTTTTTTTCAATTTAAAAACCCACTTTTAAATTGTAGTGTAAAAAAAAAGAGAGGAAAAAACTCTTTTTTTTTCACTTAATTTTTTTTTTAAGACCTCTACCACAACGCACCCATCGCCGGCAGCCACCACCCACCGCTGCCCGGCAGCCACCGACAACCACCTCCGACCGTCGGCAGCCACCACCGCTGGCAGGAGGCCACCTCCGGCCACCACCGCCGCCAGACAGCAACCACCTACAGCCACTTCCTGCCGGCGGCAACCACCACCGGGCGGCCACCTCCGGCAGCCACCACCACAGTCACCTTCGACCGCCGGCAGCCACCACCGCTGGCCGGAGGCCACTCCGGCCACCACCGCCGGCAGCCACCGCCCACCGCCGCCAGACAGCAACCACCGACAGCCACCTCCGGCCGCCGGCAACCACCACCGGGCGGCCACCTCCGGCAGCCACCTCCGGCCACCACCGCCGCCGGCAAACACTGTCGGCAGCGACTGCCGCGACAACCGCCGGCCACCACCACCGTCGACCACCGCTACGCCACACCAGTGCCACCGCAAACCACCACAAAAAAAAGTCAAAATAAAAAGGGTTACCAAACACAAAAAAAAAAAAAACTCAAAAAAAAAGAGTTATCAAACACCCACTTGTTTTTGTAAAAAAAAAAAAATTAAGCTACTCTTTAAAAATTGCTCTTTAAAAATTGACCATTGAAAAAAAAAAGCTGTGTCAAACAGACCCTAAGTTTTTGTAGGTTGTTTTGAAAGAAGGTAGAAGATGTACACTCCCTTAGACGTCAGACTGTTTAATTTATTAATTTATTTGAGAATTGTGCTTATACGTGGTCCCATCTGGACCTGACTGACGAGTCTGCTCAATATAATTTATTTTTTGTAATATTTTTTTGATCAACAAGCTCTCATTTGTTTTTCTTCTTCTTTTGTAAGACAGTCTTAGAAAAGAAAAAAAAAAACAAAAGAAAAAAGTTTCTCTAGAAATAACTTTAAAAGCCTCAGATTTTTTCTCATGCATGATATAATTTAACTGATTTCAATGTAAATATTAGAAAGTCGCCTCTTTTACTCAATGTGTTTAAAAAATATAACCTACAAAGTAGAATATGAAGTTTTCTTAAAAGGTTCCCTCAATACAATGGTTTTTCAAATGCCGTTTTCTTTAGATTTTTAAGTTATTTTTTCTGTTCTTCTAAAAAGTACCCCAGTAAATTGTGTAACTTACACATACCCGGTCCATTCCAGCTAAGAAAAAGATTAGAAATTAGCGGAAGCTTGCTCTTCTTTTCATAGGCAGCTAGTTCGACTAGTTGAACTAATCAGGAGGGGAGTACTCTGTGTTCAACCTGTCTAATCATGGTCCTAGTCTAATTACTTCATGTTTTATTTATGTTATTGCTTTAATATGATTATTATTATATTATTATACCTTATATAATTTTAGTGTAATCCTTTCTTGTATCCGAGAAAAGAGACTCTTGTTTATCTTGGAAATTCTCCGGTATAATGTAAATACATATATACTTACCAGGGACGATGACAATTGTTTTTTAGAAATAAAATTTCTAGACAACGGAACCATTTATTAATTCTCAGAAATTGTCAGAAAGATTTTAGGCAACCATGAAAGGACATGAATATGTTTGTCAAAGAAATTGGATGTCAAAGTCATTTTTCAATAGACAGCCGTCTTGATCACGCCGGTTTTCTTTTCAAAAACATTAGTTAACTAGAATTTTACTGGCTAGTTACCGGTGCAGAATAATTTTTCTTTTCTTAGGCCATCACTAGGGGCTTTAGATATAATATAGTTGCTTTAAGTAATGGCATGCAATATAGTTTGATTTTGTTAAAATATAAATTTCCATCGACTATACACGAAGATTAACTTCGGCCATCATACCTGGAAGGCTTCCTTCCTCTGGAGTAGCTTCTATATTGGTTATTATGCATGTAATATATTTATGATTATGTTAAAGTTTCATATTAATTATACATGAGAATTTATATCGTTTATTGTATCTAGAAGACATCTACTCTAAATTAAATTTAAATAAAAATTAAAACTTTAATATATTCTACCGTCTTTTGTTAAAATCTTATTTTGATAGCAATGTGGTTCTATACCTAAGAAGATAAGATTATGTACTTTTTGTTTTATTAATCACAACACTAACATTTGGTGGAAACGATGAGATCATCTAACAAAACATTTTTCCCTTTTTTTTGTAAAAATGTCGACCCTGGCCTTTGTGTTATTTCATGTCTGGTTCTCAAGTGTGAAACGGATCTTTGTGTCATCAATCACAAGAAAGGGACTAATCAGAGACTAGACGTTTATGTATTGGGGTCCTAGTCATACAGGTCGTTTGCCTTATCCAAAACAAGCCTTCTAACTTTCAAGTGATGCAACTTTCTAAAATGCCGTTAATATTAAGAGAAAAAGGTAATAGTATGTTCGATAAAACTAAAATTGAAGTTTTGAAAAAGTTAATCAATAAATTTGTAAAATTTAATAAATTAAGAGATTGAATTTTTACTAACAAATAAGTTAGCCCTATTTGGCTATTTGGTAAATTAAAAACAAATGTTTGAAAATCTATCTATTTTATCAAAATTATGCATTTGTTTTGTACTTTATAACTTTTTGTTTGGGCCAAAATTGCGTGGTGGTGGTGGCAGAAAGGTGTCAATGGTGGCAGTCGTGGTGCATGAAAACGTGATGATAATTATGGGGGTGGAGATATGCAATCATGGTTGTGGTTGTAGTGTGATGGATATTTAGATGGTTTTAGTGGACATGGACATAGTGATAATGGCAATAGTGTGCTGGAGGTAGCTATGTCCTTGTGGTGTTGGTGTTGGTAATGACTAAGTCGGGGTAATTATGATGGTGGTAGCAAAATGGAATAGTGGCTGTGGTGGCGGTTGTAGTGATGAAGGCGATGTTGCCAGCAAATTAATTGAGGTAGCATCATGGTGGTAATTATTCATTATGTAAAATTATGTTGAAGAAACTTTAACCATCTCACTTAGAATTAAGTGATAACTATTAAGTAGAGGGGTTGTTTGATAAAACTGAAATTTAAGTGCTGAATTTGTACAACTAAAAATTTTAAGCTGCTGAATATTAAGTGTTAAAAAATTTTGGTCCTGTCTGAAATTTAAGTACTGAATCAGTAATATTCTGTTTGATAAAACAGAATAACTGAAGTCTGAAAACTGTTTAATTTGACAATAATATCATTTTACTCTGTTTTTTGAAACTTTAACAAGCTTGTTAAACAATTGGATAATTGGGTGTATTACGATATCAATGAAGGATACTTCAAATCCAAAAACAAATGGAAAAAAGGCCCTAATTACATTCACAAGCACCATGAGAAGAAAGAAATTACAAACCTGCTATTAAGGTTGTAGTGCTATGAGAAGAGATCGCTCCAGGGGAGAAGAAGAAGAAGAAGAAGAGGTTGCAGAACGATCGATCGGGAAGAATAGGGGGAAGAAAAGGAGGCAAATAAGGAAGATGGAGGGCAGATTAGTCAGTTAGGGGAAAATTGTTTAACGAGAAATCATTGAGCGCTTTAAGTGATAAGTTAGTAATGAGTAACTTAAAATATTAGTTTTTATCTTATCTATCACTTATTATTTTAAGTGCTTAAAAAACACGTTATCAAACGCACTTAATTTTAAACCATTGAAAACTTTCAATTTTAAGTGCTGAAATGAGTTATCAAACACACCCAAGTCCACCTGACTTAAAATTTTAATCTATTTTTGGTAGGAACTAATTTTCTTAAAATAATACAATATTAAGTGTTATCAAACGCACTTAGTTGAGAACTATTAAAAAATTTAAGTTTTAAGTACTTAATAACGCACCCAAATCTCAAACACACCTAACTTTTGTTGGTGAAGATCACAAGAAGTGTGCTTAGGCAGGTTTGATAATCGTTGCTTAGTCATTTATAGTGACAAAAGTAAAGCATACACGTTTAAGATAAAATGAGATTATGAATTCCCAACATACTTTCGAAGGGATAGCGTTTCGCCTCCTTGATTTTGAAAAGTTGCTTTTTTGACCTTTAAGTAAAACTTCTATTAACCCTAGTTGAACCAAATCAAGAAATTGTCAGACATACTGAAAATTCAAAGGTAAGCTAACCAAGTAAATGTGTACACTTCTAAACTCAGCATGATTTTCACAAATGCATCAGTATGTATACACACTTCTCAACATTGGCTAAAATTTTATCAAAGTACAAAAGGTTATGGTTTATACCCTAAAGGCACGTGATAAGCATCATTTATTAGGGTTTAACTGCCTACACTTTCATATATCTTAGATACAAGGTGTGTAAATGCTAAATCCACTTGAGCAATGAATTTTTAGATGCAAGCTCTTTGTCAAGAGAAACTCTAATTAAGTGACCCAAATTAAGATCGACACATGTCAAAAAGTAGAGAAGGAGATCTGGTTATAAAAGTTTGGTTCTCTTCTTTGTCAAAAAGAACATGACCATATCCAACAGATTTCTACCGATTTAACTTGTTTTTTCGTTGCCACAGCAGCTATCAATTCACTGCCCTAGACCAATTAAGTTGACCTCCTCCATAGCTATTAGCTAGGGTTAGGTGAGATCCACACATCGTCCCAATATCCTTCAATGGTTTACATTTCTCTTTGTTACTCATCTTCTCACACGCAAACCATAGCACTCACCATAAGCTTGCATGTCATCGTTGTAGAATATGTCATGAAGATACAACTTGTTTAAACTATATGTAATTATAAAACAGAGTTAGAGACATATAAACATGTAATTACGAGGAGAGAACGAAGAGCTGAGAAAGGTCCTTTACTCTCTCCTCTATAATATGTTGCTAAATCTAATAGAGAGACTGCAAGTTACTAAGGGAACGTAGGGACCAACCTTTTATAGTTTCAGATGGCAGACCCTAACGTATAAAGCATTCCACTAAATTAAGCTCACATACATAACAAAGCCAATCTAGCGTCTAGTGCGATGACACGCATAAAAAGTCCAAGCTAGTCATAATCATTAAATAGAATTACCGGTATACCCTCATTCATTACACATTTTTTTTTCCAGCTTTCACATATAACAAATAATGTGGAGCTAAATCTACAAAAAAAATAATTCTCGCACTCTCCAACTTAAGCTACGAAGTTTTGTTAGTTTAATTTGAAAACAAAATGACTTTCCGGATTGAAACACGTGGTCACACGAGAATGCTGGAGAGCAACACCGTAAACTAATTCTTTTTGTACAATAAACGATAAGCACCCAACCATGTAAGTCGTTACATTTTGAGTCGACATAGGACCATACATTATCAAGATACCGACAATATTACCAACCCAGAATGAATTAATTGTAGGGATGTGCAGGTAGGGAAATCACATGCCAATTCTGATCATTCATGCTTATTTCCATGTTGGTTCCTCTTTGTCCAAGAACTTATGACCGACGTACCTTTCGTGTTAAGAGAACCTACACTCATAGGTTAGAAACTTTTTATACCGTGTGATTGTGCTTAAAGCATAACAACTCTAAGTCTTGATCGTCCCTATGCTGGAACCTGCGAAAGCAAAAAGTAAATGTCAACGGACTCATACGATAGTTTAATGTCATACGTTAATCGTACGTCTGTGCAAACTTGCCAACGGCAAAAACGTGCACACTATGACAATTTAAGTGGTAACACTACTTTTCTCAGAAAGAGCAAACAAACATGTATACCTTAAAAAATTTACATTCTAAGATTGTGTGTAATAAGAGAAAGCATAAAGGGCTCCTACTAGTCAAGCATATAAATGCATAATATCAGTCCCACGGTGGTTATATAAATTAGAGCGAGTTAAACATAAACACACCGTCTAAAGCTTCGTATAAGTCGATAGATTTTTTAACCTTCTTATTTGCAACTTGTACTGTTTATGCTTTCATAGTCTTCTACAAGCTAGTTGTTTAACAAAAGTAATCACAATCTCACCAATAACAATCAGATTTACTAAGTGCCTACCAAGCACCTTTAGCAGCACCATTATATGCAACCTTGCCTCAAATCCATGTTTATACACCTGGATAGTTTCGCACTCTCATGATTGATCAACCCGAAATTATGTTCAGAAAACATTAGTAAGAAAAAAATATGTTCTTCCAGAGAAGACATTTAACTGTCCAGAGAACGTGCTCTTAGAATATAATAATATGCCATGTAAACTAGCAAATAATAGTGTTAAAATATAACAATTTGGACACCTGATAAGGACATACGTGCGTATCAAAAGAGAAGTAGAGCCATTAAACATTTACGACCTTTACCAAAATGCGAATTCGATAAGTAGACGTATAAATTTCCTATAGGTAGGTTTATTAAAAGCTCTAAATCCCATATGAAATCACGACTTTTAGAGGAGCTTACAAAGAGATTATACCTTACAAGATAAAAATTTTGCAAAGAAATGTAAATTCTATTCCGTACTCCCACTAAAGAACTGGATTACTAATTCCAGGTGATAAGTAACTACTGCCCAAGAGGTATAAGTTATGTCATACCTATTAGTATTCAGTTTAAGAGCTTTATTGTTTTCATACAAGCTTTTTTTGAAATGTCGCAACTCAAAGTAACCCCTTTACTGTTTTAAAATGTTAGGAGCAAACTTTTACCATCTCCATACACATAAGCCAAGGCAGCTTCACCCTTGCAATTAAGTTACTAAAATGGAAACAAGAGGGGATGCTTTTAAGAATTCCAAAAATACAAATTGTGTACACGAGAGTCTGTACATCACTGTGTTTGGATAAAAGATTTTAAAGTACCTAACATTTCAAAATTCATTCATTTTAAAATTCGTTGATTTACAAATTATGGAATTACAAATTTAGTGTTTGCGTGATTTTGTAGAAGTGAGTATTTTATGTGTGAATTTATATCTGAAAAATTGAACCCACTTAATTTGACGGTGTATTGATACAAACTAATAAGAGAAAGTTTCTTTCTTTCTTTTTTTTATAGAAGAAGATAACTAAAATTATGGAGAGAAAAAAGGGCCTTTTATCCCTACATTTGTGGAAAAGATTTGTCAAATAACTAGTCTAGACTAGTTATTTGTACAAGGGATTTTAGCACACCAAATTCCATTGGTAAATTCCTCCTAAAATTTAGTAAATCCATCTCATCATAATCCAAATAAGAGATTTTGTGTCATGCATTTTCAAATCCTTTGAAAAAATGAAATCCTCAGTTCAATCACCTCATCCAACACACTCTGTCTTAAAAATTCTATGAAAGCAAAACATAATCTTTTGATTCTCGAAACCATAATTAACAACAAGTGAAAATTTTAAATATATCCAATTTTTGTACTATCACTTTACAAATAAGGCTCTCGCACTAGTACGATGAAATTTTAAAAGAATTACGAGAATAGAACATTACGATGAAATTCCTTTGAAGCTAAATCATTTTTTTTCCCAAAAGGTTAGATGTTAGAGATGGGGCCAATGCCAAATCTGTATCCTCATCATCACCTCAGTATAATTTAGTACCCAACATTTAAAAAGTATTCCCTCCGTCCCACATAATTTGATCAAATTTTTTTTTGCTGCATGATTAAGAATTTCAATAAAATATTGTGTGTTTTCCATTTAACTCTTTAGAGAGAGGAGGGAAAGAAAGTGGGCCAAGAAAGAGAAAATGGATTAGAGGAGTATTAGATGTGGAGAGAGAAATGAATTAAAAAGTGAGGCAGGAGAGAAATAATGAGTTGATATAGAGTTAAATATGGAGAGGGAAATAGAATAAAAAAGTACAAAAAGAGTAAATATATAAAACCACATAAAATCTTTCTTAATTTGAAAAAATGAGCAATTTTTTTAGGATGGCCCAAAAAGAAATATGATTAATTTTGTGAGACGGAGGTTGTACCAATAAGCACCTTAGCATATTTCTTACCCAAACTAGTCCAAAAGTGGACGAGATGAAACGATTGTTAAATTCTATCAAGGGCGAATATGTCAATAAAAAAATACGTTATAAAAATACGTACTATTATCAAGACCATGCAATTTGCTAACCGTAATAGACGATGTCTTAGTTTAATGACTAAAGTAAAAAAAGAAAAAACAAATTTCAATTTTGTTCTCTAATCATTGACCATTGATCTTTCTTTTTCCCTCGTCTAGACCATCATAATCATCACCACTAAAACCACCATGCCCATCATCGTCGCGTACCAGCAGCAGATCCGATATCCACCATCCACAAGCTATCACCACAGTCACATCCCCCAAAAAACAACTACCAACCACCAGGTACTAGGCACTCCACCATACTAGTCACTTCAATAACACCCCCCCCCCCCCCACCGTTCCCACAACTACGACCATCGTGTTGGCCTATGCCACAACCACAACTGCTCTTTCCACCAGCCAGCAACCACTATATCCACCCTTGACCAACTACTACCATCACTGTCCCGTCCTCCACCATTGGTCCATCCCGCCAACTGCCCAACTCACTATTGACCCACCGTGCCTTGACCTCTAATTCAACCACAGCTGTGTCAGTGGCAATCCACCTTCGTTTTAATCGTAGACCAATCCGTAGTGGATCCAGCATGCCTAGATTCTCTTTATTCTCTTACCCTTACCGTTTGCCACCGACATCGCGTCCACTACAGCATCATATCTGCCAAATTTGTATAGATTTGGCTTGATATCCATTGTCACCATTTCCCACTTCACATCATGGCTCTCACCCTCGCCGTCACTATCAAATCTCCCAGCACCACATTTATATGCCACGTCCACGACAGCAGCACCCCTAACTTGTCATAACCACCTCCATGATACCAATCATCCTTACTTCTAACCACAGCGATCGCACCACCCATCAGTACTACCCATTTCAACAATTGCACAGCCGCGACCCATCTCCATTGGTGACTATTGTAGGTCCTAATGGTAGGTAGTGGTGAATATCAAGGAAGTTAGTGCAATGTTTGTGTGCGCGAGCATGTGTGAGGAGAAAACTAGTTTTTCCTTTTGTGTTTGTCTTTAGTCATTAAATTGGGACAACATCTTAATTGGCCAACCAAATTGCACTGTCGTGATAGTGCTATGCTATGCGTCTTAAGACGTCTCAAGACACATGAATTTGCGTAGGTTTACTTTTTTATAATGACGGTCTTACCCTTTTATTTTTTTTTATCATTCTTTAATCATTGGACTAGTTTGGGTAAATATATATATAGTTTAAGGTACTGATTTAGTATTTTTTACATGTTGGATACTTAAAGTTGTATCTAAGTGATACTTTAGGGCATAAATTTAGTATCAACCTTAAAAACATATCTCAATAAATTTTCAGTAGAAACTTTTAAGAAAATTATTTCTCATGTGTAGATTCTTTAAGTACCAACATTCATAATAGACATCAATGATCTCATGATAAATCAACTACAAATATATTCATAAGAGTTCCTTAATTCTAGATATTTAGTAAGAAAACTCTTACAAGTTTGTCCTTAATATCTTAAATAGCCTCATTTAAATTTGCATGGCTGTCATTTGATAATTACAAATAGCGTAAAACCTTCTCGGAGCTAGCAACTTACTCATGAAACTAGTCAATATATAACAATTAATGTAATATCCCAAGGTCATTATATCCGGTGCAACACAACGATCACACAGCTCAGCCTCCTAATGATCAAGGATACAACAGGCAAGAAACTATCAAAGACGACAAGCTCAAAACATTAGGTTTACACTTAAAAACATACTTGTAGATTATAACAGTACTGGGGTATTCTTCCAAAACTAATCAAACAAAAACTTCCATGCCACATTAACTTACCATTATCAGAATTGTACATCAGACTCTCATACATGCTCATTAAATTTGCACAACAAATTTTTGTAGCAGGAAAATAACCAAAATACCATCCTACTCTTGTACAAGTTCAACCTAATTGACATGGGCAAATATATCAAACTTGCTCCAAGTTTGTCATGGTGTTCAACTGCAAAATCATAATTTCAGCTTTTAGCCAGAAACTTACAACATGCTATAATTCCTCTCCATAAAATGATAAAGGTAGATGTACAAACAACAGAATCTTCGAAAAAGTTCATTACTTTTAGGCAGAAGTTTTTGTAATCTCAGGTTAAAGATCATTACTTCGAAAAAGTTCATTACTTCGAAAAAGTTCATTACTCTACCCCATTAAAGATCCACCAAGTGGTAATCTCCTCCCCATCCATCTGAATTGTTAATGCCATTGCAATCTGTACCATAGCTATATTTTCTTTAGATGATAACACATCTCAGGAGTGTTATAAGTTCATAATGACTAGCCCGCTCCTGGATTCTATTCTTTTTTTTTTTGTGGAGAAATCGGGAGAAATTTTATTTAATTAACAAGTTGACCCCACACAAACGTGGGGTGACTCTCCTACTAGAATAAAAAGACGGGACGGGTAATAAAAAATCAGCAGATGGTGCCAACACCGGTAACTATTTTGCTAATTGCCTGCCTGTTTTGTGATGAAGTCCGCATAAAAGTTGGTTTCTCTATATACATGAGTTGTCTTCACATGTCACCCACGTACGCTTAAGGAGTGCCTTGCAATCAAGAACCAATTTTTTTACATTTGGGGAGGGGGGGGGGGGGGGGGGTTCATCAGAGTTCATTAATGTGGCTATATGTTTATTGTCAAACTCCAAAAGTAAATGTTTTATTCCTTTGTTCCAAGCAAGTTATAGACTATCCTGAACCGCCCACCATTCCACCGCTTGACTATCAGCGGTTCGCTGGTGTCCAGAGCAACCACATATCCATCTACCCTTATTATTCCTGATAGTAGTCGTTGCTCCCGCTAGTTGAGATCAATGATTTGAGCTCCCATCTGTATTAAGTTTAGTCTAGTTTTCAAGTGGGGGCTGCCATCTAACAAATATGATCTCTTTTTCTATACGAGTGCTATCATGCCGGTTAATAAAGAAAAGGTAGTCCTGGGCTAATGCATATGATTCGTTAAGCAGCGTACAATTTTCTAAAAAGGTTTCATTGAGACAAACAAGTTTGTTCCTGTGATGCCAAATTTGAGATAGAGCAAAGACAAAAAGTGTGTTCCATGGGATGTTTTGTGGACCAGAGATTGGTTTGTCACTACTGTGAGTTTTACACCGTTTTCGCAAAGAGCATCCATTCTAATTTGGTTGAAAATTTATCACAGATATTGAACCATACTTCTAGTTTCTATCATTTATTTTCTAGTGCTTGTGCTTGTGCAAGTGTACACAGTTGGAGCAGTGGTTTTGGTCCAAATACCGGACTATGGTTACAAGAATTCCATGCGGTATATTAGACCAGACCATATGTGTCCCCATCAAGTTACCCAAAACATGATCCTCAATACTCACCAAAACATCATGAGGGTAAGACAGCCTTTTATGCGACGTCATAACATTTTTCAGCCATCATATCCTTGAAATTGAACATTAAAATTCCATTATAATGAGGGGACTAGTAGAAATGGACCATGAAATAAGGCTTGTCTCCCACTAAACTATCCATGGTAGCAAAAAAGTGATATGACTAACAATAGTGTTCCAAAGGATTGGGGTTCGTTGCTACGTAGAGGTGCCACAAAGGATGCAGTCCGAATCAGCTTCCAGGTAGACAAAGTGGGAGACACCAAGGATGGAGTAAGGGCTGAGAACAAGGCTCCCCAGACAGGTTGCGAGGGCTGGCAGCGCCGAGCAGGCAGGGCGACGACGAACAGGGCCGGTGGTCGACAGTCCGAGTCAAGGGTGCAGCGTCAAGGGTTCTGTGACAGAAGTCCAAATGTGTTTCTCTCACTAGAATTCCAGAGAAAATAGGCTTTTTAGAGAGAGAAAGTGAAAATGTCAAGTGAGAGAGAAGTCCTTGAATAAGCTCCAAAGTCAACTATTTATAGGCAAAAATGTGAATGTGTCATAAGTTGACATGTGTCGTCCCCTGGGAGCGACACATCGCCAGGGGGTCCAAAGTACAAATTCTCTGTTGGACTGCCGGTCCCCGAGTTCATGCTGCCCTGTCCATGCAGCAAATCTCTGCTCGTCTGAGGAGACTGATCACGCTGCAGTAGCATGATCAGAGTAGCTTGTTGCCTCAGCCACCAGTCCAAGCCTTACTGGATCCCACAAGGTGCATCAAGAGACGCGCAGAGAACCTGACAGCGGTGAGGGTTGCCCCTGTAGCCAACTGCCAGGCGGACTAGGCGCGATGCCCTCCGAGGACCTGCTCCCGTCCCGGTGTGACCCGTGGGTCATTGCCCTAGTGGTGTCGACGATCAACAGTAACATGAGCGGTCATGGTAGCCGCTCAGTGCTTAGAGTCCTTTGTGGGGAAGTCTTCGTGTCGGAGCCCCCTACGAGTGTGATGTTGATGGCTTTAAGGTTGTGCCAGCGATGGCTCCAGGTTTGTGAGCCCATCCTGCTGTGAGGGCCGGAGCCCCTGGTGATTGTGTCGGCGATGGCTTTAAGGTTGTGAGCCCATCCCACAGTTTGATTGAGCCGGCGATGACTTTAAGGTTGTGAGCCCATCTGCAATTTGATTGAGCTGGCGATGGCTTTAAGTCCATCCCATAGTTTGATTGAGTCGGCGATGGCTTTAAGCCCATTCCGCAGTTTGATTAAGCCGGCGATGGCTTTAAGGTTGTGAGCCCATCCCGCTGTTTGATTGAGCCGGCGATGGCTTTAAGCCCATCCCGTAGTTTGATTAAGCCGGCGATGGCTTTAAGGTTGTGAGCCCATCCCACAGTTTGATTGAGCTGGCGATGGCTTTAAGGTTGTGAGCCCATCCCACAGTTTGATTGAGCCGACGATGGCTTTAAGCCCATCCCGCAGTTTGATTGAGCCGGCGATGGCTTTAAGGTTGTGATCCCATCCCGCAGTTTGATTGAGCCGGCGATGGCTTTAAGGTTGTGAGCCCATCCTACAGTTTGATTGAGCTGGCGATGGCTTTAAGCCCATCCCACAGTTTGATTAAGCCGACAATGGATTTAAGGTTGTGAGCCCATCCTGTAGTTTGATTGAGCCGGCGATGGCTTTAAGGTTGTGAGCCCATCCTGCAGTTTGATTGAGCCGGCGATGGCTTTAAACCCATCCCGCAGCGAGGGCCCTAGTGATTCTGTACACTCCGGAGAGTGGGTCGAAGCATGTTCCACGTCCATGGTGGGGGCGTGTGGTGTGGTGAATAAGTGTGATGTCCGGAGGCCTGTAACATGATTGTGGCGCATGGGCGCGGTGCCTACAGCACGAGACATTGATTATGGCACATGGGCGCGGTGATGACTGTCGCGAGACCATACCTGGTGCCGGTGGCACATGTCATGGAAGCGGCGCACGGGCATGGCGACGACTATCCCCAGACAACACTTGGTGTCGAGGCATGTATCATGATGATGGCGTATGGGAGCGGCGACGAACGTCGCGGAGCAATACTTGGTGCCGAGGTACGTAACATGAAAAGGGGCACACGGGCGCGGCGACGAATGTCGTGGAGCAATTGGTGTTGAGCAAGCATTGTAGAGAGCGCGATGAGTAATGGCGGGGTTTAGGAGTGACCCCTGCAAGACAAAAGGGTGGCTGACCCCCTGGGAGAGGGGGTGGTCGACCCCCCTTAAGAAGGGGTGGCCGACCCCCTTTAAGAAGGGGTGGCTGACCCCCTTGAAAGAGGGGTGGCCGACCCCCTTGAAAGATGGATGGTTGACCCTTTTCAATAAGGGGTGGCTGACCCCTTTGAAGAAGGGGTGGTTGATCCTCCCTAAGAAGGGGTGGTCGACCCCCCCACAGGAAGGGGTGGCCGACCCCCTTCAAGGGGCAAGCCCTTTTTCCAACCGTTTGACTGTGTTGACATCACTGCATTGGTGATGCCTGTGAGTGCTCGAAAGAAGATGCGCTTTGATCGGGTGATGGCGTTGGATAATTGACCGTTGACTGGGTGATGTGTCGCCAAAGTGAGTCCCTTAGCCTGCCCTGGGGTGCGACCAGAATAGGGTGTGAACATAAGCCCCCTGCGTGTGGTGTGCGTAGAGGGGCAACCCTAGCGGGCGCCGTACGCATAAACGATGCGGCTTGCGATCGGGTAGTGGGGGGCAAAAATGGAATGTTACGTTAAAAACATTGTGTTGTGCGAAAGGGCGGATTCGTGCGAAAAACATAGTTGTTGGGTTTGGCCTCATCCGGGGAGAGAGAGGGGATGGAAGTCAGAAGGGAAGAGAGGGGAGAAAGAGGAAGGGGGTCAGCTAAGGGGTGGAATGAGGGCCACGCCTGTTGAGCTGATGCCAGTTTTGAAAAAAGTTAAGCAGAAAATATGGGCAAAGCCGCGGGGTGCGGCAGCTAGCTCATCACGACCACCGCGGGTTATGATGATGGAACCAGTGGCTGAGCCCCTACAGATGAGGCCATAGTTACGCCGGGTGGGGAGACAGCAGTGCCCTTGACTTTTGATGATGGTGGAGTGAGATTGTATGATCTGGATCCAGACAAGACGAACACACTGCTGGAAGTGAAGGGGGTTGTGCCGCCCGTACCTGACATCGAGCTGTGGAGGGAGATTGATATCCTGGTGGCTGATGGAGCTTTCGTAGTGTTGTGGAGTGGTTCGTCGATGGGAGAGGAGCCATGGGCGCCGTCACCATATGTGCGTGCTCTGAGCTGGGAGGAGGCGCCTGTGATGTCGCCGAGATATGTTCCATGGTTATTGGTGGAGAAGGAGGATATACCGTGGGCACCTATAGTGTTCAAGGGACATGGCGCGATGCCAATCGGATGGGACTTCTGGTGTCAGTACATGGTGGAGACACCGCGATGGGAGGAGCTATTGCAGAGGTTGGGGTTGCTGTCGGCGGTGGACATTACGGGGAGGGGTCTGGAGTTGTATAGGGATACGCTCGGGATGACCCTACTGCTGTCGAGGTGGAGCACTCAGACACATACCTTTGTGACTGAGTTTGGAGAGATCGGGCGGACGCTGCTGGATGTGATGATGCTGACGGGGCTGCCGATGTAGGGAGAGTTGGATGCGCGTGTGATGCGGCTCAGTGGTGAGGAGCGCTTGTTGCAGACGCAGTTGCTGGATATTTTAGCGGAGATGAGGCAGCATCGGAAGGGAACATACGGTGGGTGGCTCTGACTGTTCTATGGTATGACGCAGGCAAGGTCGGGTTAGAGATTGGGCACTGCTTCTCACTTTGTGATGGGGCCGTATCACAAGGACGAGCGGTATGAGATGGTGGCCTTCCTGACGATGTTCTTGTCGAGGTGAGTATCGTACTTTCCATAGATTGTATTTGTGCTTATGTGACTTTAGTTGACGCCACGTATAATGAGTTGATGTTTGCTTGCAGGTTTGTGTTTGAGGGGACGCCGGAGGATGGCATTTCTCCAAAGGTGATTCCCTTAGTGATTCGGATGGCGCGGGGAAAGCACGTCAGGCTGGCTCCTGTGTATCTGGGCACCCTGTATTCATATCTGAATCAGTTGGTGAATGACGTGAAGAGGTGGCATGGGTGGTACCAAGTGGCGACGTATGTGGATTGGATGTTTTTGCAGAGGTACCTATACGAGTGCTTTCCAGATTATCACCCGGTAGGATTCCCGTGCCAGAATCCGTTATCGACGATGAGGACGGTGATGCATGGGGGCAGGTAATAGGAGGTGGCAGTGTGGTGTAGCGGATCACGGGCATTTGCATGGTCAGGCATCAAGAGGCCTGATTGTCCGCTGTCACGGCTGATATATTCGTGTGAGGCATGCTTGGAGCGGCCGTACAGAGATATGCATGCGTCGTATGGAGTACCCCCTGGTTGCATGGACAAGAGATGGCAAGGGACTTGACGAGGAGGGGAGCCCTGGCGCCAATGGATGTCATGCTCTTGGTGGCCTATTTTCCCAGTTGGCTTCCGGTGATGAAGGACGATGGTGGGAAGCCCGCGGAGAACCTGTATTACGTGGCCCGATATTTCCCAGGTTGGTTGTCGATGGCCTTTGGCTATGACTTGGAGCCGCCATGTGGATATCGTGTCCCGTGGAGTGTGACGACCGCGTTTGGGTACACGTGGTATGATAGAGTCCATGAGTGGCCGGCACCGGTGATAGAGTGGAGGTGGCCGGGGACAACGGTAGCGGGGGCAGTGACTGTGGGGTACACACAGTGGTGAGAGCGACTGCGTGTGAGTTGGGCGGGGTGGTTGGCACAGCCATTGGGTACACGTCGTCTGGTGGACGTGTTCGCATGTGACCGAGCATTGAGTTTGATATCGGTGACAACTGCGAGGCAGGTTGGCATGCTGGCGCTAGTGTCGGGGAGTGCTACTGGGGGCTTTGAGAGAGATCCAGACAAGGAGCTGGACGAGGAGGGCGAAGGGTCTGAGGATGAGGCTCCGGGGGAGGACCGTGGAGAGGAGCTAGCGATGCCGGCATTGCGGGTGCCAGGGGCCGGCAAGGGGCCGCTGTCGGCTCTTCGGGTAAGTATGATGGAGAGTGCTCGTCAGGCGAGTGCAGGTACTTCGGGCTCACGCCTGGCAGGGTCGAAGAGGCCGCGGAAGGCATCGGAGGATCCAGCGGGTGAGGTAAGACTTGCTGTTACTGTTATTATTATATTTATTATTTTTTGATTAAGTTTTGGTTATTAATGTCATAATAAAAGAGTTGACGTACTGATTATTTCTTTGACAGGAGTATGAGGAGCAGACAGTGGAGGGAGTTGGTGATGCAGGTGCGGCTGTTGAGGCAGAGGAGGCGGTGACAGTTGAGGTAGATGAGCCGGCAGGCGGGGGTGTGCCGGAGGCGGTTGATACGTCGGGGGCTGGCGTGAGCGGCAGGGTGAGCCCACTGCCGGGTGCTGAGGAGAGAGTGGAGGAAGTGTATGGTGGGGTGGTCGACGAGCCACTGATGTTTGATGCCAGTGGCTACTGGTGGACAGGCACAGAGGCGAAGGCTGTGATGGTTGAGCGGGAGGACCCGGTAGAGTTGGAGCCTGCGGTGGCACCCCGACTCAGGAGTCAAAGATTTCGGTGCAGCCTGTTCCAAAGCGTTAGCAGGACGAGTCATCGGGATCAGTTGTCGAGGCGGGGGTGACATTGATGGTGATGCACTCGATGATTGTCTGTGTACAGGCAGCGGGAGGAGTGCGGGAGAGGCCTGTGGTGGTGGGGAGCAGTGTAATGGTTGGTGAAGCGAGTAGGGGATCGTTGAGTGGGCAGGCCGACGTAGCATCATGGGAGAGCCTCCAGTTGTCCACTGAGATAGTGCGTCAGTTAGAGCTGGTGAAGGCAGCGTACCCACAGACGTTTGAGGGAGTGACTGTAGAGAACCCAATGCCGCAGAGGTGGGTGTATGCAGGGTTCGTAGAGTGGTTACTGCCCTTTGCGAGTATTCCCACGACGGGCTGGTCGACAGTATTCATTGAGCGGTGCTACTCGAGAGGCGGCGCTACTCGATTTCTTGAGGTCGAGGAGCGAGGGCAGTGCCATGGGGGAGAGGATGGCCTTGGTGCAGATGGAGGAGGTGCTACTCGAGAGGCGGCGCACAGGGCTAGAGGTGGAGCGGTCAGAGATTAGTGGAGAGCTGGGCGTGATCGATAGGGAAATGGCGGAGATAGAGAGGCAGCTGACCGAGCTACAGAGACGGCTGAGTGACCTACAGAGGCGGCAGGCTGATGTGGAGGTTCGAGAAGCTGAGCGTCTGAGGCGGCAGGCCGAGCACTAGGCAGATGGTCAGCGCTGCAGGTTCAGCGTCACACGTTAGAGGCGTTTAGCTCTCATCCGGTGACAGTGTTTTTATCTAGCTTTCTGTAGGGCCTACGATGGATCGATGTATAAACAGCACCCGATAGTGGCCAAAAAATTTTATATATGTATATATATATATATATATATATATATTTCTTGTTGGCGTTATGAGCATGGCTGTGTGTTGTCTTATTGGCGTTTCTCGTGAATGCATAGCGTTCTTGTTGTTTGTTACGATTGTCGAATGTCTTGTGTTAGATGGTTGTCTATTGGTGTTCCTCCCTTCTCGTCGAGGGCAAACAACTTAGTGACTAGGAGTGAGTAAAAAGGTAGGCTAAGCATAAACGTATGTAGCGAGCAGACTGGATATTGATAGTGCTTGGCTTAAAACGCTATTTCATAAAAAGGAACTTGTAATGAGCAACAAGAGTTACAAGTCAGGATATGCGTGTATATACAACGAAATGCTGTGTAAGTGTTCTAAACTGCGTATGGGAGGTTGTGGGGAACAAGTTGCAAGTGGTCACGCATAGTATTTTTTTAGGTAGTGACCGTTGATAGGGGCCGTGAGCCGTCCGTCATCTGGGTTGAGCAGGAGGTAGGAGCCGTTGCTTCTGGCTATATGCACTTCGAGTGGTCCCTCCCAGTTGGGTGTGAATTTGGGGGCTGACAGGTTGGCCCACACATGCTTGGCGGCTCGGAGGATAAGGTCGCCCTCTATGAAAGAGCGAGGTTTGACGGTCTTCCCTTAGGCTTTGACAAGTTGCTCGTGGTGTTTCTTTATTCAGTGCATGGCGTTGGCTCTTTTTTCATCGAGGCCTTCAAGAGCCATCATTCTGGTTTCCTCCTCCTCGAGGCCACTATTGAGGGCCAGTCAGGCCAAGGCGACCGCGACCTCGGCTGGTACCACACACTCGTCCCCATAGACAAGGGAGAAGCGTGTGGTCTTCGTGGCTGTGTGTCTGGAAGTTCTATAAGCCCAAAGGGCATGGCTCAACTTTTCAGACCAAGAGCCGCTTGCGTCATGAACCATGCGTGACAAAACACGTAACAGGGTTTTGTTAGAGGCTTTAGCTTGACCGTTGCCTTGTGGATAGTAAGGGGTTGATGTGGTGTGATTGATGTCGTGTGCTTCCATGAGAGTCCAAACATTCCGGTTAATGAATGGCGTGCTATTGTCGGAGATGATGCATCGGGGGATGCCGAAATGACAGATGATGTGATCGCGCAAGAAGTTGGCAATGGCGCCTCCCGTGGCTTTTCGCAGAGGTATGGCCTCGACCCACTTTGTGAAACGCTCCGTTGCGACCATGATCCATATGAGGCCTTTCGACGGTGGATGTATAGGACCGATAAGGTCAAGAGCCCAAGAGTGAAATGGCCAAGGGGCCACGATCATACAAAGATTGGACGTTAGGGTGTGCATTCTGTCAGCATGTCTTTGGCAGGGTTGGCAATGTCGTACACAAGATATGGAGTCAGATTCCATGGTCGGCCAATAGTACCCTAACCTTAGCAGTTCTGCGTACAACTTTTGTGATCCCTGATGCTCCCCACATTAACCATTATGCACTTCTTTAATTACTTCCCCGGCCAAGGCACCCTGTAAGCATCGTAGGGTGTGCCCTGAAAACCCTTTACGAAACAATTTGCCTTCTGTCACAAAATATCTAACCGATCGGCGCTTGATAGATCGTGTCAAGCTGCGATCCGGTGGTAGGAGCCCATGAGTTAGGTATTGTAGGAAAGGCTGACGCCAGTCACCCTCGACGTTAATGACAAGCGATTTCGCACTATCTGGTGCATACAGGCATTCTGAACAATCCCGCTGTACATCCGAGGAGTCCTTGGCCATGGACGGCCAAAAAAGGCCCATGCGCTGGAGGCGACGGCATAGAAGGGGGTCGTCGAGGCCACAACATTTCTGATGACCGAACTGTAGTTTATTCTTTGCTTCTGTCGTGGCCAAGAATCTTGCCAGAGTGCCTCCGGGACATCGTTTGTACAAGACGTCCCCCAACATCAAGAAGTTTGTGAGGGTGGAGGTAGAAGCAAGAGATGGTGCCTTAAGTTGGTCGATGATTAGCTGCCTCCAATCACCGGCAGTAGTGTCTTTTGGGACTAAATTCAATGCTATGCATGGTGTGGTCCTTTTGATGATGGTTAGTATTTGCTGTTCACCGTCAAACTCGATCTTTGATGTGATCATGGCCAAGCTGTCTGCATGTTGGTTGTGGCACCTATTGTGATGTTCATATTGGACATGGCCAAGTGTTCCCTCCAAGTGTTGTACCAGGGCGCGATAAGGTGCCAAAGCTGGCTATTTGACTGCGAACTCTTCGTCAGCCTGTTTCATGATCAAGTTTGAGTCCCCTTTATGCATAATGATTTAGCCCCCATACTGGTAGCTAACATGAGACCGATGACAAGGGCCTCATATTCAGCTTCATTGTTGGATACCGGGAATGCAAGCTTGAAGGATAGGGATGTGGTAACACCCTGTGGATTGTGAAGGACTATACCAGCACCCCTTTGTCAGAGGGGAGCTCCATCAGGACCTTTGCTAGTGGCTAAACCGTCAAACTCAAGTGTCCATAATTCATCTATGTCAGAGATTAGAGCCGTCTCCTCCCCAGGTAATTGATCTGAGGTCGGTTCATACTGTTGGCGCGGGAAGAAGGCCAGGAGGTTTGCAAGTGCTTGGCTCCGTAGAGTTGTAGGATTCTTAATGGACAGGCTGAACTCGACCAACAGCAATAACCAACGGGTAAGTCGTCCAGATAGGGCAGGGCGTGTGAGCATGTATCGTAGTGGATCAACCTTGGTGACAAGCATAATTTGGTGCGACAAGAAGTAGTGCCTGCATTTTTGTGAGGCGTAGACCAAGGTGAAGCAATGTTTCTCGAGCTCAGAATAGTTTGCTTTGGGTCCCCTGATTGACCGGCTGAGGTAATAAATTGGACGCTCCACCCCATCCACTTATTGGGCCAATAAGGCCCCTACAGACCTAGGGGTGGAGGTTAAGTAAAGCAAGAGTGGAATACCCCGCTGGGGCACGACCATGGTCTGTGGTGACATGAGGACTGCCTTGATCTGCTCGAATGCTTATTGTTGGGGCGCCTCTCAACTCTACGGTGCCCTTTTGCACGTCTAGTGCCGGAAGGGGGTGATAAGTTCGGCCAAGGCAGGAATGAATCAGTGGAGATAAGAGACCTTGCCGAGGAAGCTCTTCAACTGTCTGGTGCTCTTGGGTGGGGGCATTTCTTGGATAGAAGCAACTTTAGAAGGGTCAACGTCGATCCCCTGTAGACTGACCAAAAAGCCAAGGAATTTACTGGAGGAGACTCCAAAGGCACATTTCAACGGATTCATCCGCATGCTGTATTGTCGACCGCGATCGAAGACTGCTCGAAGGTCCATGAGATGATAACTTTCCTTTTTGGACTTAATGATAAGATCATCGACGTAGTCCTCTACTGTGTGGTGTATCATGTCATGGAAGATGGCGGTCATGGCCCGCTGATAGGTAGCACCGGCATTTTTGAGACCGAAGGGCATGACATTCCAACAAAAGTTACCCATTGGAGTCCAAAAGGCTATCTTGGTATAGTCGTCTGGATTCATTCGAATTTGGTTGAAGCCGATGAAGCCATCCATGAAGGACAGGGTCTCGTGTTCGGCGGCAGCCTCCGTAAGCATGTCGATTGGGCAGTGGAAACTCATCTTTGGGGCACACTTTGTTCAAGTCGCGAAAGTCAATACAAACGCAAACTTGGCCGCTCTTCTTTTGGACAGGGAGAACATTATGGGATGAGTAATTGGCTCGATAAAGCCAGCTTATAGAAGTCGCTCTATCTCTTGCTTGATCTTTAATTCTAGCTCGGGGAGGAAAGATCGCGGATGTTATCGGACAGGGCTAAATCCGGTAGCAATGTTGAGATGGTGCCTCACCAAGGCGGGATTTAATCCAGGCATCTCGTTGTAACTCCATGCCAATACATCGCGATATTTACGGAGGAGGGTAACTAATTCCTCTCTTCGGCCCAGGGCGGGTTTTGTGCCAATGTATGTCAGTCGAGGTTCCTTTCCCGGGTCAGCCAGGTTAATTTCTTTGAGATCTTTGGCCTGTAGTTGAGGGCCGTCTTCATAGTAGGGTGGGGCAGCACCCGGGGTAAGCTCGGGGTCTGGCGGGCAATGCTCGGTAGTACAGCACCATTCTATTTCTGTGGTCGGGTCGGGATTGAGGGGTCAGATGGCGAACCACCTAGAACCCCCGTACACCGTCATAACTGGTAGATCACTTTTTTGTCTTTGACGATGCGTTGGAAGGTAGGTTCAGACTTGTGCTTTTTAGACTTGGGGGATGAAGGCGGGGAATTGGTCATGACTGTAGGTGGCGGCGCCGAGGCTGATGCTTTGTTTTTGTTGCTTTTCTTGGATTTGGCCTTGGACTTAAGGGGCTTGTTCCCACATAGCTCGTCCCAATCTGGCAATTTGGTAGAATGGATGTGAGTGGCATTCTCACCATCCGTGGCGAGCTCAGTGAAGAAGGAGGCCTTGATGAAGTAAGACTCTACACATTCGAAGGGTGCCCGGGTTGCAGGGATTGTCATTGCTACCTTGTGTCCCGCAGGACCGGCCACTAGTTTCACACATTGGTGGTACGTTGAGGGGACGACCTTGTTAACATGAATCCAAGGTCGTCCAAGCAAGAGGTGGAAGGAAGACTCGCTGTCTATCACATGAAAAGTAGTGTCACGACGGATAGTTCCAACCATGAGGTCGATAGTGATATGGCCGAGGGTGGACTAGGGGCCTTGTTCGAAGCCAGTAATCTTTATGGGGTCGCGGATGATCTTTCTTGGTGGGATGTCAGCTCTTTGCAAGGTGATGAGAGGCATGATGTTGATTGAGGCACCACAGTCTACTAAGGCGCGGTGGAAGTCTATGCCGTTAACAGTGCATTCGAGGTATAACGGTCGGTTGTGGTGTTCAATTGGCGGTGAGTCCTTATCCGAGAAAATGAATGCGGTACAAGGGACGTGTTTGAATTCGACTTGGACAGCAAAACATTCAGGTCCGAGGCCTGTGGTGACCTCGATCAGACAGTTTGAAAGGTATGTCCGTGTCGCGGGTGAAAACCCCATTTCATCAAAAAAGCTTTTGATTTTCGACATCTGCCCGACTGAGGATGCTGGCTGAAGAGCGAAAGGTACACAAGGTGTGACCATAGGAAAGATCTCTGTAGGAGCTTCTGGGACAAGAGACTCGGTGTGGTCAGTAATGGCCATGAGCACTTGATGCTCTCGATTGTTGTTGCCATGGTTTGGGTAAGGGTCCTTACCCACATCGTTGTTCTTCTGTAACTGTAGTTCGCCTGACGCGACCTTCCTTGCAAAGATAGTTAGCAGTGCATTGCAGTTTTAGAGAGGATGGCCAATGGCTTGATGGAAAGGACAGTAGTTGGGCCTGGTTCTTTCTTCATCTGTGATGGGGATCCGCACAGGTGGCAATTTGAAGTTGCGGTCATTGATGACCCATTCTGTCAAGAGCTCTTTCACCGTATTCAAATCACATGGAAAGGCAGGGGGAGGCCCCTGTTGTCTTTGTTTGTCAGAGCGTTGGTCCCTATCTGGGAAGTGACGCTTGAAGCCAACGTAGTTGTTGATGTTATTGTGGTTGGTGCTGTTGCTATTGCGCTGAGTACTGGATATGTTTACCGAGGCCAGCAGTGCATTCTGTGGGGCGAGGCTTCCATGGTTTGACGGGGCTGACAGTCTCGTAAGTACGTCGGGTCATTTCCTTGAGGTGCCCCCATGACTTCAACTATAAGTTCTCGATGTGTACCCGGTAGATGCCGTTCACGTTTTTGATGCATATGGGAACCAACGTCTCGTCTTTACTGAAGTCTGTACACTCGAGGCATTTAAGGTGAAAACGGTACACATACTTGGTTAAGTCCTCGTCGGGATTCTAGCGTATGCTGGCGATATCCACTATGGTGACGCGTTCAGCTTCATAGTAGAATTTGTCCAAGAATAGTTGGGCCATTTCATTCCATGAATGGACTGTCCCCGCGGGGATCTGATGATACCAAATGTATGCCAAGCCCATGAGGGACTTGAGAAACTCCCTCAGCTTCAAACTATCGCCCGGGCCATACTGTTCCATTGTGCCGACGAATCTTGTCAAGTGCTCATGGGCGTTGCCTTCATGCCCGTTAAAGAGCACGAAAGTGCGTTGCTTGTATTTGAGTGGGTATGGTATGGTGACCATTTCTTTGGCATATGGGGCGCGGTCTGTCAGTCGCACTGATGAGCCAGGTGCAGATTGTTGTGACAGCCGGCGGAGGAGTGCATCAAAGTCGGCTTTGGAGACATAATGAGAGAGTGGTTCCTCCTGGCCGACTAGTGGATGATGGCTGGCTGGGACTCCGCGAGCCCCTGAGCCCCCTAACGGTGCAACTTGATAAGTTGGAGGAGCAGGGGGATGATACAGGGCAGATGTTGCCATGGGCAAGTGTGCGATGGCATGGGTGGGTGGGTGAGACATGTCCACTACTTGGCCAGTCGTTTGATGTTGCTCTGTTGGGTAAGGTTAAAGTAGAATTTTCATGAGTACATGTCTTGTCTATTAAGGCACGTATGTTGAGATGGTGATATACTCATTTCTTTCATTGTTTTGGAAAGTTAAGCACACATAGTTGGAATTTAAGAGATCTAGTGCTTGACATCTAGTGTAATGTCTATAAGACATACACATCATTGTTTTTAATTGATATAATATCAAACACTACGAGGAGAAAAAGAGGGACTAATTGTGGTACATATGCACCGAGCGTCACGAATGTATCTGACGTATGAAAATTTTGACACAGAAATATGGGGAAAAGTTTGCTGCATGAAAACCTACCAATCCCTTACGTCAACAAAGTGTTAGATTCGTGGTATCATGAAAAGCAAAACGCCGAATTTTGCTTCACCGTAGCATGTGAGTTTGTCGCCTCCACGCTTAAACCCAATAAATCCAACTCCTTTCTAAGTTCTGCCAATATATAATTCCATGTGTAGCAATGACTTAATTAACGTTTGGTGATTTCTTTAGTTAATGAGAGCTGATTCCTTGCCACCGTTGGTAATTTGAGTCACCGTCTACTACATATTGTTGCGGACGACGCTTCAATCAAAAAAAGATTTGTGCAGCTCACCTTGACAGCGTGACATCCATCGCGCTGACAATTTAATTAAAGTTATCGGTATTATCATGTTATCGGCTCCCATATTTAAAAACGATATCTCTGTTCTTATTATCAAAGTTTCAAGAACTGGAAATATACCTGTTGTATTTGAGGTAATCAGCTAGCCGTCGGTATGCTCTCTCTCACCAGTCACCACCCCCACACCCCACCACAGACCCACCGTGTGGGAGGGAGATGGAGAGGCAGAGAGAGTTGCACGTTTGACTTAGAAATAATGTCAGAAGAGGGGTGGGGAGGGGGGGTGCTCACACATGTTGACCCTTGTGGGTTCTTTTCTCTTGGCCAATCGGTTGGCTACTGATGTGCCATGCAATGAACTTGCAATTTTTCATTTTGTTATAAGATGATAAAGCAACGTCAGTGCAAGGGTATGGCCAAAAAGACAAAACTTGGACTGAGCAGAAAGGTCTAATACAAGGTTAGGATCAATGGATCAAGGTAAGTCCACCTCTAGAGTCATCCAAACTTGGCCTTTACAGTTTGATTGAGCCGGCGATGGCTTTAAGGTTGTGAGCCCATCCAACAGTTTGATTGAGCCGACTATGGCTTTAAGGTTGTGAGCCCATCCCGCAGTTTGATTGAGCCGGCGATGGCTTTCAAGCCCATCCCGCAGTTTGATTGAGCCGGCGATGGCTTTAAGGTTGTGATCCCATCCCGCAGTTTGATTGAGCCGGCGATGGCTTTCAAGCCCATCCTGCAGTTTGATTGAGCCGGCGATGGCTTTAAGGTTGTGATCCCATCCAACAGTTTGATTGAGCCGACTATGGCTTTAAGGTTGTGAGCCCATCCCTCAGTTTGATTAAGCCGGCGATGGCTTTCAAGGCCATCCCGCAGTTTGATTGAGCCGGCGATGGCTTTAAGGTTGTGAGCCCATCCCATAGTTTGATTAAGCCGGCGATGGCTTTAAGCCCATCCCGCAGTGAAGGCCGGAGCCTCTGGTGATGCTGCACACTTCGAAGAGTGGGTCAAAGCATGTTCCACGTCCATGGCAGGGGCGCATGGTGTGGTGAATAAGTGTGATGCCCGGAGGCCTGTAACATGATTGTGGTGCATGGGCGCGGTGCTTACAGCATGAGACATTGATTGTGGCACATGGGCGCAGCGACGACTGTCGCGAGACCATACCTGGTGCCGGTGGCAGATGTCATGGAAGCGGCGCGCGGGCGTTGCGACGACTGTTGCGAGACAACACTCGGTGCCGGGGCACGTATCATGATGATGGCGTACGGGCGCGGTGACGAACGTCGCAGAGCAATACTTGGTGTCGGGGCACGTAACATGAGAAGGGGTGCATGGGCAAGGCGACGAACGTCGTGGAGCAATACTTGGTGCCAGGGGCACACAACATGAGAAGGGGCGCACGGGCGCGGCGACGAACGTCGCTGAGCAATTGGTGTTGAGCGAGCATTGTAGAGAGTACGATGAGTGATGGCTGGGTTTAGGAGTGACCCCTGTAAGACAAAAGGGTGGCCGACCCCCCTCAAGAAGGGGTGGCCAACCCCCTTGAAAGAGGGATGGCCGACCCCCTTCAATATGGGGTGGCTGACCCCCCTTAAGAAGGGGTGGCCGACCCCCCACAAGAAGGGGTGGCCAACCCCCTTTGAAAGAGGGTGGCCGACCCCCTTCAAGGGGCGAGCCCTTTTTCCAACCGTTTGACTGTGTTGACGTAGCTGCATTGGTGATGCCTGTGAGTGCTTGAAAGAAGATGCGC
The DNA here is from genome assembly GCA_033070095.1 of Escallonia herrerae. Lineage (NCBI taxonomy): Eukaryota > Viridiplantae > Streptophyta > Magnoliopsida > Escalloniales > Escalloniaceae > Escallonia > Escallonia herrerae. The sequence continues at coordinate 1,373,577 of JAVXUP010000003.1, read as the reverse complement.
TTTGACCGGATGATGGCGTTGGATAATTGACCGTTGACTGGGTGATGTGTCGCGCAAAGTGGGTCCCTTAGCGGGCCCTAGAGTGCGACCAGAATAGGGTGTGAACAAATAGTTTTCTACCTAGCACATGTATATACCCAAGGTTTATATGAAAGTCCAAATTCTCAAAATTTATGCGAATTTACTTGAACACAGAATCAGTCTGTTAACCCAAAGGACTTTAACAGACAGCAAAAGAATAGGCTTATGAACAGTTAAAAGTGTAGGTCCTTACAGCCTTAGGTTAACCTACAAGCCATTTTAACTTTTTTTAAACTTTTAAATGGAGTAATTTTATTTTATTATGAATAATGATAGTTTAAGGGCCTAGATAAGTGGTTCAAGAGGCCAAGCCTCTTTGGGGTCTTAAATTTCTTGGCCCAGCAGTTTAAGGGCCTAGGCTCTAGGCCAAGCCTCTTTGACGTAACAGTGGCATACACAGTACACAATCACCGTCTTGGGCTGCCGTGGAAGAACCATCGAGCTCTCACCACCACCAAGTCACAGCTCGTTAGTGACTACGCTGCTGTGAAGTCAAGGCCATCAGCGGCAGCCACCATGGTCCTCCAACGACCAGCACTTACGTCTTCAACAATACTACATTCAACAACCCATGCACAGCTGTCACACCTTAAATCGGCCACCCTTCAATAAAAAAGTCCATAATTGCCTCTCACACGCGCAGGCGCGCTTTAAGTGTAAAAAATATCAAATCTGTTATGTGTGTGTGTGACTGCTACTAAGTGTAAAAAATATTAAATCTGAGCCGTCTAAAACCACTAGTGTACGGTGAAATGACATTTGGATTAATAACGATTTCTCTACCGATGGTTGTGAATCAACCACCATATGTATCTATATTATATACATAAATATATTTACATGTATACATATATGTATGTATGTATGTATGTATGTATATATATATATATATATATATATATATATATATAAGTACGGATGTTATAAATCATTTCTGGACGATTATGTTTGCCGTTAATTACGTTAATAACATTCCTACTCTCTATACTATCTATAAAAGTACGCAAATTGTAAATTATTTTTAAACGATTATGTCCTCCATTAATTACGTCAATTACACTCATACCTTCTATATTGCCTAATAAAAATATGAATGTAGTAAATTATTTTTAATCGATTGTGTCCTCCTTTAATTACATCAATAGCATTCCTAGCCTCCCTTTATGATCTCCTTTTAAATCTAATTATATATATATATATATATATATATATATATATATATATATATATATATATATATATATATATATATATGAAAGCCAAAACTGAGAGAATATTGTCCAGTCATCGCTTATTTGGACACTTTCTTAATTCACTAGATGGACTTTCCTATTTTGAAATTTTAAAATATTTTAAATTTATTTACCTTTGTAATAATGATTTAGACTCTCTGTCTCTCTGTCTCTTTCTCTCTCTTACACACACACACACACATACACAATTTAATTTGAATTCCTTCTTTCTGTTTGAAATTCAACCAATTGTATAGATTTTACAATTCTCTCTTCTATGTCAACATGCCCTGCTCAAAAATTTTATTTATATCCTTAAAATTTCATCAATTGCTAGATTTTGACAAAAGTAGTTCTCCCTATATTTTTTTAATCTTAATCTTTTTTATTGCTTAAGAAAATACAATATTCTCTATCAGTTTTTCTATTAACTACCATAATTTCCTTCTTTTTATTTCATTACAAGTTATATATATATAGTTTATGCTCTCATTTTTTTTCAATCATTATTATACACTGTTACGCTTTTCTTGGTGATCTTGAGTAATACAATCTCAACACATAGGTTATTTTTGTTACTATTATCACTGCAATTACTATTAGTTAGGAGAGACTATTATTATTATTATTATTATTATTATTATTATTATTTCATACACTAATTTTCATCTTCATTTGTCACTAAGAACTAAAAATTATTGCTCAAGTTATTTTTAATGATAAAAATTGGTAAGAGAACTCCTTTAAAAGGGTAAAAAAATAATTTTTTGATTATTTTATTGTCACTACCAATTTAGTAATTGTTATTAGGCATACAAATACGAGATCTCTCAACAAGTATTTTGATAGTTGGTGTTTCCGTGTGGGGGATCAAAACTAGTTTAGTTGAAATTAAACGAACATTGCGTAATGAATCTATTCTAAATAGGTAGACCTGACAAAATTTTACCCGCACCCGCCGGTAGACCCAGATCGCTGCCTAAAACGTGGGTACGGGTAGCAGAATTGATTACCCGCAAAAAATTAACCCATACCCAGACCGAACCGTTTTGAGAAAACCTGTCCGGGTTGGGTGCGGGTTACCCGCGGTTTACCGGGTGACCTACTATATATACAAGGTAATGTTAGGGTTTCACATCCCTTTCTTCATTTCTCCTTAGCCGCCCACCCCAGAATTCCTCTCTCTCTCTCTTCCCCACACTCGGAGTCTCTCAGCTGCCCACCAAATCTGTACATCTAATCTCTTGCAGTTGCCGGCTTACGTCATCTCCAGCCTAACCAAGCCCTCCACCTAGCAAAAACCGACCACTGTCACCACCGGAGACCTGACTTCGTTTTGAAAACCCACAACCACAAAACTGACCCACCACCGCGGGCCTAAAAAATCACCACCGCAAGGAGCCGACAGCCACAGAAGAAGCGACAACAACTGATGCGCCTTGCTCCGATGTCCTTGTCGCCGATCGCCACCGTCGACCACCACTCAGACTCACACGCTTCAAGGCCACCATAGATCTGCCGATCTACTCCACAGATCTGCCACCAGTCTTTCATTGTTGTAATTTTTTTTTATTATTGGTGGATGTAATTGTTGTATTTTGGATTGTTTGTTTGTGGGGAATGGCCGATTGGAATTGTAATTTTGTTGAAATTTAATTATTTTATTTTAGATTGTGGGTGGGGAAAGGGGTATGGACGTATGGTATGTTCTTTAACATGTTATTTTGGTATATTTTGTGTTTCGTTGTATCTAATTTTTTGAATTTGAAATAATTCTAACAACTATTATAATTATAGAGCTGAACACTTTCTGAAAAAAGAAAAGAAACAAAAAGAAAATAAATATGCCTAAGTAGATAGAAGTTTTGTCAATTAAAAAAATAAAATTTCAATCATTTAACTGCGGGTAATATCTGACCCGCAAGGGTAGGGTATGGGTATAGAAAAAGGCTACCCGGATAAATTTTACTCGGATCGTTTTTATTCGTAGCCGACCGGGTATTACCCGTACCCAGTGGTTTTACCCGTTTTCCAGGTCTATAAATAGGGGAAGCAATTTGGGCTGGGCACCCCGTAGACAACCCGTGCCAGCCTGTAGAAATACGAGCATGTGCTTAGTATTTTAGTGACCGTGGTGGATAAGGACACAAGATTTTGAGCTTGGAAAAAACCTAGCTGGGCATGAAAAAAGGTTTTTCAAAGCCCGTCAAGCCTGTGGTATACTCAGCCAGTCGAACTTTTAAATAATAAATGAATTATATATTTAAATTTTTATGTGTACAAGATATGTAATTTATTTAATCTTTAAAATTTCCTAACCATATGCATTTAGATATCTTTGAAAACATATTTTTTCTCCCTTATTCCTTATTACAAGATTAGACTTCGTAAAATTGTTACACTTGTCTTTTTTCTTTTTCTTTCTTTTATTTCTCCTGAAACTTTTTTTCATGCCTATAAATAAATTTGTTTTGAGACTTCACTATACTCTTCTTTATTATCATGACTAATTAGTATACTTCAGTGGTAAATAATGTGCTAAAAAATTAAATAAACAAAAATTCATGATTATTTAGTAGAATCCGATGATAGGAAATGCTCTTAAAATTAAGTAAATAAAAACTAATATGAGACAATAGACAACCAGTGGGCAGTCCATGTCCAGTCCTTACCCACCAAAGCTTTCATGGGTTAGGCGTTGACATATATTATTTTGCTTGTAAATGGGTTGGACTGGACATAAGCACGAGTTTTTTTAGAGTGGGCTGGACATGATTTGACCCTTTGGCCCTTCCAGCCCGCCTAAGTTACAGCCTTAATTCTAAACATTGAAAAATAAAAAGCTTGATGAAAAAAGAAGAAAAAAATAAAGAAATCCTTTTATTACTCCCTTTTTAGTATAGTTGAAATGAAATATACGCTGTATAATGGATCGGGTAATGATAATTGTGATTTTTTTCTCTTGAATTTTTGGGTTAGCAAACAATTAACCAATTGAAAAACTGAAAAATAAAAATAAAACAAAGAAATTGAAATATGTGAAAAATCAGTTAAGGAACAAAACTGATAAATAGAGTTAAATATGCATCAAAAAATGAAAGGAAAAACAAAGCTTAAATATGGTGTCAATTTGAACTAAAACTCTATTCAATTATTGCAATTGAAGACCAGGTGGTCTTGAAAATAAAAAAATCTTAAGTGTATGCTATAAATCAATTTAACAGAGTACAAAAAGTAAAAAACGAAGACGTAGATTTATTTTTTTAATTTCTCTGATTGTTTTTCTTTTCAGCAGCACCATCAAACATTTTCTCACTCCATTAGTCTATAAAGAATATTGTCAAATATCGAACTGATTACAGTTGCGAACATCAAATATACATTTCTTATAAAAAAATGATTGAATTGTAGTATTTGATCCCAAAAAAGCTAATGATATCACTTAAAGACATACTCTCGACCATATTCACGTGCAACGCACATGCTCCATACTAGTACGTATATATGTACATATATGAGATCTAATTCACATTGTGAAATAAATTATTGTGAAAGGAAAAATAAAAATCAGAAGTATTTCCTTGAATTGTTATTTAATCACATCCTATAATTCTGAACAAGTTTGCTCTGGTACCATAGGTCAATAAATTAGTGAGACTTGAACTTGTTTAAATTATAAGCATGCAATTATGAAATAGGATTAAAGACATACCCGTAACCACACTGAGAGAATTAAGATACTGAATAAGGTATCTACTATCTTCTCTACAATATATTGCTAGGTCTAATAGGGAGACTGCAATTTATTAAGGAAGAGTAGGAATCAACCCTTAGACGGCAAATCCTAACCCATAAAGGGTTCCACTAAATAATGCCCAACAAACAACAAAGCCCATACGAAGTATGGTGCGATCTCAAGCAATAAAATGCACCTAGTTCAATGGTACATATGCTAATCACAGCCATTAAAAAAAGCTACATGTACACTCTCAGTCATTAAGCATTCTATCAGTGCAACAAATAACGAATGGTGCTAAGCCTACAGAAAAGTTCTTACAATCATCAATCAAGTATGAAAGTGAAAGTCTAGGCTTCATTCGCCGAATCAAAGTATGTATACACCCAGCAGCTTATAACTTTTCCAATGGGAAAGATCTGTAACATAGACCACCTTTACTTTCTTGTTCATGGCTTTAAATGTGACTAACTAAATAGGAAAGTTCGTAAACTCAAGACATTATAAAGGCTAACAATTATCACTAACAATAAATTGGTGCACAGAGCTAGCTTAAGCCACATAAAAATAATTAGGACATAATTTATCACAATTGTAGTTTAAAAGTCAAATTTATCTTAGCCATAATGACCAAATCCGTCATAGCCAAATAATCCTAGTCTTAGGATTAATAAATCAGTCACTAGTCGCTAAATAACGTACAGCTGTATGTTGTAACTCTAAGCTCTATAACTAATCAGGGAACAAAATAGAAGGAAATTTTGCAGAAAAAGACTTGTTAATCCCAAGGTAGGAATTAAAAATGTTACATAATCAATGTCCTAAGAATTAGTTTCACCCGCACACGAAGAGTTGCTACTTGTTGAAATGAGTGTTTGGTGGTTACTCTCCATAATTCTAGGTCTAAGCTGGTATAGCATGCAATCTCTTTAGACTTGTTTATGTGTAGTGAACCGCCTCCAAAATTATAGACATGGAAGTTTTAACTCGAAGTCGTAATCGTATTTTATTGTTAAAAAAGTAACAAAGAAAAAAAAAAATCATAAAAGACTCTAAGATGTTCAACTAGATTTCTAACTTATAGAAAACAAAGATGATAAGGATGACTTTTGGAGTCTAAGATCACTGATAGAGTCAAATATTTGATTAAAATAGCAGACTAGAAAAAAGTTAACTAACTGCGGGTAGGCTGTATACGAATTGAGTTCGAGCCGAACATGGGTGTGTTCGAGCTCCGTTCAATTTATTTTGGCATGTTTGAGCTTGGCTTGAGTTCGTTAAGAGTCAAAACATCCATGTTCGAACTTGGCTCGAGTTCGTGACGGTGAAACTTGGACTTGGCTCGTTCAACTCGTTTAACAATACGAGCTGAACTCGAGTTCGGAAACTTGGCTCGAGTTCGTGTTCAACCTCAATCGAATCCCTAATTTACTCAAGATCTCAAATCGTTCAAGAAATCATAAACAAGAATCTATTAACAAAAGAGAAATAAGAAAAATCAAGTACACATGTAGAGATACAATGAGGGATGTGAATTAAAAACACAGTAAAATAAAGATCTCGATCTATCGGTGATGAAGACATATACAGCGGGTTGATGCTCTTCCCACCCCTGCTTTGCAGATTTGCAGCTCGGAGACATGGCTTTGCGGCTTTGTAGCTTAAATCAGGCGATGGTGGTTGAATCCGGAGACAGGTAGATGCCGACAGTGAAGATAGGTAACGTGATCTGTGTGTGAGAATGAGAGAGGGGTGGGGGCAGATGGTGTTTGACTATTCGAGTAACTAAGAGAAGGAGGCGGCGTGGGCGGTGGTCTGGCCGGCGGCGTGGGGTGCGGTCTCCTCGGCGGTGTGCCTATGTGATGACCGATGACTACTTGTATATTGATGACTGATGAGAGACGAGGCGCGGGTGTACGAGTATGATGAGAGAGGGGGCAAGGGTGTGAACTGTGGAGTCTCTCTCTGATGAGATGAGGAAAACCCACATCTGGAGAGGGGAAGTATTTGGACCACATGCTTCCACGTCCCTACACATTTCCCAATGCATAGATATTTGTGTGTAGGTCTTAATATATACTTCAAATTGTAATGAACGGATGTTCTTTTAAAACTCGGCTCGTGTTCGGCTCGTTAAGTAAACAAGCCCTCTTGTTTACAAACATAAATAAAAAAACATCATTATGTTCAAACTCGGCTCGTTTAATATTAAACGAGCCTTAAAATTGTGTTTGTATTCGGTTCACCTATTATATGAACGAGCATGAACGAGTTTTAAAGAGAACGAACATCGGGCTGTTCGTGAACAACTCGATTCATTTACAGCCCTAACTGCGGGATTTGTCAAATGCCTTCAGCAAATCGGTCTCGAAAAATGTAAGAACATTTATGTGATGGATAGCTCTGAGCATATTAGACAACTCTTCAGGTTGGGTCTGGATAGGGACCTGGGCTTTGCTAAGAAGTTTGATTAAAGCCTGCTTGTGGGAGTACGAGTATGGCGAACTGCCTTAGAAAAATCCCTAAGGATTTAACGGAGTCACCATTTTATTTAATTAAAAAACAACCCTAGAAATGACTCTAAAGTGTCCAAAGGATGACTGATATTTCGAAACAGGAAAATGAGTTTGACGATTAAGTTACGCAACAGAAAGGTGTTAGGCACCCTGCCGCGCCCTTTCGGTCTCTACTTCATTTTTATTGAATTTTGGCCTTGAGAACATGTAGCATGCAAAAACATGATGAAACTAACGCTAGTTTAATTTTAATATTTTTGGCTTGAACTCGACAATTGAGGTCGAATTGCCTACGTATTCGATTAGACTAATTGGAATCAAGATAACCGTGATTTGATTTTGGTCCTATAGGAAGTAATCTACATTTTGGTCCTAGAAGTAGACTAAGAAATTTAAAATACTCTTTTTATGTTCTTGAATAGAAATGTGACTACGAGAATGAGAATTACTTATATATGATTTCTTAAGCTAAAAAATTAGTAAAAATTACCTCTTAAATGTGCTTGCCTAAAAGACTTGGGAACTCCTTGAGACGGATCCTCGATGTGAGTGACTTAAGAATATTTAAAAATGTATATGAAGTGCTAAATTGTCCTTAGTGATGATCTATTACTTCTAAGGATGAAATGGTGTAAAAGCTCTAGGGAGAAAAAGTTTGTCCTTGAAAATATAGGCCAAGGTCTTATTTATAATGGCCTGAGACTCCAGAAATGGTATATATGATCATATCAATCTGTGATTTGATGATATGACAAAATATTTAATAAAAATTACAGATTGATAAAAGTCAACTGACTGACTTGTCAAAAATTGGCCGCTTCATTCCATATCTTAAAAATATTTTTCTCTCGAGACATTTATCTGACCCTAATAAGTAATTATCTCTGATTTGTTAGATGGGAGGTACCAGATTGAAAATTATTTTCATATCTCATATAAATAAATGATTAATCACCTGTATCAAGGATAAATCATAAGATATTTTCAAGTCATCAAATCAATTACAATCTCTTGATCTTAACTTGTGTTAAACCTAACTAACTAAGATAGCTATTCAATAGACCTAACCTAATTAAATTGGGCCAAACTGACTGAACTGGACTTTTAGACAGAATACTGGGTTGGACTGACTAAGTCGAATAAAGGAAATATGGCATATCACTTATTATTAGATTTACACCAACCATTAGATAATTAACTTTATTTATAATAAAGCCCAACATAAATTAATAAAAAAGATAAAGTAAAAACAAAAATAGGGTATCTAGGGAGCCCCTCGATGAGAGAGCTCACGTGCGAGGGAACATCACCATATAGCAACACATTTTTTGAGTAAGAAATACGAAAAAGACTACATGACTCATGACACATTCAAAGACTCGCATAGATATGAGGTCAGACCTTTACAAGGTTTCCTATTTATCCCTGGAAAGGAATAAGACCAATACAGTCCAAAAAGAGGTGTTGTCCAAAGTAAGAGCCTATAAGGCGTTAAAAATGGATAGACGTTTAGGCACAAGGAAAAGACTTATGTGTGGATATCGGAGCCACCGTCATTTGGTAGCGTTGGATGCATCATGTGCAGAAAATCAGAGCTAACAATACATAAAAGCAGATGGACATTTAGGTATACACAAGAAAGACTCATGTGCCAAAATCAGATGAGCCAACGACGTATGAAAGCGGTTGGTCGCTTTGAGACCAAGAGAGTGTGTCTATGAGAGGGCACACATGAATTTATGTGGATACGCCAATTGGATTGAGAATAAAACTGGGAGAAGAAGGTATGACATCCTCATATCGACCTAGACTAAGGGTTTTTTACGCTTTAACAATGGACTTAGATTGGACTGATGGTATATAACCCACATATTGACAGAATGGATGGTTACATACCCTCAGACACAGACTTTGAATGGGAAATGGCTGCACCCTATGGAGGTTGCCTACATACCCTCATCCAGAAGGGATCAAGCTAAGTGTACTGGATTTAGAAAAAAGCTATACATGACTCTCACGTATTGACCTGAAGAGATGGTCAAATACCCTCGACTCAAAACTGGACCTGGAAAAATAAAAGATAGGAGCATGACTGAAAAGTCACAGCAAGAATCATATTTTATTTTTTTGTATATGAAAAATTTTCAATTTTCTTCTTGAAGACTAAGGGTAGGAGATAAAATTCTGTACTCTAGGCTTAGATGAGATAAAAAACTGATCTTGAGTGTTGGGATAGGGGAATCACGTGGAGTCCCTGGACAAGAATGCTTACAGACGAATGCTGACTATGCAATGAATTGGAGAATGATAAAACTATCCCGATTGTCATGAAAGGGGAGTCACATGAAGCACCTAGACAAAATGCATGCAGCTACACTGATTAATGAACTAGAAAATGATGGACTTTATCACGACTGTCATGAAAGTGGTATCACAGGGAGCCCATAAACAAAAGTGCATGCAGACAAAACCGGCCATGCAATGAGCTGAATGAAAATTGAGGACATCATGACAGTCAGGTAACGGTACTCACATGGAACCCTGGGTTAAGATAAAATGCACGCAAAATAGAAACAATCATGAAAAAAAAGGAGTGGAGAGTACCTTCAACAAAATGCATGCAGGCGATGCTGACCACACAAAAAATCGAGAAAAAAAAGATATACATTATCATGACTGTCGTAAGAGGCATTCCTAAGGAGCCCCTAAATGAGCACAAGAAGATAAATAGGTAGACACTATCCTGACTGTCGTGAGGGGGGGCTCCTAAGGAGCACCTAGCGAAATGCATATGGACAAGACCAACCATGTAATGGACTGGTGACAAACATACACTATCACGGCTAGCATGAAGAGGGACTCACAGGGAGCTCTAGACCATAATGCAATTAGGGTTGGAAGTCGGATCACAAGAAAAACCATAAGGACATCTACAAAGAAGAACTTGTGACGAAGATAATATCATTTCACAGTTCGAGAGCATGTTTGAATTTAAAATCACTTTGATTGCCCAATATGATGAATCAGTCGTTCACCTCAAGATCTATTCTTTTTTTCATACATCATTTTATCATTTAAAATTTAAGGCAATAGTTCCCACTCAGTTGATATGTCCATCTCTACCCAAAGAGGAAAGACCCACTGAAGTTTTTGATCGAAAACTTTTCAATTTCTGATTATTAAATGTCAGGCAACTTCACAGAACAAGTTAATTTTTAACTTAAACATTTAGATTTGAATCCTCAAGAATATCATGAAAAAGGTGGGGCAAAAAAAGGTAGATAATGAGGATGTATGGCAGTGTTTGAACTGTGAGGCTAATGTGTATGCTGCGGAATTGTATAATCTGTGAGGCTGATGGAGTCCGGGCCTAGGATTAGCTAAGAGATCAATGCCTATGACTAGGCTAAGCAGAAGTACATGCCTATCAAGTGGTGATAGAAAGGCATAAGATGAAGTCGTAACCTTCTTATATAATCATTGAAGTAGTGGCAAATATATCCAACTGTTGTGCAAAGAATGGTTGCCTTATAGGGAAGGGTAGGCCAGATAGGTCATGAAGATTAATGGGTTCTCATCAGGCCACAAGGAGGTGAACACATCAGGTTCAGGAGACTAAGAACTGAAAAACTAGCAAAAAAGCCAATAAGGCAGACATATCATGTCACGATGCTAAAAAAAGGTACATGATTATCTTTCTTTTTCTTTTTCATTTATATAAATATAAATTGGTTTTTTATTTTGATATTTTTTCAACGTCATCAAAATGTAAGAGAACCTTTATCTCTCTTGAATAAGCATAATAACCCTAAGGAGGATTCTATATGGGACACAATGTAAGCCAAGGTATGCACTACATAACTGATATGGTTGAAAATACGTGTCCCTTAGGGGGAATGACACACGTTGATCCTAGAGGATCCTTAAATCGTTCCACCTTTCTTGGAGGAATGGCAAGTGGAACTCCCTCGTTGTCTCATTAAGAGTGGTAACTGACCCTTAAATGGAGGGAGCCTCCATATATAAAGCAGGGAGAGCTCAAAGAAGAGGTATGCTTTTCACTATACTCAAGACACATTCTCTCAACTCACTTGCTGACTTTAGCATCGAAGATTTTCCATTGAAAACCCTTTTGGCAAGTCACCGGTATTGTTTGTGCTGTACAAGTCTGTTTGCGAGCCAATCACGATTGTCCCAGATTTCACCCACAATGTTTTGGCGCCATTCATGGGACATATATCTTAGTTTATGGCTCAAAATCATAGTCCACATGAGTTGAACCAGCAAATGAACCTCGACGGTCAGACTGCCTTAGAATCATCATTAACCTTGCTCTGAGATCAAGCTCACGGAGGAATAACTCTACTGCCACCTACCGATCGTGACAAGGCTATTGCCAGTGCTCTATTAGCGACACCACCTCCGTCAATGAATTCTGTTTCTAGCACTCTATTTTGGATCTCCAGCCCGTCAGTGTCTGGTCTCCCCTCGGTGAGGGGAGACCAGACAATGGCTCATAAGTGCTACCTAGTATCTTGCAAAGCCAGGGAGATGTTGGCCATTGAAGATTAATGAGACGAGAAGAACATGAAGTGCATGAAACCTATAGAGAAGCTCATTATCGTACCATTAGAAGGCGGAGATGAGGAGCATTAGTTAGGAATCACCTCCTTTATGGAACCAAACCTTCACAGTCGGCTAATTTACTTCCTTCGGTCCAACGTGGACGTCTTCGCACTGAGCGCAGTAGACATGCCAGGGAAAGATCCCTCTATGATTATCCATCACCTTTAGGTCGATCCCAAGCATTAACCAATTAAACAAAAGACGCATCCTTTGGCACCCATTGATGGATCCTATCAGAGCCCACCTTCAAGACGGGACCTTGTCACTGATTGGAAGCAAGCCATGAGCATTGTAAGCCACTTGGCTAGGTACACCATTATGGAAGACGAAGTTTACTAGCGCTCGTTCATGCTTCCATATCTTTGATGCCTTACACCGTTTGAGGCCGAGTAACCCATTCGAGAAGTACATGAACAAATATGCGGTCAACACCTTAGCGGACGAGCATTGGCACATAAGGTCCTCAACCAAGGGTGTTAACCCTACAGTTATTTAAACCTAGGATTATATTTGATTTTGATGATAACTAGCATTGATGATTATGTTATCTAACATGCATTGAGTTGATGAAGCAATAAGTACAATCTCATACTCATGCAAACGGATAATTAGACGAGCTAATCGATCAAACACACTCAATGGAACGCATCAAGATGGAATACTTCAATAGAATTTTATTATTGCGTTTATTTCGTTCTTTGTAACTAGACATAGAGAGTTGATCGTATCGATGACTATAACCTAAAACTTGTACATACGTTTCCCTTGCATGCATAAACTTTTTCATTCTTTGAAAACAAGGAAACTGATTTTTTAGGAATACAGTCGACTGCATTGGAATGCAGTCGATTGCAAGTTGGGCAGTAAGGTATTATAGTCGACTATATTCCAATGCAGTCGACCGCAACACTTCCAATAGCCTATTACAGTCGACTTCATTAGAATACAGTTGACTGCAAGTTAGAAATTTTGAATTTGTAAGGGCTACGTTGGGAATACAGTCGACTGCAATGGCACAATGCAGTCGATTGTGTTTACCGTTTGGTGCATTTAGTGCTCCACCAACTTCCAAACGGTAATTTTAATTCCCACACCTATTTAAACTCATTTTGGGCATAGTTTTCATTCTTCAATTGCATTCAAAGCTCTCTTACCTTTCATATACTCAAAGATCAAAGTAATTGTTCAATCTCTCTTGGTTTTCATTATTTTCTCATCCAATTCAAGAGAGCTTTTATTGTGAGCTTACATTTGAGAGATATACACTTTTGTAAGTCATCATACACTCATCTCTCTTGTTCTAAAGATTAAACTTGTACTCATCTACTTCTTGAGAGTGAATCTTTGTACACAATTATTTATCTAAAGTTTCTTATATCAAAGCTTAAGGTTGTCAAGCTTTGGAGCTTTGGGTTTGTCATAGCTCATTCTTGATGTGGGCATAGCATCAATGGATTGTAAGAGGTTCGATCTTGACCCGTAAAGAAGATTATTCTAGTGGATTCTAGGGCCTTTTGAGGGACTTCCTTGAAGGGGTGAACGTAGGCTTGAGGGTAATTCGAGCCGAACCATCTAAATGTCAAGCGTTAAGTATCTCTAAACCCTTCTGTCTTTACATTATTGTTTTATACTTGTGTTGAGATTGGTTAGATTGCTTATTTGGGATATTGTGTTTGAGGATTGTTGTTTGAAGCTATCTAAGTATTCTTCAAAATTTATCTAAGTTTGTTGTGATCACTTGTTTATTTTTTAAAGTAGTCTTAAAACCCTATTCACCCCCCTCTATGGTTATTTGATTGGTTTCAAGTGGTATCAGAGCCTCGACTCTTGATATATTGGGTAACACCAAGAGAGTTAATCGATCATGGCTTATGCTAGGAGAATGGAGAGTAGTTCTACCACTAGGGCTTCATTGTTTAATTGGACCAATTATAGTGTGTGAAAAGTTAAGATGAAAATCTACTTAGAGTCTCAAGACTATGAGATGTGGGATATTGTTGAGAATGACCCATTTCCAACAAAGGTGGTTGACAAGGTTGAGGAGCCTAAATCTAAATCGAATTATAGTGATCATGATAAGAAGATGATTTGTATGAATGCTAGAGTGAAAAATTGTCTTATTTGTGCTTTAGACACTAATGAGCTCAATAGAGTCATTATGTGTAATTCGGCTAAGAGTATTTGGGATACTCTACAAGTTACGCATGAAGGAACTTCACTTCTTAGAGATTCTAGAATGAACTTATTGTTTAGAGATTATGAGTTATTCCAAATGCTTCCAAATGAATCAGTTATGGACATGAATACTCGTTTTACTAACATTGTGAATCCTTTGAAGCAATTGGGAAAGGAATTTACTAATGGTGATTTCGTAAGAAAAGTGATTAGGTCCTTACCAAGAGCTTGGGATGCAAAGATCACCGCCATCCAAGAATCGAAGAATCTTAACATCTTTCCTCTTGATGAATTGATGTGTTCTCTAATGACGTACAAAATGCAACTCAAAACTTTCGATCAAGAGAACCTCAAGAGAAGCCTGCATCAATTGCTCTTAAAGCTTCATCTTCAAACCTTGAGTCAAGTGATGATGAAGAAGAATTTGATGAAGAGGATATTGCAATGGTTGCAAAGAACTTCAAGAAATTCTTAAGGTTTAGAAGGAATGGTGGGAGAAGACAACAAAATGTTAGCAATGAAGAAAAGCTTTGTTACAAATGCCACAAGCTGGGACACATGAAGATGGATTGTCCTATATACAAAAAGGAAAATAAGGAAAGAAGAGATGTATGGGAAAGAGTTATAAGAAGACAAATCTCTAAGAAAGAGAACGAAGAGAAAGAAAAAGCAATGAATGCCAAACATACTCTAACATGGAGTAACTTTGATTCAAGTGATAAAGACGATGAGAAGAATGAACAAGCAAATGTATGCTTCATGACAAATGATGAGGTATGTCTCAAAGCAAAATCTAGTAGCAAGAAGTGGATTCTTGATAGTGGATGCTCAAGACATATAACCGGTAGCATATATCTTTTCACCTCAATCGATCTTAAAGAATGAGGAAATGTGACCTTTGGTGACAATGCACAAGGAAAAATCAAAGGTAAAAGAACTATTGGTAAGGAACCACATTCAATTGAGAATGTGCTATATGTTGAAGGTTTGAAGCATAATTTGCTAAGTATTAGTCAATTTAGTGATGAAGGTTTTAGAGTAACTTTTGAAGCTTCTCATTGTACTATACAATCTATGAAGAATAATGAAACCATTTTGGTAGGAAATAGAGATGACAATGTTTACTCTATACAATTGAATGATCTAGCTAACCAAGATGTCAAGTGTCTTAGTGCTATTAGCGAGACATCTTGGCTTTGGCATCGAAGACTTGGACACATGCATATGGAGCATTTGAAGGATATTTCAAGCAAAAAACTTGTGAGGGGACTCCAGAAGATCAAGTTTGAGAAAGACAAAATATGTGATGCTTGTCAAATGGGTAAGAAAAATAAAGTCTCTCACAAACCGAAGAAAATGGTATCTACTTCTAGACCCTTGCATTTACTTCATATGGATTATTTTGGACCAATCCCTACAACTAGTCTTGGTGGTAAATCATATTGTTTTGTTATTGTTGATGACTATTCTCGCTATACTTGGACTTTCTTTTTGGCTACCAAAGATGAATCTCTAGATGTGTTCACTTCATTTACAAACATGTTCAAAATCAAAAAGGATATTTGATAATATACATTCCAAGTGATCATGGTAGAGAATTTGAAAATTAAAAAATAGGAGCTTTGTGTGATGACATTGGTATATCACATAATTTTTCGGCTCCTAGAACTCAACAAAATGGTGTTGCCGAAAGAAAGAATAGGTCATTGTAAGAAGTGGCAAGAACAATGCTTAACGAATATGGTTTACCTAAGTACTTTTGGGTGGAGGCAGTCAATTATGCTTGTTTTGTTCTCAATAGAGTTATCTTGCAAAATTTTTTGTTAAAAACCTCTTATGAGCTTTTTAATGATAAGAAATCTAATATGAGCTTTTTTAGAGTCTTTGGTTGCAAATGCTTTATTTTAAATACTAAGGACCACCTTAGCAAATTAGATTCCAAAACATATGAGGGTATTTTTCCTGGTTACTCTAATAATAGTATGGCATATAGAGTCTATAATAAGAGTACTTTGGTTGTAGAAGAACCCATAAATGTTACTTTTGATGAGACTAATCATTTTCTTTGGAGGACTAACATTGTTAATGTAGATGATATGGACAATGACATGAGAACTTTGGACATAAGTGAAACACTACAAGACAACCCTAAGGAAATTGTTCAAGAGGAGCAACAATCAAGATCTCAAGGGGGAGACAAGGAAGCAAGCAATGAGGCTTCAAACTCGGATAACTCTCAAGCTTTACCAAAAGATTGGACTTACAAAAGGATCATCCAAGTGATCAAATCTTAGGTAATCCTTCGAGTGGGGTAAAAACTCGACACTCTCTTCAACAACATGTTAATTTAACTTTTCTCTCCCAAAGTGAACCCAAGAATTTCTCCGAAGCTCTATATCATGAATCTTGGATGCTTGCTATGCAAGAAGAACTAGTTCAATTTGAAAGAAGTCAAGTTTGGACCCTTGTGCCTAAACCTAAAAACTATAGGATTATAGGCACAAAATGGGTATTTAGAAACAAACTTGATGAATCTGGAGTCGTGATTAGAAACAAGGCAACATTAGTGGCCCAAGGTTATAACCAAGAGGAAGGAATTGATTTTGATGATACTTATGCACCGGTAGCTAGACTTGAATCTATTAGAATGCTATTAGCTTTTGCTTGCTTTAAAGATTTTAAACTCTATCAAATGGATGTCAAGAGTGCTTTTCTAAATGGTTTTATTTCGGATGAGGTATATGTGGTTCAACCTCCCGGTTTTGAACATGAAAAATATCCAAACCATATTTTCAAGCTTAGTAAAGCTCTTTATGGTTTAAAACAAACTCCTAGAGCTTGGTATGAAAGCCTAAGTAGTTTTCTTTTAGAAAATATTTTTCAAGAGAAAACTTGACACCACTCTTTTTTATAAAATCTAAGGGCAAAGACTTATTATTGGTGCAAATCTATGTTGATGATATTATATTTGGTGCTACAAATGGATCCTTGTGCGAAGAATTTGCTTCTTGTATGAGTAAGGAGTTTGAAATGAGCATGATGGGAGAACTCAACTTCTTCCTTGGATTGCAAATCAAACAAAGCAAATATGAAATCTTTATCAACCAAGCCAAATACACCAAAGAGATACTAAAGGGATTTAATATAGAAGAATCTTAGGCGTTTGACACTCCAATGAGCTCATCATTAAAACTTGATAAAGATGAAAAGGGTAAGGATGTTGATATTTAACGCTATCGAGGTATGATCGAATCACTCCTTTACCTTACTGCGAGTAGACCCGATATAATATTTAGTGTTTGTTTATGTGCTAGATTTCAAGCTTGTCCTAAGGAATCTCATTTTATGTCCATCAAGAGAATCCTTAGATATCTTAAAGGCACTCACGACTTAGGGCTATGGTTTCCTAGGAACATGTCATTTTTTGACCTAGTTGGTTACTCCGACGCCGACTATGCCGGTTGTCAAACCGAGCAAAAAAGCACTAGTGGCGGTTGTCAATTCCTAGGACATTGACTTGTTTCTTGGAGTTCTAAAAAGAAAAATTCGGTTGCACTCTCTACTACCAAAGCCGAATATGTGGTGGTTGGTACTTGTTGTGCACA
Organism: Escallonia herrerae; assembly: GCA_033070095.1. Lineage (NCBI taxonomy): Eukaryota > Viridiplantae > Streptophyta > Magnoliopsida > Escalloniales > Escalloniaceae > Escallonia > Escallonia herrerae. Next base: position 1,355,606 of record JAVXUP010000003.1, on the reverse strand, counting down.
AATTCTTTGGATGAAACAAACCCTTTTGGATTTTGGACTCAAGTATGATCACATACCTATCTTATGCGATAACTCGAGTGCCGTTGACTTAAGCAAAAATCCCATCCAACATTCACGGACCAAGCACATAGAAATCAAACACCATTTTATTCGTGATCATGTGCAAAAAGGTGATATCGTTCTCGATTTTGTGGATACAAATCACCAATTAGCGGATATCTTCACTAAACCGTTAGATGCAAAGAGGTTTACCGCTCTTAGAAGAGAACTTGGCATGTCTTCACATATGTGACTAAATTGTTATACATCTTGTGGTTCAAAATGCAAGTTGCACTTCACATGCTTGAGCATTATTTTATATGCTTATAGCATGTTTTGGTTATTTTTTCTCAATATTATTGATTTTGTTGAGATTCATTTAAATCCTTTGTATTTAAATTGTTTTGCACACATTTATATTGCAATATACATATGCATAATCAACTTCAAGACTGTTTGACTTTTGGCATTAGAGTCGACTGAATGCAGAAATACAGTCGACTGCATGTGAAAATAAAGTCGACTGCATGTGAAAATAAAGTTGACTGTATGTGTGAATACAATTGACTGCATGTGGGAATACAGTCGACTGAGTTACGGGGAAAATGCATAAATCTGACTCATGTCGGCAGATTCTCTCATTCTCTCTCAATCCTTCAAACCCTTTTCTCTCTTCTCTCACACTATGACTCAAATCTTGGCAGATCGGCTTGAAACTGGTATGTAATTCTTCCCAAATCTTGTTATATTACATGTTTTAAACACTTCTACCGATCAATTTCACTCGCATTGTTCAAAACCTGTGTAAATTTGAATTGTTCACTATAGTAATATTTCATTCGATTCACATAAATTGAGCATGCTACTACATGATTTAACTCTTGATTCATGCTTAGGGATGCATATTACATGTTTGTACATAGTTTAATTACATGAATTCATGCAAAAATTGTTTTCCCCAAATTTCATAAACTAGGGTTTTTCGTTTGTCAAAATTTCTTCAAATTGATCATGCAATTACATGTTTTATCACTTAATTCATGTTTAGTTATATGTATTACTTTCTTTTACATGGTTAATTACATTCAATTTGTCTAAAATTCATTTTTCCCCAAATTGCATGAACTAGGGTTTATATTTTTCAAAAATTATTTAAAAATTCGTACTTCTTTCATTTGTTTAAACCTAAATCCATGTTGAATTATCTTTCTATCACACTTTCACATGATTTATTTCTACAATTGCATTGACAACATCAATTTTCAAATTTTTTTTCATAAACCCTAATTTTCAAATTTTCTTAAATAATATATATATATATATATATATATATATATATATACATGATTTTCACTTTCTTTCCATTATCATACATGTTACTTATGTTATTTCCCTTTTCAAATTTGCTTAGATTGTTTCAAGAATGGCAAGAGAGAAACGTGCGCGTGCTAGTACATCACGATCCCGAGCCGTACCCGAGCTAGAGCCTATAGTAGTAGAGTTTGATGGCAATCGCTATCGGAACCGCGATGCTCTATACCGTTTTTCTACACAAAATTCTTCCCCTCTAGCTCTAGGTTTGCGATTGGATACTCTATTTCTCTTTAGCATCAGTGTACTTAGACACCTTCAAGATTGTTATCTCGACCGCCTTACTGATAGGAACACCATTCCATATTATCCTGATGCAATCCGCTTATTTTATGCGAATTTGACTTGGAGCATTTCTAGTGAGTCGTGTACCCTCACATTTTATGTCTTTGGTCATCGTATCTCCTTATCTTAGTCACGACTAGCCGACCTTCTAGACCTCCCCGACAGTGGTTTCTCATTTACACTAGAGATAATTCCTGTAGTCGGTCAATCACATTGGTTTGACCGACCTTTCTCTATAGAGGAACAGCTTCGACACACCCTTCGTAGTCGACATATTAGGGCTGCGAGCAAGCCCAGCCTTCGTGACCTTCCTTCTCTCTCTCGACTGTTCCAACATTTCATCGCTCATAATGTCATCCCTAGAGTCTACGGTCTTTCACTCGTCTCTTACTTAGACGTCCAACTCTTGACCTTTTTTTGCTCAGGTACACTGATTAACCTCTTTCGTCTCATCATGATGAACATGATTAGGAGCACCTCACATCTTGGCTTAGCTATACCTTATAGCCTCTTACTCATTTTTGCTGCCTTTGACATACCTTTTATAGGTGAGTATATTGAGGTGACTCGGCACAACGTACTGGACTGCTCTACCCTTCGTAGGAAAGGACTTTTAGATGATCGTAGTCGTTTCTTGCCTGAGCCTGACATGGACGATGCTAATGAGGATGATGATGATAAGGATGAGGATGATGATGATGATGATGATGATGATGATGATGATGGAGATGATGATGATGATGCTCGTGGAGATACCGGTGACAGGATTGATCGTGATCCATCTCCATTGGTTATTCCGAGCACTCATGAGGCGGGCACTTATTCCGGTCCGTCTGCTACCGGATATGAGGCGATCCTAGCTTGGTTGGATACGATGCAGCAGCAGATGCATACCGATTTCAATCGGATGGATCTCACTGACAGTCAGCTCAATCGACGCCTTTATCGCACGGACGATCATTGTGGTATTCAGTGTCCCGAGGAGGATCTATTTCATCCACCACTTCCACCGTCGGGTCCTTGAGTTAGGACATGATTAGTCTTTTTTTATTTAGACTTTATTATGTATTTCAAACTTGTCATGGATGGTATTCGTAGTATTATTAGAACTTGGGTTGAGTTTTTAAATTAGCACTTTGATTCATGCTTATAGTGCTGCACATCTGATTCATTAAGCTTCTTTTTATGTGCTATTTTATTACAAGACTTGATACACCTTTTGATGGTTATTCAAGTACTTATGTTTTCTTGTTTGAATGCCTTTATTGGCTAAATTGATTATCCATAAATGGATACATATCTTGATCACTTTCACACAACACACACCCTTGATCTTTTTCATGATGCCAAAAGGGGGAGATATATATTGTTGATTCACACTTGTGTGGATTTGAGGAGCCCTATATTGCTTAAGATAGGGAGAGCTTATTATCATGATTTCTTCTTATGATCCCTTACGGTTTATAGTGATTGAAATTGAGACTGTTATGCTTCATTGCCCATATTATCCTGTATGTCTCATAATATTAGAATCAATGTTTGTCATCATAAAAAAGGGGGAGATTGTTAACCCTACAATTATTTAAACTTAGGATTATATTTAATTTTGATGATAACTAGCATTGATGATTATGTTGCCTAACATGCATTGAGTTGATGAAGCAATATGTACAATCTCATACTCATGCAAACGGACAATTAGACGAGCTAATCGATCAAACATACTCAACGGAACGCATCAAGATGGAAAACTTCGATAAATTTTTATTATTGCGTTTATTCCGTTCTTTGTAACTAGACGTAAAGAGTTGATCGTATCGATGACTGTAACCTATAACTTGCCCATAGGTTTCCCTTGCATGCATAAACTTTTTCATTCTTTGAAAACAAGGAAAATGCTTTTCCAGGAATACAGTCGACTGCATTCCAATGCAGTCGACAGCAAGTTGGGTAGTAAGGTATTACAGTCGGCTACATTCCAATGCAATCGACTGGAATACTTCCAGTAGCCTATTACAATCGACTTCATTGGAATACAGTCAACTGCAAGTTGGAAATTTTGAATTTTCAACGGCTACTTTGAAAATAGAGTCGACTGCAATGGCACAATGCAGTCGACTGCGTTTACTGTTTGCCAAATTTAATGCTCCACCTACTTCTAAACGGTCATATTAATTCCCACACTTATTTAAACTCATTTTGGGCATAGTTTTCATTCATCAATTGTATTCAAAGCTATCTTATCTTGGATATACTAAAAGATCAAAGCAATTGGTCAATCTCTTTTGGTTTTCATTATTTTCTCATCCAAGTCAAGAGAGTTTTTACTGTGAGCTTACATTTGAGAGATAAACACTTTCATAAGTCATCATACACTCATCTCTCTTGTTCTAGAGCTTAAACTTGTACTCATATACTTTTTGAGAGTGAATCTTTGTACATAATTCTTCATCTAAAGTTTCTTGTATCAAAGCTTGGGGTTGTTAAGCTTTGGAGCTTTAGGTTTGTCAAAGCTCATTCTTGATGTGGGCATAACATCAATGGATTGTAAGAGGTTTGATCTAGATCCGTAAAGAAGATCATTCTAGTGAATTTTAGGGCCTTTCAAGGGACTTCCTTGAAGGGGTGGACATAGACTTGTGGGTAATTTGAGTCGAACCATCTAAATCTTAAGCGTCAAGTGTCTCTACCCTTCTCTCCTTACATTATTATTTTGTACTTGTGTTGAGATTGGTTAGATTGCTTATTTGGGATATTGTGTTTGAGGATTGTTGTTTGAAGCTATCTAAGTATTCTTCATAATTTCTCTAAGTTTGTTGTGATCACTTGTTTATTTTTTTAAGTAGTCTTAAAACCCTATTCATGCCCCCTCTAGGGTTATTTGATTGGTATCAAAGGGTATTATTAGTCGACCATGCAAAAAGATGCTTTGGACTACACAAAGCAATGTGATGCATGCCAAGCTTCTCCTTAACCCCCTAACAAGCTCTGATCCAATTGGCTTGCTGAGCAGCCCCATATCATTCATGATATAGGGAATGGATATCTTTGGCCTATCCCCCCTGGCCTTTGTTCAGTGCAAGTTCATGATCATTGCAACTGATTACTTCACCAAATGGGTAGAGGCAGAGGCATTGGCCAATATCACAGAGAAGAAGCGTGAAGACTTCTTCTGGCAATCAGTTATCTGTGATTCGACATTCTTCGTGTGCTCGTCATTGACAATGGGAAGTCTTTTGACAACCTTACCTTTAAAGAATTCTTTGCCAATCTATCAATCAAACAACGGTTCACCTTAGTTGCACATCCACAGATGAACGGACAGGCATGAGTCACTAACCAAACTCTTCTTCAAGGCATTAAGAGAAAATTGGACAGAGACAAAGGCTTTTAGTTGGACAAACTCCCCAAGATCTATTGGGCTTACTGCATGACGACAAGGCACCTCACCAGTGAAAGCCCGTTCAACTTAGCTTTTGGAATGGAGGCACTCATCCCCATTGAGACTGGCCTACCATCTCTTGGCTGTCAGCATATGACCTCTTAGAAAATGATGAGGCCCTTCGAGCCAACCGAGATCTATTAGCCGAAATAAGAGAATGAGCACATGTTCAGCTTACCTCATACAAAAAAAATGCCGTAAGTTCTATGACTAGTGGATTCGTCCTCATTCCTTTTGAGTAGGTGACCTTGTACTACACTAATAGAAGTTTTGGCCCCCGAAGATGCCATAGACAAGTTGGCGCCCAATTGGGAAAGCCCTTATCGAGTAACAAAGTTGGGCGGTCTGGGCTCTTACCACTTAGAAGAATTAAATGGCAAAGCAATCCCTCAGACTTGGAACTCGACCAACTTAAGACATTTCGACTAATGAGCAAGACCAAAGTTGGGGGCACCCCCTACTCCTACATCTTACTCATCCTAGAACCTGTCTTAGACTTAGCTTCTTGTTTTGCTTTTTAAAATTAGGCAAAATTCTTATTTTCTAGAAGGCCTTATGTGGCATAGCATTATAATCGCTTTTTGGCACTTTCCTAGATAAAATGACACTTTATGCAAAATTTTGATTCATTGATAAAACAAAGCATTACATAGGTGAGCTTCGAGGCCATGTACAAAAGAGACTTAAAACTAAACAAAACTAAACTAAGTCTCCATATGCTGCTCGGCTGACCCCCTTGGCACCTACTGAGCGATGCTTTGACGTGATTTTTTTGGCTTCGGCCTGTGGCTGCTGAGCCCTTGTCACCATCCCAGAGGCATGCCTTAATGTTCCTAAGCACATACTGGATGAGGGACTTGGGCGTGTGCGTGCGGTTCAGCAGCCTGGGTAGCTTGTGCAGTGGCCTTGTGAGCTTTTAGCTCCTCACATCGTGCAACCTCATTCGAAGCAATTTCACGGGTAAACTTATGCTCGTAAATGCTGATGTTCAGCTCTTGATGATCCTTAGAAATATCCTGCCTGTACTTATTGTAACCATGCACAAGCGCCTTCTTCAAATCACGAAAATGTTGGTCAGTGTACACCTGGGACTTTTTGAAGGCTTGGACGGCCTAAGCGATCCTCCCTTTCTCTGCCTCAAGCTGCATAACCCGCTCGACCAGCTCAGCCTTAGAACTACCCAGGCATTCTACCTTCTTTTCCAATTCTCTACGTTCTTCTCGGCTTCCATACAAAAGTTATTCTCGATGTGAACTTTCTTTCTCTCCTCGTAAAAAACCTTATCAGTAGCGATCAACTTCTCTGCTTCGATTTAGACTTGGGCCAGGGTCTGTAGAAAAAAGGACATTAGAAACTATTCAAATAAAAGAACTTCCAAACACATAAGTGCATGTTCACCTGAGAAGCCAGCTCACCATTGCACCAGCTGTGGCGTTGACATCGTACTCGGTGAGAATGATTCGATCCATAGGAATAATTGCCTTGCTTGACCATTCCCAAGCCACACAAGGACTCTTGAAAATAGACTCCTTGATCATCAAGCTCCAATTTGGCCGATGAGGCATATTTGATCAAGTAGAGGAGGAAGGCCCAGCCTTAATTGGCCTCTTCCTCTTCTTTGGCACTTCCTTGGACTTAGTCATTTCTAGGCCAAGTACAACATTTTTTACCCTCGCTCTCTTCGGCTGGGGGTGGGATAACAATACTCCATAGTCCAAAGCATAGATCTTGTTGTCCTTAATGTTGAAGAACAAAAACTCATTAGGTATGGTATCCCTAGAACTCCTGGGGTAGTGAATATGGGGGTCTCTTTACGTTCGGCTACCACCATTCCCATGAAGTCCTCCACAAGACAAGTTCTCTGCAAAAAAATAAGCTTAGCATCAAATTACGAAGAGCCAAGGATCGCTTGTAAAAAGATTTACTAGGATCGTGCTCGCCCTTCTCTTCGTCCAGGCCTTCGTAGGAGAAAATGATTTCGCACTCACGAAGCTGAGCATTGCTCAGAGGATGTTTAGACTCTGGGGGCTTGGCTGCTTTAAGACATTCAATATGTTCGAGATCAGAGTCAGACATATTCTTTTCCTTCAAAGCATTACAAGTACTTATATTGCACTAAGGTTCCACACGTTAGGAATCTCCTATCTTAGGTTCTCAAAAAGTCTGACGAATAGGAAGCTATCCTTCTAATTATGGTTAGACGAAGGTGAGTTTGGAAACATATTGGTTTGGCTTTGGAATGATGGCTCAAGAAGTACCAACCCACCTACTTAGTTATCATACATATGGTGAAAAACCATCTAAATACTCTCGTTCTAGGCTTCAACCCGAGCTTGTACATTGGAAATTTAAAAAGGATAGATAACTAGCCTGGTGCAAGGTCGTACATTTTTAGTAATTTAATGAAGAAAGGATGAATCAGCACCCAAAAACTATTATAAAAATGTATTCGAGTAGACCGTTATTTCATCTATTGGTACTCATGTCGGCTGCCTCACTTTCATCAGGTAACCTAAGAGTATATACGGAGGGATCTCATAGTGCTCCCTCAAGATTTTGAGATAGTAGTTACTTAGCCTACTCCTAAGGGTATGAGCATCAAACGACTCTGGACTTTGGTCCTTCTTGGCCAAAACTTCCTTCGCAGAGGGCTACTGAGGCTCTTGATTGGGAACTAAAAGAATTCCCATGTTTAAAAACATGATATTAAAAATCGTCTCTTCTACCCTAATGCTTCTAGTGTCATTGTTAATTTCATCAACATGTTAACTATCTGGATTTGACATGTTTTTGAATTAAAAGAAAGGAATTCAAAGAAGTTGGAAACAGGTTTTGAAGCTTACTTGAAGGGGATAAAAATGCTTTTTCAAGCATAAGAATACCATACTCTTTAGAATCTCCTCCAACAAGCTATTGAAATCCCCCAAACTTTCTTAAGTGTAGTAGCTCCCTCTTTTTCTCAAAATGAAATGAAGTCGAGGGAAATGAGATGGATTCTCCTTATATGGAGAAATTGTTATGATCCAATGTCTAGGATTTCAAGTTCGTTGGGTTAACCAACACGTGGCGCCAATCAATCATCATGACATGGGCAAGTTTACCCTTGTGCCCCTTAGTGAAAACCTTGGTAAAATTAAGTGGACGTGCTCCTTCACTCGAATATCCTAAAGCCACTATGATCCCTTGATCGAGCAAACGAACCCCTTTAGGCCCCCAAAGTCTCTCCACTTGCCCGACCGAGTAAACAAGCTCTTCTTTGTTCGCCAGACTGAGCAAACCAGCTTTTTAAGGCCTTTCAAGGTCTCTCTGTTCACCAGACCAAGCAAACAAGCTCTTTTAGGCCCCCCCAAGGTTCTCTTTATTTGCTAAACCTGGAAGACAAGCACTTTTAGGCTCCCAAGGTCATCTTTGCTTGCTAAACTGAGTAGCGAGCTCCTTAAGGCCTCTCAAGGTCTCTCTGCTTGACAGACCGAGCAGACGAGCTCTTTTAGGCTCCCAACGTCCTTCTGCTCGCCAGAGCGAGCAGACAAGCTCTTTAGGGCCTTTCAAGTTCTCTCTACTCGCCAGACCAAGTAGACGAGATCCTTTAGGCTCCCAAAGTTTGTCTACTTGCCAGACTATGCAAAAGAGCTTCTTAAGGCATCCAAAGTTCTTTCTGCTTGCTAGGCCGAGCAAATGAGCTCATTAGGGCCTCTCAAAGTCTTTCTTCTCGCCAAACTAAATAGACGAGCTCCTTTAGCTCCTAAATTATATCTGCTTGCAAGACCGAGCAGACGAACTTCTTAGGGCCTTTTAAATTCTCTTTGTTTGCCAGATCAAGCAGGCGAGCTCCTTTAGGCTATCTACTGGCCAGACCGAGCTCCTTGAGGATTCAAAAGTCTCTCTGCTTGCCAGACCGAGCAGACGAGCTTTTTTAAACCTTAGTCCTCTCTGCCTACAAACCAAGTAGAAGAGCTCCTTAAGGCACCCTAAGTCACTCTGCTCCTCAAGCCAAGCAAACAAGCTCAATTAAGTACAAAGTCAGCTCTTTGCTCTTCCAAATGAGTAGATGAGCTCAACCTCAGCTTTCTGCTCATCTAGCTGAGCAGATGAGCCCAACCTCAGCTTTCTGTTCATCTAGCCAAGCAAATAAGCTCTCAACTCTCTACTCATCTTGCTGAGTAAATAAGTCTATAGTAGCTCTCTGCTCGTCTAGCTGAGCAGACGAGCTCAACCTCAGCTCTCTACTCGTCTTGTTGAGTAGACGAGCCTAGAGTAACTTATCTGCTCGTTTAGGTGAGCAGACAAGCTCAACTTAGTTCTTTATTCGTCTTGCCAAGTAAACGAGCCTGGAACAGCTCTCTACTCATCTAGAAAAGCATGCAAGCTTAACCATAGCTATCTACTCATCTAGCAGAGCAGACGAGTCCAACCTTTGCTCTCTGCTCGTCCAGCCGAGCAGACAAATATCTTTTTAAGGAGTACACTCTCTACTCTTCTGGCCGAGTAGACGAGCTCTTTAATTTTTCAAATCTTTGTTCACTTGGGCAAAAACAAATTGAATGTTCCTTCACACTGCCTTTGAATAAAAGAAATTGACTTTGGCTTAAATTCTAAAAAAAGGAACACTCCTTAGTTGGGACTCAAATCCCGATGCTAATCAAAAGATGGTTATCCTACTTCCACATTCTTTTCCAAAAAGAACATGAAATGGGGGCAAATGATATGGGTGATAATACACGTCCCTTGGGCGGAGTGACATGTGTCTTTCCCAGAGGATCCTTAAACCGTTCTACCTTTCTCGGAGGAATGGAAAATGACACTCTCCTACTTTCCAACTCTTTCATTAAGTGTGGTAACCGACCATTAAATGAAGGGACCCTTCCATATATAAACCAGGGAGAGCTCAGAGAAGAGGTACATTTTTTGCTACACTCAAGATGTACATTCTCTCAACTCACTCGTTGACTTTAGCGTCTAAGATTCTCCACCAAAAATCCCTCCAATGAGTCATCAGTGTTGTTTGTGCTGTGTAGGTCTGTTTAGGAAGAAGTTAGGGCACTCGGGACGTGAATTGACAGATTGGTTAGTAGGTTTAGTATTTGAGTCTAAAAATTTTTGGGACATAAAGGTTTTGACTAACATTCCAGTCATTGGGGGGAGGGATGAGGGGTAAGGTTCTAACTAGCCGTCCGGTGATCCTATTGGATAAACCGGCCGGTTGGTCAGTGGATTGGATCAGGGTATAAACCAGCCAGTTTTGAATTTTGCAAGCAATGCACATACTACCTAAATGTCTAGTTATGAGTGCAGTTAAACGGCTGGTTAGTCAAAGTCTCCACATTTTGCAAAATTAACAGTTTAGCTTATAGAATGTTGGTAGGTTTCCCTACCAACATGCCATATGCCAAGACGGGTATTCTCCCAAGAAAGGATAAAACACTAAATGGTCCAGGTGTGTAGTTTCTCCTTTTAATACCGGTATGAAGATCACCCAATCGGCTTCACTGTACCACATACCCCTGTCTGTAACTAGGAATTTAATAATGGGTGATCACCAGTACGTGTACAAGTCGTTTAATATAGGAGGAATATTTAATACTAGACCGTGGAGTTGAAAGCTCAATCGAAAGTTTGCCTTGTGACCAAAAGGATCAAGGGCTTCAACTGTCACTCTCGAATGGGTGGGTTGGGGGTGTGATATGAGGTATGAAAATAAAAGAGCAAGTACCATAGTTATATCATATTATACAGACCACAAAATACAAAGAAAATACAACAAGGGCAAAAAATCATTAAAATCTTTTCAAGTTTGGTCCTCTTATTTTGTCCCCAGTAGAGTTGCCACTACGGCAAACCTCCTTGAAAAAAAATCCCTAATTGTGTGTTTGGATGGAGAATATCAAAATACCTTGCATTTCAAAATACATTTATTTAATAATTTTCCGATTTAAAAATTTATGGAATTGCAATTTTAGTGTTTGGACGGTTTTGAAGAAGCGAGAATTTTATGTGTGGATTTACATCTAAAAAACTGAATCCAGTTATTAATTTGACGGTGTATAGATAAAAACCAGTGATAGAGTTTCCCTTTTTAGTGAAAGAAGGTTTCTAAATTTATGGTGATAAAAAAAATCCATTTTCTCCCTACGTTTTTGGTAAAGATTTATCAAATTACTAGTCTAGACTAGTTATTTATACATGGATTTTAGCACACCAAATTCCTTTTTCAAATCCCTCCTCATATTTGGTAAATCCATCTCATAATAATCCAAATAAGGAATTTGGTGTGATGTATTTGCGAATTCTCTATAAAAGTGAAATCCCCAAATCAATTACTCCATCCAAACACACTCTAAGGATTTTAATGGAGTCGCCGTCTTATTTATTCAAAAGAAAATAGATGAAAACTCTAGAAATGACTCTATAGTGTCCTAAAGGATAACTAATCTATCGGAATAGGGAAATGGATTCGGGAACTAAGTTACGCAATGGGAAGGTGATAGGCATCCGCCGCACCTTTTCAGTCTCTACTTCATTTTTAATGAATTTTGGCCTTGGAGTCGAATTACCTACGTATCTGATTGGACTAATCGGAATCAAAACTGCCGTATTCGACTCTGGTATTATGAGAAGTAATCTACATTTTGGTCCTAGACGTAGACCAAAAAATGTAAAAGCCCCTTTTTTATTTTTTGAATAGAAATGTAATTAAGGGAATGAGCGACACTTCTATATGATTTCATAAGCTAAAAACCTTGTAAAACATTACCTCTTGGATGTGCTTGTCTAGAAGACTTGGGAACTCCTTGAGATGATCTTTTAGTTCCCGACTTCACCTTGATGGTTATGCCACAATGCCCTTACAGATACTCAATGCGAGTGGCTTAAGAATATTTAAAAATGGATATGAAGTGCTAAATTTTCCTTAGAGATGATCTATCATTTCTAAGAAAGAAATTGTATAAAAGCTATAGTGAGTAAAAGCTTGTCCTTGAAAATGTAAGCCAAGGGCCCCATTCACAATGGTCTATCGGACGCTAGAAATGGTAAAGATGAGCATATCAATTTGATTTGATGATAAGATAAAATACTTGATAAAAATCACAGATTGACAAAAGTCAACTAATCGGCCGGTTCATCCCATATCTTAAAAATACTTTTTTCCGAACTTTGAGACATTATCTGCCCCTGATTTGGTAATCATCTCTTATTTGTTAACGGGGATGTACCAGATTTGGATATTATTGCAATACCCGCATTTTCTTTTTCCTATCGCACATCTTTTGAGCGCGTTAAAATAAATAATAATAATAACAATATTTTAAAAGCGGCAATATACATTAGATGTTAAAAAAAAGGAGAAAAGAGTTAGGGGGGGGGGGGTTCTTTCATGAATAGATAAAGATGGAGGTCTATCCTACAATTTTGTAAAATATGATTTGTGAAGTTTAATTGTTAGGTTGACACCTATGACTTTATGGTGACTAAGCAAATTGAACAAAAAAAAAAGGAGAGTAGATGACTACTCTCTGGTGAAAGGAAGGAAACAAAAGAAGAAAAGAAAAGAGAGAAGCAAAACAAACGGGAAACAGGGAAGAGAGGAGAGAAAAAAAAAGTGGCAAGGCTTTCAAGGTGATCTCTCTCTCTCTCTCTCTATATATATATATGTGTGTGTGTGTGTGTATATATATATATATCTGTGTGTGTGTGTATGTGTGTGTATATATATATATATATATATATATATATATATATATATATATATATATATATATATATATATATATATATATATATATATAGGTTCGAACTTAGTATAACTGTGGAGTTAAGTGGGTGTAATTGCTTGGGGATGAGCTGGGTGTGTTGGGTGTTAGTGCACTGTGTGTGCGTGAGCAGGTGGTGAGCAAAAGAGTGAGGGGAAGGGGGAAGCAACCGTGGGGAAGGCAGTGGCGTGCATGGTGAAAGGGCTAGTGCCCTGCTGATATTTGAAAGGAGGAAGGGGCGAGGAAAAAGGGAGAGGGCAGCGGTGGGTGCTGCTGCCGTGTGGGTTCATGTGTGTGTATGTGTTTGGGTGCGGTGCAGCTTGCGGTGGTTCTGTACGTGTGTATACTGGCATATTATAGAGTGTTTGAGGGCTTCGGGTGTGGGCAAAAGTGGGTTAACTCGTGTGTTTAAGTAGGCAGATGCATGTAAAGTGGATTGCTGGGTTTTGGTTCATGGCTGTGACAGGGTGTTTGTAGCTATAATCCGAAGATTGATTGTGTTAATATGTGTGTTTAAGGGTTGTAGTGAGTTTATTAGAGGAATTAGAGGGTATATGAATGGGTAGCAGTGGAAGGAAGTGAGCATGTGGGATGAGTGTGTCTCGGTCACATGAAGAAGATGAAGTCTATGAGTGAAAAATGTGTTTTAGTGTGTGGTTTGATCCAAATAGTGATTGAAATCGTCGTTAATACTAGAAATTCAATTAGGCAGATTTTCACGAATTTTTAAAAAATGGCTAGAGCTAGATTTAGCCAAAGTACAGAAAAAGGACCCCAGTTATTTTTAGGAGATCTATATCAGGGAAAAATTTCAGATTTTTCTGAGGGCTGGAAAGGGGTTAACCGATATGGGAAACTGTGAAACTTTACAGTGTAATTTAAAATATCAAACGAGCGCGTTTTGGCGTGAAATTTTATGGGGGCTTTAGGATGTTGAGAAGTTTCGTTTCTCAAGATTTTGGGCCATTCTGGGGTCGTTTACTATTTTTTCGCCGAACGAGCTTTTAAGCGCTGGGTCCGGGATTTTCGAGCGAAAATTTTCTAAAATACTTTTTAGCTTGAGAATGACTTCGAGAGGGTAAAAATAATGTTTTAAGTACTTTTGTGATTTGTTTAGTGCCGGGAACCCTCGTGGGGGCATTTTAGTAAATTGCCACTAGAGAGGGGTATTTTGGTAATTTTTCTGATAGAATTTTTCAAAGGACTTTTAGTCTGGAAAGGGCGATAAAACACCTGTAAGGTTGTTTTGAAGTTGATTTGAGGCGATTGGAGTGATAGTGGACCCTGGGGCATTTTGGTAAATTGCCACCAGACGGAGGGTATTTTGGTAATTTTACCGCAAAACTCCAAACTTCGCGAATGGCTTAGTTTAACATTCTAGAATAACAAGAAGTGAGGAATAGGATGAAAATTCCTAAATTAAGAGTATCAGCACTAGTGTGGTGCTCGGCTAGGTTAATGACCTGACTGATAGGTTGGACTGACTGATAGGTTGGAGTAACTGACCGCTATAGAACACGATAAATAACTGATAAAATGAAAGTAGAATAATTTTAAATTATGATGGTTAGTGGCTAACGAGAAAAATCTTATTTGAATAGGTGACCTTGCTCGCAGTAGTTTGAAATTATTAAGCTCGTCGGCTAAAAGACAGCCAGGTAAGGATAGTACGGCTCTTTGCATGCTACAAAATTGTTCCTTGTGGCATACCCATCGTTGTTAGGGTGAAGTATGATGAACGTTTTATGGTGAATATGAGGTATCAGTGGTTGTTGTACCTGTACCTCTCGTACTTGAAATATTGTTGTGGTTTTCGACTAGCTTGTTTCTTAGTCTACCTTGTGTGCGTTAGTGATAATTTTGGATTACCTTATTGAACCTCGGCTGTATACTTGACTGAAATTTCATGTTGAGTGGTTTGTTGAATCGAGGACATGGGGTGAACTCAGTTCCCCTAGTTCGTTCAGTTGTTGTATTATTTGCTTTGACGATGTTTGGGGATGAACAACTCTTCGTGAGTTCGCTTTCTTGTGCTTGCTGTCTCTTTTATTTGTTTGAGACTGAGATGAACATCCCGGAGCACGGGACATTATGTGAAAGGAGGGCCAGTGAAACATAATCACAGGCAAGCAGGATGTAGGGCGCACGGGTCAAGTCAGTCGTGTCGATTGAGTCCAGTCAGTCCGGTCGGTGTCCGCATTGCATTTGACTTTATTATGACACTGTGATTTTAATGGCTTATATTTTATTGATGTTTAATTGGACGATTTAGTGTTCACGTGTTGAGGTGATAATGTTGTTCTGTTGGGCCTCAAAGCCACTCAGTCTGACTAAAAGAAAAGAAAACATGTTGCTTGATCCATTGAATTGTTGTTGTGTCATCCTTTGAAATTCTGGATTCTTGATATCGTTAAGATTGATTATCATTTCTCCCAAGGTTGTGACTTCGCTGTTTGCGTTGTTCCTCGTATTATCTTTACTGGGCGATTTGTGCTCATTCCTTACTTGTAATGTTTTCAGGCAGTAAGGGCGAAGTAGGGGAAACTTCGAGGAAGGGGAAAGAGAAGGCGCCTAATTAGTAGATCAAAAAGTAAGACGACGATATGCGTATTTTGAGGACTAGACATTTTGTGTAAATATTTCCACTGTGCTCATGTTGAGCCTTACGATGAAATTTTTTTGTAAGGGTGGTTTTTTGTAAAACCTGATGTATGTTCAAAGATGCTTTTAGAATTGCTCTGTATCGACAGAGTTTATAATGCAGTCATGACTGACGACCCGGCTCTGGTGACATCTCTAGGGTTGGGGGTGTCACAGGTTGGTATTTTGAGCATAGGCATATGATCCTGTAGACTAGGCGTAAATATTAACCGTTTACGGGGGCAGAAAAGTGTCGAAGTTACTTGTATCGTGTTGTAAGTCTGATGTGAGTTTATATGCCTTGCAGGAGATTATGGCTGGAGCGGGATGGATTGATGAGCACGTCATGGCCGGGGACGAGGAGGAGGAAGATCCCGATGAGGACCCCCGGCCAATTGACGAGGAGCCCGAGGAAATAGATTTGTTGGGACCAGAGGATGGGGAGGAGGAACATGAAGAGACTGAACCTGAGTTGCCAGTGGGATTTATGAAGGTCTGTGACACTGTGTATCGGGCACATCGGGGAGACCCTTTGATTCGGGGAGAAGGGTGGTTCGGATGATGCATGATGGGTTACGAGAAACTCATCCGGCGAGGCCAATGTCGAGGGATCGGCGGGAAATGCTCCTCGATGAAAAGTATTGGTACATGGTACTCGCTCAGGAACGGAATAGGTTTTCTCCAGTTTAGAACAAGAAGGAAAAGGAGGGAGGGGTAACGTGTAAAAATGTATAAAGTTGACTACTGATGTGTAGAAATGTATAGAGTTGACTGCTGATGTATATGTTTGTATAACATTAACTATAGGTTGTAACTGTTGTCTGTACCAAATGTATGTTGTATAAATGAAATATTGTACTTACGGGTGTAGAAGATGTTATAGTTAAGAAAGTTAATTGTGTTTATGTCAGGAATGGCTCGTCAATTGCAAAACCGGATGATACCCCTAGTGGAGAAGGCTCCTAACTTAAGAAGGCCACCTACGGAAGCATCTTCGGCTTGTGCCGGGGGCGAGAATGGGGAACAAGTGGAAGCTGAAGTTGAAAATAATAATAGAGAGGATTTAAGAAGAGAACTGGTAGGACTGTTGCGAAAAATTGTAAGAACTCCTGTTGCGCAGCCAGCAGCGGTGGCTGCACCTGTGCTGATAGAGGGAAAGAAAGAGTGTAAATTTTGAGACTTTCAAGATGTTCATCCCAATGAGTTTCACGGGGGTAGTGACCCGATCAAGGCAGTGGCTTGGGTTCGGGAAATGGAAAGGGCCTTTGAGATAACGGGGTGTGGAAAGCACCAAAAAGTGATTTTTGCAACCCACATGCTGAAGGGAGCGGCTGGTTACTGGTGGGATGTGCAAAAACAAGTTGAGGAAGGGAAAAAGCCCAACCGCCCCTATGTTACCTGGAAGCGTTTTAAACGGGTATTTAATGAAAAATATTTTCCCGTGACAGTGCAGAATAAATTGAAGATAGATTTTCTGAACCTGAAACAGAAAGACAAAACGGTAGAGGAATACATACGAGAATTTGATGAACTAGCACGTTTTGCCACGCATCAGGTGATTACAGAAGAAAGGAAAGTCAGAAGGTTTGAGGAAGGGCTGAGACAACCCTTTAGAAGAATTGTCAAGAGTTTCAGCTACATACCTTCACCGAGGTTGTGGAAAAAAACTCTGCTAATAGAAGCGAAAAATAAGAAAGCCTGGGAGGAAAGAAAAGAGCAAGGTAGGAAGAGAAATAATAACCAGCAACGGCCATGAGATAGCGGGAAGAAATTCAAAAAGAAGATTGAGGAGGGGAAGTTTGGGCAAGGTTCGAGCCAAGCGGCAAATAAAGAATGTAGGTGGTGTGGACTTAAGCATGAAGGCACAAATTGTATTAAAGCAACATGAGCATGTTTCAAATGTGGTCAGCAAGGTCATAGGGCAAACGACTGCAAGTTAAATCAGAGGGTTTGCTTCCAGTGCCAACAGCCAGGCCATAACGCGAAGGAGTGCCCGCAGCAGAAGATGATGGCTCTGGAGGGAAGGCCACGAAAAACGGGGCACACTAATGCTATTAACCTGAAGGAAGCCTTGAAATCAAAGGACGTGGTGACAGGTACATTCCCTGTATGTTCACGTCAGCCTATGGTACTATTTGATTCCGGTGCCACGCACTCCTTTGTTTCTCTAGCATTCACTGATAAGCTAACTGTACCTGAGCAACCGTTGAATACAGTATTAACGGTTAACATACCTAGTGGACACACCCTTTTTGCTACTAAGATATATAGGCAGTGCCCAATACAGATCTCTCGTCAGATACTATATACTGACCTTATACCCCTTGAGTTGGAGACTTCGATGTTATACTTGGGATGGACTGGTTAGCGGCGTATGGCGCTAATGTAGATTGCATAAGAGAATACAATTAGTGATCCCAGGAAAACCTAAGGTGGTTATACAAGGAGATCGGTCAGTTCGACCTCCTTATTTAATGTCGGCGATAGAAGCGCACCGTTGTATTCGTAAAGGACGTCAAGGGTATCTGGCACGGGTATATGACACTCGAGCTAGTGAACTGCAATTGGATCAGATTCCAATAGTATGTGAATTTCTGGATGTTTTTCTTGCAGACCTTCCAGGGTTACCATAGGATAGGGAGATTGAGTTTGGTATCGATCTGCTTCCAGGGACCTGTCCTATATCAAGAGCCCTTTATAGGTTGGTGCCATCAAAAATGGTGGAGTTAAAGAACCAATTGGAGGAGTTATTGAACTTGGGTTTTATTCGCCCCAACGTGTCTCCATGGGGAGCCCCGGTGTTGTTTGTAAGAAAGAAAGATGGAACGATGAGGTTGTGTATTGACTATCGTGAGTTAAATAAAGTAACCATTCGGAATAAATATTTTTTACCTCGCATAGATGACCTTTTTGATCAATTAAAAGATGCAAAGTATTTTTCAAAAATTGATCTTAGGTCTGGGTACCATCAGTTGAAGATAAGGAAAGATGACATATCAAAAACTGCTTTCCGAACAAGATATAGACACTATGAGTTTTTGGCAATGCCATTTGGGCTGACTAATGCCCCTGCGGCCTTTATGGACTTGATGAATAGGACGTTTCAAAAAATATTTAGACAGTTGTGTCATCGTGTTTATTGATGATATTCTGGTCTACTCCAAGAGTAAGGAAGAGCATGGCCAACATTTGAGGCAAATATTGCAGATTCTCCGAGAGCGTAAATTGTACGCCAAACTCAAGAAATGTGAGTTTTGGTTGGAGAAGGTACAGTTTCTGGGACATATAGTGTCCGGTGAGGGCATACTTGTAGACCCGGGGAAAGTGGAGACGGTGTTGAGCTGGGAATGTCCGACTTCGGTGTTTGAAATTCGAAGCTTCCTAGGCTTAGCGAGATACTATCGGAGATTTATTAAGGACTTTTCGAGAATAGCATCCCCATTGACAAATCTGACCAAAAAGAACTTGAAATTTACCTGGACAGAGAAGTGTGAAAATAGCTTCCAAGAACTAAAAAGAAGGTTGGTGACGGCGCCTGTTCTGGCATTGCTATCAGGTATAGAAGTTCATCATTTATTGCGATGCATCTCGGGAGGGGTTGGGTTGTGTCCTTATGCAACATGGCAAAGTAGTTGCGTATGCCTGTAGACAGTTGAGGAATCACAAAAGGAATTATGTGACGCATGATTTGGAGTTGGCAGCAGTAGTGTTTGCACTAAAAATATGGCGACATTACTTGTATGGGGTTACGTGCGAGATATACACCGACCATAAGTGTTTAAAGTATATCTTTACCCAAAAGGAATTAAATATGAGACAAAGAAGATGGTTAGAATCCTTAAGGATTATGATTGCGTTATCAAATATCACCCAGGAAATGCTAATGTGGTGGCGGATGCACTTAGCAGGAAGCGAAGGGGGAATCTAACTGCGATGATTACCACACAAAAGCCTATCATTGAAGATTTGAACAAACTCGAGATTGAAGTTCGAGTTCGGGGAGAAGGAGGGGGTAACCTGTCTCAAATAGAGGTCAGACCCACACTTTATGATCGGATCAAGGAAGCTCAAAGTCGAGATGAAAAACTACAAGAAATCCGGCAGGGTTTCAAGAGAAATAAGAAAGAGAATTTGATTGCGATAAGGAGGGCGTTTACCGGTATGAGGGTCAAATATATGTGCCGTTTGTCGGAGAGTTAAAGACGGAGATTATGACAGACGCACATAACTCTAAATATTCGATCCACCCTGGAGAAACAAAGATGTACCGTGACCTACGAAAGAATTTTTGGTGGCCTGGGATGAAAAGAGATATATTAGGATTTGTATCTCGGTGCTTGACCTGTCAACAAGTGAAGGTAGATCATAAAAAGGTTGTCGGACTACTGCAACCACTCCTTGTACCTGAGTGGAAGTGGGAACACATTACGATGGATTTTGTATCGGGGTTGCCACCCACAACCAGTAAGAATACGACTATCTGTGTGGTAGTAGACAGGTTGACCAAAACAACTCGGTTTATTCCTGTTCGAGAAGGGTATTCTACGGAAAGACTAGCTGAATCTACATCAAGGAGGTAGTTAGCCGCTACGGGGTGCCGGTAACCATCGTATCCTATAGGGATGCGAGGTTCACCTCAAGATTTTGGAAGAGTTTCCAAGAAGAAATGGGAACGAAGTTGACCATGAGTACTGCCTTTCATCCTCAGACAGATGGCCAATCTGAACGTACCATACATGTATTAGAAGATATGTTAAGGGCGTGCATTATTGACTTTGGTGGAGCCTGGGATGAACAATTACCCCTGATTGATTTCTCGTATAATAATAGTTATCAGACGAGTATTGAAATGGCTCCCTATGAAGCACTATACGGCAGAAGATGTTGTACGCCAATATGTTGGGATGTGGTGGGAGAAAGGAGATTGTCCCGCACAGAATTGTGTAAAGAAATGGAAGATAAGGTGAAGGTGATTCGAGAAAGGATACGCACTGCACAAGAGCGACATAAAAGCTATGCAGATGAGAGACATAGGATGATTGAATTTGAAGTAGGGGATATGGTGTTTTTGAAAGTATCGCCGTGGAAAGGCATTATGCGATTCGGGAAGCAAGGGAAATTGAGTCCGAGATATATTGGACCATTTAAGGTTTTGGCGAGGATTGAGACAATAGCGTACAAGCTTGAGCTACCACAAGAAGTAAACCAGCTGCACGATGTGTTTCATGTTTCGATGCTTAGGAAGTATGTTCCTGATCCAACACATGTGATCCAACTAGAACCAGTAGAGATTCGAGAAAATCTGTCATATCCAGAGGTACCTGTGGAAGTGGTCGATAAGAAGGAACATGTGTTACGTTCTAAAGTAATACCGGTAGTTAAGGTCATTTGGAGAAATCACACGCTAGAGGAGGCCACCTGGGAACCTGAAGCGCTGATGCAGCAGCGTTATCCGCATCTCTTTGCTGAACAAGGTTTGTCTTAATTTCGAGGGCGAAATTTATTTAAGGGGGAAGAATGTAATACCTGCATTTTCTTTTTCCTAGCGCACATCTTTTGAGCGCATTAAAATAAATAATAATAATAATAATATTTTAGAAGCGGCAATATACATTAGATGTTAAAAAAAAAAGGAGAAAAGAGTTAGGGGGGGGGGTTCTTTCATGAATAGATAAAGATGGAGGTCTATCCTACAATTTTATAAAATATGATTTGTGAGGTTTAATTGTTAGGTTGACACCTATGACTTTATGGTGGCTAAGCCAATTGAACAAAAAACAGAGGAGAGTAGATGACTACTCTCGGGTGAAAGGAAGGAAACAAAAAAAGAAAAGAAAAGAGAGAAGCAAAACAAGCGGGAAACAGAGAAGAAATGAGAGAAAAAAAAAGTGGCAAGGCTTTCAAGGTGATATATATATATATATATATATATATATATATATATATATATATATCTATATAGGTTCGAACTTAGTATAGCTGTGGAGTTGGTGTAATTGCTTGCGGATGAGCTGGGTGTGTTGGGTGTTAGTGCACTGTGTGTGCGTGAGCAGGTGGTGAGCAAAAGAGTGAGGGGAAGGGGGAAGCAGCCGTAGGGAAGGCAGTGGTGTGCATGGTGAAAGGGATAGTGCCCTGCTGATATTTGAAAGGAGGAAGGGGCGAGGAAAAAGGGAAAAGGCAGCGGCGGGTGCTGCTGCCGTGTGGGTTCATGTGTGTGTGTGTGTGTGTGTGTTGGGGTGCGGTGCAGCTTGCGGTGGTTCTGTGCGTGTGTATACTGGCATATTATAGAATGTTTGAGGGCTTCGGGTATGGGCAAAAGTGGGTTAACTCGTGTGTTTAAGTAGGCAGATGCGTGTAAAGTGGGTTGCTGGGTTTTGGTTCATGGCTGTGACAGGGTGTTTGTAGTTATAATTAGAAGATTGATTGTGTTAATATGTGTGTTTAAGGGTTATAGTGAGTTTATTAGAGGAATTAGAGGGTATATGAATTGGTTGCAGTGGAAGGAAGTGAGCATGTGGGTTGACTGTGTCTCGGTCACATGAAGAAGATGAAGTCTATGTGTGAAAAATGTGTTTTAGTGTGTGGTTTGATCCAAATAGTGACTGAAATTGTCGCTAATACTAGAAATTCAATTAGGCAAATTTTCACAAATTTTTAAAAAATGGCTAGAGCTAGATTTAGCCAAAGTACAAAAAAGGACCCTAGTTATTTTTAGGAGATCTATATCAGGGAAAAAATTCAGATTTTTTCGAGGGTTGAAAAGGGGTTAACCGATATGGGAAACCATGAAACTTTACAGTATAATTTAAAATATCAAACGAGTGCGTTTTTGTGCGAAAATATTATGGGGGTTTTAGAATGTTGAGAAGTTTTGTTTCCCAAGATTTTGGGCCATTCTGGGGGTCGTTTACTATTTTTTCTCCGAACGGGCTATTAAGCGCTCGGTCCGAGATTTTCAGGCAAAAATTTTCTAAAATACTTTTTAGCTTGAGAATGACTTCGAGAGGGTAAAAATAACGTTTTAAGCACTTTTGAGATTTTTTTGGTGCCGAAAACCCTCGTGGGGGCATTTTAGTGAATTGCCACCGGAGAGGGGTATTTTGGTAATTTTCCTGATAGAATTTTTTGAAGGACTTTTAGTCTGGAAAGGGAAGTAAAACACCTGTAAGGTTGTTTTGAAGTTAATTTGAGGTGATTGGAGTGATAGTGGACCCCGGGGGCATTTTCATAAATTGCCACTAGGCGAATGGTATTTAGTAATTTTACTGCGCGAACTCTGAACTTCGCGAATGCTTTAGTTGAGCATTCTAAAATAACAAGAAGCGAGGAATAGGATGAAAATTCCTAAATGAAGGGTATCAGCACTAGTGTGGTGCTCGGCTATGTTAAAGACCTGACTGATAGGTCGGAGTAACCGACCGCTATAGAACACGATAAATAACTGATGAAATGAAACTAGAATAATTTTATATTATAATGGTTAGTGGCTAACGAGAAAAATCTTATTTGAACAGGTGACCCTGCTCGTGGCAGTTTGAAATTATTAAGCTCGTCTGCTAAAAGCCAGCCAGGTAAGGATAGTACGGCTCTTTGCATGCTACGAAATTGTTCCTCGTGGCATACCCATCGTTGTCAGGGTGAAGTATGATGAACGTTTTATGGTGAATATGAGGTATCGGTGGTTGTTGTACCTGTACCTCTCGTACTTGAAATATTGTTGTGGTTTTTGACTAGCTTGTTTCCTAGTCTACCTTGTGTGCGTTAGTGATGATTTTGGATTACCTTGTTGAACCTCGGTCGTATACTTGACTAAAATTTCTTGTTGAGTGGTATGTTGAATTGAGGACATGGGTGAACTCAGTTCCCTCAGTCCGTTCAGTTGTTGTATTATGTGCTTTGACGATAGCGTGGTTTGAGGATGAACAACTCTTTGTGAGTTCCCTTCTTGTGCTTGCTGTCTCTTTTATTTGTTTGAGACTGAGATGAACATCCCGAAGCACGGGACATTATGTGAAAGGAGGGCCAGTGAAACATAATCACAGGCAAACAGGATGTAGGGCGGGCAGGTCGAGTCTTGTGTCGATTGAGTCCAGTCAGTCCGGTCGGTGTCTGCATTGCATTGACTTTATTACGACACTGTGATTTTATTGGCTTATATTTTATTGATGTTTAATTTGATGATTTAGTGTTCACATGCATTGTAGTCGGTCAGTTAGTTTGGTCAGTCCAGTTGATTAAATGTGGTGATAATGTTGTTCTGTTGGGCCTTAAAGCCGCTCAGTCTGACTAAAAGAAAAGAAAACATGTTGCTTGATCCATTGAATTGATGTTGTGTCATCCTTTGAAATTCTGGATTCTTGATATCGTTCAAATTGATTATCATTTCTCCCAAGGCTGTCACTTCGCTGTTTGCATTGTTCCTCGTATTATCTTTACTGGGCGATTTGCGCTCTTTCCTTTCCTGTAAGTAGGGAAAACTTCAAGGAAGGGAAAGGAGAAGGCGCTTAATCAGTAGATCAAAACGTAAGACGGCGATATGCGTATTTTGGGGACTAGACATTTTGTGTAAATATTTTCGCTGTGCTCATGTTGAGCCTTGCGATGAAATTTTTTGGAAGGATGGTTTTTTGTAAAACCTGATGTATGTTCAAAGATGCTTTTAGAATTTCTTTGTATGCACAGAGTTTATAATGCAATCATGACTGACGACCCGGCTCTGGTGACATCACTAGGGTTGGGGGTGTCACAATTATCTTCATATCATATAAAAATTATGTATTAATCACATATATTAAGGATAAATCACAAGATATTTCCAAGTCATCTAATCAATCGCAATCTCTTAACCTTTTGTGTTAAACCTAACTAACTAGGCTAGTTATCCAATGGACCAGGCCTAATTAATTTGGGCTAAACTGTCTAGATTGGACTGGCAGACAGATGACTGGAGTGGACTGATTAAGGTGAATTAAGTAAATAAGGTCTATCACTTATTACGAGGTTTACACCCAACTTTAAATAATAAATTTTATTTGTAATCAAAGCCCAACATAAATTATAAAAAGATAAAAAGTACAAAAATAGGGTGTTTACAACGAGGCAAACAATAATCCAAATAGAAAACAGTGGCTTGGGTCTTCTTCAACTGTG
Organism: Escallonia herrerae; assembly: GCA_033070095.1. Classification (NCBI taxonomy): domain Eukaryota; kingdom Viridiplantae; phylum Streptophyta; class Magnoliopsida; order Escalloniales; family Escalloniaceae; genus Escallonia; species Escallonia herrerae. The sequence continues at coordinate 1,330,931 of JAVXUP010000003.1, read as the reverse complement.
GAGCAACTCGTAGTATAAGGGGTCTTGGGAAAACAAAGGTTCTGAGGCAGCTGGCTAGTTAGAATCTGGTAAGCTCGACCAAACCTTGTCAAAAGAGACACGATAGCTTAGGTCTAAAGATAAAACTTGTATCCTCGTCATAGTCTTTTCCTCCTATTGTACAAGCTTCTTCTTCCATCAGTTCCTCCCGAGAAACCACCACTGTAGAATTCTAACTAGGTGACTTGAACACAAACAGTTGACATATCCATTGACTGACATACTTGTATTATGAGTGTAGAAGGATCTAATACTCTTGGAACATCACCGGTCATATTAATTCTATAAGCAGACAAGGGATCTTTTCTCACATTCGGTTGTGGTTAGAGAGGATACTTTGTCCTTGTCAATAAGATCTTGGATAACAGGTCCAAGGTCCATGAACCTCTTCATGTGATGACCCTTTTCTTTCTGATGTGCATAAAATGCTTGAACATCTTATCCTTCAAATATAACTACAGATGTGGGAGTAGGGGGTAACAAGGAGAGCATGCTTCTCCGCAGCAATTGCTCAAACACCGTGGAAAAATGAGTATTCAAGGGAGTAAACCTTTGTTTTGGTTTAGCAATGACTTCCCAAGACACTAGTTGTTGCGCTTGTACATTATTAACATTGTTTGTACTGGCTGGTTTTGGCCGAGTAGTGGAACTTCTTGTATCGGCTTGATAACCTCTAGATTTGGTCTCACAAGATAAGGTTCCTTTGTTAATAGTGTTTTCAATATGTACCAAAGATCCCATCAATGCCTTGAAAGAAATGTGACAATTCCCAAAGAAGCATTCAAGATAAACCGATGCTATGTTCACTTGCTCCTCCTCCGGAGCGCAATTAACCAATTGGATAGCTTTATTCCTCCATCCAATTATAAATGTTGACACAAATTCTCTCGAATCTTGTTTAGTGGTCTCCAAATACTCTCCAGTAATATTCAGGCATGCACTATATTAGTACTTGTTCACAAACTCTTGTACCATATCTTCCCATATTTGTCTTCATGCATCATATAGGGTAAGGAACCATCGAGAAGTGGCTCCTGTTAGAGTATAGTGGAAAAGCTGAATTAGCTGGTTTTGATTAACTCTATGAGGAGCTAATGCATGCATGCACAATTTAGGGATCAATTGTACCATCAAACTTATCCATGTCTAGCATATTGAACATGGGCGATGGTTTGTCTTTGTGGTGGTTAGGGTACTAAGGTCCATAAGTTCTTCTGGCTTTCTCATCCTAGCAAGTTGAGGCCTAAGTGCGGCCAACTTTTCTTTCCATTCTAGGATGGCGACCTTTCCTTCTTCATCTGACTCTTATTGCCAATCAACCTCCGTTTTTGTCTTCTCCTCCTTATTTTCTACCTTTGTTTCTTCCTTTTGATCCTCCTTACTTTTTTTCATCAAGAAATCTAAATCTGGGATGATATTCGCCTGTTGAGCGATCAGAGTTATGAAATTGGTTTGAGATTTTTTCTTTAATTGGCTAAGGATGCGGATTAAGTCACCGATATACAGATTAAATCACTGATATGAGGAAGTTCTTTGGCTTGAGAATTTTAGGTTAACCGTCTAGTTACTTGGTGTGGTGATTTTGGGATTTTGAAAAAGTATTTGAAAAAATAGGGTACTGACTAAACGTTACTCAGTGGATTGTTTGGGAGTTTTAGAAAAACACTTGGACAAGTGAACTAATTGTCCGATTAACTTTGTGAATTAACCGTCGTGTTACTTAGTGGGGTACTTTCGGGTGAAAAGATGGGATATAAACCTGCTGGTTTTGATCTGCAAGAAAAGAAATTACTGACTAATTGCCATGTTCACCTGTCTATAAATCGTGCAGTTAGTCAGTAATTGCTTTTCCTGCAGATATTTGGACTAACATGACATATACTAGAAAGCATTAGAGTTGTTAAGGTCGATTTTGTAATCAACACATGTCATCTAAGAGAGAATCGATATAGAATACATGATTAAATTCTCATGAAATCTCATACTTTGGGGTCGTTTACACTAAACACTCCAGGATTTAATTTTTGGTTCCTACCACCCCAAAGTTCTTTTTTTGTACCTCAGATACCAATTGAACTTAATTTTTTTTTATGTTTGTTTAATCTCAAAGGAGAAATTCAACTATTTGGAGCAAAAGCCTACGTGATAGCAATATCATCAAAGTCAAAACACGTGTCAGCCACATCATTAAAGTCAAATCCTTGTGACAGCCACATGTCTTCTAATTGTCTAAACATAGCTTCTGCCTATAATCTCTTTAACATTAATCGCCACCACCATCAACCACCAAAAATATCAGGGAACCTTCTATTCTTGAAGTTGTCACCCATCCCATAACATAAAACAAATTTCTAGTTGGGTACTAGCCTAGTTACTCAATAAAAATTTAAAGCAAACCTTAATTCAAAATCAAAACCTAATTCAAAACCAAAATCTAGAACCCTAAATTGAGCAGTTGCAAATATTCAGCTCAGATGTAGCTAGTGATTAAAGCGGATGAAAGAAGGCGACAACAATGGTGTGGATAGATTTGGGAAAGAGGTTGGTGGAAATGAGGTGGTTGAGAAGTGGTGATGGCTGGGTCTGGGGAAAAGGGGCAGCGAGTTGTTAATGCAAAATGGGTGAGTTAGATTAGAGGAAGGAGGTTAACTCCCCATTTTAACTTCAAAAGTTTAATTGGCATCCATGTTTTTCCATCAATCAGTGTTTCAAGCACAAAAATAGAAGTTTAGGGTTGTGTGAACCAAAAGATAATGGCTAGGGTGTTATGTGTAAATGATCCCAAAGTGTGGGGTTCTATGATTTAATCCTAAGTTATGGATAATGATACTGTCTATTCTAAGCCCAAAGGAAAGCTAAGAGTGTAGCCAGGGCGATCCACTGTAGTCCAAAATTGCGAAAGATCTATTCCATGACCATCCCATTAAAAAGGAGGGTACCAATGTCATACCAGCACAACCGGATAATGTTAAAATCTTTTATAACTTTGAGAACAATACTCAACGTTATGTTTGGCCTTTGATGAATGGTCGTGGTCGGTAATGAATGTTAAATTCACCTAATACGACTGACCAAGAGACTAGATAAAGAATCATAAATAGGGGTTGAGATATAATGACAATATAGTGTTTTGAGTTTGAAAAGTAGGGCCGTAATTCTTAGTGGTAATGAGGAGAGAAAAATTGAATTTCTCCGTGGCTGGATAATGTAAATTTTCCCTCTAGAGGACTTTGCTAGCATAGTAGAGATTGCCTTCCAACCGTCTTTCTCTTCTGAAATAAGAACGACGTAACGGATTGTTGGCTTACAACAAGATAGAGGAAAAGTTCTTTTATAGGCTAATGATTTGATAGTAGTGGAGAGTGGCTAGGTAAGCCTTGACTTGATCAAAAGAGGCCTTAAATTCTAGTGTCCATTCAAAGTTTTTCAAAGCTTTTGGGGCTTTGAAGAATGGAAGCTAAAGCTCAGATAGTTTGGACAAAAAGAGACAGTTTCACTAAGCTTTTGGTTAATAACTGTACATCTCAGATCTTGCATGGTGCAGCCATAGTTTTTATAGCAAAAATTATGGGTTGGATAGTTTTTATCGCAGCAATTATGGGTTGGCTTTTGTTCCTTAGTGAAAGACGAGGAATACCAAAAAATCTTGGGACATAATGCAAAAAATTTAATTAGGTGTGTTGAGCTTCATCTGGTACGTGTGATGGATGTTGAAGCAGTGGCGAAATATCTTCGATATGATTGAGGGACTCATAATTTTGATGAGCATAACATCGATGTAAACATTCATATTCTTACTTATGAGATGTTTGAACAACTTGTCAACTAGCTAGGCGCTAATAAGTGGTGCCGACATTCGTAAGTCCAAACATAATGACCGTGTAAGTGTAGAGTCTTTGTTCGGTGGCGAAGGATGTCTTTGGGATGTTGTCTTCTTTCCTTCAAATTGGATTGTATCTTAAGAAGGTATCTGTGAAGCTTAAAGTTCACAAGCTGAAGTGACATCGATCAGAATGTCCATGAGAGTGAGAGTGAGAGAGAGAGAGAGAGAGAGAGAGGATAAGTGTCCTTTAGGTATGCTTTGTTGAGATCAACAAAAAATTGAAGTCGAGGATAAAAAAAACAAGCCATTTGCCATGGGGTTTGCTAATCATGACCATTTATTCTGGATACTAGATCTATTGTATGAATCTAGATGCAATGAGCTTTTCTACCTCTTCCTTAATCATTGCCTGGAGTTCGTGGGTGGACGAGACTCTTCTTCTACTTAACGGGCTTGTGAGAGGGTTCAACATTGAACTGATGACATATGATGCTAAGGTCAAAACCAAGCATGTCTATTATAGTCTACACAAAGACATCATAGTTGCTTTGCATAAAAATAGATGAGCTTTTTACAAAGTTCACCTTGCATTTTTGAGCCAATGCAATGACCTTGCCATCATTACTTGAGAAAAAGGGACTTGAGTCAAGTGACTTGCTGGTTTGCCTTCCTCCATTAGTTTTTCATTGACTGGTCTTTGATGGGTTAGCAATGGAGACATAATAGCGGTCGGCAGTGGTTTGGTCTCCCTTGACTTTGTTAATGCCTTGTTCCATTTGGAACTTTATTTTTAGGTGATATGTATAGATAACAACCTGAAACTTATTGCGGCTTGGTAGTCCCAATATTGCATTATAAGACGAAGGCACGTTGATGATTAAGAAATCAATGATTCAGACAGACTAACTATTATGGTAAGTCGACGTTGCCAATTCGCTATCATGAATAGAGAAAAAGATCCTTAATGCTTACATAGTTGCATGTGAAGCCAAAAATGTGGTGTCCATACTGGGCATAGCCTTTCTCGAGGAAGAATCTTCTACTAAAATGCGTCAAAAAATTAGAATGTCTACATAATTGTTGCTGTCTATGAGTAGTCTTTTGATGTCAAACGTGGTAGAACGTTTAAAGTGCTTTGGAGGGCCTTAAGGAAGATTTACTTGACGTGCATAATTAATGGCACTTTGTGAAGCACCTCAGGGAGCGGGTTTGTTAAAAATTGTCTTGATTATCGGAGTGTCTTTTGGTGAATCGTTCTATGCCTTTGGGTTTCTTGTTATTCCAAGGATGATAGTTATTTCCTTTTCCATGGGTTCAAACACAGTCTTTGAGATAGTTGCAAGCAATAAGGCTCTCATTTTTTTCTCTTAATACATTGCTGTATTCTGCGAGGTCGCCATGATCTTTGTGGAAGTGGCAATAAAGCTATAAATCACGCGCCTCCAAACGGAAGTGCATCTGACCTAGCCAATAGAGAAGACCTTAATTTAGATATCATTAATTAAGGATATGCTCACGTGTAAGTGGTTAAAGGAGTCCACTATTTTGAGGTCTAGGAACCGATTGACTTGTCATTCCGTTGCTTACCATTGAGATCAGCTGAGGGCTTGGAGATAAGATCCACGAGGGGACATTTTGAATTTTGAAAGTACGAGGAAAGACTCACTGTATTTGATGAACGAAAAACCTTTGACTTCCAGATTGGTGATGTTCATCCATTCTATTCGTCACTCCATAGATGGGATGTATTCAACTGCACATTCAAATGGTAGTATATGGAGCAATGGTTTCCAAAATTCCAGTGCTCTTTATATGATATGCGTATGACTGCGGTTTTATCTCGTGATAATATGTCTATGTTTAGGGTTGGCTGGTTATGGCAACAACACATTGTCACACGAGGTTCGGCTTGTTGCTGGGGGTAAAGCTGAGGTTGATGAAGGAACTTGAGACAAGTATAGTGGCACGTGCGATGCGCTCATTACAAGTGATTGAGAGAAGCTTGTAATTTCTCTGTGGTTTGTTGAAGAGCTTGACCGGTTTGGCATCTATGATAGGGATCATATACAAAGCGGTTCCTCATCCCTCATCTCTTTCACTAATGGAACCAAGCACCTTCTCAACTTCTCAATCCTTGTTGGAGGGTAGATCGCATATTTTTTACTGCTCGCTTTTAGAACTGGTTTTGATGTGTAGCCGATAAGAGTTGTACCATTGGGTGGTGGTTCAATTCGGAGCAAAACGCATACCAAGGGGTAAGTGGGTCACAGCATGACCAGATGGACAAATCATGTCATTGCTGCTCGACCGTGCGAAGGCAGTTGTATGGGGGCTTTCTGTCTCCAAGATTTTGGTGCTGTGTGTCAACCTTCAACTAGAGGTTGGTTAGTCTCTGTCAGAGCAGTGGGGTCGACCACTTGTACAAAGGAACTGGCCATTGAGGTTGATTCTGGCCGTTTTAGGATTATGTGCCGCGAGATATCTAGAAGAGTAACTAGTCAGGGTTAGAGGAATGGTGCCAATCTGTTGCGAATTTTTTTTAAGAACATTCTAATGCGCCGAAAAATCTACCAAACACAAGACAAAAAATAGTTATTATTTTAGAAGGGTCAGCGGTCGAAGGTCTCTGATGCCTAAGTCAGTTGCAAGCGAGAAAGCTAAATTAGTGTAGTAATAATGATTAGGGTAAGAAAGCTTAGTTTTACCTGGGCCTTATAAGAAGTCTTTGTACAGGGAGTGTAAGGAGGTTACCTTCTTATCATAGGATCAGATTAACTCCATGGTACTTAACATATAGGACCATACTACCCAGTCCGAACCTAAATGGTTAGAACTCAAGTCCTTAATGATTTATAGGACATAATGAAAGGTCTATAATACCATAAGTCACGTCTAACTCTATTATGGATAACAAGTGGCATGTGGTAATCAGTAGCACGTTTTCATCCTATCATTAGTAAGCCAATTGCTTAATTATGCTATGTCTTTAACCAAAACTTCATACCATTTTCATCATTCCATAAGTCTTATGCTCAAAACTTTCTCATGTGATTAAGGTGGGGTTCCTAAATTGCGTATTTATTCAAGGTATTTTTTAAATGCAGACCAACGTGAAATATACAAAGTACCTTATCCAAACACACTCTTGGAGAGAATTATATCTTTTTTGCTAGAGGCAACTCTCGACTAAATGAAGCAATAAAAAAAAATCGAAGTTAATATCGCTAGTATGTCTTAGCAAAGGCCAATTTTTAAGAATATTGGATGCCTTACAATCATTCTCTTCGTTTAATTCCAAATTATCATACATATAAAAAGGTGCCTTCTACATAAAACTAAAAAACATGTACTCACTATTCTGCATACCTTTTTCAAAACCACAAAAAATTATAGAATGTGATAAAACAGACCCCATCCAGTACCATGAAAATTCCTCTATGTTATTTTAGTACGAATTTTATAACGTTCAATAAGTCAAATGAATGTGGTGATTCAATAGTACAACTGCAAAGAGTGGGTGCATAGTGTTTGAATTTGGTGTTCTTGAAAACAAAATATGAGAACTAGCATGGGAGTATCTTGCCTCAATAGTGACAGCGTAAGATGTGGATCCGCGGCTTTGTCCACTCGGGCCTCTGACGACGTTAGCGAAAGGACTCTTACTTATGACACAATGGGCTCACTCACATAGGTTAGTTATTCACTAATTCTTCATTTCTACTTTCACAAATGTCAGATACCGAAGACATTGCGGACAAGGTGGGACCACTTTTGCATCACTTTTGCTATATTGATAATACTGATTTCCAATATTATAGTATGAACAAGGTGACATCACTGCTACTTCGGGAGGCCATATATCTAACAACTTTTACTTGTATAGTTCCGATTGATATGCATCAAGACTGGCTACACGACGTTTTGTTGAAAAAGGAATCTATGTTCCCCAAATCTAACATATTTTAGGACAACATGTGATGCTGCTTATTAGCCTAATTACACTTTATATATATGTGCAAAACCATTGCATTTCATGACGATCAAATTCCTGTAAACGCTACAACATTGCTTTTATATATGCTATTTTCATATTCTATTAAAAAAAGAAAAGAAAATCTGAGAATGGTCAACAAAGAAAAACTGAAGAAAATATGGTTTCCACAACAGTAAAAATGGTAACTGAAAGGAACGTCTGTGAGGATTTACGTTTTGAAAATTTGATGAAGTACAGTATAGTAGATCTCAATTGCAAACGTTAACTATAGAAATGTATGACTCAATTGCAAATATATGATAGCCCAGAGCTGAAAAGTGCAAGTAACTCTTAACTTCAAGTTTAGGTTTTAGCAAAACCAGTGACTTAATGTATATGAAATGGATCCATATAAAGACAGTAGTTTTTGTTACAGCAATGGGTTTCCCTAAACTACCAATTTCTGCAAAATATCCGCACCTGTTTTATTACCAAAATACCCCTTGTTCTACGTCTTGACATATTACAAGGGGTGGGCACCGCTACAAAAGCCTAAGCTCGAGGGGCCCAAAAAAAGAAATGAAAAAAAGAAACTCGAGGGACAGTTGTCGGACACGGATTGTTGAAGGAAAAGAGTAGAATTATTTCTAATTAAAACGTGTCATAATATTTTTGTTAGTCTATGTTTGAATGATTGTAAAGAGCACAAGGCTTCCACCAGTAGGTAAGATGTAGAATTGGCGCATTGCATGCTACAAATGGTTACTACTAACAAGAGGCCATTATAGCTATATTTAGCAAGCAGATTAGACTAATCAAGATGTTAGGTCAAACATAGAGAGGGGCCCTACAATTGCTCAAGCAAAAAGGCGGCTTACTATGATGCGAAGGAAACTTGCACGCGTCTCTCTACCAGTGATCGAGGTTGATTGAGTCGAGTTGTTTTAACCATCGTGTCTTGAAACAAGTTCTTTTTATTTACAGACACTGTACCTCTGTTGAAAATATTGGTTTAAGTGCTTTTAATCAATTATATCATCATTATTGTAGTATCAATTATGTTTTGAACTTATTCTGATCATTTTGACATAAAAAAGTGGAGTAAGCTTCTGTGTGCCTTTTAAGTTTCTCCCTCGCTGAACCTCTTTTTCTTTTTTCGTCCCTAACGAGACTTTTACCAAAAATTTTGTAATAATTGCGGGCCTGACAATATTTGAAAACTAACCTTCCAAAGCGGCCAAAAATTTTGTAGTAATTGCGCGCTTGACAATATTTGAAAACTAACCTTCCAAAGCGACCGATGGTCACTTGCCTAGTGTACGCATATCAAAGTAGTCAGGCCTTGTAGGGCATCAAATCAATCATCAGAACATACGATAAATTATGTTTACTTGATTTGGTTCTCATTAGCTTATCTCTTGACGTGCCATCGGACGCTTGATAGTATTTTTAGGCTCATTTTTTAATACTTGAAGTTTTTAAAGAAGAAAGTTTACTTAAGACAATCCTCACCCACCTCCTCCAATAAAGCCAAATCTCGTGGAGGTAGATGGCACCGTAATCATGGACGACAGACAAGGAAGGCGCTGCAACATATTGATCATATCTCGGGCTGTCTTAGTCTATATTGCTACCTAATACTGCTACCGCTATGGCGTGTAGCCTGTAAGGTTGAAGTTATGAGTATTGCAGGTAACTTGAGGTCTGTTTGAAATCACTTATAATTTTAGTTTTTAATTTTTTTATAAAAAAAAGTTAAAATAAGTTTAGTTTCTACAAAAAACAAACGGGTGTTCGATTAGTCAGTTTTATTTTGAACTTTTTCTTTACTATTTTTTTCTTAATTTTTTCACCAACCATTTTTTCTAATAGATTCCCAGAACTCCGCGAATCACCACCATGGGTAGGTGGCACCATCACCATCCAATTCGCACCACCACCATCATAATCAAATTGACAAGAGACATGACAACGAGATGGCAATGATGCGTAGATTCGTTGGTGGCGATGGTAGTGGGTGATGACTGTAGAACAAATTGTGGATTGTGCCACGGTGTTGAGGTGGCAGTGTTGCTTGAGGTCCCATTGATTGTCCATGGCAATAGGGTAGAGATGGTGGGTTGAGGTCTAATTCATTTTTGAAGGCATGAGTTGGCGATGGGAGGCCAGATCCGTAGGTGGCAATAATGGCAGGGTGGTGGGGTTGGGACAGATCTGTGGGGTGGCAGTGACGAGAGTGTGGTGGTGCTATGACAGACCCGTGGTTGTCAAAGGTGTGAATCGGCGATGGGAGGCTGGTCGGGTTGATCCATGGGAGGCGATGATGGTAGGGTGGCTGTGCTGGGGCAAATCTGTAGGTGGCAATGGCAAGAGTATGGTGCATGGTGGTGTGGTAGACCCGTGGTTGTCGACGATAATAGGGGCAGATTCGTGGGTCATGACTGCGATAGGGTGACAACGAGGCAAATTTGATCTAAGGAAGGAAGTGTCTGGTGGCAGTGGTGGTGGTTGTGGTGCGCTGTGTGCAAGGGGTTTTCTAGAATGATACTCATTTTTTTTTTTTGCTTCTAACAAAGTTTGAAGGTTAAATCTCAAAAAAACGAAAATTGTCTGTCAAATGGATTTTTTACTATAGTTTAAAAAACTGGAAAAAGAAAACCCTTTCAAACGCTACCTTGATTTACATAAATATTATTCAGGGAGGACACCTTGGGCTATTTGCGCCGGTTCCGGTGATGGTAGTTTTTCATTTTTTGGGGTTGACTTTTTTTATTTTAGCTGATCTAAGGACCATACCTTCTCAAAAAGTTCAAACAAAAAAGAAAGAAAAGAACGAAGAAGCAAGCTGACAAACAAAAGTAAAGCGAGGGATCAAGTATATATGGAAGGATGATAATCGTGATCCTCTTTTTCGACAAAAGCACAATGGTTAGCTAAACTGTCATTTTCTTGTTCCACCAGCACCTGTACCCCAGTGAAAAACTGAAAACTGATATTCCATGTTTGCTGAAAATTCAAAAACCGTGTGTCAAATGAATTTTTTATTATAGTTTATAAAATTGAAGAAAAACTAGAAAAAAAAAAATGTGTCAAACGCTACCTTGATTCACATAAATATTATTCAGGGAGGACACCTTGGGCTATTTGCGAAGGTTCCGGTGATGGCAGTTTTTCATTTTTGGGGTGACTTTTTAATTTTAGCTGATCTAAGGACCATACCTTCTCAAAAAGTCCAAACAAAAAAAAAAAAAGAACGAAGAAGCAAGCTGACGAACAAAAGTAAAGCAAGGGATCAAGTATATATGGAAGGATGATAATCATGATCCTCGTTTTCGACAAAAGCACAATGGTTAGCTAAACTGTCATTTTCTTGTTCCACTAGCACCTGTACCCCAGTGAAAAACTGAAAAACTGGTATTCCATGTTTGCTGAAAATTCAAAGCACAAAACCAACCGCAACTAACTGTACTTATTGAATCCAAAGTATTATTTTATTAAGGATCTATTACGGTTGGTTTAACTGAGAATGAAGCAAGAAAGTTCTAATGTACTACGTCCTTATGGGGTTACTTCAAAAGGTTGCGTTTGATAACAAGTCATTGCGGCTCCCTAAGCCTGCACCTTGGTAAAGATTACTAATTAGTATCAAATTGTTTAGAGTGCCGTGATGAGCAAAGTTATAGGTAGCATTCATGTAAGCAAGATTGATTAATGGAAAGTCTTATATTTTCATACAAGAAACTAGCATAGCACACTTTTTTGGTTTTATAAGTACCCTACACTCCCTAACAGAGGTGAGAATATGCGTTACAAAGATCATAATGTTGGGAGGAATTTGTTACAATTTTATTAAGAATCTGTTTTATTGAACAAAATAGTCGGAAGCAGATCTTTCATAGAATTTGGAAACCATGGTCTCTCCCTATATTTAAATATTTCATAAAAAATGGTTATACAAGTGACGATAAGTATATAGGCTTACAAGGGTTATATGTTAAATTGTTAATTGTTATTATTTAATTTGAGATTGTACCTAAACACACTCCCTCCGTTGGTTCCAATCCCTGTATCAACGTCATTTATAAAAAGCAATTCTAACCATGACACAAAAAAAAAGAAAAAAGAAAAAACCTCTCACGTGTCGTCAAATTTTTTTATTTGGCCAAACGTGTGGATGAATTTAAGTAGATGATGGTAAATTTTCAAATTGCGGTGTTTATTAGGCCCGAATTGACCCATAGTGATACTATGTGAAAGAATTCAAATAAAAACTGTTTGGCAATCGAGACTTATATATAGAGTTGTTAATTATTACTTTCTCAATGTGAAATTCTCCATGTTGAATTCTATCTGCTCAACAATATGTATGTATGTGCATATATGATGCTTTACTTATGATTTTTATAATGAAAGCAGATTAACCTTCTGTTTGGCACAAGCAAGTGTGAATAAAAATAAGTACATAAGAGCAACCCAAACGGCTACTATTAAACGCTTGTATATGTATCTGGTACAACCAACAAATGTCTAACGCACAAACTCATGCCATATGTGTTCCTCCCCACGGTCCGAAGTTGAATGTTATAATACAGCTAACAAATGTCTAACGCACAAACTCATCTCATGTGTTCCTCACCACGGTCCGAAAATTTGGCTTTATACGCATATTAAGGTAATTAGTATTTTAAAGTTTGCACATTTTCTTTGCTACCCCTCGTGTCTTTTTTAACTCATTTGTATTTTACTGCAGAATGAGGATCCTATCGTTCCCCCTTCCTATCCTCCCTCCCTCTCTCCCTAGTCTTCTCACCTTCGCCGTAACTCCACGTACAATCTCAATTCTGACTCTTTTATGCTCTTGCGCGAACCCATTTTGACTTTGCATAGTACATCATAAAATTTAATATTATTACTACCGGAACATCTGTTTTGTTCACCACCATCTATGGAGGTTGCCATAGTAACTTCTCTCTAAGCATCTTCCCTGGTTCCTTTGTCTCTGTGTCTTTTTCTAGGATCACGCACAGTCAAACCCCCAGATTTGATCTCAAATCTTATGCATGCAAAGTGAAGGGAGGTGGAATAAGGTGATCGGCGACGTAGATGGCAAAGATTGATGACGAAGGTGGCGGTGATGGAGGGAGGCGGTTATGGTCAGAGAGAAATGGAAGAGAGAGGTAGCTAGAAGTGATCAGTTTTATCCTTGGTCGTCATGATACTGGTACTTGACTAAAAATTGCAGTAGCGAAGCAATTTTAGCTCAGTGATGGTTGAGCTTGATGCCTGGAAAGATGTCATTGGCTGTGCCATGGCAGGGTCTCCGGTGAAGTTGTAGTTAGGATGGATGGGTTGGAGGTGGTACTGATGATTTCTAATAGGGGCGATATAGAGAGATGCAGTGGTGAGAAGGGAGAGAGAGAGAGGGGGGGGGGGGGGGAGATAGAGAGAGAGAGGAGAAAAATTGGACGAAGGATAAAAATAAACAACATCATTACTAAATTGAAAAGTGAGCAATGTTTTTGGACAGTTAAAAGAGGAAAACTGAACAATTTTAGAATAAAGAAGTGGGTAGATAGTAAAAGCGAAGACGAAGGAATGTTCATGTTATTTTTCCTACTTGACATGTTTATTAATTTGCTGTTTAATATTCAACCAATCAAAAAAATTATACATTTTTCTCTCATTTAGGTTAACATGTCCCATTTGTTAACAAGATTGCAATTTCACCAATTCATAGGACTCTCTCTCTCTCTCTCAAATTTTAAATTTGTGTCTTCCTCTACTCTTATTAAATCTTTCATAATTTTTTAGACAAGTTCAATGTTCTCCCACAGTTTTAGTTTTCTATAAAAACCTCAATCTCCCTCGTATTTCCCTATAAGTCATTTACACAATTTTCTCTCGACTCCATTTTTTTTATCATTGTTATAACTTTTTATTTGCTTCTTGGTGGCCTTTATCTATACAAATCTCAACAAGGGTTATCATTCTTATAATCATCTTGGAATTTCTACCATTTATATGTTATTTTACTTCTTCATTTGTTATTAAAAGACTAACAATTGTTTCTAAACTTCATTTTTAACATCAAATGTGGTACAAAACCTATAAAGGAAAGGTGAATATAACACTTCTCTTATTATGGTTATTGTTACTATTGGTATTATTATCATGCGTACAAGTGTTAGCCTTTTTAACGAGTATTTAGATACGTGTTGCTTACGCATGCAATGCAACGAGGTCAAAACTAGTGTTTCAATTATGTTAGAACCTAAAAATGTTTCACTTCATGCAAAGTAGTTAAGACATCACCAAGCCGGATCATAGTAATAAATTTTTTTAAACTAGCGACAAATTTAAGTTTAGCCCCCCTCAATAAGACATCCAAATCTGCGTGCGGAAACAGTGGTGTCCAACAAACAAGAAGATTGCCTCACGACATGCTTATTCATAAAATAGAATCGCGATTAGATGTCTGTATTTCAAAAAAGTGATATTTGAGCTTTACTTTTATTACAAAAATATCTAAAAATATTGATGAAAGCGACGTTCAAAAGACAAAGGAGAGATAGAATAGTAATTCCTTTCTTTTATCCGTTGCAAAAGAATATTTGCTTGGATTGATTTGACCAAACCCAGGGGGAACATTCTGGCAGGCTATTTGCTGCTGCTTCAAGGAGTTGAAGCTCCCCAACTTGCTCAAATGGAGTTGCAAAACTCATTGCCGTGACGGGGCTCTGAAGTAAGGATGGCAATGGGGCGGGTTGGATGCGGATTTTATAAAATCCGAACCCGCCCCGCTACTCAGCGAACTTTGCCCCACCTCGCCCCGGACTAGGTTATGTATGTAAAATACCATAACCGATCCTATGCGGATTTAGGAACCCCGAACCTGCCCCGTTCCGCCCAGCCCCACTGCAGCATGCAAAAAAACCCGTAACCAACCCGACCCGACCTGTTCTACTTGGTTTAGCAATATTTCACTCTTTTTAAACAAGTATTACACCTAAACTTGAACCTGTGTCACAAAAAATAAACTGTACACATCATATTAATGTCTAAAAATCCTAAAGAAGACATTAGTAAATTACAACAGAGTTCAAATAAATTACAACGTAGTTCAAATTAATGTTCAAATAGATAGCACCACATTAACGTTCAATCACTTGGAAATATCAAATACGAGAGATCAAGCTCGTTCAGCTAGTCTGCATTCCAACTCCAAATACAACTGCAGTCATTGTTCACTGAAAAAATAATAGGAAAAAATGACATTAAAATAAATGGATGCAAAAGAAAAAGTAAAATTAATCTAAAATACAATTTACATAAGAAATCATACATCCGTCACACATGAGTTGTCACCGTCTTTATCATCATTAATTGTTGCATATCCCTTGTGTGCAAGATTAGATACACCTACAACACCATAGTACAAATTTACAAGTACACGTGAAAATTCAAAGTATTGTCAAATTTAACTCCATGAATAAAATAATAGAATGAGCTTACCTTTCATTTCAGCAGCCCACAACCAGTCTTGAGCACACATTAACGATTTTAGTGTCTTTGGATGAAGTCTCTTACGGTGAGGACTTACTAACTTACCACTTGTGCTAAAAGATGCCTCCGATGCGACTATAGATATGGGAATAGTAAGAATATCCTTAGCCATAAACTGTAATGTTGTGTATTTCAATCCATTAGTCCTCCACCAAGCCAAAATATCAAAGTCCAAAGACCTAGGCAACACATCCTCCTCGAGATAATGATCCAACTCAGATTTCACTATAGTCTTTCTCTTCTTCTTGACATGATCATCAAAACCTTTAGGAGAATCTAGACATCCCACCTTAACACGCTCTTGCGAGCGAACAGATGAACCTCCACGAGTATCATGATCACTAGCCTCTCTATTTTAGTACTCACGAAGAAGTCTATAACAAAGTGATGACACCTTTTTCGTTTCTCCCGCTTTTCCCGACCCATAAAGCTGACTATAATAATACTGAATCAACTCCATTTTGTACCTAGGATCCAACACTACAGCAAGAACCATGATTCCATGAATATCCAACCAATATTTATCGAACTTCTCAAGCATTTTCTTAGCCATACTTCTAATCACCTCACTTGAGCTCATGAGCCACTCACCTAACACCATTCTAATCTCACAAATTTTAGGAAAAAACAAGTTAGCCGTAGGATACTTTGTGCCCGAAAACATCGCTGTTGTTTCATAAAACAACCTCAACTTGTCACATATCTCTCTTGCAAAAGTCCACTCCTCTTCACTTGGGCAAGTTTTATATTTTGACTCTCATTGCTTCAAGCGAAAAAAAAAACATCTTTATACACAGATGCAATTTCAAGCATGAAAAAAGTTGAGTTCCATTTTGTAGGACAATCAAGTACCAACTTTTTTGTGCTTGAAATACGCAATTGACGAGCAGTCTCTTCAAATTTCTCATCTCTCTTCGGTGTTGCCCTCCAAAAAGCCACACTCTCTCTAACTTTTCAATTCCCTCATTTATCACACTCAACCCATATTTAACAATCAAATTCAACACATGTGCCGTACACCGCATATGAATCAATTCACCAAACAACAACAGAGAACTAGAAACCAACTTAAGCAACAAGTCATCAATCATCGCATCATTCGTAGTACGATTGTCAACCGTAATTGTACATAATTTTCTATCAATCTTCCAATCAAGCAATGTTTGTGACAAAGCCTCACAAATAACTTCATTAGTGTGTGGACATGGCAAATATAAGAACCTATAAAGGATAAATTTAACAATTTGCAAAAAAAAAGCTAAAGCATACCTCAAAATGCGACTTTGAAGAATGAACTCTTCATCGATAAAATGTCCCGTGACAGCCATGAAACCCTTCTTTTGATTACCAAAAGTCAACAAATCACTAGTGACAGCAACCCTACTTTTTATCCCCTCCAACAGCTTCATCACTCGTTTCTTCTCATGTTCATAGATATTTATAATGTCGCTCTTCACTGTGTTTCGGGTTGGTATTTTAAACAATGGCTGAAGTGCAGACGAATACCTCCTAAACCCCATGTGGTCAACTATAGATAACGGGTATTCATGCAAAATTATCATGTTTCCAAGTTCTCTCCTGGCAAAAACCTGATCAATTGTATAATTACCTAATTCGGGCTTAGCATTTGCTTTAGCCATTATCCCAGCCAAGAGTTTCTGTCTAATATCCGGTTGCCTTAGACGTTAACATCTGTCTAAGTGCATACGCAGGTGAGTAGTCCCATTTTTTGGGTTTGCCCCAAGGGTTTTTCGATAGTGAATACATGTTGCTGTCACGTTTCCACCATTTTTTTCCTTTCGAAGTGCACCCACGCACTACTTTTCAAGTTCTCGTTGTTTAACTCATCGGGGCCACTATCAAGGTCAACTAGTTCAAAAGCAGAGACTCCCATGCTTGCATTTGGTGTTGATGGCTGAGAAGTTTGATCCTCTAATGTAGCTCTAAGGGTTTGCACCGGAGATGATGCAACGGGAGAAGACGTAATTTCATTAGAAGACATGATTTTATCTATATATTCATTTAAATAGAAAAGAATGATTTTCAAGAAAATCAAATAAATAATACCTACTCCGAAATAATACCAAATTGGCAAGGACTTTTCTAATATGCCCTCATAAAACCATAAGTGAACAACACGAAAAACTAATTGATAATAACATAAGAACTTAAAGAGCAAAAAACTACCACCTAGCAAGTAATTGAGATAATGAACCCAACAAATAAAAACAAAGTTTCCAGCAATGACAAAACACCTTCTTGTGTTCAAAGACAAGACAAAGCATCGTTTTAGTAAGATGGCCCCTAGAAAAGGCAAATATATGCACGTTACAACATGGCATTCTTATGTTCACAGAATACAGGTTCCATTAAAGAATATGTATTCTTTACCAAATAGCTACTAAGACGTTTACTACAGTTATTTATTACAAAGAAAAAAAATGGTAATCATCAAGCTTTAGCTGATGCTTTGGAGCAACTTAGTTGCCAGTTTAAGAGCTCTGTGTTTGAGTGATTCCACGGACTAAACCTGATTTTCTAATAAATATATATTTTCTACTCTATATTTGTTGGATGGTGAAACTGGTACTCCAGCAGTCAGCACACAGTAGAAGATACCGCAGAGTGCTTGATAATGAGTTATTTTGGCACAACTAAAGCAGAAGGGAACAGGAGAAATTTGTAGCTTTATTCCTGTGAGAGATGGATTTCCAAACTTGGGCATCTTTAATAGAATGAAGCGCAGTTTCTTCACCATCGTTGCATCCGGGCAAGACTGGTTAGCTGTCCTTTACATTCCCAAGTCCCAACAAACTGAACAACTGAACAAGCAGTCAAACACCTTCTATCTACAGCTAAATCATTGATGCCTTTCATGAAATGGGTTAAATGACAAAGTTAGAAATTCCAATTTCCTGGACAGCTCCATTTTCGGCAGTCGCATCCTGTTCATTTACTTTGACTATTGTATCACTATCTTGCTATTAAGACAACTAAATCACTAAGTTTTCACTTGTGAATTAGGAAAGATTTTCTCCTTCAAGAAGAAGATCGACAAAGATGAAGAAAAGATGGAAGAGAGACTGATTACCTGGCTAATCGGGCAGATTTCCTCAACGGAGTCAATGGTAGTCTTCAATTCGTGGCCGTATGGTGGAGAGTGGCTGTGCGCCGACCGCCGTGCGGTACTGCGGTGAAGAGGCAGAGAGCCAGCCGAGAGTGAAGAGCCATGAGAGTGAGAAGGCACAGTCGCACAAATTAGGGATTTAGGGTTTGCAAGAAAAAAAAAGGAACATATATATGGTATCCTTTGGACGGCTAAGATCAACTATAGAATTAGGGTACCGGGGCGGGTCGGGTTGGATCGCTGGGCGAATTTAAGTGTATACCATACCTGACCCTAACCCGTTGTGAATTTTTTTAAAAAAATACCATACCCGCCCCACGCCCCGATTAAAGTCAAAATTACCCGCTCCTATGAGGGCGGGGTGAAGATCCGCGGGTTTGGATTTTTTTGCCATCTTATTTTGAAGCTTTTCCATGGTACATGGAAAAGATAAAATCAGATAAATTCAAATCCTCGTTACCTCCCAAATTTGATATTTCATTTCATTTCTTTTTGAAGTGTTAATAAATTGGGTCAGTGGATCCATTATCCGTCCATTAACAGATAATGTGTATTTGTTAGTCTGGATAATTACAGTTATTTAGAGGATATTTATGTCCTAAGTATTTGAGATAAATACATCTTTATCTCCTAAGTGTTTAAGGTAAAGTCTGTCTCTAAATACTATCTCTATATAAAGGCTAAAAATATCCCAATAAAACACAAGTGACAGACAATAAGTCACAAGACAATCCCTCTCTCTATAGCACTCTCTCTAGAACAATCACCAAGCTCTAGGATTTGTTTCATGAATGAAGAAGTCGACTCTAGTAGCCATTTTCGTGCCTGCGAAAAAGATCAAGCGTGTTGGAGGTTCGTAACAACAAGGATCTATCATTGGAAAATTCGAAGACTTCGTACGGTATATTTCCAAACCCACGTACTACGTGTTACGTGGTAACACATTAATTATTATTCAACATTGGTATCAGAGCATGGTTACTTGTTGACTCGCCTTTGACATGCTAGAATAAATTATGTGCATGCTGCAATTTTTTTTTCCGAATACATGAATGAGATACATTATTAAAATTTAAAAAATTTTGAGCATGTTTTTTTGAAAAATAATTATGTGATTTTGTTCTCCTATAGTTGAGGATGAACTTCGTAAAATTTCGTGATTATTGAATTCATGGTTTGTGACAAATCACGATTTTATTTTTCAAGAAAACTGTGGTTTTTTTGAGTCTTGGGACTCAAATTCGGAACATGATATTCAGTTTTTATCATGATGGGTTGGTACATAATTAATCTATGTTGCATAAGCTTTCTAACAATATATGGCTCGCATTATTTGGCTAAAAAGTGAGATATGATTTTTGAAAGTTGGCATCGAGGTGGCTGGAAAATTAGGGTTTGTTCTATGAAGAAGATGAACAGTAGACTCACGCACGCCACAAGCTCAAGCTGAGCCGTAGACGCGCGCCACGCACCAAGACAGCTTTCCACCCGTTGCACGCGCGCCAAGTCGCCTTCCCACTGGAGCCCACGCGCCCGAGCCATGCCGCGACATCATGTGCTAGTCAGGCTACAGACACGCACCTCACGCGCACGTGTTCCACACGTGCCTGACTTAGTCCAGAGGCTGCCCACGTGCACGGCATCGCGTGGAGGTGTGTGGTGGATATTGCCTGCTGATTTTGAGCCCACCGCAGGTGAGTGGAGTGTTTTCTTGGCTTCTGAATTTTTTATGTGGTGTTGAATTACCTTTATATCCTCTGTGTGTGTTATATTTAATTTTTAAATGAATTTTTTTAAATAAATTAGTTTAAAAAATTTGTTTTATACACACAAAATTTTTTCTTTTATTCCAGAGGGTATATTAGGGTTAAGTTCACTGTTCGTCAATTTTTAAGAATTTATCTCTTATTTTTTGGGCTATTTGAGAGTATTCTTGTGGTCCAAAAAATACGAATAATGCATAAATTATAATTTTTTGCACTTTGTAAGCAAAAATAAATATTTTTGGTGCCTTGACTAGTGTTATGGTTTAAATATACTTTTGTAGAGATATATTTTTTGGGCTTTTGGTAACCCCACGCTTTAAACCCAATTTCAAGGCCTTCACTCCCGTTTTCCTCGGAAGGAGAATGTGGCCTCTTCATCCATTTAAATTACCCTTTAAATTGCTATTTGAGCATGCTAGTTTTAGGTTAAATGGATGGATATTAGATTGACATTCTAAAGAAACTTATGTTTAATGTGTTTACTTTTGTTTTAAGAAAAATATTTTGAGAATAATGTGTTGTGCAACATCTCCATTTGTTTTATTGGAGTAGTTTGTAGTAGGATTTTCAAAGGTGTTGTATTCTATTATTTTCCTGTATATTTTCAGAAAGTCTTGTATGGGTATGTAATTTCGCACGCACATAATTGAAGCCAGAATTTTCTTAGTATAAGTTATTAGAATGCCAATAGGGCTCAATGGAGTCCTTGCACACTTAATTGCATGGTGCAATTTTTTATTATTCTAAATTATCATGTTGATGATTTATTACATTGTGGCTTATATGATGATAAAATTTATTGCGAAAAATTATTTGGAAAATATTTTCCCAACTCACATACATGCGAGATGATTACGAGCTTAGAAAATTTTCGATTTCATGATGTGAGGAACGATTATGTTTTTCATTTGAATTTTTTAAAATAAATAGAAGGATGTATAATTAATGTCATAACTGATCTCATTGAGGGTGAGAAACTTAACGGAGATAATTATGATGTTTGGCACAAAAAGATAAAATTCATGCTAAATGAACAAGAGCTTGAGGAGCTCTTGACCAAAGAGGTGGTCGCGCCCACTGAGGGGCAACCCCTAAGAGACCACACTGCCTACCAGAAGTGGAATCAGAAAGATTGTAGTGCGTGCTACACCTTGTTGAGCAGTTGCAAAATGATCTAATCGGGCAGTATGATGAACTTCCAACTTGTAAAGCTCAATGGGATCAGCTTAAGTTCTCTTTTGGTGGAACCTCAACTACACTGCTTCGTAGCCTTGTGATCAAGTTTGAGGAGTACACAAAGACCCTAAGCATACCATGAGTGAACATCTAAGGGTGATATCCAATATGATTGGTAAGCTGAGGGATGCTGGCCACGCGCTCACAGATGAGCAGCAAGTCAGAGCTGTCATAAGGTCCCTTTCTACCTCATGGGCCAATATGAAACAGATATTGACCCATAGTGGAAACATCAAGAACTTTTTTTATGTTTCACAGCATGTCATCCTTGAGGCTGAGACTCGAGAAGTTGACAAGACCCTAACTTATGTCGCCCAAGAGGGATCGCACAATGCAAATGGCAAGTGCGGAAGACAAAGTAAGAAAGGCAAGGCTAACACCTCTATGCCAAAGGAAGGAAAAATGAAGAAATGCAAGAGAGGAAAACATGGTGGGAAAAAGGATTTGTCTAAAGTCAAATGCTTTAATTGTCAACAGAAAGGACACTTCGCTCGTGATTGCACTGAGCTAAAGAAGGTACGTTCAGAATCTCTCTCTCAGTTATATGTTTCCTCACATGTGAGGGTTGCACATTTCCAACTTGTGTGGTTTGTGGATACAGGTGCAATAAAACACGTAGCATGTAGATTATCACCGGATTCCAGTGGGAGGCAAAAATATCTTCATGAAAAATAATAGCTCCGAAGAGGTGCTAGGGGTTGGTTCTTACCAGCTCAAGTTGTACACTGAGCACACATTGATTCTTGAGGATGTGCGATAGGCACCCACTGTTCGGCTTGATCTACTTTCAGTTACTGCTTTATTAGACAATGGTTTTTCCTTTATTTTTAGGGGTAATAAGTTGGACATCGTTTTGGATGATATTTTGTTCAGACAAGGTTTTCACATGGATAGTCTTTTTCAATTGGATTTAATTGATTCTCAGTCCTTTTATTCTTATGTGGTGAATGATAATATTGTGAATGATTCTACCACCTGGCATGCAAGACTGGGCCACATAGGCCAAGATAGAATGACTCGTTTGGCTAGAGAAGGCCTTTTGGGCCTACTCACAAGAGTCAATCTACAAACATGTGAGGCTTGTTTGGCCGATAAAGCATGCAGGAAGCCTTTTGGAAAGGCTGTGAGAGCAACTTAACCACTTGAGCTAGTTCACTCTGACATATATGGACCTATGAGTGTAAAGGCACGCCATGGCACCTCTTATGTCCTCATATTGATAGACGATTATACACGATATGGTTATGTATATCTGATATCTCACCGCTATATGAAGCTTTGGATTGTTTCAAACGCTTTGTAGCAGAGGTTGAGAATTAGAAAGAGAATAGTTTAAAAACTCTTTACACTGACCGGGGACGCGAATATTTGTCCGATCACTTCAAGAACTTTTGTGAGAAAAAGGGATATGCAGGCAACTTACTATATGTAATACTTCACAGAAAAATGATGTTACAAAAAGAAGGAATAGAACATTGTTAGACATGATTAGGTCTATGATGGCGCAAGCAAACCTCCCAATATCTTTTTGGAGGGATGCTCTTTTGACTGCAGCCTATATACTTAATCGTGTGCCTTCACAATCAGTCAAATCCACCCCATATGAGCTTTGGAATGGCCAAAAGATAAATTTGGATAGCTTGCGCTCATGGGGTTCAGCAGGTTATGTTCACAGTACTTCTCATAAGTATGGGAAACTAGGGCCTAGAGCTAAAAAGAGTATCTTCTTGAGGTATTCTAAAAACTCTAAAGGCTATGTGATGTATGGTGAACATCCAAATGGTGGAAAGACTGAAATAGAGTCTCTGATGTCGATTTCATAGAGAGTGATTTTCCTAGCATTGGAGACGCAGGTAAGAAACTTGACCTCTATGAGTTAGAGGAAGTTGAAGCCACTTTACCATCTCCAAGCGAAGGCGGGGAATTAGTTCTTCATCCTATTGTCGCTAAAGATAGTATAAGTGACCTTCAACCTAGTGTGAGCATCCTAGATAGTGGGAGCACACCAACAGGACCATTAGGTCAAAAAGATTCTCAACTGCATAGAGGTACACGAGGAAGAGTTCCACATCGTCATTTTGAGATTGACGGTGAAATTCTTATGCGCACCCTAACTAATAAAGATGAGCCTAATTCTTTGGAATAAGCCTTATCTTCACCTGCTAGGAATGAGTGGATGGCTGCAATGAAAGATGAGTTGAGCTCAATGGAGAAGAATCAGGTCTGGGAGTTGGTTGACCTTCTGCCAGGGTGCAAGACTGTTAGAAACAAGTGGATTTCAAAAGTCAAGCACAAGACAGATGGGTCGATTGACAAGTATAAGATACGTCTTGTGGCGAAAGGCTATACCCAATAGCGGGGTGTGGACTATGAAGACACATTCTCTTCAGTGGTGAGATTTGCTTCAATTCGCCTGATCCTAGTTATTGTCGCCCAGCAGGATTTAGAACTTTTTCATATGGATTTAAGACTGCGTTTCTTAATGGAGGACTAGACGAAGAGATTTATATGGCTCAACCTGAGGGTTTTGAAGTCAAGGGACATGAGCGCAAAGTTTGCTGGCTCAAATGTTCTATTTATGGTCTCAAACAATCGTCTAGGTAGTGGTACTTTAGGTTTCATCATGCCATTACCTCTATAGGTTTTGAAAGGATTGAACAAGACCATTGCGTTTACGTAAAACGATCCAAGAAAAATATTCTGATCCTTTCTTTGTATGTGGATGACATTCTTCTAGCTGGGAATGACATGAGTTGCATTGTCGCCATTAAGCAGTGGTTGTCCTCAACTTTTGAGATGAAGGACATGGGAGAAGCTAATTATGTGCTCGGGGTTAAAATCATACGTGATCGTCCAAAGAGACTTCTCGGTTTGTCTCAAGAGACATATATCAAGAAGGTCATTGAACGATTCTGTATGTATAACTCAAAACCCATAGAGATTCCAATGGATAAGGCCTGTACTTTAACCACAGACCAATGCCCAAATAATGATGAGGAAAAGAATTGGATGTCCAAAGTGCCTTACACGGCTGTAGTTGGATGTCTGATGTACGTTATGTTGTGTACGCTTCCAGACATCTGCTTTGCCGTTGGGATGGTGAGTCGTTATCAGAGTAATCTTGGACCCGCTCATTAGAGTGTGATGAAGAGGACTCTTCGATACCTATGTGGAACTGCTAATCTCGTCATATGTCATCATAATTGAGACTTTAGATTGAGAGGATACAGCGATGCTGATTGGGCATTGATAGAGATGAGCGTAGATCCATTTTGTGTAGAGCTATCTCTTGGTGTAGGAAGAAACAGTCTTGCATCGCCCTATCCACGATGGAGTCGAAGTATGTTGCTTGTTCAGCAGTAGTCTAGAAAGCTGTTTGGTTGGGGTCATACATACAGGCTCTAGGGATTACACCTCATGCAGATGAGACTGTCGTTGTTCACTGTGACAATACAGCTGCCCTAGATTTTGTAAAGGACTCCAAATATCATGGGAAGGCCAAACACATAGGCCTTCGTTATCATTTCATTAGAACTTTAGTTGCGCAAGGAGAGGTGACCATGAAGCATATACCTACTGGCAGAATGGTGGCTGATCCTTTGACCAAGCCTATTGCTAGAGATGTTTTCCTTTCTCACATTAGGAGTATGGGACTTCGTAGGTTTTGATATGTTTATGGCATCTCATGTACTTGACATTATTTATTATATTTTCATTCCTTGATTTGAGTTTATTTTGAAATGAATGTATCTTTCATATACATCCTTATTGAGAGTGTCACCAGGCTTGAATTGACCCACTCACACGGGTAATTCACCTTGGCGCTAAGATAGCGAGCAAGATGAGACATAATCATCTTAGGCGCCAAGAGGGCGAATAAGATGATACAGCTTGTAAAGCAAACATGTCGCCTTAGTTGGAGCTAAGATGAGACCTATAAGGTAGGTCGATCATAGAGTATCTCCACAACTC
This sequence comes from Escallonia herrerae, assembly GCA_033070095.1. Taxonomy (NCBI): domain Eukaryota; kingdom Viridiplantae; phylum Streptophyta; class Magnoliopsida; order Escalloniales; family Escalloniaceae; genus Escallonia; species Escallonia herrerae. The sequence continues at coordinate 1,305,432 of JAVXUP010000003.1, read as the reverse complement.
TATGTAGCCTGTTTACAGCCGAATGTGAGATTTCAGGCAGGCACTATGAGAGTGTCTGGGCTGAAAAACTCAGGTTAGGCGCTTGTACAATGACTAGACTTAGATTCGTATGGCGTAATTTATTATACATTTATGTGACACGCCCTTGCGGGTTACGCCATAGCATGCAAATCATACTGCATGTGCTAAATGCAGGCTGACAGTGGGAGTGACGAATGAATCCCTGCTTCGTCACTGTGTGAGCCACTTGGATTGAAATATTTTTGATCCTATATGGTACCTTTTTCACCTTAGACTATGTCATGAAGAGGATACTCAATGTCGCTACTTTAGCATGTACCCTTGGATCATGGATGATGCGGTCTCGCGGGACATGTCTAGGAAAGTGGTTGGGTCTAATTGGAATGACATGAGGGCTTTGGGAAGAAAGTTTAATATTACACCATGTTGTGTGATTCATAGCCCGGGTGACTTTGTCGATTTTCGTTTCGATATGAGTCATGAATACATAACATATGAGAGGTTTAACACTGCTCATTATGAGGGATTTGAGAGTGTTTAATCTGGTGTAGTTGAACTATCTGGGGTACATACGAGATTTTTTAGAGTGATGTATTGTGTTAGTTTGGTGATAACTTAATACAATACTCCTCAACTGGATATCCTTTCTCGTAGGTCGCATGTTCCATTTCCTGTATGAGGAGATGAGTGGACAAGAGATAAGTAGGGACTACACGATTTATTTGCCATGTGTGGGCGAGTGGGAGCTGTTAATAAATTGGGTCAATGGACCCATTATCCACCCACTAACAGATAATGTGTATTTGTTAGTCTGGATAATTACAGTTAATTAGAAGATATTTATCTCTTAAGTGTTTGAAATAAATACAATATTTATCTCATAGGTATTAAATACAATATTTAATATTTATCCTAAGAAAACACAAGTGACAGACAATAAGTCACAAGACAATCCTTCTTTCTATAGCACTTTCTCTAGAGCAATCACCAAGCTCTAGGATTTGGTTCGTGGACGAAGAACTCGATTCTAGTAGCTGTTTTCGTACCTGCGAAAAAGATCAAGCGTGTTGGAGGCTGGTAACAACAAGGATCCATCATCGAAAAATTCAGAGATTTCATACGGTATTATATGTTATGTGGTAGTGCATTAATTGTTATTCAACATGAAGGATAGATGTTCAATTACTAGATACCTCTAAAACATGATATTTTGTTTCATTTTGTTTTTGGAGGAGATATGTTCTAAATTTAAGTCCATTTTCTATAAGTAAAGTTAAAACCTTGCCATATCACTCCAAAAACCATTTCTAGAGATTACCTATTGATGCCAGAGAAGTGGGTTCGCAGTAGACATGGGGTACATAAGGAATTCAGTCCAAGTCAGCTATCAAATATGCTAATGTGGGACACAACAAGGATGAAGTAAGGCCAGAGACCAAGGGTTTTTCAGACAGTGCCTGAGGAGTGGCAGTGCTGCCACGCCGATGGCGTGAGATGAATACATGACCATAGTTACAGTTCGATGTTTAGGTCCAAATCAAGGTCCTGCGTTAGAGTTCTGTATGTTCTCCTCTCTAGAATTCTAGCGTGAAAAAGGGAATGTGAGAAGGAGTTTTGTTCTTCTTCGTTCCAAATGGGTTCTCAACTCGCTTTTTATAGGGAAAGAGATATGAAGTCATCAAGCAACACGTGGCGCTCTGCTAGAGTGACACATCACTGAGGGGCCCTCTAAATGCCGATACTCTACAAACTGTCAGATTGTATATTCACCCAGCCTTGTCCTTCACAGCATCACTCTGTAGAGTCCCACGGGGCGTCTAAAGACGCTGAAGACTTGACAGTGGTGAGGAAGGCCTGATGTCCAACTGCTAGGTAGACTTGGCACGATGGCCTGCAAAGACATGCTTCTGTCTCAGAGTGACCCTAGAATTATAGTCGCTAGGGTTGCTGATGAAAAGACCCCAGTGTCAGAGCACGTAGACCAGCTACGCAGACACCTTGACAGAGATAGTGTCTTAGAGAGTGAGCCTAACCCCAAGGTAAGTCATCGTGTTGGAGCACTTGGATTACCAAGGTAGTGTCCCAGAGGGTTCACCTACCTAAAAGCTGAGGTAGTGTCAGGAAGGAGCTAAAAGCCGAGGTAGTGTCCCAAATAAGTCGCCTATCTGACAAGCTGAGGTAGTGTCCCGAAGGAGTCGTTTACCTGGCAAAAAGGGAGTCTTCATGCCGAGCACTTGAAACTCCCTGGTGGAGATAGTCTTAGAGAGCGAGCTTATCCTACTGGTGAGTCCTTGTACCGGAGCACTAAGAGTGCGCCATGGTAGTGTCCAGAAAGAGTCGCCTAGCTGATGGGCTAAGGTAGTGTCTCAGAGGAGTTGCCTACCCGACGGAAGGGGAGTCCTCATGCCAGAGCACTTGGAACTCCCTGGCGGAGATAATGTCTCAAATGAGTCGCCTATCCCCGCAGGACGCTTCACACTGCGGGACTGGATCGAAGAATATTTTCACGACATGGCAAGGTGCGCATTGTGTGCTGTAAAGATGGACCAAATAGGAGGCGTGGTAGTATGACAGAGAGCTGAGGGCACAACTATATAAGTAGTACGTTGTATAAGCACGACTGATATGTGCGGTGTTGAGGGCACATGATATGGAAAATGCGAACAGGCACGGCGATGGGTGTCGCAGAGTCGGGCATCGTGCCAACGACACACGATGTGGGGACGTTGCATGAGCTCGAAAATGTGTGTCACAGAGTTGGATGTCGTGCCGGAGGTGCGTGACGTGGAGACTACACTCAACCGCAGCGAGTGGTGTTGCCGAATCAGGCTTCATGTCAAGGGCACTTGACGAAGAGACTGCACTCGGGAGTGGCGATTGGTTTCGCAGAGTTGGGGGTCATGCCAGGGGCACGTGACACAGAGATGACACTTGGGCACGACAATTAGTGTCGCGGAGTCGAGGGTCATGCTAGGGGCACGTGACGTAACGACTGGTGTTGCGGTGTTGGGCATCATGCTGGGTTTAGATAGCAGCGGTCCAATCGGTCGCAGCCAGATTGGGATAGCAGGAGTCCAAATGTGCGCGACCAGATTGGGATAGTAAGGGTCCAAGTTTTTGTAACTAGATTGGGATAGCAATGGTCTAAGTGTGCACTGCCAGGTTGGGATAGGAGAGGTTTAAATGTGCATAGTCTGGATTGGATAGCAACGAGGTTTAAATGTGCATAGTCTGGATATAGCAACACCACTCTAGATTATGGGTTTGCAAGCTAAAAATATTTTTGAACTTCCATTTTTTCGCTTTAATTTTCTTAGCTAATTTCTTTATTACTACTCTGATGGAGCTACGTAAATGACTCGGATTCTACTATAATACTGACCCAAACTTTGGTGGTTCTACAAGAACCGGACTCCAAAGGTCTAGCACTTCTGTAGATCCGCAATGGGCAGTTTGAATCGTATCCATAAAGATTAAATAGGCTGTGAGAAATGCGCTACTAACCCAACTTGTGTTAGTTTCTGCTAAAGGACGATCTAGGAACAAGTTTCTCTAACAAAACTTGAATGCTGCATTTTCTTTTTGTGTACACTTATAGTAAAGCTCCTTTAAATGAAAATTTAGGGTGTTTTGACAACCCAAATAAGCACTTAAAATTAAAATACTCAATGATTTTCTGTTAAATGCATTTGATAACACGAATCCTTATATCATTTAGAGAATTAATATCTACCTAAGATAACCAAAATTTTACTATCGCTTAATTTTAAGGTAGGAGAAGCAAAAGATACTGAACACAGTATCACGTTTTTTAACTGAGATGTCGCAGCCACCATCATAAACACCATCTCCACCACAAAGCCATCACCTCCACCACCATTTCACCTCCATAGCCACCATGCCACTACTACCACAACCATACTGCCACCACCAGAAACCATATTCTGACATCTTTAGAACCATCACCGCTACCACAATTATTTTGCTGGCAATACAACTTCTACCATTTACTAGAGCCATCATGACAACCATCATGTCATGTTGCCGCCACCACTATAATTACCACCTAGCAGCCACCACCACATCATGTCATGTTGCCGCCACCAACATAATGTTGCCACCCGCAACATACCTGCATCACAGTTGCCACCAACACGACCGTCACCGCCACCTCCATGTTTTTGTGAACACCACATTTATTTCGAACACGCTATGCTGCTAGCTGCACTGCACCATCGCCGTCTGCCACCAGCAAGACCATCACCATCACACCTCCATGCCTAACACCATTATTGCTATCCAGATGACCTTACCACCTACACCACACCATCAACACCACCAACACCACCACTATGCCACCACCATCACCATGTCAACGTTATCTCCACCACCTCCAGGCTGCTGCCAACACCATCTCCATCTCGAACACACTATAGCCAGCATCACGATCACCATGTTATCACTTGTCTCCACGAAGACAACACCACCACCACTTCAAGGACCTTTACTTCACACCTACGATTATTACTCCATCACCACCAAGACAACCACCACGGTTTTGGCCAGAGAAAAATTATAAGCTATAATCGTAAATTTGTAGTTCTAGTAGAATAAATATATTTGCGACGTCTAAACAATTATGAGACATTTGCTTTGAGTTTATCACCAAACATGTTGACCTATTGTCCAATATTAAGTGTCAGTTTTAGTGCTTTAGTTTTCAGCGGTAGAATTCAATTTTATCAAGTTTCCCTTGGACAGCTTGCCCCAGACCACGAGTCTTCTTTTGTAAAGTCTCCTTCTTGCCCCATAAATAGTACTTTTCCAAAGCATTATAGAAAGTTTAGGGATGGTATTATTCGCACTCCCTTTCTCTACTATATATTGCATTCCACGTAGATATTTTTAGTTACACTGTTGATGTCACTAAAAGAATAAAAGTCAGTAAAAGACCCATTGAATGCAATAGTACAAACATGGATAATAAATATCATTCTCCAAAGCTTATAAATCCAACATCATAAGCAAGTAAGCAACTACCATGTAACAAAACGCATTAAATTGAAAACAACGATGATGGCTTCTATATAGGAGTATGATTATGGTAGAATGGAAGAAGCCGGTTGTAGTCAAAGTTGGTTTGTTGAGATTTTCAGGGTTTGTTGGTCTGTTGCTTATAATGGGTTTCTTGGGAAGGTGACATAAGAGGTACATTATGGTTTTCATAAGCAGTGACATTTGGAGAAATGGGATGCTTGGTTCTGCAAGTAACTGAAATGGGTTGCATTTACTGTTCGAAAGCTATTCAAAACCTTTCTATTCATGGTTTCATGCATACACAAACGCACACGCAGCATGAGAGCATGAATGTGTGTGTGTGTGTGTGTGTGTGTGTGAGAGAGAGAGAGAGAGAGAGAGAGAGAGAGAGAGAGAGAGAGACGACCTTACTCTGCAACGGTTTCTTCCTTGCGAAATATTTAGATGGAAGACCGTCTGGAAGAAGTCGAGGAATGCCAGACATTGTATTTACTGATGAATAATAACAAGAAATGTTAATGGTGCTTGTTAGTTAATAACAATTTCTGACGACTCGTACTTTCTGCTTAATATCTACCGTTAATTAAATCACATGTGAGTTGGACTTGTGGAAGATATCAAGTTGTAGTCCAAAAGAAAAACAGAATCAAAGTCCGCATACTAATGAACACTTTTTTTCTTCTTCTAATTCTGCCTACAACCTCTTCAGGGTCGATTAATTACTTAAAATCGGGCGACTATATCGTATGACACCGAGAGTGAAGGAGGATTTTCCTCTAAAATTGTCACTAAAGAGTAATCAACATTTCTGTTAATTGTGGACTTTTTCATTCCTTAAGATAGATTATAGCGATTTAATTTGAATGGAAAGTAACGCGTAAAATGGTGAAGGACCCTTTCATGTGCTTACATGGATTATAGTGATTTAAGTTTGAAGGGAAAAGAGTGCATAATCCTCTTACCGGAAGGAGAATATGTGGTTATGCCATAAACAAGTTGTCTAAGACTTGACTTCAAAAAAGCGTACTTCCGATTATTTTTGTAAAGACGTGATATGAAGAAGAAAAAAAACGTTGGTAATCTAATTCAATGACAACAATATGATTTATGATTTATTTGCAATTACATTAATTTGGAGGTGCACTCTTTGTTCTTCCTGTCTTATACTCTAGATTATAACTGGTTTAGTCTTTAAGGGTTAATCAAATTGCGTTGTGAGAAAGGCATCAATAATACATACAATTGTATCACATATAGGTAAACCGTCCACCTGCCATACAAATATACCTCGATGCAGATGGCAAGTCCGAATACAAAGATTGGACCAACATTTGAGTTAAACGGGCATAAAAAAATGGTTTCTTAACTGATTGATATTCCATAACCCACGAAATCAGACAATTCTCTCTTCATCATTTATTTGATACTTAAAAAAAGCTTATCTATTAACATCACCATTCATCAAGTAAACAAGACATCTCCAACGGTGGGTGTAAGATCGGCGTCTAACTATAAACCATTTTATCATCAAAGTTGAGCCTTGTAAGTGGAACTCTCAAATCATGAAAATACCTATCGTTTAAACGTTGCTTTCACCTTATAGAACCCTAGCAAATTTATGGCGAAAATCCTTTTAAAAAGCCCAGAAACAGCTTAACTAAATCTTTTGGATAAAAGCTTAATAAAAATAAGGTTTTAGGGAGCAAGTAGTTAGACAGAGGTCCATCTAAATGATATTGACACGGCTTCATAAATTGTGATCTGAGGTACGAAAAGAAACCTAATTAAGGTGGTCAAGCTTATGCTTAGGTCTATATCCTTACCTATACGTGACAGGGAAATCTCATTTCCACAACTCGCCTTCAAGTTATAACTAATTTGAACCTTGAAATTGCATGACCTGTCTTGCATTCTTTTACACCTCACAATTTAGCAAAAACTAGCAGCCTGCACGCTCGAGTTTTTTAGATTAACCAAGTACGCATGCATGATTGAATTGTTCCTATTGTTTATATTTCTGAAAGCATGTGTTTCACGTAAACTCATATGAACACGAGACGCCTATGGATATATTGGGACCATGTTAAAGCAGCCAATCTGGTAATTAATCAATGCAAGAAACCTCTTCAAGACCTAATTAGCTGCACGGTATGTGTCACATGTGGATGCACTAGGACTGAAAACTTCTACATGTTCGTCTTGTGTACGGGATCGCAGCAACTTCACTATAATCGATCCGATTGGATTATTGGCGTGTAACAAAAACTATTAGCGACCATGAGAAAATAAATAGCCACAAGCATTATTAAAAGTATAGATCAGTCGTAGTGGACCTCATTTGTTGTAAAAGATAAAGAAACTTCGTTCTCGTGCTCTAAAGTAATGACCGATTAATGAAGTTATAACAAACAAAAAGGGCATGAAGAGACCTTTTTTTTTTTGGGGGGGGCGAGGGGATGGGGGCAAAGACTAATAGATCAATACAATTAGAGGAGTTAATCACCATATAATCTCGTGTTGACAATTTGATGCGAAGACTCACGTAAGATTAATTGCCTAGAGGGACTTAAACATGAAAAAGCCAAACCGTTCATAGATTTCAGGAAATATAAAGTTGAATTTCAAATGAGTTTGTTCATTCCGGTCCATACATTTCAAAAGCAAGAAATATCTAAAATGCTTGAATCGTAGTGATAAGCCACATGAAGATATTTTGTAATATTCCAATTTTTTGGTAAAAGATTTTGGATGTTAAGGATTACTGGTTTGGATAACTTGCTAAGCGTTCACGCAGTATAGGTGAAAATTGAGAGAGAAAAATAACTTAGCTTGTACTAACAACAGCAAATTACATAACTGAGAGTGAACGAGAAAGAAAGATGAGAATAGGTAAGAATTGATGGCCAAGTTCATGGGTCAATAGAAAGACAAGAAAAGGTCAGTGTTTCTACAGTTACATAGTATAAAGCTCCAAAGTGTCGTGTAAAACCAACAAAAGTGACTGCCCATCCACAACCCTAAACAGACCCACTTTCTTCTCTTGTTCTCCTACAGCAAACCACATTACAACTCCTTTAAAATCTCTCTCCATCCATTTCTCTGTACTGGAAAAATCATTTGGTCATCGTTGGCTTGGCGGCGATGGATGGAACCGTTGCAGGTGGCGGCCGCCCAACGGACGATGCAAGAACTTGTCCTCGAGGACACTGGAGACCTGCCGAGGATGACAAACTCCGGCAACTTGTCGAACGATATGGGCCCCAGAACTGGAACTCTATTGCTGAGAAGCTCCAAGGAAGATCAGGTATGAGAATTAAGACCTTTAATTTTTCTCTCTTGGAATTTTTTGATCACTTATCTAAAGATAAGGGTGTGAAATATTCTCCATGGATTTAGCCTTTCGAAACTCCAAAAGCTTAATCCTCTCAGCAAGAGTGAAAACTTGTGTGTAATCCTCTTTGATCGATGTCCCAAAAAAAAAAAAAACAAACAAACAAACAAAAAAACAAAAACAAAAATGAAAACAAATTTTCAGTGATCAGAATATTAAAATTTTAATTTCAAGGGGTTGCTTTAGTCTCCCTTATAACTGAATCATTCGTAAATGTTTCAAATTTTTTTGTTATAGTGAGTCACTTGGGTGGAGTTATATCTCGGAAAAACTACCATTTTGACTGTTGAACAGTTCTGAATTGTTGATATTTCAGCCTATGCTTTTCCTTTCCCAAGTATTGTCAAATTGTAGAAGTCTTGATTCTTTGTTTTTTTTTCTTTGGTTTTTCTTTATGCTAGGGAAGAGTTGCAGATTGAGGTGGTTTAATCAACTTGACCCTAGAATCAATAGAAGACCATTTACAGAAGAAGAAGAAGAAAGGCTTCTTGCAGCTCATCGTATACATGGGAACAAGTGGGCACTTATATCGAGACTATTTCCAGGTCGGACTGATAATGCGGTGAAAAATCACTGGCATGTTATTATGGCAAGAAAGCAGCGGGAGAGCTCCAAGCTTTCAACTAAGAGAAGTAATTACCAGGAAGTTATTAGCAGTAATCCCAATTCTCTTCCTTATGGCTTTCAAAGAAGAAATTCAGAAACCCTAGATGACTCTAGCTCAAAAATCTGCTTCGACACTAGTCCCTTTATCGCAGCATCGCCCGCAACCTCACCTCCTTCATGGTCTTTCGCGAGGCCAAACATGTCGATGGGTTTACTTGGACGAGAAGTTAGAGATTACAGTCACGCATACCGAGATTTCGGGGCATTAGGGCTTCCTAATTACCAGATGGTGTACTCCAAGATTGGTGATGGTAGTGGAAGTACTACACAGGGGATGTTGAAAAAGGAGCTGGTGAGTTTTAGCAACAGTTTGCACACATTTTCGACAATGAATGCGACTTTTGATGATCCAAAACAAGAGGATGAATCACGAAAATCGAAGGAAATCCCTTTCATTGATTTTCTAGGCGTAGGAATCACTTCTTGATCACTAGACTCCATTTTATTTATCAGTTTTCGTGTAGTATAGGATAGTTTTGTCCTCAGATTTGCATATCCTCTTGCAGAAGTTGATTTCACAAAACGGTTGAAACTAGAATGAAATGATAGCTGGCTTTTACTCCAATCGCTAACTAACCACAAGTCTTTTACGTATTCCTAATTGCACGAGGCTTCTGTTAATTAACTTATTTGTGTAGATAGATAGCACGCCTAGAAGAAGAGCTGTTTGTACTAAGTTGGTGTCCCCACCCACAGGTGAGCATAAGTCTTGATTCATGTCATGCCTTGATCTACAAAGCTCTTGCATACTTTTGGCGATTAAGTTTTGTACATCACTAAACAATTATTGCATTTGGAAATACCACACTCTACTGTACATTTCTTGTTTTTTTCCGGATGCATTAGTAATGTGGTGTGGTTCCTAAAACTAAGCAATAAGATACCATGATGTCATTTATCGACCATCTAAGTTTACAAAATGTGGGATTGATTTATCTACCCTTGGAATGTTGCAAGAAAAAATTGATAACATATAAATATGTGGGATCTCTGATCCATTGCAAGCGCTACGTGTTAGTAATGTTGCCGGGCCAACCAATCTTGCAACTCGAATGGTCGAAGTCTAGGTTGTCGGGCGTCTCTCTCTCGATATCCACAGCTCACCATCTCATTATTTCAACGATTTTAATAAAAGCGTGGTATAGTTGGGGAATACGGTTTGATGATCATGAATACCTTTTCCGAAATCCAATAGCTCATCGAACCGCATTCCTCGACTGTAACACACGTGTGATTATAACCGTGTTGTACTGAATATTTATTCAACCTCAACGATTTTAACTGTTTCATTCGCTCTCATGGGCGGATGCAAAGCAAGAACGGGGGGAGGGGGGGGGGGATTTGGAAATTTGTGTTTAACTGTTTTAAGTAATGGTTAATTAAGTTTAAATTATTTAAGAAACTTGTCATTATATTGTAACATTAATGTATTATTTTATTTTGTTGTATCTTTGACTTCTTATCTCATCGGCTATCATATTTTTTATTTTTCTCATTCACTTGTTCATTTTCATTCTTTCAAATTTCAAATCTCCAGTTATAAAGAAAATATTAGAGTTAGTTTTTTTAAATTCTTGCAGTATTTTAACTTATGCGTGATTTTTTTTTCGTACAATTAATAGTAATACATAATAGATCGACAATAAGAGGTAATTTTTCTATGAAAGATTAGTAATTTATTATTGACTAACCTTACCAATTTAAATAAATCAGTATGAATAGTGAACTTGTATGATTAGTAGTCAAATTAAATAATCTATTTTGCATTTAACGCATCAAATAGTCATGCGAATTCTTTTACGGTAGCCATTAATTTTTCTTATAGTTTTTTGGCACCCTCCAATTAGACTTTCTAGCTCCGCCCCTGTTCGCTCTTCTCTTTTAAGCAAGAAAAAAACTAAGAATGAAACTAAAGATCTCTGTTGGTAAATAGAAAACCCTGAATTCTCGTTTGGGCAAGGTTCACTTGCAGTTTCAGAAACAAACTAAGAATTCTGGATTTATACGTTCCGTGCTTGTTGATCTCCACGATTTGCAGGTAGTTTCCTTCATTTTGTTGATCCTCAGTAATGCCAGTAGCTCTCTCGTCAACTGTAGAGGACCCTTGTTGCTTTAAAAGAGGTTCTGTATTGATGTTTTCCTCCTCATCCTCAGACTGTTGTAGGGACATTCAAGGCTTATAATTGCTGTCACTTTCCCTTGTTGTGAGCTCCCAAATTTGTCTTGTCACACTCTAATAGATAGATCCGCCAAGTCGAAATATAGCTTCTTCCAGGAACGCACGTCCTTGACGCTAAATAGTTACATGCATGCCAATCAAACAAAGCAATAATCTTGCAACTTTGACTAAGGTCTAACTTTTGTGATCAACCAAAAATTTAATTTAGGCGTCCTGTTGTAAAAGCAAAGACAGTTTTTGTCAAAAGAATGTCCGATAGGTAGCTAGTTGCACCACCTGCTGCTGTAACAGTACATTTTGCTTAACAACGGCTGTACGTTCTTGGAGAAAAAGGTTGCCTAAATCTAATAGACCAGTTATATAATTGCTGCGAAGGGTGACGATAAATTCCAGATAAAATCAAAAGGCTAACACTAATACCGAAGCGTACATGACTTTTGCCGATATGCATGATCTGTTTTCCAAAAGCATGCGGTAGAACAATTTCAAAACAAACATTGCATTGATAATAAAACTATCCAACTGCTCAAATTTATGCCGGCCCAAACTTATATATATATATATATATATATATATATATATATATATATATATATATATATATATATATCCCGTTTGGTCTTTACATAGAGTTAACCTATGCGAAAGTCACAAGGATTTCTATGTCCATCGGTCGGCCAAGAGCCTACCCAAGCCTAAAACGGGTTGGGCTAAACCAGTGCAGTTTTTGTAGGCCTTTGCTGGATCAGGGCCCAGCTCAAGACAGTCCATAGGCCGATCAACCTTTTCCATGTAGTTAGTTAATTAAAGCTTTTAAAAGTTTCTTTCAAACTTTGATGTTTCACAGATTACACTACAGTAATGGAGTTAGTTCATGGATTTGTTTTGTGCAAGGCTAAGGAGAGGCAAAACAATCTGGATTATTATGTCTATATAACACTGACAGAACCCTATTCCATGAGATCACCTAATAATCTGGTATTACGCTCGATTTGAAAGAGACAATCAGGGCTTGGACCTTCAGAGTAAATAACCTGCCTGATGGCTGGCCATGTGCTAAATTAGGCCCTGTTTGAAACCCTTTTTGTTTTTTCGGCCCAGCTTACAAAGTTTTGAAAAAAGTCCAACTTTCTTGGGCTGTTTAGTTCAGTTTGGTTTTTAAAACAATTGACAAGAGTTTTCAAAACTCGGCCCATTTCTAAGAACCCACTTTTTTAGTTTTCTCCGGTTTACAAATTTGATTTTCATGCGTTTTGGGAGGCTCTTTTAGTGAGGTCGAGGCTTTGAGCCTCACTAGTGACAAAGGAAGCGTTTTTTTGGGCTGTGGCCAAGCCCAAGCACCGGCGTCGTCTTTCAGAACTGAACCAAATCTGCCGGCAAGAATAAATCTGAAATTCCAGCCAAAAGGCGAAGGCGTCATCGTAAATGTGAAACTTGTTGATGGATAATAGATTTTTGAAATGGGTTTTACAGGGATGGGATGATGTGAGTGTATTGGAGAAGGCAGAGATCTACATTAAGGATTTCCACAAAAAAGAAGCAGAATACGGTTTCCAGATTTACTAGAATTATAGTTTGTCTTAACAGACTGACCTTTGAGCTCTTGATCTTTCTTTTGCTTTTGGTTTTGCACTAGGGGGAACTCTTGCATTAACCATAGCTTGGAAAAAATATATATATATATATATATATATATATATATATATATATATATATATATATATATATATATATATATATATATCCGATCCAGATCTACCGGTGGAGAAATAGCTATTTCTCGACCATAAGTCTGGTCGTCCACGTGTACTCGTGGATGGACCAGATCTGTACTTTAAAAAAAAAAAAAAAGGGTAACCATTACTCTTTAAAACGGTTACCAAAATACCCAAAAAATTCCCCTCTGAGGTCAAAAAAGCCCCAACCGCTACAAAGTGTAGCACTTAATGGCCCACTTCTAACCACTACTCTTTGTGGCGGTTGGAGTTGAATCGCATTTAAAAACCCTAAAAAAAACCCCAACTACCCCACTAAACCATTAAAAAATCGTAAAGAAAAAACCCAGCTACGCGATTAAAGCATTAAATAACCCTAAAAAAATCCCATCTACCCACTTTCCCTGCAATAAATGACCCTTGACCACTACAAAGAGTAGTAGTGTGGGCCCCTAACCACTACTCTTTGTGTGTGGCGGTTGAGGTTGAATCGCATTGAAACCCCAAAAAACCCTAGCTACCCCATTAAACCATTAAAAACCCTAAAAAAAACCCAGTTACCCCACTAAACTATTAGATAACCCTAAAAAAATCCCAGGTACCCCACTTGCCCCGCAATAAATGACCCTTGACCGCTACAAAGAATAGCGGACTGGGCCCCTAACCGCTACTCTTTGTGGCGGTTGGGGGAATTTTCTCACGAGCTCTCTCTCTCTCTGACACATTCACATAGGATTCTCTCTCTCTCTCTCTCTCTCTCTCATTCACAGATCCCTTTTCTCTCTTTATATACATTCACCAATTCTTGGCTCTCCAGCACCCCTCTCGACAGAAATCCCTTTTCACTCTCCATCATCTTCCTCAACTGTTTCTTCCATATTCTACATAATCTCCACTACAACACAAACAAAAAAAATTCTACGCTAGAAGATCGGTAGATAATTGCTAGTCGATTAGTGAAAATTTTCCTTAAATATACAAGTTCAAAGCAAGTAAGTAATTCGAATTTGCATATGAATCAATGTTAATTTCATGAATTAAAACTTCTTTATCTTCTAATTGGCTTTCATTTTATGCTTAAATTGTTCTTACCATAATCTCAAATTAGGGTTTTTTTAGAAATAGAAATTAGGGATTGAACTAGCGGCTTTTAGATTATGAAATTAGGGTTTTGCTTGAGATTCAAAATTAGGGTTTTTTTAGGTTTTCAAAATTTGGAGGTTTTTAAGGCTTCAAAATTGGAAATTTTTTAGAGATTCAAAATTAGGTATTTTTAGGTTTTCAAAATTGGGGGTTTTTTAGGGATTCAGAATTAGGGTATTTTTAGGTTTTCAAAATGGGGGGGGGGGGGGGTTAGGACTTTAAAATTGGGACTTTTTAGGGCTTCCAATTTGGGACTTTTTAGGGTTTTCAAAATTAGATTTTTTTAGGGCTTCAAAATTGGAAATTTTTTAGGACTTCAAAATTGTGGGTTTTTAGGCCTCCAAAATTGGGGTTTCTTAGGGCTCAAGATTGGGGGTTTCTTAGAGCTTCAAATTTGGGAGATTTGTTAAATAATTCAAAATTTTGGGATTTTTTAGTGCTTCAAAATTAGGGATTTTTAGGCCTTCAGAATTGGGATTGTTTTTAGGATTACGTGTTCTTGTTTTAGTATGAATATTAAGTTAGTTTACGATTATATTTTTTACTTAGAGATATGGAGTTCAACCCCGGACCTTATGATTCATCAATCCTATACTATGACGATGACCACGTCGTGATAGACGTATTTGACAGTGTCGAAATGGGTGTTTTGGAAATAATTCAAAACACAAGTCACCTCGAAGAGCGGGTGCTAAATGAGGAACAAATACAAATATTACACCGTCAGAATTTATTTATGTTCACCGTTCTTCATCATTGGTCTTGGCATGACGTGTGCCTTATATCCGCTCTAGTTGAGCGATGGCGGAGCGAGACGAACTCTTTTCACTTCCGGTTTGGTGAAATGACTATTACATTAGAGGACGTCGGATTTATACTTGGCCTCCCATGTCACGGCAGACCCATTACTTTAGGTAGGACGTCAGCAACGATAGCTCAGATGGCTAGACAGTATTTTCTGGAAATTTTGAAAGAAACTCTTACAACAAACGACATCAAACTTAAATGGCTGAGAGAGCAGTATGGCGTGCTACTTAATACATACACTCCTCATGATTTGGTGATGTATACGAAGGCATGCTTGCTGTATATTATTGGAGTTATATTACTTCCAACGCATTCGAAAAACACGGTGCATCCGAAGTATATGTTGTTCCTGGAGAACCTTGGGGAGGTATACTTGTATTCGTGGGGTTCAGCTGCCCTTGGGCACCTATATCGAGCACTGCACAAAGCTACGAGAAAGGGTGCCAAGTCCATTGCCTCCTGTCTCACTCTATTACAAGTATGAGCATTTATATTCTTGGTTGACGAGTCAATATATTCGTGGTCAATTATTAATTACTAATTCCATATAATGTTTGCATTCACAGGCTCGATCTTACGAGCGGCTACCTACGGGTTGTCCACGGCCACGAGATAATTCTGATGAGACGTGGCCTAGGGTGTGGGCTTGGGGGCATACGCCCAACTGGAAGAGATGGGTAGACCCTCACCACCATCTAAAGTTCTATCGGGTCAAACTAAGATACTGGAGGCCTCACAGGTGACGTGGCAGCCATACTGCAGGGTGATGCATCAGTTGGATGAGTGGTGTTGGCAACTTCCGGTGTCGTACGTGCTGGCAAGTTTGGTTCAGGTACCACTCATTGTCTTCGAAGTATGTGAGTTTCAGATGCCTGATGGAGCTATGAGGCTAGCTGGATGTCTACATGGGATACCAAAACCGCTGTAGACATGCGGCCATACAGAAAAGGTCTAGGGCTGAGCTTCGAGGTTCCTGATGCCTTGGATGTGTTGAGCGACGAGGTGCAACAGTGGATTACTTGGCAGGAAACGTATGATAGCCTTGTATCGTTGAAGAACCCAGGCATCAGTATTGAGGAGTACCTGTAATGGTTTCTGAAGGTGACGTGCACGGGGGTGAATCGCCCTTCCCAGGTGAGGAAGACATCGTATGCGCCACGTGAGATAATCCACCAGTTTTGGGTGATGAACATTGTAAGTCATTTACTTCTGATTCTATTTATACTTGTGCACCTTATTGACCATGCATGAAATGACTAGCCATATTTTCCATGCATGTTTTTTAGGTTGACCTGGGTAGTGAGGTGTTCAAACAGCTGAAGGGGTTTGACTGGTTTGTTGCGCATGCTCCTAACAGTGTCAAGAGGTCCATCGAGAGGTACAAGACTGAAGTTCACAACTTCAGTAATGCGTACCTAGGTTACCAAGGGGAGCCATCGAGTCGCTTACCTCCTGACGTATACGGCTCTTGGCCCCAGAGTTAGGTGACCTAAGTAACTCCCCAGGGGCACCCAAGCATCCGGTTGGATAAAGGAAAAGCAACGAAGCCATTGAGGCCTGCCAAACGAGATTGGATCGACGGGCACTATTTCGGGCCTGAGCCAATCGCTACAGCAGACTTTTCAATTTTGACATTCTAGGTCACACGGATATGAGAACTTTGGCGCCGAAAATAGATATTTTCAAACTTTGTCATGGACACTTATATAGATCTGCTCCAGGTTAGAGAGCTACATTATAACCCTGCCGAACTTTGAAGTTCAACATGTATCCCTCTTTTCTTATCCAACTCATGGTGAACAACATGAAGGATTTCACAGAATAGAGGAGGAGGCGAGGGGTAAGCAAGGGTGAGTAGAGACCATCTCGAAACATGCTAGCCTTTTTGAACTCGAACAATCAATGTCACGCGTTTGAGGCGAACCATATCATAATACTTGGTCTTCATGCAAACCACTTCTTCCTATTAGTTCTCCATCCAGTGAATAAGAAGGTCAACATATATACGATAGCCTAAAGGAGGACGGACCTAGTCAGCAGCTGGCGCAGATGTACAAAACGTACATCAATGCAGTAGTTAGTTTTTATTTGTTGACCTTTGCTCATTGTCTATTCTTATTGTTACATAGGCTTGATGACATTTTTTATTGTTGGATGCAGACTACTATCATTCCGCTAGCATGCCGATATCATTTGGGGGAGGCCATCACGAGCAATCCAACGATGAAGCCTTAGACGGTCGTGATGATACAAGACCAACCAAAGCATTATAACAGTCATGATTGTGGGATTTACGTGCTCAAGTACATGGACTACATAGCTCGTTCGGAGGTTCTCGAATCTACGTCGTGGTCTCGGAGGGATGCCTTGATGTTTAGATATAGGATAGCTTGAGAGTTGAAAAAGAGTGAAGCTAGACGCCTTCCTTACTATTATCCAGAGATGTACTAGATGTTAGTTTGGATTATTATTACTATTGCTGGATTTTGAACATTGGGATTTAAAATTGGATTGTTGGATAAGGGGAAAAGAAATTACAATTTTTTTCGGAAGCTATGAATCCGGTCCTAAAGTACGTGTGCCCGAATAGGGGCGTCATAGAAAAATAAACATTTTCTCGATTTTCACCGAAATTCATAGAAAGGGGGCTAACTAGTGTACCTAAAGTGCGAGGAGCAAAAAAAAAAGTAGAAAAAGAAATTACAAATTTTTCTGGAAGTTATGAATCTGGCCCTAAAGTGTGCCCGAATAGGGGCGTCATAGGAAAATAAAAAAAATATTTGTCTCGATTTTCACCGAAATTCATAGAAAGGGGCTAACTAGTGTGCCCAAAGTGCAAGGAGCAAAAAAAATGGAAACAAAATTACAAATTTTTCTGGAAGCTATGAATTCAACTTTAAAATGTGCCTGAATACGGTCGTCATTGAAAAACCAAAAAACAATTTGTCTTGATTTTTACCAAAATTCATAAAAAGGAGCTAACTAGTGTGCCCAAAGTGCAAGGAGAAAAAAAAAGTGGAAAAAAATGGCCTACGTTTTTTTTTGGAAGCTATGAATCCGGCTCTAAAATGTGCCCGATAAGGGGCAACACTGAAAAACCCTGCAGAAATTTTCTTGTATAAATTTCGACTTAAAAGAGTTGAGTAGTAAGTGTGCCGATAGTATAAACCTAAGGTATGAAGGGATCGCAAAAAAATAAAAAAACGCAGCCAACCGCTACTCTTTGTAACGGTTAGAGATAGCTCTCAGCATCTGCACAGCACCTGTAGTGCTGAGAGCCAGAGTAACGGTTGGCTGCATTTTTTTATTTTTATTTATTTATTTATTTTTGATCACCTCATACCTTGGGTTTATACTATGGGCATACTTACTAATCAACTCTTTTAAGTCAAAATTTATGTTGGTTTTTCAGTATCGTGCTTTATCGAGCACACTTTAGGGCGGGTTTTTCATAGCTCCCGGTGATTTTTGTTCTGTATTTTTTTTCCATTTTTTCACTTTAAGCACACTAATTAGCCCCTTTCAAAACATCAACATTCAACAAACCAAATCACAAATTTCTGCAGTAAAAAAAATAATTAAAGTTCAAATTAAACATTAACCCTAACACTCTTCTTCATCATCTTCCTCAGCAGCCATCTGCCAAGTTCGATACCTAGCACTTTATAATGGTTTTCTTGTCATGATCAGTCATCTTATTACACAACGCACGCTTTCGTAATTTTTTTGACTCATTGCATCTTCAATCGGACTTTTCATACGTATTGCTCGTTTTTGCTCTTTTGTTTGAGAAAGAATTGGATCAAAAATATCATCCTCCTCACCTTGCAGGCTAGTTCTGTCAATGACTAGCTGTGAAGCTCGAGTGATTCTACCGGCTGGAGTCGTCCGAGTAGTCAGAGCGTCCCGTCTGTCTGGTATTGCCACCCTATACTGTGCAAGATTAGCCTTATCCTGTGCGGCTGCTTCAACTTGATACTTGTACCCATCAAATTTGGACGGTGCATCCAATGATAAACCGTGCATGATGTTATCAAGGTGATTATATCATAGTGTCTTTGATTGCTCGAAATCAACAGTAACATTGGGCACGTAAGGTATGTGATCGTGTACTCTATTATCAAATGGGCCGGGCGGCCTGCGATCTACCCCAGCTCGGCCCTTTTTGGCCCGGCCCGGGCCTTTTTTGGGCCCAGATTGGCCGGGCCCTTTTTTGGGCCAGGGCCAGGGCCAGACCTAATTTTTTGAGAAACAGGCCCGGGCCCGGCCAGGCCCTAAAATGGCCAAGGTTTGGCTCAGCCTGGCCCGAAAAATGGCCTTTAGTTTTTTTTAAATTAAGGTGTATTTGCTTGCCTTCTATGACTAAAATGTAGAAGAAATCTATTACTTTTAGATCATTAGTGAGAAAACAAACAAATATTCGTGGCCACAGATCTATTACTTTTAGATTTGAGCTAAGCAACACAATATTTTGAGAAGGCACAAACATACCTTGCTTTGTAAGAAGTGTAAAAAGAAGGAAGAATCAACTTCCAGTTGATGAGTAACTCGAGGAACATGCGAAGTGGGAGGCTATGGTCATGTAGGTTGAATCTTTACTATCAGCTTCAAGGGCCAGGGAAAATGGAAAAATCATTTATTTAAAATTGTACATAATTTTAGATTTGACTTCCCCTGATCAGTTGGCCCAAGTTCTGAGTGATTGGGGAAGCAAGTGTTGAGTTGTAAAAAAGTTTGTACTAATTGATAATTAGTCGAACTTATTTGTCAATAAATACCAAACCGACTAATTCCAACCTCTTACATATAAATTAGTATTAGTACTGTGCGTAAAAAAATACCTGTTAAAATACATATAAAAAGCTAGTATTTATATTATTAAATAATAATATTATTTTGAATAACAAAAAAAAAAATTGGGCCCGGGCCCGGGCCCGGCCCTAGATGTTGGGCCTAGGGCCTGGGCTTGGCCTGGGCCCAGATTTCCCTCATTTTGGCCCAGCCCGGCCCATTTTGCTAGAGGCCTGATGGGTTTGGACTGGGCCTGCCCAAGCCGGGCCCATTTGACACCTTTATACAACGCTTTCAACCATTCACGACTGTGCAAAGAGTAGTCATCCATTAACTTGGCCCACCTCCTCTCGAACACGTCGATCGTCAACGATTTCTTCACACATGTAGTAAAGTCTCTCTTGAATGTCGGATGGTTTGCATATACATTGTGAAGCCGTTCGTGATATTTGTTGCTTATGTGCCATGTGCACAGGCCATGATGAGTATCTGGAAAGACCCTACCGATTGCATTTTTCATTGTTAAATCCTGGTCGGTGATGATGGTTTTTGGAGGAATATGATACATTGCTACAAGCCACATTTCAAATAACCACGTAAATGACTCCTCCATCTCATCCCTAAGTAAGGCAAAGCCAAACAAGATTGATTGATAGTGATGGTTCACTCCGGTAAATGGAGCAAAAGATATAGAGTACTTATTTGTGCAGTATGTGGTATTAAACGTCACAACATTGCCAAAGTTTTAGTAAGGAACTCTAGAATGGGCATCCGCCCAAAATATAATACTAATGTGGTTCTCATCATCCAGTTGGAAACTATAGAAAAAGCCAAAATTCTCACCTTGAACGCGCTTGAAGATATTAAGCGTAGCTTGAAAATCACTCTTATTGAAAGACTCTCTCCTCTAAGCACGAAGTTCATTTTGAAGGTCTACTTCGTTGAAACTCAACTTGTCAATCCCCTTAGCTTGGCTCGAGAAAACCCCCATCATTATAGAAGGTGGAATTTTTGCTTCGGCCATTGTTAAATATCAATTGTCTGTGTGCTGCACTTATTTTTCGGTGCGAATGAATTTGATTGACCTTACTAGGAGTCATCAATTGATAATTATGGCTCAACTCGAATCTCGTCACAACCCAATGGTTTTCATAATTTGGTGTACTACATACACATGGGCTTTGCAGCCGGTACCTGGAAGTGTGTCCCTTTTCTATGTCTTGTTGGCCCTTCATCACTGATTCGAACAACCGGGAGTACATGTGGTGCTCCTCTATGACACTCAAATAGTCGAGAACAAATTTGGTTTGTTTCGCCAGTCGTTTTGATTCTAACACTAAAACCCAGCCTTTTGAATATGCTCTGTAGTATGCTTCAACTTTATCCAGTATTTGAAAAACTTGACCTTTGTAAGGTGGGTCAGAATCTTCACAAGAATTATTTCCTCCAATTGTATCCATATTTATGTTATAATCTACATAAATATTTTTTTATAAATTATCAACACATCATAAAATTAACTTTAAGTTTTGTAAAGTAAAGAAACTGAAATGAAATGAAGTGAAGAAAAGGAAAAACTTACTATGTAGTATTGTTGCTTTCAATTGTCTCTTCCTTCAAGATAATTGCTCCAATTTTGAACACAAGCCAATATCATCAAATATGGATAAGTTAGCTTCAAGATAAGAACTTGGATTCTTGCTAGAGACTTAAATCTTTGTGATGTTGGAAGAGTTTAATAGAGTTTTTGTTTGGGGTTGATGAAAGATATGGTGGTGAAGAAATGGGGGTTTAAGGTTTATGGCGGATGAAGAAATGATTAGGATTTGGGGTTGATGAAAGATGTGGTGGTGAAGAAATGAGGGGTTAGGGTTTATGGAGGAGGAAGAAACAGTTAGAGCTCGTGAGTGGGGAAGAAAAATAAAGAGAGAGAGAGAGAGAGATAAAGAGAGAAAGAAAGAGATTGAGAGAGTGTTGGAGAGAGGGAGAGAGAAAAAAAGGGATCGAATGTAAGAGAGAGGCGCAAAAAAAATCCTCCAAATCACTACAAAGAGTAGAGGTTAGGGGCCCACCAACCGTTGCTCTTTGTGGCGGTTTGGTGGGAATTTATGGGCCATTAATTGCTACACTTTCTAGCGGTTGGGGGAATTTGGTGGGACCATAACCGCTAAAAAGAGTGGTGGTTGGGGCTTTTTTTGTCTGCGAGGGGTAATTTTGGGAATACTATAACTGCTTTAAAGAGTAGCGGTCACCACTTTTAAAAAAAAAAACAGATCTGGTTCATCCACGATTACATATGGACGGCTCAGATCTGGTGGAGAAATAGCTATTTTTCCACCGATAGATGTGGATCGGCTCTATATATATATATATATATATATATATATATATATATAGGGGAGCTGATCCATTGATAGCTCTAGCAAAATAGGATAAGTTGCTAGCGTTATCTGGCCGTCCACGGGAGATCTGTGGACGGTCCAGATCTTTTTTTTTTGCATTTTTTTAAGTTCGTCCGCTACATTATGTAGCGGACAAATTCTGGACAAAAAAACCTTCCAGCTCCGTCCGCTACATTGTGTAGTGGACGAGTTGGCATTATTTTTTCTCTCATTCTCTCTCCTTTCGGTCATTATTTTTCTGACATGCTTGTCTATCTCTTTCTCCCATCAATTTTCTAACTCCTCTCTCTTTTCTCTCTCCCCCTTCTCTTCTCTCTGTCACTTTCATCTCTTTCTATTTATCCTCTTTGCCGACGATCTTGTCTGTCGTAAGGAGAATCGAATCGGAGACCCGCAAGATCTGAGCCGGAGCAGAGTTTGAATCGGAGGAACATGTATTGAAAATCGTTTTTTGATTTACTAGCTTTTTAAGTGATTGCTTTTCGCCGGAGTGGCGCGGTGGATCTATCTACTCATTTCAACATTTACGGCTAGAGCGGCGCATTGGTTCTTCGGCGATGATGGCAATTGTGGGTTTGTTGATGGCAAAAGACATTGTTTTGGATCTGCATATTGCAATGATAAAAGACATTGCGTGACTGAAAATATAGAGAACCTAGAACATCTAACACATCTAACACAGAACCCAGTTAATTTGGTTGTGGCAATTCGTCCGCTACATAATGTAGCGGACACAACGAGCATTAATGACAGAAAGAGAAATGAGAGAGAAGGACACGAGCATTGATGACAGAAAGGAGAGAGATAGACAAACATGTCAGAAAAATAATGACTGAAAGGAGAGAGAATGAGAGAAAAAGTAATGCCAACTCGTCCGCTACACAATGTAGCAGATAGAGCTGGAGGGTATTTTTATTCAGAAATTGTCTGCTACATAATGTAGCGGACGGACTTAAAAAAATACAAAAAAAAGATCTGGACCGTCCACAGATCGCCCGTGGACGGCCAGATCGCGCTAGCAACTTATCATATTTTGCTAGCACTATCAATGGATCAGCTCCATATATATATATATATATATATATATATATATATATATATATATATATATATATATATATATATATATATATATATATATATATCAAATAAGAAGACTTAAATCTCTAACCATCAATTTTGGGATTGCATGACACAATTTCTTCCTCTTTCTAAGCCTCAATCCCTTAGATCTTGTTTATTCCCTTAATTTTCTCAAATATCCCCTTTCAAAATTTTCACATAATCATGATAATTCTGAAATTCTCCATTATTATCACATTACTAATTCATAATTGTCTCCTCATCATTTATCTCCTTCGGTAGAAAGGAACTCTCCAATTTAAATATCTTCTTCACAATCGCACCAACAAAAAGGAGAAAACGTATTAGAGTTGTAGTTTATTTAGTGAATAAATCAATACTTTTTCTTTCTCATTTTAAAATTTTTAGAGATTTATTTTGTGGTGTGTATTTCAGATGAATCTATGATGGATGTGTTGATTGGCTTCTTCTTTTTTTCTTTCTTTGTACTCTATCTACAAACAAAATTAGGTATGCGTGATCTATCGTGACACATTCTTTCTTTGCACTTCAACATATGTACGTGTTGATCGGTTTCTATTTCTTTCGTAGGTGGCATTTAATTAGTGAATGTTTCTATTTTGGTATGTCCTTGACATAGATTTGGTAGTTATATTAAAAAAAATTGAAAGAAATTTTGTTAAAGGTGTGGACAGACCTTGAAGACATGCTGATGGGTACAAACGAATAATTTTTTAGGTCAGGTATGTGATAGTATTTTGTTTGGTACAATATTATTTTGAATAAGCACTCTAATTTGACTATGTGTTATATTTTTGTAGCGTTGAAGCATCAAAGTGAATGTTGCTGATGGGAAACTTCGTCAACTATTTTGTATTCTAAATTTTCTTTTTAAAATTATTTACTCGATAGTTATTAAATTAGTTGAAGCACAAGTACAGTAACTATGACTTTATGGTTTGTTTAGATTGCAATTGTTACAACACGCACCTGCCATCGCTTTTACTATTTTTATTATTGTTACTAATAGTCATATATGACCTTCTTTAATTAACACTTCACCAATTATTAGAAAAAATATTTATGTATGCAACGCATGAGTTTAAAACTAGTATAGATTGGATATGGATTCATGAAACAGATTTGACTCGGAAAATCTAGGATTAGACAAGGAAAGAAAAAAAAAGACTTTTGACTTTCAAAACAAAATGGATATTACGAATCTTTGTTGAAATCTTAATTAGTTGAAGATTTCTGAAATGGTGAAACCTTAGCTGAATATTTTCAAAACAATCTGAATATACTATGTGCCAATTCGGCAAGCCTAATCTGATGTATAGAGACTACAATCAATAAACAGACAATAGATATATCTATGTTATATGTGTGTGTTTGCACATGTAATCTTGCATTTGTTGTGCTGGGCTTTTGATTATGTACGTAGAGGAAGCTCTTTGATTTGATCAACATTTTTAGTTATTTTGTACTTGTGTGATCGTGTACTCGTCTGAGTCCACTGTGAGCTTATCCAAAAATCACATGGGCAATACAATATGACTCATGTTAATTAGTACTCGTAATGTAAGTTTTAATCAACTTATATGGCCATGTACTCTTGAATTGTCATGTTATGCCCATTGTTTCATTATGTTCATTTTCATTACAATATGTGGATGTGATGGTTAACGGTCATTTTTGTTAGTTATAATTGAGATGATTAATACTTTCAGGATTTTGCAAGAGAAGATATGTTTGTTCAAGGCGCTGAGACCCATTCAGAAGATCAAATCCCGATAGATTTAACCAATTCCTTTACCCTTGTCAACACCATTATCTCTACCATCATCGTCCTAGTTGCCACTACTAAAATATTTGTGTAACCACCGCCAATTACAATACCTTTGCATTGACGCTATCATTGCCACCACCAATTGGCACAAACGTCTACGATTAACACTTTCACATTGTCAACATCCACCACCCCTATCACGATTATCACCACTACCACTTCCATAATTACCATTTGCACATCACACAATCCTAATTAACTATCACCATCAACCCACCCTTAATTACCACTGCCTACAATGACCACCATGGTCACCATACCCACCACCTTAGTCACAGATATGAGCCAAAGCCCAAAACAATCATCAAACTTCAACCGTTGCCATGGCTTACGTACTGAAACCACCACAACCACCAACTCCCAGATCTGTGTCTTTGATTGATTTTGACGACCATCACCACCGATACCCAACTCACTAGATACAGATCTGACGACAACTACTATACCTATTTCCACCATCACCACTGACTGCCACACATCCACAACAACAACCATTCTTCGTGATGGGAGAGAGGAGTGGCAGGAGGCTAATTGGATGTACAAGTAGATTGGGAACCCTAGAACCGTGTCATTTACATGGTATGTGCCGTTTTTTGCTCAAACGCATAAAATGACGAATCTAGCACTCAACTCAATAGGAAAAACTAACAGAATGACTAAAATAATGATGGGGCATAATACAATGACCGGTTTCAAGGATTTACATGGACTAATATAAAAAAGGGGCAAAGTAAAAGGAAAAAAAAAATCAGGAATAACCCTTTTCAGTATTACCTTCATGAAATTTGCTCTGTCCTAGACCCAAAATAATCGGTCTTTTCATTTGCTTTGTCTATTTTGAAAAGTATGCGCATTGAAGTTCCCCACCCCAAAAAAAAAAAAAAGAAAAAGAAAAAAGAGCTTCAGAAATGAACTAAAATACGCTGTGGGCAACACTTTGATCACCATCCGTAGCTGCACTAATACAAAAATACGTTTGTCGAGGGAAAAATCATGAGGGCAACCTACTATATTACCAGTAGTCAACGTGATATGTCATTCATTATCTGTCTATTGAAAAGGTCGGGTACATAGTCATCATCTGATGTTCCCCACAAATTTCCTAACATGACCACCATATAAAATATATCTTCAGTCATAAAAAAATTGTGATCATAGAAAGACGGCGTGAGGAATGGTTGAGAAAGTTCGCCAACGCGTGAAAGACTCGATGAAGTCGTCTTTGAACGGCTGCCTTCCCCGAATCTTCCTATTCCAATCAATAAATACCCACAAGTTCTTTGCCAATCTACGATTATGCCCTTGCTTCATTCAAGATGTCCAAGTCTTCCTTACTGTAGTTTGATTCTTGATCTCAAACTCACCGGGGACGTGGAGTACATGAAAAAAAATGGGAAATTAGTTCGAAAAACGATGGGTATTTTGGTCAAAAGGCCAAGTCAAAGCTCATATATACTGAGATACATTGGTAAATCAGTCCAACACCCACCTCGTATGTTCGCCTCACCTCCCCCCCTTCTCCTTCTTCATCTTGTTTCATCACTGCACCAAACCAAAGATCCGTTCAAGAAAGCAATGGACGAGAACAAGAAGAAATGCAATTTCTAGGGCTCTTTGGCATCTACAAGGAGGCCTACAAGGTCATCATCTCATGGCGAAAAATCTTCAGCCAAATCACTCTGGCCCTGATTCTCCCCCTATCCTTCATCTTCCTAGCTCACAAGGAAATTTCCAATTTACTCTTTTGGAGAATCCTGGAAACCCAATGGGAGTTGCACCAAACTCAAGCCGGCTCGAAGAAGTTCCACTATCTGTCCGATCACATACGGTCCGAATGGATCACCTTTTATCTGTTCAAAGCCGCATACTTCACCTTCCTCCTGATTCTGTCCCTCCTCTGCACATCCGCAGTTGTTTACACCATTGCTTCGGTATACACCAGGCGTGAGGTGACATTCAAGAAAGTCATGTCCGTGGTCCCAAAGGTTTGGAAGCGGCTCATGGCTACTTTCTTGTGCGCTTTCCTGGCTTTCTTTGCGTACAACCTTCTTGCGTTTCTAGTTATAGCTATATGGTCTATCACGCTCACTGAAACACCAGCCGAAACTCCCACTTTAATCATAATATTGATCCTATACGTGGCAGGGTTTGTGTATATGACCATTATTTGGCAGCTGGCTAGCGTTGTATCGGTGTTGGAAGATTCGTACGGGTTTAAGGCGGTGTTGAAGAGCAAGAAACTAATAAAAGGAAATCTGATGGTGGCCTCGTTTATCTTTCTCAAGTTGAATTTCCTTCTGGTTGTGATACAAGTTGTGTTTGACATGCATGTTGTGCATGCCCGATGGTACCACGGGCTGAGTTTTGGGAGTCGCATCGGATTTGGGATCTTGTGCCTTTTGCTGCTTTTCAAGTTGATTCTCTTTGGACTGGTCATCCAAACGATTATTTACTTCGTGTGTAAGTCGTATCACCACGAAAACATCGACAAGTCGAACTTGTCCGAACACCTCGAGGGATATTTAGGAGAATATGAACCTTTGACTACAAAGGATGTTCAGCTTGAGCAGTATCAAGTTTGATCGGCTGTGTTGTATTTGGTAGTTCCCAATCATATATACTCATACTTCAGTTGTGAGATAGTCGAGGTTCTTTAAAATGCTTGTATATGGACAGAAGCAAATTCTGCGACTTGGAAATTTTGATTACCAGATAAAGCTTTATTGTCAAGACTGGATACTTCATTGTAGTTATATTGCTTGGTTGTTATTATTGCTATTGTCAACTCCTCTACAACATTATTCTCTTATAAAATGATAGCTCTTGCATCATGTATTTTGGGTAGTTTACACACGTCTTGCTGGAAGCGGATTACAATAACAATATAAATTGTAGACAAGCAGGATAAATCTTCCAACAAATGCAGGATAAATCTTCCAATACTTGGGAAAGGAAAGAAAAGCCTTTTGCGTGTACCCAACAACAAGAAGGACAAAGAGAAAAATGCGTACGCATCAGCATCTGCAGAAACATAGCAGCATCTTGAGCTTACGTCCAAACTATATAACACAAACATAGCAACATCTGCAGCATTATCCAAAGGCTGCATTCTTGTTAGGCCTCTTTGTCGAGGAAACGGACGTTGAACCAACCTATAACCACCTCTGCACTTACTTGCTTGGTCTATTAATCTGGTATCTACTGAATAATTGCGTAGACTGTCTACTAAATAAGCTAGTGGAATAAGATTTCCACCTCAAAATAGCATTCGCTAACCTTAAATCCAACGTAATTGACGACACCTTGTTCCGATGCAGATGACAAATTGTTACACAAGACCGAAGGAGAAAGCCACTGTCGACCATGTGTCCATTGCACGAAAATTTGGACACCAAAGAATTTTGTAGACATTCGAACCATGAAAATCTAAACACTGTGCCCTTATCAATGATGTATCAGTTTCTTGGTAAGTCACAATGTTAAAATTTTGGGTAAATTGCACACGGCATCCCTGAGGTTTAGCCTAAACCACGCCGCACCTACTAAGTATTTTTATTACTCTCCAACCCTTGTAGTTTGTCATTGTTTCATATAAAACCCACTTCTGCTAGGGAACTCTCAAAAAGAATTAGGGCAACATAAATTTAACACGATATACCTAAAATGCCCTTTTGCCCTATTTTCTAGCAAGCTTTTCTTAGGAGAGAATGACGGCGGCGTCGAGGGTGAGTGGCAGTTGGTATTGACGATTGGTTAGTGGAACTGCTGGGTTATTGCTGCGGGTGGTGTGGGCCTGGTGGTGGTCGGTGACGGTCTACACCGGTGGGTCAGGTTGTGCAGATTTGGGTCCTCAAAACCATGGTTGGCGACGAGTCTACCTCATTCAGCTCGATTGTGTCAATATCGAATGGGAACAGGAAGGCGTACGATCTCGATGAGGATATCGATGGACTTTTCACTTCAGATGGGCCACTGCTCATGCCGCCTAGCAAGATGATTTAGGAAGGCTTTGCACTTTGTGAATGGCGGCAGCAAGGCTCTGATCTAGATTTATTGTGATATCGCAGTGTTTAACTTTATAGATTTGGTTTTGTGTAGGCATTATTTTTAATTGCTTTGGATTGTGCTTTTATGTTTTGATCTGGCAAAATTTTGCAGTTGAATTGGAAAAACCAATGGCTGGTAGGTGCGCCGTCGATGAGTTGCGCGGGTGATCGATGGCGATGCTGCTGGTGATGAGTCAGCGGAACGTTGAGGAGGTCAATCAAAGGAGATTGCAGAGGGTGATTGGAGATCACCGGGAGATTCGATTGATTTGGGCGCCACCTTAGTGGCCAATGTTAATGCGATGGTAGTTTAGCGGCATATGGTGGTGACTGGTGATGGTGGTGCTGCAGTGGTGGTGGTCTTGGGCTGATGGCCGATATTGGAGCCGACGGTGCTGTGATAAGACCGGCGCTAGCGGTGATTTGGGTGAAGCCGTGGGGTTTCTGGCTATTGGTAAATTTTTGGATAATTTTCTGTTCATATACATGGTAGCGATTCGCCACTACAAAAATTATAGCCAGAGAAAGTGACCATAAATTGATCCGGTGGAGAGAGATGTACAATTGCTAGGGGGTTGGGATGGTGTTTGGGTAGATTTATTTGTTTATGAGGGGTATTAACGTCTTTTTATCAATTATGCCGACTCTGTTAACTGAAAAATAAAAATGTATAATTTAGTATGATAAGAATAATTAGTAGGCACCGTGCCTA
Source organism: Escallonia herrerae (assembly GCA_033070095.1). Taxonomy (NCBI): domain Eukaryota; kingdom Viridiplantae; phylum Streptophyta; class Magnoliopsida; order Escalloniales; family Escalloniaceae; genus Escallonia; species Escallonia herrerae. Next base: position 1,275,590 of record JAVXUP010000003.1, on the reverse strand, counting down.
ATTTAGGTTAAATCTCACGGGTGCCGCGTGTAATTTACCTTAAAATTTTTCACGTTCTGTGATACTTAGACTTATGGCCTTAAACATATAAATTATCGACCTTTACCTTTAACTAAAACTTTGGTTATGTAAGACGTAGCCATGCATCGGAATTTTGACCTTCGGTCTAAAAAACTATCCCCAACTATGAAAAAAATCAAGCATTTTTCATAGTATTACTTTACCCGGATATAAGCGATTTTCTATTTTCTTCAAATGGACAACCGAAGGAAATAGAATGTGAATTCTGGATTGCTGTACTGATGTATACAAAAAGAATATTACGGGGACTTTTGGCAATTTGCGCGTTGACGTGACTGACGATGTTTGGATGGAACGGACTTAGGAAAATTCGCCTACAAGTGAAAGACCCGATGAAAGTCTCCTTCTGGCCGTCTTTCCGGAACTAACAAAGACCTGCAACAAAACAATCCCCCCTTACTTTTCCATTATTTTTCAGTTATACCCTTTTCTTCATTTCATTTTGCTGTTATTTTTGTGAAAATGACGTGGCTTATTTTTGTTGTAACACTTTTTTGAGCATTAATATTAGACTCTCACGATATTAGATATTGTGGAAATCTAGATGGCTCTTGTACTTGCAGATTGAAAAATTAACATACATACATATATGTGCTTGCGCCCGCTCTTACTCACGTAACAAATCATTTTATACAATTTTGTGGTGCTTATAATTTTGCTCGATCTTTCTCTAGGATTGGCTTCTTAGAAAAAGAGTGACGGCATAAACCTAACAATAAATTTCTGGGAATACGGGGTGGAGGAGGGTAGTCAAGTGTAAAATGTGATGGCGGAGACTTCGGGATTAAATTTGATGAGAAAATAGTCATATTTTATGCAAGGAATATTGTGGACCTTATAACATATCAGAGCTTAGGTTTATTCCATAGCGAATAAAGTTGCACAAAAATGCATTATGTAGCCAAATGGATCTGTTTTCTGTACTTATTGTGAGACGGCTGTTTGGTCCAAACAAATCCAATCCAACATCCTATAACTTTTCTCTCAAAAGCCAGCCTCTTACTTCATCCTTTCCTTACCCCTCCTCTTGAGAGCAAATATGGACAGAGAGCAAGAAGAAATGCAGTTTCTAGGGCTTTTTGGCATCTACAAGGAAGCCTACAAGATCATCATCAGATGGAGGAAAATTTTCAGCCAAATCACCCTGGCTCTCATCTTACCTTTAGCATTCATTTTCCTAGCTCATAAGGAAATAGCTAATATACTCTTTTGGAAAATCCTGCACACCGAATTCGAATTAAAAAAAACCAAAGCCGGTACCAGAAAATTCCACTATCTCACGGATCACATAAGGTCCGAATGGATCACCTACTATGTTTTCCAAGCGGCATACCTCGCTTTCGTCCTTGTTTTCTCTCTCCTATCCACCTCCGCTGTTGTTTACACCATCGCCTGCATTTACACCGGTCGTGACGTGACCTTCAACAAAGTTATGAGCGTCGTGCCAAAGGTTTGGAAGCGGCTAATTGTTACTTTCTTGAGCACTTTCGTGGCCTTTTTTGCATACAACGCAGTTGCAGTTCTGATCATAATCTTATGGTTTATCGCGGTTTGGGACTGGGAAAGTGTTGTGGCTGCTATCACTTTCCACGTGATATTGCTTACATACGTAGTAGGGTTTGTGTATATGACCATTATATGGCAACTGGCGAGTGTTGTGTCTGTGTTAGAAGACACTTACGGGTTCAAAGCCATGATGAAGAGCAAGGATTTGATAAAAGGAAAGATGCTGGTCTCGTTGGCCATCTTTTTCAAGTTGAATTTCTCCCTAGTAGTGATTCAGATTGTTTTTGGAGAGCATGTTTTGCATGGACGATGGCACCGGGAAAGCTTTGGAAGCCGCTTCGGGTTTGGGATATTGTGCTTGTTGCTGCTTTTTAAGTTGATTCTATTTGGCCTGGTTGTCCAGACAATTATCTACTTCGTGTGCAAGTCGTATCACCATGAAAACATTGATAAGTCTAACTTGTCCGAGCACCTCGAGGGTTACCTAGGGGATTACAAGCCTTTGGATGCGAAGGATGTTCAGCTTGAGCACTACGAGGTTTGATCAATACATCTGCATGTTGTAATCGCATTGTTATTTGTCCTACTTGATCATGGTAAGATGTTGGAAATAAGAGGTTTAGCCCAACTGAATTCTAAAAGGAAGAATTCTTAGCTGCCCTTACGGAAGTAAGCTTCTATTCCAATTGATTTCCCAAGTTTCCATCAACTACAAGGTACTCTTTTGTAAAGTAGTTTCAAAGTTCCTCAAATCCGAGAAAGAGATGTCCATTCAAGAAAGCCCAAGTTAACGCTGTCTTGCCTTTCAGTAAGGATGCACACATTGGGTTCATGTATCAAGCGTATTATATTCGTAAGTTTACATGCATATATGGTACAATCACTTAATGCATACAGTGATTCCCTTTGGCTTTTTATGTCTGCAAGATATGACGCAAAATGGAACAGAATCCTTCTCTAATATCAAAGGCCTCCATGAAATCTAAAATGTCTTCTCTTTTGCTTCATTCCCGTCTCCAAAATCAAATCCTTCATGTACCCTTGTAAGACCTCCACTTGATCTTCTGACATGTCCATTTCATTTTCCTCCAGTAAATAACTTATGCCCATCAGGATTTCCTTGTACAATTTATCCATATCCTCCTGAAATTCCTTCTTGATAAACTTTCCAGTCCTACTTGAGGAGTTGAGGGGCATACATACTCGTAATGTTAATAGTCTCCAGTCTTATCGCTAATTTAGCTAGTAGGGTTGGATCATCTTTCCTCTTGACATCCACACCCTCATTTCTTATCTCTTATCTACTATAACTCTTAGGGTAGACTTGCTTAAATGCATATCACTTAATTTTAAGTAAGATCATTGAACTTTATTTAGGATAATTTTACATAAAAAGAAAATTACCACCATGATGCTGCCTCAACTAATTTGGTGGTAACACCGTGTCCACTGCACTATAACCTCCACCACAGCCATCATTCTCTTTGCTTCCACCACCAAAATTACCATGCCTAGTCACTATCACCACCATCACCACCACAAGGATAGTGCCACGTCTATTACACTATCGTCTTTGTCACCACGTCCGTGTCCGTCAAAATTATCGAAATATCCACCACACTACGATCAATGCCATGACTACTATGTCTCTGTCTATCGCTACCACTACAATTATCAACACCACATCTTCACATAACACTAGCCCCACCATTGACACCTTATCGACGGCAACACTGCCACCACCACCACTATTATTCCATCGCCACTGCTGCCACCATCAACATGATTTGGCCAAGAAAAATGTTATAAAGTACATATATAAGTGCATAATTTTGGTAAAATGAATAAATTTGTGAGTGGAATAATTTTTAGACATTTGTTTTTGTTATTTTTCTGTCAATTAAGTGCTTAACTTTTTTAGTATTTAAAATTCATTTGTGTTATACATCAGCACTTACTCTACTTCTATTCCTAATGTTTCGAGTGAATCACAACTTTTTTTTTTTTTTGAAAATGTTTAGAACTGCAATTCAATATGACCCGTCAGTATGAGGAATCGGACTCGAGACCTTGAGGAAAAAAATTTTGCTACTGTCCCGGTTGGAGGAATCTTTCTCCTACCCCTATATAGCGACAATCAATTATCTCCAAATGTTTCTAATGGCTTTATTTAGTGACGCTAAAAAAGTGCTGCTAATAATTATCACTGAAAGCGTTAGAAGAAAAGTCACTAGAAATATTTAGTGACTATTAATTCACTACAAGAAAAAGGTTATTTAGCGACAGATTGTTATCCGTCGCTAAAAGTCATTTCAGCGACGGTCAATATCGTTGGTAAAAGTCGGTCGCTAAAAACTTTTACCGTCGGTAAAAATCTTTACTGACGAATTTTTAGCAACCGGCTATAAGCGACGGATTTCCTGTGGCTAAAATACTTTGAAAAATTTCCTATTTTCGACCACCTTTTTAAAATTTAGTAGAAATTTTTTAGCGAGGGATTGTTTTTGTCGGTAAACATTCCGTCGCGAAAATTACACCTTTGCGACGTAATATGTCGTTGCTAAAGTATCCGTCGCTAAAAGTCATAACTTTAAGCAACGGACTTTTAGCGACGAAATTTTTTCCGTCGCAAAAAGTCCTAATATAAATATCTACTTTCCTTTCTTTTTTTCTCTCTCCCCGTTTTCTCTCTCACTCACTGGCCGTTTCTTCCCCCGGCGATCCCCACTCTGGTGACACCCTCCCCCCACCCGCCCCGTCCCGCCAGTGATAGCCCCCACGACGTCGTGCCCCTCCACAGCTCCAGTGGCCCTCCACTGCCGTACCACCGCCGCCGCACCACCACCGTCACCGGTATCTCCATCTTACCCTAATTGTTTTTTAATGTATATGGTTTAACGCAAGTAAGTTTGAATTCAATATAATGTGGTTAATTATTTTGAGTTTGAGTTTGAATTTATGCATGTAAGTTTGAGTTTGAATTTAATTTTACCCTATTAATTGAAGTTAATTTGTTGTAATGTATATTGTAATTTTACTCTAATTGTACATTGTTGCATGTTGTAACTTTAATTAACATTAACTAAACTTGAACTAACCCTAATTGACCCTAGATAACTCTTAAATTAAACCCGAATTAAAGTTTAAAACTCAATTAACCCCAAAGAACTAAATTAGCCCTAACTGGCCTAACTACCCAAATTAAACCCGATAAACCCTAACTAAATCCTAATTAACCCTAGTTAAACTAATTAGGGTTAATTGGGATTAACCCCGATAAACATTAATTAAACCCTAATTAACACTAATAAGTCCTAATTAATATTAATTAGCCCTAATCTAATCGAACCCTAAATTGAACTAATTGATCCCTAAATTGAATGCCCCAATTCAACTGAATCCTAAATTGAACTAATAGAACCCCCTAATTGAACTCTAAATTGAAGTAATTGAACCCTAATTTGAATGCCTTAACTGAATCGAACCCTAAATAAAACTAATTGAACCCTAAATTGAATGCCCTAATCTAACCGAACCCTAAATTAAAGTAATTGAACCCTCTAATTGAACCCTAAATTGAATGTCTTAGTCGAATCGAACCCTAATTTAAACTAATTGAACACTAAATTGAATGCCCCAATTTAACCGAGCACTAAATTGAAGTAATTAAACCATAATTGAACCCTAAATTGATGTAATTGAACCCTAATTAAACCCTAAATTGAATGGCCTAATCAAATCGAACTCTAAATTAAACTAATTGAACCCTAAATTGAATGCCTTAATCGAATCGAACCCTAATTTAAACTAATTGAACCCTAAATTGAATGCCCCAATTCAACCGAGCACTAAATTGAAGTAATTGAACCATAATTGAATCCTAAATTGATGTAATTGAATCCTAATTAAACCCTAAATTGAATGGCCTAATCGAATCAAACCCTAAATTAAACTAATTGAACCCCTAATTGAATCTTAAATTGAATGCCCTAATCCAATCGAACCCTAAATTGAACTAATTGAACCCTAAATTGAATGCTCCAATTCAACCGAACCCTAAATTAAACTAATAGAACGCCCTAATTGAACCCTAAATTAAAGTAACTGAACCCCCTAATTGAACCCTAAATTAATTGCCCTAATCGAATCGAACACCAAATTGAAATAATTCAAGCGCATCGGATATGTGCATTTTGAACAATTTTTTCCATTTGAACTTTGATCATTTGTTTGATAATTTAAGGTTGTTAATTGTGCAATTGAGAATTATAATTATTGATCGATGATTTTATGTTGTTAATTGATAATTTTAGGTTATTAGTTGTGTATTTGAAGTAATTGAGATTATTAATTGATGATTTCAAGTTATTAATTGATGATTTAAGATTGTTAATTGTGCATTGAGCATTTGAGATATTGAGATTGTTGACGGAGGATAAGACCCAATTGAATTGAATGTGTAATTTTTATTACATTGAGCATTTGAGAATTGAGAATTTAGATTGTTGACGGAGGATGGGACCTAATTGGATTGAATGTGTAATTTTTATTAATTTTTATTGCATTTAGCATTTGAGAATTGAGAATTGAGATTGTTGACGGAGGATGGAACCCAGTTGGATTGAGATCCTCGTTAGGTAGCACAAATATGGACATCGCGTCCGATCGCCGCCGACACCAAAACAACATATTTTAGCTTTATACTTGTGGACACCTCTTCAATGGGTGTCCAGCACCTCTTCAATGGGTGTCTGACACGGTGTCTGACAATTAAAAAATAAATTAATATCTTCAAACATCGCCGAGAGGTGTCGGACACGTGTCCGGATGTCTCGATGAGGTGTCGAGGTGTCGTTAGGTCACAGACACCCCATCCGATCGACACCGACATCGAAAAATATCACATTTTGGCTTTATACTTGTGGACACCTTTTCAAAGGGTGACAGACACCTTTTCAAGAGGTAACGGACCCGGTGTTTGGCATTTAAAAATAAATCAATGATTTCAGACGTGTCCGGAAGAGTTGGACATGTGTCGGTAGGTGTCGGACACGTGTCCGAAGATATCCGACATGTTTTCGAAGGTGTCCGACACATTTTCGGATGCGTCGATAAGGTGTCGGTAGGTCACGGACACCCCGTCCGACCGACACCGACACCAAAAAATGTCTCATTTTGGCTTTATACTTGTGGACACCTCTTCAAAGGGTGATGGACACGGTGTCCGGCATTTAAAAATGTCACATTTTGGCTTTATCTATATGAAGTCATATATGGATAGGATACAGGCTATTCGTGGCCGAGCTGGATGCCGAGCTGCTTCCTCTCCGGTGGGTCCCACCTCGTTATTAACCACTGATGACGAGACGTAGAGTGCTTGTGTACAGCAGATGGGGCCCCAGCTCCAGCCCAGCCCCAGCCCGATGCAGATTCATCCCACACGCGCGGTGATTCTCCTTCTTCCGTGGGTTCTACCTCAGGTATAGTTAATAACGGTGTTTAGTATATTTTTGCTAGCCTTATATTTAAAGTATATTTGAACTATATTAATGTCTGTGTTTTGTAGGATCTCGATGAGGCCGTGGCCCAACACATAGGATACGTATCGACGCCAAGCATAAATAGAGACTTACGCTCACCCAGGAGGGCCTGTAAGTAAAAAAATTACATCATGCCGTATATTTAAAATTTTGGGGTGTTAATTTATATTTGAATTGTATTAATTTATTTATTTACTTCTTTGGCAGGATCCTGAAGAATCAGGCAAGGAGGAAGATTGGGGTTCTTGTGAAGGGCCGATTTTTCGAGCCACGCCTGTACTGGAAGGACTGGGATGGCACTGCGAGGGAGTCCCTATGGGAGGAGTGGCTAGTACGGTGAAGTATTTTTTTTCTGTCATAGTATTTGTTTAATTAGAGTTTGTTTTCTATAGTTAATTTGTGTTATTGAATGCCTTACAAGAGGGGTTCACGTTTGACTCGCCTGATCAGCAGGCACTGGGGCGACAGGCCTTCTTTGCTTTCATCGACAAGAATTACCGCCGATGGCTCCACGACGCACAAGACCGGGCGAAGAAGATGTTGCCCGAGGGTGCCTTGATGACGGAGATGAAGACATATCCTCCACATTGTATATCTCTGACTGTATGGGGAGACGTGATAGATCGGTGGGCTGCGGATCCAGGCTGGGATGCCAAGAGTAAGAGCAAGGCCGCGAATAGACAGAACAAAGAACCGACGCACACAGGGGGGTCAGTGCCACACGACATCATTCTACACATGAAAGCAGTCCAGAACCCAGATCTGGAGGAGGATTAAGTCGTAGCTCTGACGTATAAACAAACTCACGTGCAGAAGAAAGAGAAGGACGAGGCGCACCGGGCCGGCGACTATGTTTCAAATATTGTCCTGCGGATCGATGCGAGTCAATTTGTTTAAGTTGTTAATTTTTTGTCATTCTATCCTCAATGTCTGTTGCGTTAATTAATGCCCTAACATATTTTTAAATCATTATTACTTTTATAGGCCTCGTATGAACAGCTTAGGGGGTTCGAGCAGCAGTCCGGACAACCATCAGCGTCCACTAGTACGTGTGCGAGTACTGGGGCTTTGAAGCGATGGCTGGATATGCCGGAGGTCGTCAATCGGCCGAGAGGCCGCATCCGTGGCTTGGCTAGCACGACTGCTCGTGGCGTGATAGGAGCTCCTCACCCCCCCTACCCCTCCACAGACACCAGCTCCTCGACATCCATTGGACAAGGAGGAGATCTAGCGCATTTGTTACGGTGGTGTTGAGGATGATCAGGAAGCATGATCAGCAGGGTACCCCTGTTGGACATGCCGAGCCAGCCCCGGATCAGCAAGATCCAGATCCGGGACTCGGCAACCCCTGATGAGCCCCTTCTCGTGCCCGACCCTAGCTTGTCTCCCCCCCGCCCGGCTTGTACTCTTCTCCCCTCCCTAACCGGTTGTATCCGGTTCCCGATTTGCTCATCATGAGTTTTTTTTAGTAAATAACTATGTCGCAAAAAATACAATATTAGACGACGGATTTAAAAATTTTATCGCCAAACTTTTAGTTACGGATTATCCCGTCGCTAAAAGCTTTTTCTATAATGATTGTCACTACATACGGAATTGAAAGAAGATTCCTACAAACTGGATAAGAACCAAAGTTTGTTCTTCAATGAAAACCTTTGTCACTTCCACCGTCCCCCGAGATAGAGTGAATCACAACTTATGACATGTTTTCTCCATTTTCCTAGACTTTTCTCCTAACTACTTGGTCTCCTGAAGACGCGCTGTATTTACTCTTCCCCTGCCCATCATACCAACTAGCTCCCTCTACTGAACGAACCTAAGTTCCAACTACCTAGCCTAAGTTTAGGTTTATAGATTAACCTTTTTACCCACATTCGCCTAGTGTTGTGCAAGAACTCTTGCTTTCCTGTCATCGCACCATTCGAGCACCGAAACAATGCCCCTAGCTTATCTTTAATTTGAAACAGCGGTAGGCAGGGGCAATACATTGCTTTCTAGGAATGCCCTAGTATTTACGCGTAATTCGTTTGAATTCTTCATGGAATATAATTATGTTCTAGACTGGTCGTCAACCTTTTGCAGCCATCCTCGTTTGATTTCTGTGGTAGGAAAGCCTGACGTTATAAAATGAGAAATGCAACTACCCAACTACCGAATGAAACAGTTCTTGGACGCAAAGGTTGGTGCATTTTGAGAGGTACACGAGTGAGCACATTGACTACATTTTGAGCTTTTTTTTGAGCGACTAAATGTCTAATTTTGATTAATTTTTTTTGAGCTTTGGAGAAAACCCTAATGTATAATCTTAGGGCTTTTATTTTATTTTTTTTTGTCTTTTCATTTCCCTCTCCGAGCTCCCGCCGCCCTCTTCCCCGGAGCTCTCACCGCCGCCCCCCCTCCTTTTCTCCCCATTCCGTCACCGCCGGCCGATTCCCCCCGGGGTTTCCCTTCGAGCCGTGCAGCGTCTGTGCTGCTCCTGCCGCGCACACCGCGCCTGTGCTGCTCCTGCCGCGCACGCAGCCCCTTTGCTGTTCCTGCCCGCCGCAGTAAGACTTTGCTGCTCCTGCCTGGAAATTGCTCTCTCACCGTAAATTGCTGCCGTCCGTTTTGCTACCGCCGTTTCCCACTCTGATTTGCTGCCGCAGGTAAGGTCACCACTCTCCTCTTTTCTCCTGTTTTCTCATGATTTTCTCTCTTTATATTTTCTCTTTCCTTTTCTTAAGTCCATTTTTTTTTGCAATTACATGTTCAGATTACTAGATAATTCTTGAGTCCATTTTCTTACATCATCTGAGATTTCAGTTTTTGCAATATGATGGCATTGTATCTCAAAACACAGCGTGTTTACCTTTCTTTTTCCTTTTTGATAAAGAAATTGTGTACATCATCATATAGCTTGGATAGGCTTTGATACAGGTAAAACACATACTTAGTTTGCTTTTAGACAAAGAACATAAAAGTTAGTGTAAAATCGCTTCTCACAATACCATTTTATCTTAAACTTTGTAATGTGTCCAATTCTGTATAAGAAACTGAGATTTGCAACCGAGAAATAACATGCTCCACAAGCTTGTCAAAATCTTGAGCAGCTGGGATTTGTAAGTGCCATCAAAAGAAGAAAGGAGAGAAATAGCAGATTCAAGGGTTCGATCATGGGATGCCATGATCTTAAACCTATCTCTGATCATGTAAAAGCAATCGGGCTAAAACGTCAAAATCATGCAATTTTTATACTATCTTTGCGATCTTTATTTACCAAAAAAGAAACGGAGGGGTTTGGTTTGGTTCATAGAAACAAGCACTCGTGAATGTTCATCTGTGCCAGAAATTACCAATTTGGTTATATCGGCATGGAATGTTACTTGAAACTGCGTCCCAGGCATGGCCTATTTCTTTCTGCATAGCAATTACCAGAAGTAGTCAACATATGATCAAATCACTTCTTAGAAATAAGATTTGGGACTGCATGGCTTGTTTCCATGTGTTCTGTCTGCTAACACAGTTTGGCTGTAAAGCCCTTACCCTTGAAATTAGTGATCTATTAGTTGAAACTGTGGAATTCTCCATGTCTAAGTAACTTCTTATAATCTTGTGGATATGTACAACTAGGTTTGTTTAATTGTTTTCTTTCCTTCTTCCATTTTCAACTACCCTGTTGTAGGGCTTCATAGTACATGCCCCGTAAACTCCATCCTCTAGTCAATGCCTCTTTGAATATCTTAAATTGACTTACTGCACGTATAGACAGTAGCGCCTTAGTTGTTGTCATGCCATTAAACTCTGGGTATTGTGAGGATTACTATGTTGTGGATATTATTATGAGTTATCATGTTGGTTGTAGGTTATTTTTATACAAGTGATCATGTCAGTTGATAGAAGCTGGATGTCAAGGAGAATTGAAAGGGGTTTACTAAGTGAGGATTTTAGACAGGGAGTGATAGAATTCCTCTACTTTGCCTATAGCCACCTTGATTTTGTGGACAACGGGAGGATTAGATGTCCGTGTGCGAGTTGCAATCTGTTGGAGTGGAAAGAGGCTGTTTATGTTAGATCAGATCTTTACCAAAAAGGCTTTATGAATGGCTATACCTTATGGTTTCAACACGGAGAAGCGGTGCAACAGACCTATACCACTATGCAAAATGAGGGAGAGGATGAAGGCAATACGTATCGGGACATGCTAATTGATGTTGTTCGAGCTGAATTTAATCATGATGATCATCAGTCGATTGAGCCTAATGATATGGCTAAAAAATTCTATGATCTGCTCCGAGAAGCAGATGAGCCAATATGGTTTGGCTCCGAGAAGCATAGTAGGTTGTCGGTGGTAACTAGGTTATTACACTTGAAGTTTGAGAGTGGAATGAGTGAAAAAGCATTTAACCTTATGGTGACTTCTACGAAGGAATTGTTGCCACAGAATGAAAAACTATCGGGTTCGTACTATGATGCAAAGAAAATGGTTATGACACTTGGTTTGGGGTACGAGAAGATACATGCGTGCAACAATGATTGTGCAATATTTTGGAACGAGTGCAAGGATTTAACAAATTGTCCGGTAACTAGGCAAGAGTGCACGTAGCGACAATGCCTCTCATACTGGTGGTTCCGTGCCACACCCTGTTCTCGAGCATAGGAGGTGTTTACAACATCCAACGATGACTAAAGCACAACCCAAGCTGGTAGTTTCTGAGGACACTCACCGTGTGAAGAATAAGCAAGGCAAGCCATATGTGACCGAGAAAGCGGAGAAAATCAGGGTAAAATCCAAACGTTTCACTTTATATATTAGTTAATGCCTAAGATCATTTCTGCCCTCTTGCCTTTATAGCATTCAAAGTGGTATTTTTAATTGTATAATTGTCTTAACACATGTATTGCATTGTCTTGCAGGATGCCTTTAAGTCTAAGGTAGAAGGTGCTCTGGCAATGAACTATGAGAATGATGTTGAGGAACTGTGGCTCATTGTACCGGAGGTCCTTGACAAGAAGGGACGTGCAGTTGGTCTTGGAACACGCGAACCACCACCACGGTCGAGGTTAAGCGGCATGGGAGGATCATCTAGACGTATCAGTGCCACACAAAATGTGACTGAGGATATGCCCGATCACTGAAGCCACAACTGCGTAGCTTGTTTGAAGAATTTATGCAAAAACATAAGGAAGCAGAGGCACGTCATGTGGAGGGACATCAGGCTGAGGTACATATTCATGTATGTGTGTGCATGTGTGCGTGGAAGGGATTTTGGGTGGGTTCTATCACCATGGTAATGGAAATAGTGAGCTTGCTTAAATAATGACTTAAGTGTAGTCTAATTAGATTCTGTGTGGGCATATATGATCCATGATTCTTCACCATATCATTTATGATGTGAATTTTTAGTAATTATTAGTTAAATTTATCTTTTATATGATTGTGCAGCCATCCAAAAGTACTGAGGATGATGATGGCAATGATGGTTCGGATGCCAATGAGGAGTATGACCTTGACGAGAATGGAAATTGAGTGACCAACTAATCCCCTCTCTTTAATTTGAAATGTTCAAACATCAACTTACTTTCATGTTCAAAGATGATTGCTACTTTATGATAGTTTAGGATTTGTGTTGGACTTGGTATATTATGTGTTTGTGGAGTTTGTGGTAATGGTTTTGTGTAGTTTGTGTTGATGGAATGTGTGGAGTTTATGTTGATGGAATTTGTGGAGCTTGATATGGTAATGAATATTGTGTTAATGGATTTTGTGTGCTTGATGAGTTGATGGATTTGTTGTATACAAGTTTGAGAAAAAAAATGGGATTTGAAAAAAAGAGGCGGAATTATACTTTTTTTGTTTTATAATTTTAGCGACAGTTATTATTTGTCGCTAAATGCATAAAATCTTTATAAAATACCTTTAGTGACGGAAATTTTCCGTCACTAAATGTCCCCATTCCGTCGCCTGTGCGCTTGACGGAATCATTAATTTTCGTCACTAACTTTTTAGTGACAAGGTTTTACGCTACGGAATCGTGTGATGGAATTTTCCGTCACTAAAACTTTTTGTGACGGAAATTTCCGTTATTAAAAACCTGTTTTCTTGTAGTGGACTAGACATTAGCTGTCCATGAGTTGTCTATGATTTCATATTATTTTTTTTTCTAATTTAATTTTAACACATATCAGCTATTATCCAAGTCTACTAATTAGTCATCAGTTTTTGTTGATTTATGTTTCAAGCATACCATTCATCATCGAAGTATACTGATTAATCCTTACAATAAAGAAAAGTATAGTGAAGTCTCAGTATGAATTTAGTTATAAGCATAAAAACAAAATTTCATGACAAAAAAATAAAATAAAATTTCAAAACAATCTTACCAAATCTAGTCCTGTTTATAAGAAATAAGAGAGGGAAAAAAAAAAGTCTTTAAAGGTCTCTAAACGTAAATGGTTAGAGGATTTTGAAGGCTAAAGAAAAAAAGTCACATATGTCCTACACATAAAACTTATATATTATACAAAAAATTGACGGGCTAGATGGACTTCAAAAATCTTTGTCCAAATCCAACTCATATTTATTACAGGCTCAAGATTTTGTGCCTGTGCCCCACCATGGTCATTATAATACTAAGTTCACACCCATATTTCAATGGGCTGGCACGGGTTGCTCAAGGGTTGTCCAGTCCAAATTGCACCCCGGTGACAAAGATGTAAAAGTTTTGGTCATAATCTAATTTTTAGTGAGAAATAAAAATTTAAAATCTTATTCGGGCAATTTTACACGTCATATGACTAGTAACCCTTAAAGATGTCAAAAGGGCCAGGCCGTCTGCGGGCAGCCCGGCCCTAAACATGAATAGTGATGCCTCAGGTCCAAGGGCCAGGCCAAAGATTTGGAGGAAAAAGCCCCGCCAGGCCCTAAAAAGGCCTGGGTCAGCCCGACCCAAACCCAAATACTAGGCCAGTTTCCCCTGGGCCCTGGCTCGACCCTTTTTTTTTTGCCCAAAAATTTAATTTTTTGGGCTTGACTTTTGTGATTAAGATCTTAGACTTAGGGTTATTTGGGCTTGACTTTTTAAGTTATCTAGGTTCAGGTCTTCTAATTTTCATGACAATTATGCAAATAGTTCAACTTTAACATAAAAGCTTTATATGAAAATCTAATACTTAACGAGTGGTTTGTGAGCATCTTTATGAATACTTTTATATGTTTATACTCTCGTTTAAGTACTAAAAGAAATTTTAATGTGACAAAATGACCAATATTAGCATTCGAATAATATATGTTAAATATTCTAATTAATTAGGATAATAAGGTAGTTTAATTGGTCAAACCCGACTGTAAGTTGTTCTTAAATAAACTTCTATCGTCTTTATAAAGCTCTAGAAATAGGCTATTATACATGTATCCATCTTATTCCGACAATTTTTTGTCAGTGTTCTTTCAAGTTTCTTGACTTTGGAGTCCACCACAGTAAAGTAGAACATTAAAATCATGATAGAGATGAATCTAAGAGTGCTCGTTGGTTAAGGAACATGCATTTTACTAGAACAAAGGCAATAAATTTTAAAATGGACTTGATCATTAAGCAAAAGGAGGAGGATCTATGAACAAATTTATTCAAAATTTATTTTTTTTTCAATATAAAAATATGAATAGAAAGAATTTAAAAAAAAAAATTTAGGCTCAGGCCTGACCTTAGCTCGGCCTTAAAGTTAGGGCCTAAGGCTTGAGCTTAGACCGCACCTTGGAATCCTCGAAGTGGGCCCGGCCCAGTTACTCACCCAAAGCCCGGCCCCGGCTTGTTTTCTCTTCTAGACCTCTATGTCAGCCCGAGTCTGGCCCATTGACATCTCTATCTACTAGCGCTATTGACAAACTTAGACCGGCTTATGCTAGAGCAGTGTGTGCTTCAAGGTGCTTGTGTCTCACGCTTCTATGATTAATTGATCATTGCTTTGGCACAAAAGTTACATGTCTTTTGGCATTAGGGCTTGCCAAAATCAAAGGACCCCCTTTTTTCCGAATTAAGTCAAAATGTTATGAGCCTCGCCTGCCATTCTCATGTTTATTTTCATTTTATGCGTCTTCCAAAAGTTTTTAACAAGTTCATGAACAAATCCCCCCACAACCCCCTCCCCGTGAAAAAAAAAAAAAAAGGGAAAGACAAAACAAAACAAAACAGAGAAAGAATAATAACGTATCACGGCATAATATATGGGCGAGCTAAAATATAGAAAGTTTATTAGACGTAAAATCTAGTAATTAACGAGAGAATCGACAGACATACTTCATTTATTCCTTCATTCTTTATTCGTATATCGATCTATAACAACGAACATTCTTAAGTTGACCTCTTTTCACACAATATCCTGTAGACATCGTTGGCTATATTTTTAGCATCATTTGAAATGCCAAGCAGACCCGCCCTTGAGAATCCGGCACAATATATACCATTTTCTCCTTTCCAGTGATTCGGGGTGCTTTTTTTGGGCATTCCATCTTCATTAAAAAGTCCGCCGTCGTCCTAACAATTAATTTGCACATTAAGCTTAATATTTGACATCGTAAAGAACAACTAAAAAGACTTTTTAACCAAAAATGTACCTTGAGCCATTTTTGAACTGTGCTTTTGTAACCAGTGGCAAAGATTACAACATCGAAATGATTTACCCTCCTATCTTGGAACTCAACCATATCCTCTGTAACCTTCGTTATGGATGGCAGAACCTGGAATATACCAATGTTGAAGGAAAAAGAAAGAAAGAAAAACACTTCACCCCCGCGTCTGATTATTGTTTGGAGTGTGACAGGTCAGGTTGGTAGTATACGGCTTATTCAATTTAATGAAACTGTATCGTGGTAACAAGTATCTCTAAACATACTACCTACTTAGATTCACGCAATATAGTTAATTATTCTGTTGCTTTTTCTTTATTGAGGAGATTGTTGGAATCATGCACGAGAGCAGAGAGATCCTTGTTAAGCAAACTCCATTAACTCTTTAATGATGGACTAATGTTTGCAACATAAAGAGTACCTGAATGTCTCCATTCTTTATTTTGTCAATCGTCCCGACGTCAATCACTGGAGTTTGACTAGTTGCTCTTTTCTGGTAAAATGGTCCCTTTGCTGGCCTACGAAACCCATACACAGACAGATCTCCATACTTCAATTTGCTAAGCATCATCATAACATTGTCTACATAATCACATGGCATAAACTTCAGCAATGTCATCCCAAGTTGCACCATTTCTTTGGTTAGCACATGAACCTGAAACATAATATAGGGTTTTACTTAAAAAGAAAAACTCATGTACTAAAAGAAAGAAACAAAATAGTGTTATGTTGTTGTATTAGACTGCAAACATATGAAACATGATGAATGATTCCTCATGCCATTGTGACTAACGAAAATTCACTGAATTATGTAGTGAAGAGATGCAGGAAAAGAGATAATTTACAGGGTTACGCGTGACAATGGAGGCCTGAGCGCCCCAATTTGATAAATCATAAGCAATCTCCATGCCAGAATTCCCACAACCAACAACCAGGACATCTTTATCGCTGAAGTTTTTGCCACTCTTATATTGGCTAGAATGCAATTTCTTCCCTTTGAAGCTATCTAGCCCCGAAACTTCTGGGATAAAACACTCGCTGTTTTCGCCTGTTGCAACAACTAGAAAGCTTCCAACATACTCTTCTACCTCGTTGGAAAGCATATTTTTTGCCCCGACGAGCCATTTCCCTAGACGCACATCGAATGAGGCCGACTCGACAATCCTACGGTGCAAAGGGTTGACATTAAAATGGGAAATATAGTTATCCAGGTACTGAATAAAACCATTCTTGGTTACAAATGTGGGGGCATCAGAAGGGAATGGCATGTATGGTAGTTCACAAAACTGCTTTGCTAAATGGAGTTTTAAGCGGTCATAAGACCTCTTTTTCCACAGTGAAGCTGAACAATCTTCTCTCTCCAAAACAACATTTGGAACAGAGAGGAGATTAAGACATGCTGAGGTTACTACACCCGCAGGGCCTGCCCCTATGATGACTACTACTGTTTCCTGCTTCATCTTGGCTACTACAGTTGCAATGTTATTGTGGGACAAAATGAGTCGGCATATGTGCCCTTATATAGGAAGCAAATAGTTACAAAACCTTTTCCTTGTTCGCTTTCACATGATTGCATTATTCTAGAAAGTGTCTGTGATCAAGTAACTAAGTATACAAGGCTATCGCCATACAGTGGTTGAAAAACAAATGTAGGGTCGTGATTTAGAGTTAAGAATGCTGAAATAAGGTCGTTCTGGGAAAATCTGCCGAAGTGACACCATTAGTGTGCTTCTTTCCGTATAGAGTCAATTTTACGTAATTAAAAAGATTACTATGTAATGGAGATGCTTAAATTTTGACAAACACGGACAAAGAGGTGGTACTAAGCAGACAAGCATTGCCACAATAACTCCAAGCTTTCTTGTTTCGACGGCATTACATAATCCCCTTTATGCTCATTTCTCTTCTTTACATTTTGGTAATCTATATTACGAGATTATCCTAATTGTTCCCTCTTTCTATCTGTGGTTTCAAATATTAATGTGTTCTATAGTTAAATAGACTGAACCTAAAGATTTGGAACAATACAATCTTATTACAGTAAATGAGAGTAGCATTGATCTATTAGGCTTTTTCAAAACCAATAGGATATAGGCTGCGGGAAAGTTGTTTGAACTCAAAACTGCTTTAAGAATAGATGCTACATCACCATTGGAGGAGCTAGAAATTCAACATGGGGTCGGCATCGAATTAATGAAAGCTAGTTGTTTAAATATTGAACATATTCAACTGTTAGTTTTAAGAATTGATTGCAATGAGGTCTTATCTTCTAAAGTCGCTGCATTTTCCCTTTTCTTTTCGTTTTTTTTTTTGTCTTGCAACAGAGTTGCATAGAACTTATATGCCTAACTTTTTCTTGTGATACCGCGTGGCCACTTCAGCTGCATCTCGTAAATTACTGTTAAGGAATCGATCTCAGTTCCATCTCATCTACACATAAATGTGACGACATCCATTAGGAGTTGATGGCTGACTCTCGAATGCGCCTTGTGTGATCCGAAAACAAGACACCCAGGTTTACAATTGCCTCATTCATTCTTTAGTACTAGGCTAACCCCATACGTTAACTGCTTCATTGTCAATACTATTAAATACTTCATTATTAGCGTACGTAAGAGACCAGGTAATCATTCAAAAATTACATGTCTTCGATTGAGTTATGCAACTAATCTTAACTAAACCTTATGGAGGAAAAAACCCGTTGAACAGTTGTTGTAGCAACACACACAATTATGACATTTTTATAAACAAATGGATGCACTACATTTCGTGTTCTCAACTGATATTGCTAAAAATACCTGCCTAGCTGGGTGTTGACACGTGGTGGGATTAATTTAT
The DNA here is from genome assembly GCA_033070095.1 of Escallonia herrerae. Classification (NCBI taxonomy): domain Eukaryota; kingdom Viridiplantae; phylum Streptophyta; class Magnoliopsida; order Escalloniales; family Escalloniaceae; genus Escallonia; species Escallonia herrerae. The sequence continues at coordinate 1,257,023 of JAVXUP010000003.1, read as the reverse complement.
GGTTAAGGTTGGACTCCACATTCAAGAGATCCCCAACTGATGGAGTCAGAGTCCTAGAAGAATACAGACATTATGAGGAACGAGGTGTGACGTGATCCGCAAGGATCCTAATTGATCCCAAGACCTATCTGATAAGAGTTGCAAGGTAACTGGGACTCTATAAGCTGGGCTTAGATGAGGGAGATATCCCCAGGTACGTACGAGACACACGCACACAGAAGCACCCAATGCATTAGGGCTATTCAGAGCTCTACCCTTGTAACGACATTCTGACTTTAGCATCAGAGCCTCCTCCACCGAAACATTCCTCGGTGGTCACTACATGTTCTATTGTGTGGGTTCATTCCAGGTCATGATTCCCTATCAACTTTCAAGAAGCAACATTTTGGTGCCATCCGTGGGACCGATAGGGAACATGGCCAAACAATCGTCTTCCAACACATCTCTTGTTAGTCGCTCAACTTACAATCAGTGACGATTCAGTGGCACTCACAAAGAGGACTGTTCCCGTGATCGGCGTTCGACCCCGTCTCACCAGTACGCCGAAGGTGACTATATCAATATAACTCTTGTTACACTGCAAACAAGTAACGGTTCTTGGGGAAGTCATTCATGAACCCCTACTGAGAAGGGGAGACCATCATCACCATCTCAGCCGAAAACTTTTCAAGACACCCAATGCAAATTTGATAAAGGAGATTCACGAGCTTAAAGATGTGGTTAACACTCTGTAGAGAACACTTGAAGTCGTTGCTCCCACGACTTCTACCAACCAGGCTCACTTAGATCTGAGCGACGTGCGTCTCAGACTGACCTCAAGATCGAGTTATGGTCGCATGTACAGATCAGAGGATTATGCAAGCTATCAACCGAGAAAGGAGACCGATGGGCATGTTAAGAGAAGTTGTTCAAGTTACCGACGAGAGGCCTCGATGGAAGATAGCACAGATTCGTCCCACATTTCGGGTGGCGAATCTCTAGGTAGGCATCATTTGGAAGGAGGACATCCCCGAGGACGGACTCATCACAAGATATGGGAAGTACGCCCCTAAGGGCGAGCTTCTTGCAAAACAATCTCCAAGCCCCGCCCACAGAGATTCTCTCCTCCAAGGGGGGATTCTGGATATCCTTTATCCGAAGCCATCGAGAGGGCAAAGTTACCTCCCAACTTCAGGATGCCACAGTGTGACCTGCATGATGGAAGTAGTGAACCCAGAGAACAAGTTTACTAGTTCGAAACAAACATGCTGCTCCTCTAGGTCTCCGACGCTGTCATGTGCCACACTTTTTTGACCACCTTAAGGAACGTTGCGCATGCAAGGTTCAAGTCTCTATAACCAAGGTCCATTCACTCCTTTGCTTAACTCTCTGATCTTTTTCAGAAGCATTTTGTGAGCAGACGCACCAGAAGGAAAAACTCTATGAGTCTTCTTAACATGGTGCAGGAAAAGAATGAATGCTTGTCACATTACTTGGGACGGCTCAATCTAGCGACGCTAGATATTGACAATTTGGATGAATCGGTGAAATATACTGCCTTTCTGCTCGACCTCTGACCCACATCCCAATTCATATTTGCAGTCAACAAAAATCCTCTCAGAATCATGAACGTGCTGTTGGATAAGGCTAACATATACATCCAAGCCGAGGAGTATTTGGAAATGCACAAGGGACATCGAGATGGTAACGGGCATGAACAAGGAAAACATGCTCGAGATGATAGTCCTAGTGGTGGGAGAAACACTAAGCACTCGAAGAGAGATGATTGGCACCCTAAGGAGCTCTTCGACATGAAGAACCTAACACCGTTGAACACCCGACCATCACAGATTCTTCTTGAGATAAAAGATAGGGATATCCTAGAATAACCAGACAACATGAGGTCGGCACTGGGTAAACGAGATGGAATTTATGGTGCCAATATTACAACGATCATGGCTATACTACCGATAATTATGAGTCGCTCAAGCGCGCTGTTAAGGCCCTCGTCACGCATGGACATTTGAAAAAATATGTCACGCGAAGAGATGACAGAATAGAAGTGACTCCCATTGTGGGAAAGGAAGAACGCAAGAAAATACATACACCAACAATACCATCTTGGGGGGGGGGATTGCAGCTGGAGGCTCATCTGGACAGGGGCAAAAGGCTTATATGAGAGAGGTGTGCATCACTATCCATCCGTCAGCAAAGAGGCAGAAGACAGAGCTAATGCCTATAATCTGCATTTCTGAAGAAGATGTTCGGAAAATAAAAATGTCCCATGATGACCCTCTAGTAGTTACCCTCTGAGTTGGTAACTTCGACATCAAGAGGATCTTAGTGCACAATGGCAGTTCAGTAGAGGTGCTCTTTTATGAGGCATTCCAGAGAATGAACATCTCATCCGATCGACTATGCAAGATGGACACGCGTCTTTATGGTTTCTCTAACCACCCTATGGTGTGTGAAGGAATTATTGCATTACCCTTTGCCATGAGCACCCCCCCAGCTCAAGCAAACTTAATGTTAGATTTTAGGGTGGTTCGCGTTCATTCAGCTTACGATGCCATCCTTGGCCAAACATCATAAAACTAGTTAAAAGTTTGGGCTAATTACACCTATGTCCCTGAGGTTTGGGGGTAATTACACTCGAGGACACGAAGTTTCAAAATGTAACACTTATGTCCGTTGACAAACGGAATACAAAAATACTTAACGGTTCTGACAAAAAGACCAAGTTGCCCCTAAATAAAAGTTGAAATCCTAATTTGCCCTGGGATCACTGATTCGTAACAGTGTGCTATGCCCATAAAGTTTTCATAGTCACCCGCCAACCCCATCTTCCTCCTCTTCCCCAGCACCGCACACCACCTGCCTCCCCCTTCCTCGTCACCGCCCACCCTGACTACCTTCCCCTTCCAGGTCACCTGCCAACCTAGTCTTCCTTCTCTTCCCCGGCGTCGCACCCCACCTGCCTTCCCCGTCACCACCCACCCCGTCTACCTCTCCCTTCCCGTCACCCGCCAACCTTATCTTCCTCCCCTTCCTTAGCGTCGCACCCCGCCTGCCTTCGCCCACTGCCAGCCACTAAGTAACGGGCCACCGCCGTAGGCACTAGTCTCCTCACCACCGCCAGCCACAAACACAACTGATCAGACCACCATGACCCAACAACGGGCCACCACCGTAGGCACCAATCTCCTGCTCGACGCCTTACACCATTTTTGGCGAGGGCAGATGGCTAACAACGGCCACTGCTAGTCTTCACCGGCGATTGCCACCAACCAAACACCAATGTACATCCTCATTGATCAGCCCACCCACGCCCGGCGACCGCACAACCAGAACTGCCCGCTTCCACAGATTGGCCCACCCACGGTCGCCGTCAGAGCAGACCCACCACCAAGCATCGATGCACGCCATCGTAAGACAGTCGACACCGTCAGCCACCCACGACCCCCCAGTCTCCACAACCACCGTCAATTGCCCAATCACACAAAAACTGCACAACCATGTTAATGGAGAAGGGGAAACGCAGAGGCATGAGAATGCATATTGGAAATGCAGAACATAAAATGTGTAGATTGATAGATTGGTAGATTGAAATTGAAAAAGTTATTTATTCGTAGAGTGACTAAAATTCTTTCAAATTGCAATTTCTTCAAATTACGGTTTTTATTCGTACAACGATTGACAAATTGAATAAAAGAAGAAATTGCAGATTAGTAGATTGAATTTTTAAAATATTCTGTATATAAAGTACAAGGGGTAGTATCGTCATTTTAAAAATACGTATTGATGACATCATAAAAAAGTACACTTTTTGGACGGAACTCTGATGGATGGACACAGGTGATACATTTGAAACACTTTTGGTCACGGAATGTTACATTTTGAAACTTTGTGTCCTCGCGTGTAATTACCCCCAAACCTCAGGGACATAGGTGTAATTAGCCCTAAAAGTTTTGGTATCAACATATCACTTGAAGATGAAGTTCCCCTTAAAGAATGGAATTGGCGAAGTCAAGCGTGACCAAGTGGTAGCTCGAGAATGTTATATGGCATCATGCCGAGCCAAAAACAATGAGCTATATCCTGGGAATAAAGATAAGACAGTAAGCTTGACAACCAGCTAAAGGCCCTTATCATTGAAGATTTGAGAGATGAAACCAAGAATTAGAGAGGCAAACCAGCTGAAGACCTCTTAGACATCGAGCTATATATACCCTACGAATAAAGATAAAAAGACAGTAAGGATTGGGACGGGTTTGCAAGAAGGTCTCAAGCTCAAGCTTGTTAACCTCTTGTGAAGTTATTCCAATATATTTGCATGGACGACATCTGACATGCCTGGGACCAATCATGAAGTAATTACCCACAAGTTAAACATGGACCCGCTCAAGAAGCAGAAAAAGCAGACATTTGCCCCTGAGAGCCAAGTAAAAATAGGAGAAGAAGTTGATAAGCTATTAGTAGCTAGATTCATCAAGGAAATCTCTTATCCGGACTGGATTGCCCCACGTGATTATGGTGCCAAAGTCAGGCGACAGCTGGTGTATTTGCATTGACTTCACATACCTTAATAAAGCGTGCCCAAAAGACAGTTACCCACTTCCTCGAATTGATATCCTCATTAATGCCACTTCGGGACACGATCGAGTTTGTCAAGCTTCATGAATGCTTATTCAGGGTATAATCAGATAATGATGTTTTAGGATGACATCTCTAAAGCATTATTTATCATAGAACAAGGACTTTATCGCAACAAAGTTACGCCCTTCGGGCTCAAGAATGCATGACCTACATATCAATGCTTGGTAAACATGGTCTCCCGTGACCTAATCAGGGAGAATATGGAGGTGTATGTGGAAGATATGCTCATAACGAGCATCAAGGCAAGGACCTCAAGGAAACCTTTGACATTTTGAGAGCTTACAAGATGAAGCTAAATCCACTCAAGTGCGCATTTAGAGTGGCCTCCAGAAAGTTCTTGGGATTATGGTTTCTTAGTGTGGCATCAAGGCCAATCCAGAGAAGATAGGCGCCAGGCTTGCCATGAAACCACCTAAATCAGTCAAACAGGTTCAAGAACTCAAGGAAAGAATCACTATCTGGGAAGATTCATGTCCAAGTCTGTGAAAATGTATCTGCCCTTCTTCAGGGCATCAGGAAAGTGAAGGATTTTTTCTGGACAAAGGCATGCCAGAAGTCCTTTGAATATTTAAAATAGTATTTGGCGTCTCCCCCTCTCCTCACCAAGCCTCTCGTGGGGGAAAGTCTTTTCCTTTACCTATCAGTATAGTGAAGTAGCGGTTAGCACAGTCCTGGTTTGAGAAGAGAATAATCGAAAAAAACCTATTTACTATGTGAGTAAAGTCTTGCAAGATATGGGAACGAGGTATCCAAGAATTGATAAGATGGGCTTAGCCCTTATTACTTCGGCTAGGCAGCTTCAACCCTACTTCCAATCGCACACAATCATAGTATTGACTGACCAACCTTCAAGGGAAGTCATACAAAGTCTTGAAGCATCGGGAAGGCTGGTTAACTGGTCGGCAGAATTGGAAGAGTTTGACATCAAATATAAGTCTTGCGTTGCAATTAAGGCCCAAGCCTTATCAGATTTTGTGGTTGAACGTACAGTTCCAGAAGATCCCCCATAACTGATTACTTTCGAGGCTTCAGATCCCTGGCTTCTTTATGTAGATGGCTCATCCACGGTTGGCAGTAGCCGAGCATGTTTGATCTTAGTCAGCCCCAAAAAGTTCATCATTGAATATGCACTTCATTTTGGTTTCTAAGCATCCAATAATGAGGCTGAGTATGAAGCACTTCTTGCGGGAATAAGGCTTGCACACTCATTAAAGGTAGATTCTCAATCTATGCACAGCGATTCCCAATTAGTAGTGAACAACGTTCTGGGAGAGTATGGAGGCAGGGGGTAAAAGAATGATCCAATACCTTCAGGTTGTGAAGACTCAGGCAGCAAAGTACAAAAACTTCAGTAATTGCCAGATACTTAAGGACTAGAATGCTCAAGCAAATTCTCTATCAAGGCTTGCTTCCACTGACGTCTCTGAGTTCTCTCGTGCAGTGTACATTGAGCTTCTGAAAGAAAGGAGTATTAATCCTAAGGCTGAAGTCAAAGTGATAGAACGAGAGCCTTGCTAGAAGGATCCGATCATACGGTACCTCACCACGGGGACTTTGCCTGAAGAGCGTAATGAAGCATGCAATCTGCGCGCCAAAGCCTTCCGATACGCTCTCGTAGATAGGGCTCTATATAAAAAGTCATTCAGTTTACCATATCCCAAGTGTTTAAGCCCCAAAGAGACTGATAATGCATTGTGAGAAGTTCATGAAGGCATATGTGGGCAACATTTAAGCGAATGAAACTTAGCACACAAAACCCTAAGGCAAGGTTACTACTGGCTGGGGATACAAAAAGGCGCCGTCAACTTTACAAGAAGATGCGACATGTGCCAAAAGTTTGTGCCCATATCCCATACGCCAGCATCTCCGCTTAGCATGTTGACTCCCTTGATTCCCTTTGCGATTTGGGGGATGGATATTCTGGGCCCGTTTCACTTAGCCACAGGTCAACGCCGGTTTGTGATAGTCGCGATCGATTATTTTCCCAAATGGTTAAAGGTCGAGTCACTGACCATAATAACATCCACAAAGTGTGAAGAATTCTTCTAGAAAAATGTTATCAGTCGTTTTGGGGTTCTAAAGATCCTCATAAGGGATAATGGAAAAAAAATTCGACAAGTCTAACTTTTGGAGCTTCTGCGAAGGCCTCTCCATCAACCTCCGCTTCATTTCAGTCGCTCACCCTTCTCAAATGGACAAACAAAGAATATGAACCGCAATATGCTTCAAGGCTTAAAGAGAAAGTTAGACGAGGCCAATGTGGCATGGGTAGATAAGCTCCCTAATTTACTTTGGGCCTACCAAACAACACCCCATTCCATCATGGGAGAAACTCCTTTTTTTTCTATGTTTTGGTACAGAGGCACTTTACCTATCAAGGTAGGACTCCCAACTGTTCAGACATTGTAATTTTTGCACGAAGATAGTCTATCTGAATAGAGTTCCCAAACAGATCATCCGAGTAGGTGCTAGGGTACCTTGTTCCCAAACTTTGTCCGAATAGAGTTCCAGAGTAGCTTGCCTGAGCAGCTCGCCCGAGTAGGTGCCAGAGTACCTTGCTCCCAAACTCTGTCCGAACAGAGTTTCGGAGTAACTTGTCCGAGCAGGTGCCCAAGCATCTTGCTCCCAAACTCTGTGCATCTTGCTCCCAAACTCTGTGCCCTAACAGAGTTCCTGAGCAACTCGTCCGAGCAGGTGCCTAAGCACTTTGCTCCCAAACTCAATCCGAACAGAGTTCCCAAGCAGCTTGTCCGAGTAGGTGCCCAAGCACCTTGCTACCAAACTCTGTGCCCTAACAGAGTTCCCGAGCAGCTGGCCAGAGTAACTTTTCCAAGCAGGTGCACAAGCACCTTGCTCCCAAACTCTGTCTGAATAGAGTTTCGAAAAGTTTGGCCGAGTAGCTCGTCCGAACTTGTGCCCAAGAGACTTACACCCAAACTCTATCCAAACAAAGTTCCTGAGCAGTTTGCCCAAGCACCTTACTCCCAAACTCTGTGTCTGAACGGAGTTCCCGAGCAGCTCATCCGAGCGGGTGTCCAAGTACCTTGCTCCTAAACTCTGTGTCTGAATAGAGTTCCCGATCAGTTTACTCGAGCAGCTAGTCCGAGCAAGTGCTCAAGCACCTTGTTCCTAAACTCTGTTTCTGAAAAGAGCTCCTGAGCAGCTCGTCCAAGCAGGTTCCCAAACACTTTGCTCCCAAACTCTGTGTCTGAACAAAGTTCTCGAGCAGCTCGTCCGAGCAGGTGCCCAAGCACCTTGTTCCTAAACTCTGTGTCTGAAAAGAGCTCCTGAGCAGCTCGTCCAAGTAGGTTCCCAAACACTTTGCTCCTACATTCTCTATCCGAACAGAGTTCCTGAGCATTTCGTTTGTCTCTGACTACTAAATATCAACCATGACATGTGCCACGTAAGGAATGTGATCATTCATTTTGTTTGCTTCCTTCATCAACCGAATGTAGTTTTTCGAGAATTCATGAGAACCCTTTGCTAGTAAAATATTTTGACACACATCGACAAAATATACCTTCTTACTCAAGAACTTGAAAGTTGCATTTGACAAATCTAGTTTCCAAATAGAGTGTTATGCTGGAACGTCTTCAGTATTTGGGGCCCAAGAGAAGAAAAAGACGATGACGTAAAAATAGTTAAATTTGTCAAAGCATACATAGTTAAATTTGTCAAAGCATACAATTTCTTTACAATACTCAAGAAAATTCTCTATACTATATTATTTTGACTTTTGATGCTTCCCTTGAAATCATCTAAACCTTCCCCTTGTATATATCTTAGACACATGCGCTTCCGAAGGTAAAACTGTGCATCATTTTTGTAAATATTGGCAAGAACCGCTTCTCATTCAAGAAAAAAAAAATTGCTTGTTAAGGGCTTTCTGCATCTTAGCTACAAATTGCCTCATGCTTGAGGAGTTCCGTACATACCTACAAAATAAGGAATTCGTACCTTCGCTTCTCGACATTGTATTCATTTCAGTTCCAATAACTTTTTTGGTATAAGCCCCAACCTATTGTCTCTTGAGCTCATACAATCCCTTCAACCATTGATGATTATGCAAATATTAGTCATCCATTAACTTCACCCCATCTCTCCTCAAACACGACAACCGTCAATGATATCTTTCCAAAAGTATTGAAGTCAATCCTGAGCATCAGATGGTTTGCATAAATATTGCGTAGAAAAGATAGTATTACCCATATAAGTAACTAAATGTAAAACTTTATCCATCCAGTGGTTGATAATACGCGCCGTGATTAAGGGTACTTAAGAATGCATACACTACAAGAAAAAGGACTTTTAGTGACGAAAATTGTCGCTAAAAGTCCACAATCTGTCGGAAAAGCATTTTAGCGACAGACCACCCGGTGCTAAGATCTGTCGCTAAAACTCCATTGCCTACAACCCTGTCTTTAAAAGTTTTCATTTCCTGAAGTCCACCTTAAACGATGGACAAACAAACACATTTGCCAACGGGGATTCCGTAGCTAAATCTATTTTTTCGTACTTTAATTTATTTTAATTTTTCAGTAATAATTTATTACGTCAAATATTCAGCGGCGAAATTCGATTGCAAAACTTTAAAACTTTAGCAATGGAAATTCCGTCGCAAAAACTTGTTCCTTTAAAATAACTAGACTTTAAGCAACGGAATAAAGTTTGTTGCTAATCACAATCCAACAACAACCCAACAATCCGATAGCAAAAATCCAACAATCACAATCCAACAATAAAATGTATAAAAAATTCAAGAGGGCACGGAAGCGGAATATATTAATAGAATAGGGATGGGAGTATAAGTCGAGGGGGGGGGGGGGGCACTGGAGCGGGATACAAAGTGCTAGGAGGGAACAGCTAATCAGGGTTCGGCGAGTCCCGGGACATGTTCAGTAGTAGTGCCTGCATGTAAAGGCACAGACACATTAATTTCGATAACAATCGTGTAACTTTCAAAGCGCCGTGATTAAACGTATAACTTTCAAAGGCACAGACACATTAAACGTATATAGTAATTGTACCTGATTATGCGCCGTGATCCTTCTGTAAACTTTCAAAGCAATGCGACATACCTCGTCCTCATGTAACGATGAGTGCTACACGGTCGGTGTCTGCGTCTGTGGAGATGCAGTGGGGGGTGAGAATGCTTCTATCACAGCACATGCAGTCATACCGAGGAGGCCGCGTACGCGGCCTAATAAAAACTTATTAACCTTAATTTAAACTCTGATTAGCCCTAATTAAAATTGATTAATCCTAATTTACTGTTAATTTAATCTCTAAACAGCCCTAATCACTGTTGATTAACCTAATTAAACCCTAATTGTCCTGATAAATTGTAGACAAACCCTAAATAAATTCAATTAGGATAATTAACTGTAATATGTTCTGATTAGGCTCAACTAGCCCTAAATAGCCCGAACTAATCCCTAAAAAACACTAATTGAATCTAATTAGATGCAATTAACCCTAAATAGCTCGAATTACCCTAATTGCTCCTAATTAACGCATTAACTCGGCATTTTTAACTTAATTAGCTATTATCTATTTAGGTTCGGTACAAAATCATTTGGTTAAAGTGAACTTGAGCAGAGAAAATCATCATTCCTAAATCCTTTAATATCTAACGATCCACCATATCGGAATTATCAAGTAAACCCAATGCTTTTGGTTGGCAAGTAATGGACTCAAAAATTTTCCTTAGCTAATCATGCGGAACCATCTCGTCTAAGATCTAATCTTTCAGGACTTCAGATAACACTTTTGGCTCACAACTGTCCATGTCTACAGAAGAGAAGACTTTTTGAGACAAAAGATCTTTCTCAGCCTGTCGCAGACATTCCCTGCCCTCCATTGTTCCTGAGGTAATTAGACGATAAATACACACAGTTTTCTTTAGACCAATCCTGTATGCCCGACATATGGCTTGCCTTTCAATTGATGGATTGCAACCAATATCAAGCAACACAAATCTCGACGTCCCAACCAAATTTAGGCCCCACATAGCTTGCCTTTCAAACCTCATTTAGCTAAAATTAGCCCTCATTAGCATTAACTCTATTTAGCTTGAATTAGCCCTAATCGGCCCTGGTTGGGGCGTCAAGAGTTGTTTTGCTTGATATTGGTTGAAACCCATCAGTTGAAAGGAAAGCCATATGTCAGGCATACAGGATTGGTCAGAAGAAAATTGTGTATATATACCATCTAATTACCTCAGGAATAATGGAGGGCAGGAAATGTTTGCGACAAGCTGAGAAAGACCTTTAATTTGTCTCAAAAAGTCTTCTCTTCTACAGACATGGAGAGTTGCGAGCCAAAAGTGTTATCTGAATTCTCAGAAGATATGATCTTAGACGAGATGGATTAATATGACGTGCTAAGGAAAATTTTTGAGTCCATAACTTACCAATCAAAAGCACCGGGTTTACTTGAGAATCTTGATTTGGTGGATCGTTAGATATCGAAGGATTTAGGAATGATGATTTAATTTATTTGCTCATGTTTGCTATAACCTAATGGTTTTGGTGGATCGTTAGATATTGAATTTGTTTGCTCATGTTTGCTATAACGATTTGGTGGATCGTTAGATATTGAATTTATCTGTTGGGTAACCTAATGACAATCTCAAATAGCAGACTATCATAGAAATTCAAGCATTTAACACTTAAAGGCTGAATTTGCTCATCAATAAAACTTAAAGGCATCTAATATCATTTCGCATCAAACAATTTGGTATCTATCACATCAAGATAATTCATATAGTGTTAGATTTGAGAGATGGAGGCAGTTGTAGATGACATACCCGGCGCAGTGGTAAATGACATACTCGGGGCAGTGGTAGATCTGCAAGAGAAGGACGATGGAGGCGACGACGGTGTTGCGATATATGCCTTGTCATCTGTTCATATAGTTGAAAAAGGAGATGAAGGCGGTGGTCGGTGCCCGATGGAGACGATGAAGGCGGTGGAACTGAGTGAATAGGAGCAGAAGGCGATGGGTCATCTACGGCTGTGGTAAAAATTAGGGATTTTATAACAGGACTTTTAGCAATGGAATATTCTGTTGCTAAAAGTCGGTCACTAAAAGCATAATTTTTAGACATCTAGCAACGAAAATTTTTAGTGAAGGAAAATGCCGTCGCTACAATACTTTTTAGCAATGGAATGTTTATCGACGGGTTGATTTCGTCGCTAAAATTTTTTTTAAAAAGCAGAAAATTAGAAATTTTTAAAAAACTTTTAGCGACGGAAAAGCTGTCGCTAAAATTTCGTCGGTAAAAAGCTGTCGGTAAAGGCTTTTACCGACAGATGTACCCGTCGCTAAAGACTTCTTGCGACGAACTTTTACAGACGGTACATTCTGTCCCTGAAAGTCACCTTTAGTGACAGAATTTCTTCCGTCGCTAAAAGCTTTTTTCTTGTAGTGATAAGGTCATTTTTGAAAAAACTACTGAAGTGACGCCATTCGATATGCATCTTTTTGCATAGTGAAATTTTTCGTTAATGAAAGATTACAACATAATGGAGGTGTTTGAACTTTGATAAACACGAACAGAGAGGTGTTAATAAGCTGCCATTGCAAACAATGAATTCAAGCTTTCTTATTTCAACGACATAGCATAATCTCCTTTACTCTAATTTCTCTTTCATAGATTTTGGCAAGCTGTAGTATATTACGAGATTATCATGATTTTTCCTCTTTTCATTTGTGCTTTTAATCTTATTTTATAAATACAGTTAAATCTACTAAATAAAAAAGGTTTGGACAAAAAAATCTTTTCACTAGAGTCGGAAATTAAAAAAAATTACAAGCAAAGTTTTATTGCTCTATTCTACCTCTTTAGACTTTTAAGGATGAGACAGTGGGAAAGTTTGTTTTAATGGAAAATAACTTTCGTAATAAGTGCTACGTTACCATTGGTGGAGTTAAGATTCAATACGGGGTCGGTATCAAATTAGTGACAAATTTTTTTTAAAGAAATTTAACATGTTCGATTGTAAGTATTTACAATTGATCGCAACAAGCTCTCATCTTCTATGGTAGCCCCATAGTCTTTTTTATTGTCGTGCAACAGAGTTGTCCCAAACTTACAGGGTCAACTAATCCCCCATGATACCGCGTGGCCACTTCACCTACACCTCGTGAATGACTGTTAAGTAGTCAATGTTAGTCGTTTCTCGTCTACCCATATATGTCTGACAACATCCATTCAGAGCTTATGAAGACTCTAGAATGCGCCTAGTAAGATTCGAACCCAAGACATCCAAGTTCACAATTTTCTCATGCCTGATGTAACTAGGCTAACCTCATATATTAACTACTTCATTGTTTCATTGTCAATACATTGGTATTAGCATAAGAAATTGAGTAGTCATTCAAAATCTACTTATCTGCAATTGAATTACGCATCTATGTCCCTACAAAGCTTGTGGAGAAAAAATCCCCTTGAATAGTTGTTGTAGCAACTGAAAAAATTATGGCAAGTGTATGTGAACTTTATAAACAAATGGATGCATGACATCCTTTTGGTGCCTAACCATCTTCCAAGTTTAAAAGCCAGTGTTCCTCACATATGAATGATGTAGTATCCATTCATGATTGAGAATCGAATATCGTGTGAAGAAAGTTAACAAGATGATGCTTTGCAAGCTAAATCAAGTTTCCTTTGTCGGAAGTTGAGAAAGCATCACTTGCACTAAGGCATGCCATATCAAAGAGTAGGTTGGTGTTCCCTTCTTTGATTGTCCAACTCGCTTGAAAATGGCGATGGTTTAAAGCTCCATGAGTATGGCATTTCTATAAAAACTTACATATGTATGTTCAATCATAGCATTCGTAATAGGATTGACGATGTTGTGCTTTGCACCAAATGAAGACTTTCACTAACGAGAATATTACATCCCTATAACAAGATGTGTATCATTGGCATTTCTTTAGTTTCTATATTCTAATGCTTGAGATGAGGTAATGGTGATTCCAAAATGCTTTTTACCGAATATTGGGTGAATGCAAAGTCGAAGGAATGTGATGTTTGCAACAGAGTTATTGCTCCGCATGTTTATTCCAACAACAAAGAAAACACAATGATCAAGCTCACTAAAGCGTCATTGTGTGACCTATAATGCTTTAACTCGCTCTTTTGAGCATAGTCTCTTGATTAAAACCTCATCCAATTGAAGTTCAATGCTCATAAGAAAATTTGTTATGTAATCAGTTTGCTCATATCTACCAAGGGAGTAGGGAATACCAGGTGTAGACACCCCATTTTTGTAGTTACTATAATTTAAATAAATGTTGGGTTGCATTATTAATTGAAGCTTATTATTAAGCTTAGGCCTATTAATATAACTTAACAAATTTTGGTCCAATTGTCCAGTCTAGTCTAATTGTTTAGTCCAATGGTCCATTTGTCAAGGCCATGTGCCCAGTCTAGTCCAGTCCAATTATTCAGTCCATTGTGTAGTCACTTGTCTAGTCCATTGTCAGGTCCAATTTTCAGGCTCAGTCTAGTCTAATTATATCAATTCGGTCCATGTCTAGATTTTTTATGTTGTCTAGATAATCTAGGGAATTTTCTGTGATTTATCCTTGATGCAAGGATTAAGTCCTTGATTTATATGGTTTAATAAGATAAGTTATGAATCTGGTACATCATCTTATCTGCAAAATCAAAGATAATTATCGAAATTAGGGTCAGATAATATCTCGAAAGTCAGCAAAAATTATTATAAAATTATGTGATGAATTTGCCAGTTTTTGACAAACCGGACGGTTAGTTGACTTTTGCCAATATGCAATTTTTATCAAATATTCTGACTTATCTCTAGCTCATAGATTGGCATAGCCATTCTTATCAGGTTTTGGTGCTCAAAGCTCTATAAATAGGCCTTTTGGGCTTCATCTTTAGGGCTCACTTTTAATTTAGCCTTTTCTCTCCATTTCTTTAAAAAATGGTATATCATCTCTCCTGAGAATTAAGACAAAAGGTTGTTAGTCTCTTGCATCCTGGATTCTTCGAAGAGTGTTCTTGAGTCATCCAAGGAAACAAATTCCTGAGGTAACTTTTGGAAACTTTCTAGTCTAGCTCTTGAGTCTAGAACTGTCTCACATTTTCTGCGATCACATTTCTGTTACAAAAATCATAAAAAAATGTCATTTCAATTCTCAGTCTAAGTCTAAGATCGAAATGTAGGTAACCTCCCGTAGGATTGGAGTCGAACTACGATAGTTTTGATTGCGGTTAGTTCAACTAGATACGTAAGCAATTTTACCCCTGATGTCAAGTTCTAGCCAATAATATAAAATTAAACTTAGGTTGTTTTTATTTCATAGTTACAATTTATACGTGTTGAAGGAAAAAAAACCAATATAAATGAGGTAGAGACCGAAAGGTGCACCGAATGCCTAACACCTTCCCACCGTATAAGTTATTCCCCGAACCCAATCTCGATTTTCTATAGACTAGTTGGCTTTTGGGAACCTTAGAGTTATTTCTTGATTTTTTCTTATGTTTCCTTTTTTTAAAAAAATATTTCATCCCAGTTTATCAGTAAGTGCATTACTTGAAAATTTTGAAGCTGGCTGGCTTATACAAAACCCTATCCTCACCGATCAACTGGCCGATTCATCTTTCTAGATGACTGGATGGTTAGTCAGAACTTTTCTTATACAAAAATTCCACCCAAGACAAAACCCAAACCCACTGACCAACTAACCCTTTCATTCATCCGAATGATCGGATGGTTAGTCAAAACCTTTCTTAACCAGAAAAAAATAAAAACTTCTCAAAAATAAACCTTAACTCCACTGACCAACGGGACAGTTAGTCAATCGATTATACAATGACCGTCTGGTCATTAAGGTGGATTATCCACCTTAATGACCAGACGGTTATTGGATAATCGAGATGGTTAGTCAAATCCTGCCATGTGCCCTATCTGAGATAAACCCTAACCAAACAAGCCAATCAGTCGGCCACTCCATATAACCGTATGGCTTGATAATCCCCATCCCACTATATTTGAAAATTCAAACAAGACCCCCATTAACTAGAAAAGCCTACCTCCTCATTTCCCTCGTGGAATAAGCCCTTTACGTGGTCAGTGTGATTCAATTTTTAAAAGATTCCTCTATATAGTTTAGGATAAGCGCAGTTGGTATCGAGAATCATCTGGGAAAACACAAACCCCAATGACCGAAGAATTCCTACATATGGCAGACTTGGTCCGTATTATCAGTGAGTTACATAAGGATTTTCAAATAAGTTTTGCATCTTTGAGAAATCAATAGTCTCGAATAGTTGTAGACAAAAAAAAAAGGATGACTAGAAGAAAGGTCTTAAATTCACAATATGAATATGAGGATAAGGAAGTAAAACCTACAATTTCAAAATGGAAAGAAAATCTAATAGTACTTGAATCCCAAGTCGCTCAAATAAGGAAAGCTAATGACCCACTAGATCTAAGCGCCCTACCCATGAACCTCGAGGACAGGTTATCCCCTAAGTTTAAGATGCTGAAGTTGGACTGAACCACAGACATTATGCATGCACTAGCGCCCTATGGAGTCGATCAGAACCAATTGATACAACTTTTCTACTATACCCTCACGGGAGCCGCCTCTCGTTGGTTTCTTACTCAGAAGAAGCCCGAGTTCAGACTTGAAAGGCTGTTGTGAGAGAGTTTGTTAACCAATACTATTGCAATGCCAATTTTGACATGACCCGAAGAAACCTGGAGACTACCAAACAAGAGTTGAGAGAATCAGTGTCCGCCTTTATTGAGATGGAGAAACAAGACCACTTAAATGGTGAACTGCCCTATGGAAGATGAACAAGTGAACATAATGAGAAACAATCTGCTCCTAGTGTACCATGATTATATCTTTGGTCACTACCATACCTCCTTCAAGGCCCTTGTAACACCCCTTATTTCCAAAGCATCAGATAGTCAATCGATCAATCATTTAATCACCTCAATTCGATAAGAAACCCCAATGTATATCACAACTTCTACAATAACTCAAACTCTCAATGAAATTGTTCTTAAATTAAAAGAATAAAATTAAAGTGCTCGATTAATTAAGTTTACAAGACGGTTCCCTTGCAGTGTCTTAAGCAAACGAAAGATTAATAATTAAAACCAACTCCATAACCAGGCTCTAATCACTCCAAGAAATCTACTGATAGTTATTATCTGTAGAAGGGATCTGAAGAAAGGGGTGATCTTTTGAGAGCTCAGTAAGGTCGCTCAAAATTCAGAACAAGGATACAAAAAATTTACAGATTTTGTTTCAATGGCAATTTGGGAAGAAATTTAACTCAATCCCTTAAATCAGATATCAATAAATTAAAAAAATAATTTCGGATACACTGTAAACGATGCAAATAATATTGAACATGAGTAAATTTGCAAAGCCACTTAGCAAAGTCACATAGACACTACTCAAGTCACACAAGCAATACTCAATAACATTGTAATTACATATGCATATTTACAACAGTTAGACCATTAAGGTACTAGCATTTCCTGCGATAACAGATCATCCTTAAATCACCCCAATACAGACCATCCTTATACACCTCAATACACTAACTCATGCAATATACAGAATGCAATAATTGAGAATACAATGAATAAATTGGTACTTGATCAGTCATAAATATTGAGCATTAATAAGAGTTTAAGCGCAAAGTAGAGTTTTAAAGGCAAAATACATGCTTATTTGAAAAATAACAGAGTCCAAATAATATGAATTAACAATTCCGAATGAAGTACAAAATTAATTATGAAGAATTGGTTTCGAATATATTCTCTTACCTCAATCCAAGTTATGCGCTCGCTGCTATTTAATCTAGATCAAAAACTTCGAGTTAACCTAATGTGATACCCCGAAAAATACCAAAAATTAATCTAACAGTGAGTTTGATTACGTAAGGGGTGCTATTTTTATTAAGTAGCAATATGTTGGTGATGATTAAGTGTTAGGGAGCTAAATAGGGGGTTAGTGTGGTTTTGGAGGTTAAAATATCATTTTGGAAAGTTAAGGGGCCAAAATGTAATTTTGAAAAAATATGGTGAACGAGATGCATATTTTTGTTAAATAGTGTCATTTCGATGATAATGAGGTGCTAGGGGGCTAAAGGAAAGATTCGGGTGATTTTTGGGTCAAATTGTAATTTTCTAAAGTCGAGGGGTCAAAATGCAATTTTGAAAATTTGAGGGGCTAGTTTGCAAATTCCAAAAATTAGGCCTTATGTGTCAATTTTTCAGGAATTTTGGTGTGAGGGGATGCCACCTCATGTGGTGACATCTCATGTTTTTATATGATTTTAATTGATTTTATCCTAATTGAAAAAAAAAACAAAACAAAACAAAACGAAAGGGGAAACTTTTCCCTTTCGGGAAAGAAATAAGAACAAGAAGGAAGAAGTAGGAAATAAGAACAGGAAAAGAACAGAGAAAAGCAAGCTTCGAGCAAGGATGAACATGGGAAGAGAGAGGGGAAAAAGAAAGAAAATTGGGGAAAACGGATGAATTTTCTCATAATGGTATTCCCTACTTCCTTTGGATGATTTTATGGGTTAAATTCGTGGGTATTTGTATGCAAAAATTAGGTGCAAAGTGGGCATGTACACAGCTGTGAACACTGCTATGTATTGGGTGTTTATATATATTGTGTTGGTTGTTTTGGGGGTGTGTAATTAGGGGTAATGTGTAAGTGTTGATGGTTAAATTGATGCGTGTTTAGTGTGTGAGTTGTGTCACTTCTTGTGTGTGCACGGGTGAAGCATGGGGAAGGGGGCAATCATAAGTTCTCATGTGTGTATAATTGTGGGTATAGGTTGTGTTATGGTGTAATTAATGGTGGTGTTAAATGAGTTTAAGTTAAGTGTGGATGTTAAGAAGTGGTTAAGTGGGCATTTCTGAGTTGTATGTGGGAAATAGGTTGCGACAACTAGAGGTTGAAGAAACTATGTGTGAATAAGGTGAAATACTAGGTGTTCAAATCTGAACAATAAATGTTTTTGTCTCTAAAAATAGGAAATTAAGTGAAATGTTTCTAATCTGAATTTTTAAAAAATAGATAGATGTAGATTTAGCCAAAGTTAAAAAAAAAAAGACCCTAGTTATTTCTAGGAGACCTGTATCGTGGAAAAATTTTAGATTTTTCCGAGATCGGGAAGATGGTGAACGGATGTGGGAAGTTTGGAACTTTACAGTAAAATTTAAAACATCAAACGGACGCAGTTCTGCGCAAACATTTTATGGGGACCTTAAGATGCTAAGAAATTCCATTTTCCAAGATTTTGGGTCATTCCAAAGTCGTTTGCTATTTTTGGCCGAACAGGCTTTTAAGCGCTCGGTCTGGACACCGGTTTGAAATTTTTGAGCAAAATTTTTAAAAATACTTTTTAGCTCAAAAATGATTTCACGATACGTAAAATAGCATTTGATAGTGGTTTTGAGATTCCTATGGTGCCGAGAACCCTCAGGGGGCATTTTGATAAATTGCCACCCAGAGGGGGGTAATTTGGTACTTTTCTAGGTAGAATTTTTCAAAGGACTTGTTAGTCTGGAAAGGGAAATAAGACACCTATGAAGTTATTTTAAAGTAGTTTTCAAACGTTTGTTGGGGCGATGGCCACCGAGGGTGTTTTGGTAATTTTCTCTTTAAAATTTTCTGAGGGAATATTTGGTCTATAAATGATGTAGTACATCTAAAAAGTAGTTTGAAAGCAGTTTTGGGATGTTGGTGATATAGCGGCCATTAAGGGATATTTTGATAATTTGCCATGTTGGCGTTAAATTTTTTAGAACGCACATAATTTACCGTTCAGAGGGGTGGAAAGCGAGGAATAGTGGTAGTATGTCTAAAATAAGGGTTGTTATCAATAATAAGTCGATAAGGCTAGATTAAGGATCGGATTATCGGATCGAATTAACTAGCTATCGTAAGATGCTATGAACGGTTAAGTGGGAATGGGTAGAATAAGAAATGCGTATATATTGAATGATGACTAACTAGCAGGATATGATTTGACTAGGTGATGCACCTCTTTGCGATCAGAGATTGCGAGTTGCTTCAGCTATAAGCCAATCAGGTAAGGACAATGCGGTTCGATATGCTAATTCATTGTTCGATTAGCATGCCATGTTGATGATATGTTGTTGCATTCTTGTCGTTATGATTAGACACCGGAGTCATTATGACCGGTATATGCATATTTGAATTGTGCTGTTCAGGACTTAGGGTAGAGTAATTTCCCTTAGTCCGTCTTGTTGATGGCATTTAGTGAGAATTATGGGTATGCTAGTATGCTATGATTTTATTCGATTAGCATACCTGAAGTTGCTGATGATGTTGCATAGGGGTTATCATGTGGTTATTGTGAGATGTCGGCAGTTATTGATAGCCGACATTTCTTCTCTTTGAGAACACCATTGAGGACCTATGGAAAATTCTCCCGAGTTCGCCCTATCGTTGATGATAATGTTGTTAAGGTCATTGCTTTATTGTTGTGAATGTCGGCACTTGTCGGTAACCGACATATCTCTTATATAAGAATGATCACTGGCCAAAGAGGATGAATGTCGCTCGAGCAGAGTCTGTCGTGTTTGGTCGAGTCCTGTCTGTTGTGTCCATGTGCATTGCATTTGATTTTCTTTTGATGTTGATGATTTTAATGATTTGTATTTCAATGATGTTTGCTTTTACGACCTTAGATTTTGGGTCCACTTCTATAGTCGGTCCGGTCAGTCTGTCCAGTCCATGAGGAGGTGGCAGTAATGCTGTTCTGTTGGGCCTTGAAGCGGCTCAGTCTAACGAAAGAAAAATTATCGTTTGACTATTATGATGATGTCAAAAATTTATTGACTACTCTTGATTCATTGTTATCGTTGAGACGATTATTATTCCTCCGAGTCCTTTAAATCATTTATACATGTTACTCCTCGTGTTGTCTTTACTAGGTGATTTGCACTCATTCCTTATGTTTTATTGTGCAGGCTATAAGGTTGATCAAGGAAAACCCTCTAGGAAAGGGAAAAGAAGCAAGCTAGAAAAGTTGAGCACGGGGTCAGTTGTGTGAGGTAAGACAAGGTAGATACGGTGAGACAAAGATTGAGCTATGAGATAAGTTGAGGAGTTCTACAACTATAGTCGTGTATTAAGTTGTAAACATTCAGGATGTTTAAAGACCTAAAAGTCTTCCGCTGTAGTATGAGATATGATTGTAAAAAAAATGTAAGGACATATTTTGGAGCGTCTATTTATGATTTATGAGTATGAGTATGAGGATGTAGTTGCTCTGTATTCTACACAGGGTTTTGAAGGTGATTATGATCGATAACTCAGCCCGGTGATGTTACCAGGGTTGAGGGTGTCGCAAGTTGGTATCAGAACTTAGGCAAATGATTCTGTAGACTTTCAAAGTGTCTGGTAGAAGGCCTAAATGTTGATGAGAGAAGTAGAAGAAGAATCTTGATGATTTGGTTGAACTAGAAGCATCGTTAAGGTATGTGGGTCAAGGTTGGCTAAGGCATGTTTATTCATGACCTCAGCGTTCCTGCTATTGCTGCAGGGAATGGAAGAAAGAGTTGGTTGACCTATTTTTAGAAGAGTGGTTTGATAATAATAAGGTTGTGGTGTCGGATCAAAAAAAAAAAGGATCCTGACGGGAATGTAGACGAGATGGGATTAGGGTTAAAAGCACCTAATCGAAGTCCAGTAGTAATTGAAATAAAAAGGACCTGGTAGAGAAAGATGGTTGAGGTTGAGCATTTTTATCGTGTAAACTATGAATGAAGAAATGAGGAGCCGAGAGTGAGAATGAGTAAAGTTTTGATGAACTTTTGGAAGATAAAGTACTTCTAAGTGATGAGGAAAAAGGGGACTCATCAATAAGTCAATTAGAGACCCAAACAAGTAGTATTTACAAACGATGGAGAGATTGAAAGTTGAATGAGAGGACATGAAGTAAGTATCAAATTAGTATTAAGGGAGACAGTGGATGCCAGTATGCAGGTCACTCGAGAAAAATATGACATGTTGTTCGTGATTGCCTTCCTGATAGGGCAATACCTGAAGATCGGTAACAATTGATTCTAAGAGAGAGTCATTGAAGCTTGAAATTGTTGAAGGAGCGTTATAGCTTCTCAAAGGTTAATAGGGTGTACGAGTAGGGGTGGAGTCCGCTTTTGAAGTCAGACCTAAAGTTGTTATTGAGAAGGAGAAGGGTGATGGGGAATTAGTATCGTTTACATACTATTGTAGAAAAATATCGTTCAATGATGAAAACCATTAGCGATTTAAGCAAGAATATTAATATTATGGTGCGCAATTTTAATTATCGTGCTACTCCTTTCTCGGAGAGAGAGGGAGAGAGAGAGAAAGAGAGATAGAGGGTTCCCAATCTAGAGGGGCCCTCAATAGAAGTGATTATGGTGAATGTTGAGGACGTAAGTGGAAGGGATAAGCATGAAGTATATTAGGTCAAGAAGACCTTAAGGAAGAGCTAGTGAGACTTCTACAAAAGATCATTGGAGTTCTAAAAATACAACCGGTGGCTGTTATTATGATAGCCCCAGTAAAAGGAAGAAAAGGGAGTAGATCTCGAGACTGTCAAGATGCCCACCCCGGGTGAAATCCCACGGGAGGGAAATGGTCTAGTGTAGACAACTACGTGAATTTGAGAGATGGAGAAGATAGTTGAAGTAACAAGATGTGGGGAAATATTAGAAGATAATGTTCACCAGCTATACATAAAAAAAAGGGTGATAAGTGATTAAGAAGTAAGAGCGCAAACAAGTCGAGACAGTATGAGTACCTATCGAGCCTATATCATTGTAATAGGTTCAAGTAACATGTTGATGATATATATTTCTGCTTAAATTGCAGAGTAAGTTGGAGACACGTTTCTTGTGCTACGTGAAAGGATTGAAAGGCAGAAAAGGATGTTAGGGAATTTGGTGAGTTGGGCTAATTGCCCTCATCAGGCGATGACAGAAGAATGTAAAAAGTGGGATAAAATGAGAAAAGTTAGAAAATAATCCTTAAAAAAGGACAGGTTAGGGTTCTAATGGGGAATTACTATGAGAGTAGTAGGAAAAAAAATATAAAAACTAAGTGATAGAGGCGGAGAATGAAGAGGTCTGGGAAGAAAGAAGGGTGTGAGGATGGAAAGGAGGTAGAATCCAGGAACGAAACTAAAAGGCTGAAAAAAAAAGGGGTAAGAAGAGAGCAGATGAAGAACAGTCCGGACAAAGTTCCGAACCAAGAGAAGGAGATAAGAAATGTAGATGATGCGGGTTAAGGCACGAGGGTGTGAACTATGCTAAGGCAAGTAAAGCATGTCTTAAGTATGAGAGCAAGTCACATAACTAATGTTTAAGATGAAGCAAAAGAGGTTGTTTCAAATGCAACAGCCAGAGTATATTGACCGGACAAAGGTGCTCTAAAAAAAGGTGATGGTCATTGAAGAAAGAAGAAAGGAGGGGTTTATGAGACTATGTAATGGCTATCAGAAGCTGATTAAGATGACAGTCAAGAATAACTTTTGATTGCCTGACCTAGCTGATATGCCGATCAATTTTTGGGTGCTAAGTGTTTTCTTTCTAAGACTGACTTCAGAGCAAGTCATCACCGGTTAAGGAACAAGAAAGGATGAAGTTGTCAAGATTGTGTTTAGAAGCAGAGACGGGCATTATAAAAATTTTGGTAGTGCCAGGTAGATTAATTAAGGCCCCTGTGGCAGTTATAAATTAGAGGAATCAAGTCTTTCGAGAGCACTTAATCATTGTGTCGTGGCCTTATCGGTGACCTTGGGGTTGGTACAAAAGGCAAGGAGGAACTTGCACAGTGGCAAGTTCGACAAATCTTAAGGAAACTAAGTTGTGTGTTAAATTCGAGGAATGTAAATTTCAACTAGGAAATATGGATGTATGGGGTTAATGTGGAAGCAGATTAGGAAGTCTGGGAAAAGTTAAAAAGGTGACAAATGGGAAACGTCGAAAAAAAATTAGCTTGAGATCAGTAGCTTCTTAAGATCAATCGGAGGCTAGCAGAGAGTAGTTGACAATTTCTCTAAGATGCCTTATCGGAAAAAACTGACTGCGATGATTGTTACGCCGAGTTAGTAAGAATGTGAATAACTCAAAAATCAAAGTTTGAGTAAGGAGAAAAGGAAGTAATAGTTTGCTTCACATGGAAATGCGATCAGCGCATAGCTTAAGGCCAAGATGGAAGGGATGTTGAGATCCAGCGGGATTAGAAATGAGTGAAACAAAAATTTTGATGGGGATAAGGATAGTGATTATGAATGTGAAGGTCGGATATGTGTTCCGCTTAATAACGAATTGAAGAAAGGAATTGTGAAGAGTACTCATAGTTTAGGGTACTGAATCACTTAGGGGAGACAAAAATGTACCCTAAGTTACGGCCCAAAGAATTTTGGTGGCCTAGCAAGAAGAGAGATATATAAAAGTTTGTATCCCGATGTTTGACCCGCTAACAGGTAAAAGTGGATCATAAGATCGCCAGATAGTGGCAACCACTCTTTGCACCTGAGTGGAAGTGGGAACACATTATGATGAATTTTGGTGTTAAGGTTACCACAAACAACTAAGAGATATACATTCATCTGGGTTGTAGTGGATAGGTTGACTAAGATGTCCCGATTTATTTTGTTCGGGAAGAATGTTTTTCTAAACGACTTGCCCAAATTTATGTTAAGCTAGTGGTTAGTCGTTATGGAGTTCAAGTAACCACTGTGTCCAAGAGAGAGACGCAAGGTTCATCTTTAGAGTTTGGAAAGGTTTTCAAGAAGAAATGAAAACAAAGTTGATCATGAGAATGGCCTTTTACCTTTAATAAGTGGCCAATTAAGACGTATGATATGAATACTGAGAGACTGTTGAGGGCCTGCATTAATTATTTTGGCAGAAAATGGGGTAAAAAGTTACCCATAGTCGAACTCTCCTGTAAAAATTGTTATCGGTTCAGAAAAGAAAAATAGCTCTTTATGAAGTGTTGTATGGCTGAAGATTTGTAGAATGTGGTTAGAGTCGAGATTGTTTCGCACAAGACTGTGCAAAGAAATAGAAAACAAGGTGATCGATACCCAAGAGAAAAATATTACTGCGTAGAATTAGCAGAAAAAGTATGCTGACAAGAGGCATAGGATGTTGAAGTTTGAAGTAGATAACATAGTACATTTTATAAGTGTCACAGCGGAAAGGAAACATGCGATTCAGGAAGTGGAGGATGTTGAGTCCGAAGTTCATCGGACCGTTTAAAATCCTGCCTAGGATTGAAAAGATAGCATACAAATTCGATCTACGTTCAGGATCGAGTTAATTGTGTAACGTGTATCACGTGTCAATGTTGAGGAAGTATGATCCCAATTCTATGCATGGGATCTAGTTGGAACCAGTTGAAATTCGAGATAATATCTCGTATTAGGAGGCACCGACGAATATGGCTAATAAGAAGAAACATGTGTTACGTGAATGTTGGTGGTCAAAGTTGATTGGAAAAAATCATGCGGTCGAGGAGGTTACCTTGAAACCCAAGATGCTAATGCGGTAATGATGTCCGCATCAAGTTGCAAAATAAGGTTTGTCCTTATTTCGAGGACGAAATTTATTTAAGGGGGGAGGGTGTTATACCCCGAAAAATACCAAAAATTAATCTAACTGAGAGTTTGATTAGGTAAGGGGTGCTATTTTATTAAGTAGCAATATGTTGGTGATGATTAAGTGTTAGGGAACTAAATAGGGGGTTAGTGTGGCTTTGGGGGTTAAAATATAATTTTGGAAAGTTAAGGGGCAAAAATATAATTTTGAAAAAAATATGGTGAACGAGATGCATATTTTTGTTAAATAGAGTCATTTCGATGATATTGAGGTGCTAGGGGGCTAAAGGAGGGATTCGGGTGATTTTTGGGTCAAATTGTAATTTTTTAAAGTCGATGGGTCAAAATGCAATTTTGAAAACTTGAGGGGCTATTTTGCAAATTCCAAAAATTAGGACTTATGTGTCAATTTTTCAGGAATTTTGGTGTGAGGGGATGCCACCTTATGTGGTGACTAATCTCATGTTTTTATATGATTTTAATATATTTTATCCTAATTGGAAAAAAAACAAAACAAAACAAACGAAAGGGGAAACCTTTCCCTTTCGGGAAAGAAATAAGAACAAGAAGGAGAAAGCATGAAATAAGAACAAGAAAAGAACATAGAGAAGCAAGATTCGGGCAAGGATGAACATGCGAAGAGAGAGGGGAAAAAGAAAGGAAATTGGCAAAAACGGATGGATTTTCTCATAAGGGTATTCCCTACTTCCTTTGGATGACTTTATGGGTTAGATTCGTGGGTATTTGTATGCAAAAATCAGGTGCAAAGTGGGCATGTACACAGCCATGAACACGGCTCTGTATTGGGTGTTTATATATATTGTGTTGGTTGTTTTGGGGGGTGTGTAATTAGGGGTAATGTGTAAGTGTTGATGGGTAAATTGATGCGTGTTCAGTGTGTGAGTTGTGTGTCTTCTTTGTGTGCGCGCAGGTGAAGCAGGGGGAAGGGGGGCAATCGTAGGTGCTCATGTGTGTATAATTGTGGGTATAGGTTGTGTTATGGTGTAATTAATGGTGGTGTTAAACGAGTTTAAGTTAAGTGTGGATGTTAGGAAGTGGTTAAGTGGGCATTTCTGAGTTGTATGTGTAAAATAGGTTGCGACAGCTAGAGGTTATGTGTGAATAAGGTGAACTACTAGGTGTTCAAATCTGAACAGTAAATGTTTTTGTCGCTAAAAACAGGAAATTAAGTGAACAGTTTCTAATCCGAATTTTTAAAAATAGCTAGATGTAGATTTAGCCAAAGTACAAAAAAAAAATTACCCTAGTTATTTTTAGGAGACCTGTATCGTAGAAAAATTTCTTAGTTTTCCGATATCGAGAAGAGGGTGAACGGATGTGGGAAGTTTGGAACTTTATGATAAAATTTAAAGTATCAAACGAACGCAGTTTTGCACAAAAATTTTATGGGGACCTTAAGATGCTGAGAAGTTCCATTTTCCAATATTTGGGGTCATTCCAAAGTCATTTGCTATTTTTTGGCCAAACGGGCTTTTAATCGCTCGGTCCGGACACCGGTTCGGAATTTTTGGGCAAAAATTTTTAAAAATACTTTTTAACTCAAAAATGATTTCACAATGCGTAAAATAGCGTTTTAAAGTGATTTTGAGATTTTTATGGTGCCGGGAACCTTCAGGGGGCATTTTGATAAATTGCCACCCAGAGAGGGGGTAATTTGGTACTTTTCAAGGGACTTGTTAGTCCGGAAAGGAATGTAAGACACCTGAAAAGTTGTTTTAAAGTAGTTTTGAGATGTTTGTTGGGCGATGGCCACAAGGGGTGTTTTGGTAATTTCCCCTTTAAAATTTTTCGAAGGAATATTGGTCTATAAATGATGCATTACATCTAAAAAGTAGTTTGAAAGCAGTTTTGGGGTGTTGGTGATGTAGCGACCATCAGGGAGTATTTTGGTAATTTATCATGTTGGCGTTAAATTTTTGAGAACGCGCATAATTTAGAGTTCGAAGGGGTGGGAAGCGAGGAATAGTGGTAGTATGTCTAAAATGAGGGTTGTTATCGATAATAAGTCGATAAGGCTAGATTAAGGACCCGATTATCGGATAGAATTAACAAGATATCGTAAGATACTATGAACGGTTAAGTAGGAATGGATAAAATAAGGAGTGCGTATACGTTGAATGATGACTAACGAGCAGGATATGATTTGACTAGGTGATGCAGCTCTTTGCGATAAGAGATTGCGAGTTGCTTCGGCTATAAGCCAATCAGGTAAGGACAATGCGGTTCGATATGCTAAATCATTGTTCGATTAGCATGCCATGTTGATGATGTGTTGTTGCATTCTTGTCGTTGTGATTGGACACTGGTAGTCATTGTGACCGGTATATGCATATTTGAATTGTGCTATTGAGGACTTAGGGTAGAGTAATTTCCCTTAGTCAACCCTGTTGTGGAATTTAGTGAGAATTATGGGTGTCCTAGTATGCTATGATTCGATTCGATTAGCATACCTGAATTTGATGATGATGTTGCATAGGGGTTATCATGTGGTTGTTGTGAGATGTCGGCAGTTATTGATAGCCGACATTTTTCTCTTTGAGAACACCATTGAGGACCTATGGCAAATTCTCTTGAGTCCTCCCTGTCGTTGATGATAATGTTGTTAAGGTCGTTGCATTGTTGTTGTGAATGTCGGCACTTGTCGGTAATCGAAATATCTTTCGTACAAGAATGTTATTGAGGGCTTGCGGCAAACTTCTCCCAAGTCTGCCCTGTTGATGATGTTATGTTGAACTCTTATTCTGAGGTCTGAACATCGGTTGATCTTCTGATCTGGTATTCCTTGTTGAGCTGTGTTGTTGAGGACATAAGGTGAAAATTTCCCCTTAGTCCGCCCCGTTGAAGAAGTCCTGCTACTTGGTTGTAAGGTGGTAGGGAAAGCACTCTAAATGAGTTCCCTTCTTGTTGACAATGTCTCTTCTATTTATTTGAGACTGAGATGACCATCCCGTAAAATGGGACATCAATATGAGAAGGATGGCCTATGAATTATGATCACTGGCCAAAGAGGATGAATGTCGCTCGAGCAGAGTCTGTCGTGTCTGGTCGAGTCATGTCTGTTGTGTCCATGTGCATTGCATTTGATTTTCTTTTGATGTTGATGATTTTAATGATTTGTATTTCAATGATGTTTGCCTTTACGACCTTGGATTTTGGGTCCACTTGCATAGTCGGTCCTGTCAGTCGGTCCAGTCCATGAGGAGGTGGCAGTAATGCTGTTCTGTTGACGATTATGCTGATGTCAAAAATTTATTGACTACTCTTGATTCATTGTTATTGTTGAGATGATTATTATTCATCCGAGTCCTTTGAATCATTTATACACGATACTCCTCATGTTATCTTTACTGGGCGATTTGCGCTCATTCCTTATGTTGTATTGTGCAGGCTATAAGGTTGATCAAGGAAAACCCTCTAGGAAAGGGAAAAGAAGCAAGCTAGAAAAGTTGAGCACGGGGTCAGTTGTATGAGGTAAGACAAGCTAGATACGGTGAGACAAAGATTGAGCTGTGAGATATGTTGAGGAGTTCTACAACTATAGTCGTGTATTAAGTTGTAAACATTCAGGATGTTTAAAGACCTGAAAGTCTTCCGCTGCAGTATGATATATGATTGTAAAAAAAAAATTGGGAGGACATATTTTGGAGCGTCTATTAATGATGTATGAGTATGAGGATGTAGTTGCTATGTATTCTACACAGGATTTTGAAGGTGATTATGATCGATAACTTAGCCCGGTGATGTCACTGGGTTAGAGTTGTCAAATGGGCCGGGCGGCCCGCGGCCCAGCCCGGCCCGGCCCCTTTTGGCCCGGGCTTGGCCCGGCCCATACATGAACAGTGCTGGCCCGGCCATTTTGGGCTTAGGGCCAGGGCCTGGGCCAGGCCTGGATTTTTCTGAAAAAAGCCCGGGCCCGGCCCGGCCCGAAAAAGCCCGGGCTTGGCCCGGCCCGATAACGGCCCGAAAAAAGCCCGGGCTTGGCCCGGGTCAGGCCCGGCCCGGGTTTGGCCCAGTTCTGGCCCGGGTCAAAGTGGCCAGAGAACTGTTTTTTCTTTTCTTCTTCCAACGACAAGCCCGTGTACGAATAAAAAATGAAAAAAAAAGAGGTAAAGAAATAAAGTGACGCGTTTGACCATTTCTAATCGCAACATGGGGATTAAGCTAACTTGACTTGTGGGTGGGTCAAGATTGAGACTTCTTCATCACTTCCACACTTTGCTCTTGAACCCATTTGTGACTGGCCTTCATCACAAAAAATCACCCCTTTTTCAACAAGTTTGCTGCAACAACTACTGTAATACCAAGTCATTAGTGAGAGCACTCTCTGTATCAACAGCAACAAAAATGGTCAAGGCCATTAGGGTTCATGAAGTTGGTGGCCCTGAGGTCCATTTCTCTCTGTCTCTCTCCCGGTATCTGTGTGTATTTGTGTGTGGATATCATACTTAACATATGAAGTTTGCGATTTAATTCGCTGGCTCTTTTGAAAGTAGCCACTAAATATTGAATAACAAGAAAATGCCCAAAAAAAAATTTAAAAAAAATAGGCCCGGGCCTGGCCCAAGCCCGGCCCTAAATGTTGGGCCTAGGGCCTGGGCTTGGACCGGGCCCAGATATCCCCAGAGCCAGGCCCGGCCCGGCCCGGCCCGATTGGCAGTCCCCTTGGCCCGGGCCCGGCCCGTTTTGCTCGAGGCCCGATGGGCTTGGGCCGGGCCGGCCCAAGCCCGGCCCATTTGACACCTCTAACTAGGGTTGGGGGTGTCGCACCTAAATTGACAAATTAATAATTATAATACAACATAACCTCATAAACTATTAATCCAGTGCTAAGTCTTAATCGTTGTTCACTCCGCCACTCTCAACATAAGCCAAAATGAAACAGATCTCTCGACAAACCACATTTAACAGATAACCCCACACACTCTATAAGGCATTAAGATACCCGAAAGTTTATATAAATTATTATAAAATACTTTTATAGCTTAAAAATAGCCTAACAAATAAAAATATTGATTTTTTTGAATTTTAAAATATTTTGAATTAAAAATAATTTTCTTAAATACCATAAAAGCCCAAAAATAGCAATTAGTATTTCTAACTTAAACCAAAGTTCCATAATTTTATTAAAAGCCTTACATTATATATGAAAAATACTTAAACATAAATTAGGATTTAAAAAGCACCAAATCATTTTAAAATCATTTGTTTTGTTAAATCAAATGCGATATTAGAATAGTAGTATCAAATCAACTCTAAAATTTTTAAAATAAAACTGAAACTTATATATATCATGAACACATTACTATAGTTTTTTTTAGAATTTAATAAGAATTTTAATTACCCCAAACAAATTTTAGAATAACCAAACTTACAAAAAATATTTAAAATAATAGATGATTCAAGAAAAATCTGAAATTTTACTAGTAATTCTAATATGCCCTAAGAAACTCTCTATAAAGTATCAGCATCTTACAATAATTGTACGATGCCCAACAATCACGTGGTACAACTGTGCAAGTACAGTGTACCACTGTTGCTGCACAACACTTTACCCACTTCTTCTTCCTTATTCTGTTGTACCGACTTTTATCACCCCCGAACACACGCGTAGCAGACGACACACCACACTTTCACCCCTAGCACACTACATACCCCTACTTACATACACAATCATGCACATTATATTCACTAATTTCACACACATTCATGCACACGATACACACGTATCAATTGAAAATACATAAACAAACACACATTCTCGGCACACACACACACATTTTCACTGCATATTCACATTTCACGCCATTTACACACACGCGCGCGCGCACGCACACACACACACACACACATATATATATACACACACATTGCATACACACAATCATACAAGCACAACACACACACACACACAAAATTATACACAACACAGACACAAACACAATCACTCACTCGCTACACCCACTTCCTCACGGCACTGGCTCTATTTATGCTTTGTCCCTTTACCCCCATATTCCCTAACGCGGGCACGCGAGCACACACACACACACACACACATTCATTACAACTACTACTTCATGGCGGCAGCTTCTCTATTGTCCAACAGGCACAAAACACCCCACCGTTACACATTTGCACCACTACCTTAGGACAGTCGTGTAGTCCCCTTGTCCGAACCGTAATGGTGTAGCAAAACACATTCACGGCTACCCACCAGCTCTCTAATGGCAGCCATGGCACTCCCTCACCCAAACTTCACGGCACAACCCCGTTTTCAGGCCATAAAACCCACGTACTGCCCTATATACCACCCTGCAAGAACGCATCATGGCTGGTCTATTTTAGCCCCTTACCCGCACAAATACAGTAACCACCATTGTTGTCCTTATCATCCCTCGCTACCATCTCCTCCTCTCATGGCTGCCATTGCGGCCTCTTATTTCGCACAAAACTCACCCACAAATTCTACTTATATGTCACAATATACACGAAACACATTGAAAATTGCGAGAGACTTACCAAAATTTGTTGCTATGATTGTCAAAATTTGACACCATCAGTTTTCTCTTCCTCTCTTTCTATTTTTTTTCTCTCTCTTTTTATTTTTCTTCTCTCTCTCTCTCTCTCTCTCTCTCTCTTCTCTGTAATCAAAAGTCTCTTGTTTCTCTCTCTTTGTCTCTCTCTCTCTCTCTCTCTCTCTCTCTCTCAGGGGGGTAGAGCTTTTATATCATCAGGGAACACATCACTGAACTCACGAACAACTAGAATGTCTTCAATTTTTTGCTCTTTCTTATCATGATCAATTGCATAACAAAGGTACCCTACACAACCTCTAGAAAGCAACTTAGGAGCATTAACAACAAAAATAATAGGTGTTGAAGGAAACCCTTTATCCCCGACAAATTCTAACACTCTTAGCATGACAATCAACATTAGCATGATGTTGAGATAACCAGTCCATACTAAGAATGACATCCAAATTCTGAAGGCGTAGAAGTATCAGATCAGCGTTAAAGTCCCTTACCACACACTACTACTGGGCACGATTTATATATAATGTCTCTAACCGAAGAGTCCCTCGTAGATATACTCACCACAAGTTCATACGGTAAACTCTCGGGTCTATTACCCAAATGATGCGGGGCTACATAAGAATGTGATGAACCTGGATCAATCAAAACTCGTGCCAAGTGCTGAAAAATAGAAAGTGTACCTCCAATCACTTTGGCCGAGTTTTTGCCCTCCTCTTGTCCCAAAGCAAAAGCCCTTCCCTGAAGCTTTGGTTTCCCCATACCTTGGCCTGTACTCATTCCCTGCTTGCCACATTGTTGAATAGGTTTTGGCCTCAGATTAGGACAATCATTCACATGGTGATCCAAGGATCCACAACCATAACATTTCCCTTCCTTCCTCTAGAAAATACTTAATAAGTAAAATGCTTATTTTTCCCCTTGGTTCCCTCTTTTTCAAAGATTGAAGGGTTGACATTATTTTTCAAATAAATCTCATTTTGAATTTACTTTGTTTATTTATTTACTTACTAACCCCACTTCACTAATCATCGCTAATTGTTACCAGTAAAATAATACTTTTGCACATTGTTACTAGATATTGTGTACAAAAATGGTCGCTAAAGTTGCTAATCAAATATCGACTTGAATGATACAGTATGAAAATTGTCGCTAACAATTCAAATTTACCGGCTTAATATATATCAGGATTCAGGGTGTTACAAACCTAATGGGAGCCCTCAAACAGATTGAAGATGTCCTCAATTGGTCGTTGAGTGGCAGAACACGATAGGTTGACTCTCTTTTAGATTAGAGAGGGCTATGAACATTACTAGAAAGACATTATTAGGACTGTCTAGAGAGGAGAATCACAGGGAGACTTTAGAAAAAAATGAGTACCAATGACACTGATAATCCAATGTACTAGAGAAATACAGACGCTATCCAGGCTGTCGTGAGAGGGAGTCACATGGAACACCTATAATGCCCTAAACGTAGGGTTAGTTTATGGTAATTCACTCCACGGACTGTGCCACTGCCCAAAGTACTTGAACAATTTTTAAGGAGGGACATGATATCCAAGCTATGGCCTACCCCACACCAGTAGTGATAACGGAAGAATATGATGTTCAAGCTTTTTATGCTTATCATCATTGGAGTGGACACTCCACAGAGAGATGCCTAATGCTCAGGCATGCCATCCAGAACTTTATTGACGAGGAAAAGTTTCTCTTCCTGCCAAACCCAATATCAAGAAAGAACCCTTACCACCTCACAAGGTTAACCTTATTGATAACAGCCTACCAGTTAAGGATCAGACCGCCCTTATCATTCTAGCAAGTCAGCATGTTCAACCAGTTTGTGCGTTATTGTTTGCCACAGTTTTCTGATGCTGTCACATGGGAAGAGTTGGTGGAAGTCGGTGTCTTCATTTTTGAGAAAGAATGAGGAAGAGACAAACATTATGTTCAGGCCCAATACCAAGGTATCCTATCTAACCAAATCAGGCCTAGCTTACCAAATTGTCAGCTACATCATATCCGCTATTTTTGCAAGACCCCCTTGACGATGAAGTGTTGAGACAACGATAGAAAACCCGGGCAAAGATCTCCATTTGGGAGTTGCTATCCGCTTCATATACCCACTGACAAGCCCTGACCAAACTACTAAGCATGGCCCAAATACCCATTCAGACCCAGCCCAAGGTTTTATCCCAAGTTCTAGGGGCCATCCATTATGGGAATGTCTTCTGTTTTTCTAAATCAGACTTGACCAAGTCAGGAACCAGCCATAACGACCCATTCCATATCACTATGCGAGTGTTTGATAAAAGGATTCCCTTAATCCTCATAGACAATGGTTTTCCTCTTAATGTATGCTCCCTACGCACTGTCCAGGTCCCTGGCATTGATCCCTCAGAGTTTATCAGTTCCAGCCAAGTCGTCCAAGCCTATCACAATACCCAGAGGGAGGTTAATGGCATAGTCAAACACTCAAGTTTCATATGACTGTTGGAAATGTTAGTGTCAAAGTTGGGTTTCAGGTGTTAAATATACCAGCTACGTTCAATCTCCTGTTAAAGACCATGGATATACTATGTAGGTGTAATTCTTTCCACATTGCACCAGAAGGTTAAGTTTATGTTGGATAAAGTTGTTACAATCGTGGGTGACTTGGAGCTACCTTAGATTGGGCAGGTGAAAAAGGATAAAGACAATATTGAGATTTCACATAACTCCTTAGATGTTTTGCTTAGCGGATTCAGAATGGATAACCTAGTGCAGTGTCTGTAGTACGAAGAAATTTTTCTCGTTCAAAACATCATCACCTTTGTATCTTTAGCAACACAATGGTGCTTCCTATGTTGTTGATATAGGTTATGATGAATTAATCAGCACGGTTGATAATGAGTCACAACTAGTGGATCCGTAAGAGAAAAAAATATTTAAAAGAATAGATAAGAGAAACATAAAACATGGAATCTAGTCGAGTCAATCCAGTGGCAGAAGAAACAATTAGAGTTAACATAGATACGCCCAAAAATGTAAAAGAAACCAAAATAAAGGCAAGCCTAAATGAGAGAGAAAAAGAAGAAATCACTGCACTCTTAAGAGAATTTGTAGATCTATTTACGTGGTCATATAATGAGATGCCCGGTATTGACCCGTCGATTGTGGAGCACCTCTAACCTATCCTTCCCAAAGCCAAAGCCAAATCTTCAAAGCAGAAACTCCATTAGTTGAGGCCAGTGTGATCTCTTAAGTTCAAGGATGATTTTATGAAGTTACTACTCATCGAATTTATCAAAGTGATTGAATACTCTACCTGGTTGGCCAACATTGTACCCGTCCACAAACAAACCAGTGAAGTTCAAATGTGTGTAGACTACCGGGACCTTAATGAAGCTTCCAATAACTTTCCTTTTCATATCATAGATATGATCATAGACATCACCATAGAGCACGAGTTTGTTTCCTTTGTAGATTGCTTTGCAGGATACAATCAAAAAAATATGACTCCTGACTGTCACAAGAAACGAGATTTCACCACCACTTGGGGCACCTTTTGATGCACAATGATGCCTTTTGGATTAAAGAATGTGGGGCCTACATATCCTTTTCCATGATATGATTCACAAAGAGGTAGAGGTGTACGTGAATGATATGATCGTCAAGTCTAAGAAGCGTGAAAGTTATTACTAAGGCAATACAATGTGAGACTAAATCTATAGAAGTGTGTTCAGAGTTACAACTAGAAACTTTACAAGAAAAATGACTTTTAGCGATGGACATTACTGTCGCTAAAACTCTATTGCCTATAACCCCGTCTCTAAAAGTTTTGTAACGGAATTTTTCAATCCATAACCCCGTCTCTAAAAGTTTTGCACCGGAATTTTTCAATCCATAACCCCGTCTCTAAAAGTTTCAATCCATTGCCTAAAGTATACCTCCAATGAGGGACGTACAAATACAATTTGCGACGGATTTTCCGTCGCTAATTCTATTTTTTGTATTTTAATTTTTTCTTCGGTAATAAACTATTACGTAAAATATTAAGTGATGAAATTCTATCGCTAAACGTTTCTCTTTTAAAACTTTAGCGACGAAATTTCGTCCCTAAAAGTCGTTCCTTTAAAGTCAAACTAATTAATTTTTTATATTTTTTTAATACCTAAATCTGTAATCACAATCTAACAAATCACAATCCGACAAAAACAATCCAACAATCACAATCCAATAATAAAATGTATAAAAAAATTCACGAGCGCATAGGAGCGGGGTACATTAATAGAGTAGAGGAGGGGAGTACAAGTTGGGGGGAGCTGGGATACAAAAAGCTAGGAGGGAAAGGGTTGATCAGGGTTCGGCGAGTTCCAGATCTGATGGGTCCTGCTAATGATCGTCGTCCACGGGGGCACTGTGATCCAGATCCTGCTCGGCATGTCCAGCAGCAATGTCCTGTATTTAAAGGTACGGACGCATTAATCTCAATAGCAATCACATGTAGTGTTCACTAATTAAACGTGTATAGTGGTTGTACCTGATTATGCACCGTGATCATCCCATAAACCTCCTCAACAATGCGACAGACCTCATCCCTATGTAACAAAAAGCACTCCATGGTCGGTGTCTCCGTTTGTGGAGATGCAGCGGGGGGTGGGGACGCTTCTATCACGGCACTTGCAGTCATACTGGGGAGGCCGCGTACGCTGCCTAATTAAAATGAATTAATGCTAATGAAACTCTAGTTTACAGTAATTATTCCTAATAAAACCCAACTAACTCTAATTAGTCCTAATTAAAACTGATTAACCCTAATTTACTGTTAATTTAATCTCTAATTAGCCCTAATCAATGCTGATTAACCTAATTAAATCCTGGTCCTGATAAATTGTAGACAAACCCTAATTAAACCCAATTAGGGTAATTAATTATAATATGCTCTAATTAGGCTCAATCAACCCTAAGTAGCCCTAATTAGCCAGAATTAATTCATGAATAACACCAATTGAGTCTAATTAAATGCAATTAACTGTAATCAATCCTAAATATCTTGAATTACCCTAATTGCCCCTAATTAATGCATTGACTCGGCATATTCACCTTAATTAGTTATTATCTATTTAGGTTCGGTACAAAATCATTTGGTTAAAGTGAACTTGAGTAGAGAAATTAAATCATTCCTAGATCCTTTAATACTTAACGATCTACCAAATCAGGATTCTCAAGTAAACTTGGTACTTTTGTTGGTAAGTAATGGACTCAAAAAAATTTCTTAGCTCGTTATGTTGAACTATTAGATCTTATCTTCAGGGACTTCAAATAACACTTTTGGCTTGCAACTCTCCATGTCTGCAGAAGAGAAGACTTTTCGAGACAAAAGATCTTTCTCAGCCTGTCGCAGACACATCCTGCCCTCCATTGTTCCTAAAGTAATTAAATGGTAAATATACACAATTTTCTTCAAACCGATCCCGTATGCCCGACATATGGCTTGCCTTTTAACTGATGGATTGCAACCAATATCAAGCAACACAAATCTCGACACCTTAACCAAATTTATGCCTGACATAGCTTGCCTTTCAAACCTCATTTAGCTCGAATTAGTAGCCCTCATTAGCGTTAACCCTATTTAGCATGAATTAGTCCTAATAGGCCCTGGTTGGGGCGTCAGGAGTTGTTTTGCTTAATATTGATTAATTAATGTTAATTAGGGTTAATCAGCTTTAATTAGGACTGATTAGGGCTAATTCGAGCTAAATATGGTTAATGCTAATGAGGGCCAATTGACCTAAATAGGGTTAACTAGAGTTAATTGGGTTTGATTAGATTTATTTATTGTTAATTAGGGCTTAATTAAGAGATAATTAAGGTTAATTAGAGTTAATGTGTTAATTAGGGTTAATTAGGATTGAGGCACTTTACAATTTGTTAAGTTCATTTGCAGAGTTTATATTGTGCCACCTGTGATTGAGTTTAGATTTAAGTATATAGTTAGGGTAGATAGTATTTAGGATAACTATGGTTAATTAGTAGTATATTAATAGGGTTTAATTAGAGTTTAGTTAGGGTTAATTAGAGTTACCTAGGAACGTGTTAGGGGTTAATCGGGTTTAATTAAGGGTTTATCGGGGCTAATTAGGGTTAATTATGTTTTGCTTAGGGTTAATTATGTTTAATAATAGTTAATTATGCTTAATTAGGATAAATCGGAGTTAATTACAGTTAGTCGAGATTAATTAGGGTTGATCGGGGTTAACTAGGTTTAATAAGGGTGAATCAGGATTAGTTATAGCTAATTAGGATTACCTAGGGATGTGTTAGGGGTTAGTCGGAGTTAATCAGAAATATTTTTTTATGGTTACCCCTCGTGGAGGGATTCAATTTCATTGACTTCCAACTACCAATCAAAGAGGCTAAGGTATAAATTTCTAAAACTCCATATTACAACAATTCTTAAAATAAAAAAGAACACTTCGACATCAGAATAACTTAAAAAAATAATTCTAAGTCAGAATAATTCAATAAGTCACAGCAAATGCCAAGAATATAGCACTATGCAGGGCATTGGGGATTGATGAAACAGGGATACTACATATGAATCGAGGGTTTAAGTGTACAATGTAGAATGTACATAAACATAGATATGTAAGTTTTGCATTTAATGGAATAAAGGACATTTCACAAAAGAATAAAAAAATTTTAGAATAATTCTAACATGTAAAAAATATAATTTTTACTGAAAAATTCTAACATTTAATTAAAATAATACGAATAAGTGGGGGGCAGTAGGGCAGCGTGTTAGCAATAAATTGGTGTAAGAAATTAACTTGCCCCAATAAATGCTGGAGCTCCTTCTTATTCGAAGGAGGTCTAGTGTTTATAATGGCTTTCGCCTTGTTCTTATCTATTTCGATCCCCTTCTGGTGGACTAGAAAGCTAAGAAATTCCCTGAAGAAACTCCAAAGGCACATTTCAAAGGGTTCATTTTTAGATCGTGTTTTCTTATACTTATGAAAGCATTTTCTAAATGTTTAACATGCTTTGGATGGCCATCCGATTTAACGACTACATCATCAATATGCACTTCTAAAAAGTTCCCAATCATATCATGGAAGATTAAATTCATTGCTCTTTGGTACGTTGCCCCAGCATTCTTCAGACCGAAAGGCATGAATACCCATTCAAATGTACCAGCTACACTTAGACATATAAATGTTGTTTTATGAATATCTTCATCTTTGATAAAAATCTAGTCATATCCAGCATTTCCGTCCATAAATGACATGATAGTATGTTTGGATGCTGAATCAACTAGCATGTCTATGATGGGCATGGCATATTGGTCTTTAGGAGTAGTGGAGTTCAAATTCCTAAAATCAATGCAAACTCTTACCTTACCGTTTTTCTTTACCACAGGAACAATATTTGACATACATTCAACTTACCTAGCTGGCCAAATATATTTTGCCTTGAGTAGTCGCTTGATTTCCTACTTCACCAGCAGAGTTACTTCGTTCCACATTTTCCTAGGAGCCTTCATGAATGGCTTGAATCCCTGCTTGATCGGCAATCTGTGCTCCACCAGCTTTCTATCAAGCCCGACATTTCTTCATAACTCCATGCAAAGCAGTCTTAATATTTCTTGACTACATTGATGATGTTTTCTGTAACCTCAATCGATAACTGAGCACTAACATAGATCCGTCGTGGATCGGCCTCCGTTCCGAAATTCACCTCTATCAGCGGATCTTGTGTCTCTATCTTCAAGTCATCCAACTTGGCTGAAGCTAGTCTAAGATTTTGCAACTGCACCCCATCTAATTGATCCTTTTCCTCATCATGAATGCATTCTGCCCAATCGACAGGTGACAACCTTGCTAATCATTTTTTCATGGCATAGATCATCAGTCTTTTGAAGGTCTTCCTGATCGCCTCTTCTCCTTCTTTAACTTTACTCACATCTTCAGCCGTTATCGGCTTGCTTTGAAAATTTTTGTAATTCTCCTCGATCTCCAAATTTTCAGCTACGGAAGCATTCTCTGGCTTCCGTTGCATCTCATGCCTTTTTTTGTGGATGTCTATCCATTAACAACTACTTTCTCATGTACTTGGCAAGGACCTTCTACTGCCAGGTCCCACCATAGAGTCGATTCCTTGACCATTCACTAGAATCCCATCTTCATCCAAAATCATCGGTTCTACGTCATGCCGATAGAGTTTTGCTTCAAGGTAATTCGAGTCTGCCAAAAATGGTTTGTCATTGGCCCAAACCAACTCAGCCACTTTCTTACCATCTTTTTCCTCCCTCCAGAATATTCAAACTTAAAGAAGTGAAGATGGTACGCAACAATTAACGTGTATCCAGTCCCTCCCAAGCAAAGCGTTGAAACTTGAGGAAGAATCAATAACAAAAAATGGAGAAATCTTTAAAATTTTTTGGACTGTAAGCGCTATCGGGACTACATATTTTGGCTTTGAAACGCCTCCTACAAAATTTCATACCATAATTTTGGAGGGAATCAAATCCTTTTCATCCTTGCACAACTTTCTTAACATTCTTGTGGGTAAAATATTAACTGCAGCTCCGTTAACAACCAGGAGTCTGGCCACTGACTAGCCGCCCGTCAATGTAGAAATAAAAAAGGCTTCAAATGCCTTATTCTTTGAGAGTCTGGTTTAGTTAGTTTGACATTATTTCCACGGTCGAATATAATTTCCTTACTTGAGTAGTTTCGACTTGCCTCTCCTATCGCATCGTTTGTTTCTTTGACTGTAAAGTTATTTTGTACCGGTGCTCCATCATCCTCTACATCTTCTTCATTCTGAATCACTTGTGCTTCCTTTGCCTAAAACATGAGAGGAAGAATAAACACCATGTGCAGTCGATATTCACCTCGTGCTCTCCAAAGAGCAATTTCCTTTTTGTTTCCAACTTTTTGTCTTCGACAGCCACTCTGCCCCCTTTCGTTTCATCTTTCTCATCAAGAACAACCGTCTTTGATCCTTTGCTAGCTGACAGCTTTTTGAGTGGTTGAAATCTCCCTTTTGCAACCATCCTCTTGTCCAGATCCACTTTCTCCTTTCAAGCTGAACTTGTTCGTTCTCCAATTCCCTTTGCATTATAACTGCAAACTTTCTCTAAACTCTTCTTTTCTGTGTTCTGCTTAAATCTTGATACGTCTCTAGGAATGAGACTCTCTCTTGTCCGACCTTATGCAATAGTCATCAGATGAGACTTTTGGCTTTAACATCCTCGATTCCCTTCGATATTTTTGCATTATCAGAAATTCATCTCTCTACCCAGCCATTTTAGGATTTTTCCCTTCATAGTTTTTTGACACATATTGTGGATCAAACGGCCCAAACTTTGGCCTTACCATCTTCGAGCCAAAGTGTTCAGGTCCCACGTTATTTTGATAAATGACCCGGTTAGCCATGTTTGGCTACTTAAAACTCAACCCCGACTGAAAAATCTCTAGCTTCCTCGACCTGCCTTCTTGTATCATCTCTCTGTGAGTTTTATTTTCCATCACCCATTTTTTTTGCCACGTCTTTTTTGACCATTCTTTGGAGGAACCACAGCTCTAACACACTGGCTCTCCTACCGGTCCTATCTTAGACATAGATGTGCCTAATTTTCTTGTTACCGTAACCAAAACTCCTATCCATATCATAGTCAGAGCCTACCTTTTCTTTGGTTCTTCTTCGATTATAATCTCTCTCTAAAGATCTCCTCACCATGAAGTTATCACTTTTCTGAACTTCCGTCTTCGCTCGAGCAATTGACTGGATTGTAGTCCACTGATACCATGTTGATATTAAGCGCCATTTTTGGGAAGGGGTCGCTGTCTACTTCCATCACTTCTTTATCCTTATCAACGAACTTAAGGAGTCAAACCTCGATTTGATCCAGCACCGCATTGCAAAAAATGACACAGTTATTAGTGTTATATATGACTAATGGTGTTGTGCCATTTGCAAAATTTAGTTTTCTTATCCTTTGAGGCCCTAAGAGGGCCCTGAAGCTGGATAAACTTAATCTTAAGTTAGTGATCAAAGATCTAATCTTCTTGATTTATATCGAACAAGTATTTCCTCAATGGAGGTGACAGATTCAGCTTGTTTGGCTATCTCGAGGGTATACTAATAGGGTTTTTCACTTTGATTAGAGTTCCATAGGTATTTGGTTTTTTCCCAACCATTTATGCAGTCCACATCTAGATCGATAAGATCTTGATAATAAGTTCCCATCGAAGAATTCTTCTTAATCTGCTCTTCCCTCAACAGAGTTTCATATCAGGTTACCTTAGACGATAATTCAAACACATTTATGAATTCCATTTCTTCGAACTCTTTCCTAATTTCTAGATCCAATCCAAATCCATTGAGGGCAAGATTTGCCAACTCTAACTCTGGCATTTAAAAATAACACTTATTTTTTTAAAGCTTTGAACCTTTCTAAGAACTGCTCTGCACTTTCCCCTGAATGTTGCTTTAGTCTAGCCAAATCAGCCAGTGAAATCTCATGTTCCATTTTGAAGAATTGAGCATGGAATAAAGCTTCCATGTCTTTAAAAGAGAACACTGAATTAGACAGCAAATTTGCAAACCACGAAAATGCCACCCCAATCAGTGAATACTAAAATCATTTTAACTTAATCCAGTCGTTTTGACCCATATATCTACACTAAAAGGTAAACCTAGCAATGTATTCGATGGTCGACTGATTTCCTTCACCATGAAACAGGCTGAACTCTGGGTCCTTTGCCCATTTAGGTACTTCCAACTGGTCAATATCATTAGGGTATTGTTTTTGATATAGATAGGCCTATATACTTGACCCATTCCAACTCGTGGAAGTTCATGAGGAAATTGGGGCATCTGGCCCATTTTAACTTAATAGAATTCATGCGGTACATGTGGCGCCTGGCCCATTCCTGCTCGATGGAATTCATGCGGTAGATGTGGCATAGATTTTTTACCCACCCTTTCCCTATCGTTTATTTGACCGTTATCGATCGTCTCTTCGAACACAGGGTTTTCAAACCTATTCACCATTTCTGGGTTCCTCTTATGAGGAGGGGCGTATGTACCCTCGACTCCCAAGCCAGCATGGTACTGGCCATTTCCATTTCTAGGAATCTTGATATTTTTAGGCCATGTAGCGGGGTTCTTTGTCCCTTTTCCTCCTATTTCTTTCCTATTTGGCTTGTTTTCTCCCTCGTCAATAGGTGCGGGACTGTACCAACCAAAATTGTGCGGCTGATTTGAACTCAAACCATTTGGTTGTTTTACAGCATTTTCGATCCTTGTAAGAGAACCGTCGATCTCCAGTAGGTCAGTATGGCTATTAACAGCGGCTTTCCCCTTTTGCAAATTTAGATTTACCACCTTAGCAATAGAAGAAGTCTATTTTTGGATTTCTCCCGATAGACCTTTAATCATTTCTCTTTCAAACGTATTTCTTTCCTCTGAAGCTCGCCTCACTTCCTCTACTATCTTGGAGCCAAACTAGCTCTGCTCATTGACCAATTTATTCAAAGACATATTTTGATTCTCCAAAATAATCAAAAATCGAGACACCATGTCTTTAAACTCTTGGGTTGATGAACTAACCCGATCCATCATCTGCGCCAAAGTTTGACCATTGTGGCCGATAGTCGGCATTCTCATGTTAGGACTCCCATAGTTACTAGAGCTTCCTCCATTGGTATTTTCTGAGTTTTGAACGTTGGCATTCACATTCTCATTCTTGTTCATGCCATTAATGGCTTGAGTATTCCTTGTTTCTCCTAAATTGTCACCGTCATTCTTAGTGTTTGGAATTTCAATACCATTAGTGGCACTGATTTGCCTTACAACATTACTACATGTGCTTGGCATAGTTTTCTTTTTTAGCTACCACGGTCCCACCTGACGTGCCAATGTTTGCGCTGCTAGGCAAACTCACTATCGATCATATGCTTGCGGCACAATCAATGACAGTGTAAAGGATCTTTTTTACCTCTCGCGCCAGAGGACTTCACTAAAACGAAAAACTAACTGGTAACAATATGCTAGGTTGATCAAAGGTTGATGCGCCCACTGAAATTACAAAGATAATTCTTACAGTACAACGAATACAATTTCTACAACACACTGGATTTCCAATTGATACTACATAGATCATCTAACGGGCTGCCTAAACAAGTCCAAATAAGCTATTCTTCCTATTCTAGTTTTGTTGAGAGATTGACGACCTTTTTTCTGTTGCCTTGCATATGCTTTTATACCTGAATCATTTGTAACCGTCTTCTTCTGATAACTGTCATTCCTTATCTTTATTGGGAGTAACTTCTCAAACCCCACGATCGATCGCTCCCTCCAAAATCTTCTTAATCACGCTGAGCGTGGCCTACTTCCGAAACTTCTCACTAACCGTTTTTCTTTGATACATTTATCTTATCTCCACATTTATTTTAATGCCATCGATCATGCCGTTCTTTAGCGGTTTCCTCCTTCTTGTGCGGGTTATTCAAATATTTTGTTTCTCGCGTTTCTTTCCAATTATCTATCTCCACCTTGCAACTCGGGTAACCGATGGTAACCAAAATTGTCATGCCTTCTCCACTCTCTTCATTAATGCACTCCTTTACGGTTATCATCATGCCACGTGTCCACACATTATTGGACTGTCTTCTTTTCTTTACAACTGAATGATTTTCATCTTTCTTTGTTTCTTTGGTATCTATTTAGCGCATGCATCGAAAGACATATATCAAAAGTGAGACCGGACCAAAGAATAAGAAACTTTTTGTTTCGGTATATCTTATCATACTCCAAATGCCGACATCCTATTTCGTCCATGAAACATTTAAATTCATATTGCTAATATATTTTTTAACGACAGATGAAATATGAAAGTGACTAGTTTGCTTCCCAAGACATGTCAATGGCCAAGCCTTGAATTAAGAAGCCCCTACAAAAGTGCTCCCCACAACAAATCAATGTTGAGAGGACGAAAATAAGACGCCAACCGCAGTATGCACTAGAACGATTGAAAAATTAGAGCGAGGACCTAGATTGAAGAACATAGATTGTTCAGTTGACTATAGCAAATTAACCTCATCAAGCAACTCTATAACCTCTAACAATAGGATTATGAAGAAGCCAAAAAGGAAATGAAGGTGCTATTAAATCTCCACACTT
The DNA here is from genome assembly GCA_033070095.1 of Escallonia herrerae. NCBI lineage: Eukaryota > Viridiplantae > Streptophyta > Magnoliopsida > Escalloniales > Escalloniaceae > Escallonia > Escallonia herrerae. The sequence goes on along the minus strand of JAVXUP010000003.1, from coordinate 1,212,027 downwards.
ACCAGGCCATCTGAACTAAATTACCACTAGATGTCCTTCCAAATCATTGCTAAAAGAAAAACGAAGCTCAAACTGATTTTTGTGGAGCTCATATATATAGAATTCCAAAAGGACATTTACAACATGCAGAAAAAGATGTTAAAAAAACAGAAGACAACCACTTCCATTGTACGGGGTATATGCAACAAGACATTTATTTTGCATTTTTGCTTCCTATATATTGAAGGCATAGCAAACCCTAAAACCTTACATCAATGAAGTGTCCAAATAAGTTGGGTATATACGTTATTGGAGCATGTTTTAGTGGCTTAAAAGCTTTCAGATTAATTGAATTGGACTCATTCTGTATACATTGAGATTTCTTAACACTTGGCTCCATGTTACCTCCCCCACATTTTGTATCGGAGCTCACTGTTAACACTAATTGGGACTTGATTGTGCCGGTGGCGTCACGTAGAAAATATTGTTCTTATAGAGAAGTAGTTGAAGAAGATCTCTGATAGTGGGTGGCATGGACTCATATGCGAAAGAAAGATGTTGACGACCCGCGCGAGTTGTTATAGTGTCAAAACAAATTGAAAACATATGTGGTCTATGGGTAGGTCTTCATGGTGCATACTAATTTTTTTTTTTTTGGTGGAAAGGATATTGCATTAAAATCAAACGAGAGAGACAATACATTTAATGAACAATGTTCCTCTCTTCCTACAAATTAAGCAAAAGGTTGGATGAAGGAGGAACAAAGGCAAAATGATTACAGGCAAAAGCATTGGCTGCTAAATTATGGGCAGCCCTGTTAGCAGACCTAGGAATATGCACAGCTTCCCAACAAGTAAAATTATCCAGCAACCACTTAGAATCTTCTATGAAGGCTCTTATGGTCCAGCTAGGAATCGCTTCAGGATCTGAAAGCATTTTAATAATGACTTCCGAATCGCCTTCGAGGATGATATACTTCTTTTGTTGTTCAACGGCAGTTTTGATGGCGAGGAGTGCTGCTCTTGCCTCAGCGATCTCAGGTGCATACTAAGCTCCTTTATGCTCTCTCCCAAACGCGTACTTTACAACATTTCTTTATATGTTTTAATAATTATGGACATTGAACACATTGCAGAATTTGAAGTTGTACTAACAAGGAGGAAATAAGTAAGCACTTTTCCACAATCTTAAATGGCAAAGCAAATTATTCAGGCAACTATGGCATAATTTCTTTTTTTTTCTTTTTCTTTGTTCTATCTTGACTAGCAAAAAGTTTGTACTTTGGCTTTGTTCTATCCACGGTCTCAAACCTGAATATTTAATCTATATTTATAGCAAGAAAGATGCATATATTAATACTCCAGTTTGGTTTTTGACACTGCACTTGCGGTTATAATTTTTCAGCATTTGTCACTAGTGTTAGTTCTGACAATATTGAAGTATGGACAAAAGATAGAAGGTATTAAGTTAGAATATTCCCTTGGGAGAATTACATGTGGTTTCTTATTGGAAAGCACATGTAATTCTCCCAAGGGAATATTCATATATATATATATATATATATATATATATATATATATATATATATATATATATATATATATATATATATATATATATCAAGGTGGTCTGGAATTTTCCGGGGAAATGTTCCAGCATCCAATCGAAAGAGTGAACTAACCACTGTAGGACAGAACTTCTACACAGAAACAAGGTTATCATCAGCTTTAATTTTTCACCCTAAATTTTGCCTTTCCTTCTGCCTCTGCCTCTTTCCTCAATCTCCTTTTTCAGCCAAAACCTTGCAGATATCATCCGCTATATTTTTGGCATCATTTAAGATTCCCAACAAGCCCCCTCTAGCAAATCCAGCACAATAAAGACCATTTTCTCCTTTCCAGTGATCCGGAGTCCTTTTTTTGGGCATCCCGTCTTCATTGAAAAGGCTTGTGCCATCCTGTCCGGTAATTCACACATCAAAATTAGTGATATTAATTACGTCTAACTTCTTTATTTATAGTTTGACAGTTATTCAAACAAAAAGTTACCTTAAGCCATTTTCTTACTGGGCTCTTGTAACCAGTAGCAAAGACAACAACATCAAACTGATTCACCTTCCTGTTTTGGAACTCAAACCTGCCTCCTGTAACTTTTTCTATGGATGGCAGAACCTATATTGATCACATCAAAAACCAAGCAAAATAGTAAACTTACTCAAAAAATTTCCACAAACGAAAACGTACTTTCTTTCAAACCTTTATTTGGAAAAAGAAAATTAAAACTGCGGTTTGGACCCCACGAGTTAAATATATATATGAAGTTCTTAAGTGACATAACACAAATAATGGTAGGCTCAGCGCAAAAAGATACGGTGGTATCCATCTCTATTTTAGTGAGAAAAAGTTGTATAAATACAATTTGGTTTACCTGAATTTGTCCTGCCTTAATTTTGCCCATCATTCTGACGTCAATGGTCGGCGATCGGCCGGTTTCCTTCTTGAGGTAAAATGGTCGCTTGGTTGGCCTACGAAGACCATACTCACAAAGATGTCCATGGTTCCATTTGCTTAGCATGAGTACAATGTAATCCACAAAATCTACTGGAATATATTTCAGCAATGTCATTCCAAGTTGCACCATTTCTTTGGTCAGCACATGTACCTGAAAAAAACATAAAATTCAGTTAAAAGAAGGTCAAGTTCTTTAGGCCTGTTGTACGATATTTTAAGTCGTAGGCCGCACGAATAATTCAATATTTGGATGTAATTATGTAAAAAAAATTAGAGAGAGAATATACAGGATTCCGCGCCACGATAGAGGCCCGTGCACCCCAGTTTGATAAATCATAAGCAATCTCCATCCCAGAGTTCCCGCAGCCAACAACTAACACGTCTCTACCACAACTTTTTGCCACTCTCATATTGATTAGAATGCAAGATCTCCCCCCTAAAACTATCCAAACCCATTATTTCTGGTACATAACCCTCGCTATTTTCGCCAGTAGCAACTACTAGAAACCTCCCAACATACTCTTCTACCCCATTCGAGAGCATATGTTTTGCTATGACGAGCCATTTTCCTGAATGCTCCTCAAATGAAGCAGACTCAACAACCCTATTGTACAAAGGATCGACACTAAAATGGGATGCGTAGTTATCCAAGTACTCAATAAAACCATTCCTGGGCATAAATGTGGGGGCATCAGAAGGGAAAGGCATATGGGGAAGTTGACAAAATCGCTTTGCCAGATGAAGTTTCAAGCGGTCATAAGACCTCTTTTTCCGAAGTGAGGCAGAACAATCTTCTCTTTCCAAAACTACATTTGGGATACAGAGAAGATTGAGGCACGCTGAGGTTGCTAGACCAGCAGGGCCTGCTCCTACTATGACTACCATTTTTCCTGCTTCATTTTGGCTACTAGAGTCTGCTATGTGATATTTGGCTACTAAATTTTTCTACGTGGTTGTGAGACAGATGGGTCACTGCGTATGCCCTTTTATAAAAAGTTAACAAAGACATGGTTTTCATGTGAAGAGGTTTCTAGAGTTTTTGAAATGAAAATTTTCATTGTTTGCTTGTACAAAGTTTCACTATACAAAGTACTACAAAATCGCCCATGTAGATATTGGAATTAAGCAGTTAAACACAAAAGAGAATTATGATTTAGACAAATAAAACAAGGGTTGTGAAGCGAGTACATTAAAGAGTAAATTATACCGTGGTTCTTGAGATTAGAAAGAAATTATGCCCGTATATGTAAGTTTGGACAAATAGTACTGACATTGGTATCTGTTGACCAAACAAAATCTTAACATACATATTCCTGTATTTTGAAAGTACTTATAAGGGAAATATTGGCATTTTGAAAATAGTATTGACAATGTCTATTAGTTTGAACCAGCATTATATGTATACTGTAAAAGGTAATATTGATATTTTAGAAGTGCATAATCATCTATCAGCAAAAGAATACATTTTTTAACGGGGCGAAGGCACGGTGGTACAAACTTCAAGTCCTTGATCAATGTTTGTTATTTTTCTAAACTTTGTGTCCTTGTTTAAAATTTATCCTAACTTTTGCAGACAATTAATCCTTATACTAGACGTTCACTTCTTTTTATGCAGTAGTGTAAACATTTTTGCTTGGAGTAAACATCTTCAACAATCAATGATAAATGTGTTCTTCTAGATCAGCAAGAAATGGAGAAGCTTTGTTTTTGCCTACAGTAAGCATCTTGAACAATCGATGATAAATGTGTTCCAGATCACCAATAAATGGAGAAAGTTTTCATTTTGACTAACAGTACTATACAGCTAAGCAGTCATTGCCACAATAACTTCGAGCTTCCTCATACGGACATAACCTTAATCCCCTCTATGATTGTTACCCTTTTTTTCTAGTCCTTTTTGGTTATGTCATAGATTGTCATATTCCTTTTTGTTTTGCTTATTTGCTTTCGAATTCCAATTCCTGTCACAGTTATATCAGCTTAATTAAAAGGCCTGGATCAAAAGAAAACCTTGTAATCAATATTAGTGCATTTGCCATACTTTTCATTTTTGGCCCATGCTTTAGAATTTTGAAGGCCACCAAGTTTTAATTTCATGTTTCTATTATAAGAGACACTTTGGCCCTGCCTTGATCAGTTTTTTTCTTTTTTGGGATGTTAAAAAAAATTGCTCACTTTTTAAATAAAAAAAGACTCTTTATTCTCTTTCTCTTTCCTCGTTCAATCACGTGTACGCTTATTACAATTTTTTGATTCTATGTCTCTTTCTTTATTTAATCATCCACCAACCAATTTTTATTCTATCATGCATGTTCCATTTTGTTCCCCTCTCTCCTTAATATTTGTAAGTGAGGACAATTTTAGAAAATGAACCACATAAAAAGTTTTTCTTGAAATTAGTTCAAGTTAGGTAATCAAATAAAATGGGACGCAGTGACTATCATATTACATGCGTACTCTAAATTTCTATCAAAATTTCGACCCAACAAAAATATTAGGAACCTTTTAAGCATTAGATATTGTCTATTTACACACTCAAATTAGTACAAGTCAAAGGTGAACAAAAGTCAAAGGTGATCAAATCGTGGTTTTAGCAATAAATGAAGTTTAAAATGAGTCAAACTTGACATTTCCTAAGTTTTCTTAATGTAACCTTTTTGAGAGCGTCATTGTTTGCTCTTAGAACGCTCAGGCACGTGCACCGGTGTGAAAGATGCATGCGAGAGTTGTGGTGTGTGTGGGCTTGCCAAATCATGATGGAAGCTAGTATGAAACAAAATTCTCAAATAGATTAAACCGTGCGTCATTTAGGAAGAAAGTGTGTTCCCAACCTATTCTCACCACTAGAAAATATGTATTTTGCATCGGATTTTTAGCGATAGAAGGTATTCCGTCGCTAAAAAGGCATTTAAGCGACGGAATATCCCGTCGTTAAAAATCCGTCATTTAATACTATTACCGACAGAAGCCACCGTCGGTAAAAGTATTTGCAGACAGACTTTTAGCGACGGAGTTATCGTCGCCAAAATTTTTTTCAAAAATTAGTATTTTCTGAAAGTTTTTTAAATTATTTAAACGACGGAATAAAACCATCGCTAAAAAGTCCATCGGTAAAAGTCAGACCTTCACCGACGGATTTTTAGCGATGGTATTATTCCGTCACTAAAGATCCTCGATATAAACCCACATCGGGTTTGTTTCTCTCTCCCCGTTTCTCTCTCCAAAATTCTTATCTCACCCCTCTCTACAGCGACCCACCTCCAGCGACCCCTCTCTACGGCGACCCACCTTCGGCGACATCCCAGTCCCCCACCCGACGCCACGCCACCAAGCTTTCCACTACCGCCATGCCATAAAGCCCTCTACTTGCGCCGCACGACGAAGCCCACCACTGCCAACGCACCACCAACGCCGCCGTCATCGTACCCACCTTGAGATCTGTATGTCAATTGCCCTAAATTAATCTTGTTGTTTATTTTTCAAAGTTGATTATCAAGCATTTGGCCATATTCGAATTTGTCTTCTCTAGCATGTATAATCTGATGTTGTTGTTAATTTGGACGTTTGGCCATTATTTTGTCTTCTGAATTTGTTGATTATGAAGCATTTGGCATAATTGAACCCTAAATTGAAGTAATTAAATCCTAAATTGGATGCCCTAATCGAATCAAACCCTAAATTAAACTAATTGAACCCCTAATTGAACCCTAACTTGAATGCCCTAATCCAACCGAACCCTAAATTGAACCCCTAATTGAACCCCCAATTGAACCTTAAATTGAATGCCCTAATCCGACTGAACCCTAAATTGAATGCCCTAGTCCGACCGAACCCTAAATTGAACTTATTGAATCCCCTAATTGAACCCTAAATTGAATGTCCCAATTCAGCCGTCCCTAAATTGAACTAATTGAACCATAATTGAACCCTAAATTGAAGTAATTGAACCCTAATTAAACCCTAAATTGAATGCCCTAATCCGGGGTCGAACCCTAAATTGAACCATAAATTGAATGCCCTAATCCAATCAAACCCTAAATTGAACTAATTGAACTCTAAATTGAATGCCTCAATTCAACCGGACTCCAAATTGAACTAATAGAACCCCCTAATTGAACCTTACATTGAAGTAATTGAATCCTAATTAAACCCTAAATTAAAAGCCTTAATCGAATTGAACCCTAAATTAAACTAATTGAACCCCTTAATTGAAGTGCCCCAATTCAACCGATCACTAAATTGAACTATAATTGAACCCTAAATTGATGTAATCGAACCCTAATTAAACTACTTAAACCCCTAATTGAACCGAACCCTAAATTAAACTATTTGAACCCTAAATTGAATGTCATAATCCAATCGATAGATGATTTAAGGTTGTTAATTGATGATTTTAGGTTATTAGTTGTGCATTTGAAGTAAATGAGATTATTAATTAATGATTTTAGGTTGTTAATTGATGATTTTAGATTGTTAATTGTGCATTAAGCATTTGAGATATTGAGATTGTTGACGGAGGATGGGACCCAATTGGATTGAATGTGTGATTTTTATTGTATTGAGCATTTGAGAATTGAGAATTGAGATTGTTGACGGAGGATGAGACCTAATTGGATTGAGATCCCCATTAGGTAGCACAGACACGGACACCACGTCCGATCGACACTGACACCAAAACAACATATTTTAGCTTTATACTTGTGGACATCTCTTCAATGAGTGTCCGGCACCTCTTCAATGGGTGTCCGGCACCTCTTCAATGGGTGTTCGGCACCGTGTCTGACTGTCTGGCAATTAAAAAATAAATCAATGTCTTTGAACACCCTATATGAGGTGTCGAGCATGTGTCTGGAGATGTTCGACACGTGTCCGGATGTGTCGATGAGGTGTCGAGGTGTCAATAGGTCACGGACATCCCCTCCGATCGACACTGACACCGAAAAAGTTACATTTTTGCTTTATATGTGTGGACACCTCTTGAAGGGGGGTGATGGACACGTTGTCTGGCATTTAAAAATTAAATCAATGACTTCGGACGTGTCCGGAGGTGTCGGTATGTGTTGGTAGGTGCCACACGACAACGTCCGACACAAGAATGCGGTCGAGCACCCAGATCTGGAGGACGATGAGGTTGTAGCTTTGACGTATAATCAGACGCATGTGCGGAAGAAGGACAAGGATGAGGCGCACCGAGCGGGCGACTATATTTCAGATATTGCCCGGTGGATCAATGTGAGTCAATTTGTTTAAGTTGTTAATTTTTTGTCTTTCTATCCTCAATGTTTGTTGCATTAATTAATGCCTTAACATATCTTTATATCACTGTTTTTTGCAGGCCTCGTATGAACAGCTTAGGGGGTCCGAGGAGCAGTCCGGACAGCCATCAGCATCCACTAGTACGGGTGCGAGTACTGGGGCGTTAAAGCGATGGCTGGATACGCCGGAGGTCGTCAATCGGCCGAAAGGCCGCATACGTGGCCTGCCTAGTCGGACTGCTCGTGCCGTGATAGGAGCGTCCTCGCCGCCCACTGCCCCTCCATAGACACCGGCTCCTCGGCATCCGTTGGATGACGAGGAGATCGCGCGTATTGCTACGGTGGTGTTGAGGATGATCAGGGAGCAGGATCAGTAGGGTACCACAGCTGGACATGCCGAGCCGACCCCGAATCAGCAGGATCCAGATCCGGGACTCGGCAACCCCTGATGAGCCTCTTCTCATGCCCGATCCCAACTCCCCTCCCCAGACCCCTGCGCCCGGCTTGTACTCTTCTCCCCTCCCCTAACCAACTGTATCTGGTTCCCAGCTTGTACATAATGAGTCTTTTTTATGATTAATTTTACATATTTCTTTATGTATTGATTATTGCATGTTGTTGTTGAGGATTGATTTTTTTTTTATTACAGGTTTGGGCATTAGAAAAATAAAAAAAATATTTTAAAAAAATTTTGACTTTTGGAGACGGATTATATCCGTCGCTAAAAGTTTTTTATTACTATCAGTGTTTAGCGACAGATTATTCCATCGCTAAATAAGACAATTAGCGACAGAATATTCCGTCGCTAAAATATTTATTCCGTCGCTAATTTAACAAAAAAAATTTAATTAAAATACTTAAAATATAATTAGCGACGGATTTGAAAATTCCGTCACCAAACTATTAGTAACGGGCTTTTATACAAGGAACTTTTAGCGACGGTAAATCCGTCACTAAAACATTTAGCTACGGATTTTAGGCTTTTAGCGACGGATTTTTCTTTGGCTAAAAGCCTTTTTTCTTGTAGTGTCTGATCGCACCCAAAGGCCCACTGAGGGTCCCATTTTGCATGACATGTCGGCACAAATATTCAACACTTCTAACCGGTCAAAACGTGCACGCTCAAGACGTGCACTTCTCACTTTTTCAACGTGATTTCGTCACCAAGAAACTCATCCTTGCGCGAATACTCATCACGCACTAGAGGTGTCAAATGGGCCGGGCTTGGGCCGGCCCAGCCCAAGCCCATCGGGCCTCCAGCAAATCGGGCCAGGGCCAGGGCCGGGCCGAGGGGGCTGCCAACCGGGCCAGGCCTGGTTCTGGGAATATCTAGGCCCGGTCCAAGCCCAGGCCCTAGGCCCAAAATTTAGGGCGGGGCTTGGGCCGGGCCGGGGCCCAAAAAATTTTTTTGATTTTTTTTTTGGCATTTTCTTGTTATTCAAGGTAAGGGTTTTAATTATGGTAATTTTTTGTTATTGTTTAAGTAAATTGTATTCTATGCACGTCCAATATTCATAATTTAACGAATCTTACGTTTATCCTTTTATTTCATTATAAATCATAAACATTGAAGATAAATGTGTTTATAGGCCCTCCTCCTTTTATCCGGGCTTGGGACCGGCTGCTTGTAAACAAACAGGCGAAGTTACCTATTTTTTTATATATACGGAAAATATCTATCTTGCTTGTAAAAACTTATTATATATATATATATATATATGAAAAAAACTATATTTTGTGAGAAATTTTATTCTTAAAACTTAAGAGAAGGAAAATAAAAAAAATTACCTAATCATCCGGAAGTACTTCAACATCCGAGTCACTGCTCTTCCTATCATCAATCGGTTTATCTTGCTCGCGGTATTTCGCATCAAGATAATCCTTCCAACATACACATAGCTCGAGCGACTCGGGGTTAAGACGACTCCTCCTGTCATCCAAAACCCTCCCGCTCGCTGAAAATGCCGACTCTGAAGCAACCGTGGAGGCTTGCACTGGCAGTACATCCCGTGCAATTTGGGCTAAAGTTTTATACATGTTTTGATTTTGTTTCCAAAAATTTAACAAATTAAAATTAACCTGTTCTTGCATTGATAAATCAGAATAATGATCAGTATTTGAATATACACCAATCTCATTAAAAGAGGAAAAAGTAGACGAACCTGCCGAATTAGAAGTACCTTCACCTGGTAGTTGTCTTGCTACTAGATGTTCAAAGCCCTTAAGGTATGGCGCATAATACCTCTCAGCAGTCGATGATGAAGCTCGTCCGCGCACGTCAGCAGAATTACGATAGAGGTTGAACAGTTCCTCAAATGTCTTGCTCACTTTCGCTGTGAGTGCGGTTGTATCCTCTACTGGGTAGCACATTAATATCGATATCTCTTGTATCGAGACGTTCACGCCATGCAACTTTAACCTAGGATCTAAACAAGTAGCAACAGCAAAAACAACAGGCAGTTCACTCCAATATTTATTAAACTTTTTATCCATCACTTTTACTATTTCCTCAAAGGGTCCTATATATCTCCATTTTGTTAACATTGTAGCCATCTTGAGAATTTCTATTACAGCGAGAGGAGAGGTGGGATAGTACGTACCAGACAATAAATTGGTAGACGTGTAAAATACCTCCAAAAATTCAGCTAGGTATGTGGCCATCTGCCATTCCTCTTGAGTTGGCAAGCCGGCTGGGAACTGGGTTAGTAGAAAATGCGTATAGACTTCTCTGTATGCCAGAATGTGTAAAAGCATATGGTATGTAGAGTTCCACCTGTGGACCACATCTGTAACTGCTCTCCTGCGAGGCATATTATATTCAACACACAACGTTTTAAATTGTTGTGTTCTCGGACTCGAACTATTAACATACGCTGTCATACCCCTCATTTTGACAAGAATATCTCCTGCAGCAGCTAAACCATCTTGAACAATTAAATTAATTATATGACAAACACAACGAACATGAAATAATTTACCAGAAAGTACAGGTTTGAGGCCTTCCTGTAAAGCATCAACAGCAGCTGTATTGTTAGAAGCATTATCAAAACTAATACTCATAATCTTATCCTTTAATTTAAACGTGGTACATGCTTTTAATATAATAGTAGCAATGTTCATTCCATCATGCGGAAAAGGAAAGAGCTCGAAAGCGATGATTCTCTTGTGCATAATCCAATCTGCATCAATCCAATGGGCTGTCACACAAGTATAACTAACAAAAGTAAACGGAGATTGCCAAATATCAGAAGTAAGACTAACTTTACCGTCAAATTTATCGAAATAATCGATCAGGCGTGCTTTAGCAGCATTATACTGTCGGAGTGCATCGGATCTAGTTGTGTTTCTATGAACCTTTTTGTACAAAGGTTGAACGTATGTGTTCATATATCTAGAGTGCTTAGCATTATCGGCAAAAGAAAAGGCTTGTTCATCGTGAATAACAAATTCAGCGAGACCGTCTCTTTGCTCTCGCTGATTATAAACAAATAACTTACCGTCAAAAGATAACTGCGTTTGGGTAGGTTCGACGTGGCCTTGTCGAGGTGCACACTGAGGGTAATGCCTGTTAAGATGTCCATTACCACTACCAGACGAAAATAATTTAGCACAGTACTTACATCGAGCTTTTCGGATGCCGTCCACCGTAACTTCATCAAAATGATTCCAACACTCGGCTTTTTTTTTTCCCTTTTGGACTTCTGGCTCATTACCGGAGGCATTGCTCGGCCCTTCTTCATCATGACCAGGCATAGGGTTAAGATTATGCCACGGAGTAGTAGCTTCGCCAACCGAGCTGCGTCCTTGACTATAATGCGGGGGGTCTTGATCAGGCGTGTATTCAAAATCTGGAATGTTTTGATTGAACTCCCAATTGGCTTGGGTATCTATCATACAGCCTGTACTCATTCGTCCAGGAACGAATGGTTGTGGTGGTGCTTGGATTGGTGTTTGTGATGGCCGTGGTGCTGGCGCTCGTGCTGGTGGTGGTGTTTGTGATGATGATGATGTTTTTCGTGATGATGATGCACGCCTCAGTTTCTTCAATAATCCAGTCATATTTGATGCGAAATAAAATTAGTAAGAGTAACTAAATACACAAGTATAAGAGCAGTAATTAGTAATTAGAAATAACAATTAAAAGAATTAAAGAGTAACAAATGAATTACTGAGGGTAATTCAAAATTGGAGAGAGTTAGTAATTAAAAAAATTAGTAATAGTAATTGATAAATATAAAAATTCACTAATTACTAATTACTAGACAAAAGAATTAGAGAGTAAC